>CM032877.1:42985132-43585132 GCA_019176425.1 Megalops atlanticus
CACTCCAAAGTTACGGTCACCTCAGAATGAAGTGGTGAATGGAGTGGAGTGGTTACTGCTGTTTGTTTCTGTGTGGCAAGGCCTCACTTTTGAAGGGAGGTTCAGGTAATTTACATTACACACATGCATACACACACAAACACACACACACCTACACCCATGCACACACTCAGATGAAACTACATATCTTCCCATCCACAAACACACATTACATTACATTATATTACATTACATTCATTCAGTAGACATTCTTATCGAGAGCAACATTCATTCAATAAACATTCTTCAGACCAGTGAGTGTGAGCATGACACCACTAAAGAACTATCACAAGGTAACTAATGTGAAACTAGACAAGCCTAGAAAAATAAGGGAGGTCAAGTACATACACTACCATACATCTCAATGTCACTGCATTAATTAACTGAGCATGACACCACTAAAGAACTCATCATTGAAGGCTTAACCCTAGAATGGGCGGAGCTATCAGGTAACACAAACCACTGATGTGCATGAACCAATCAAAGGGCTTTACTCTCTGTGTCAAAGCTAATTAGAATCAGTGATAATTGTCCCTGATAATGGCTTATTTTGGGGAATACTTTGTGACCTATATCCCTGTCCCATTCCACATCCTCTACCCGTCCCAGTTTAAATGGTGGTTCTGGGTTGGAGTAAAATGCTGTTACACCGCAATTTAAGTCAGATTTAGGTACAATTTAGAATATGAGCAATTAGTTACTGTGCGTTGTAACAAATATGATTCAAAACACACATAATTAGTAACGAACATGAAGAGGACGAAGCTGTTTTTCAAATTAAATAATAAGAATGGATTTTTTGTTGTTTTTCTTCCTGCAGCAGGATTTTGTTAATTATTTGCTCACTTGGCAGGAGCTCTTTTGGCAGAGCGGGGAGTGTTTTTACAGCTGGATATTTACCAAGGCAGTGCAGCTTCAGGGCTCTGCTAAAGGGGCAAGGGCAGTTCCCCACCCGGGAATGGAACCTGCAACCTCCTCATCACACGCCCAGCTCCTTCACCACTACACCACGCTCACCCACTGCACGGGTTACGGCAACGGCCGACGGCCACACCCACCGCTCCCCTGCAGCACCGCCTGTGCCTTTCTCCGCATTACATCACATTATTGTCATTTCGCAGACACTCTTATCCAGAGCGGCTTAGAAATTTTATCCATTCATACAGCCAGATATTTACTGGGGCAATTCTGGGTTAAGCACTTTGCCCAAGGATACAGCAGCAGTGCCCCCACAATCTTTCGCTTACGAGGCCCACTCGTTACCATTACACCACACTGCCGTCGGCTCCTTTCTGCTCCCTGCCTGTTACAGTTCACCACAAACCCCGCGAAGGAGTGAGAGCCAGAATGACTCCTATCAGAGGGAGTTTAAAAGGAGGGGATTGAAAGGGGAGAGGGAGAGAGAGGGAGAGAGAGAGGGAGAGGGAGGGAGAGAGATGCAGTGGCTCGGAAGGAAGGAGTGAGATAATAAACGACTCGCAGTCTCGTCAGGATTACCTCTGCCCGGACTCATTAGAGCGGGATCGGCTCTTTGTTGTTGCCGCGGCAACACTTTCCCCCTCCCTCGTTCACTCCGACAGAAGACCATCATCCTCTGAGCCGCTGTTGCTGTCCGTGGGTGATCGATAGGTCACCTCGCTTCTGCCCCCCTTTGTATCCTCTGAGGGCTTCTCTTTGCTTGCTGAGGGGTTTTTGGTTTTTTTTAAAGTGTTTTTTACACTATGATTGAACCCCCTCCCCACTACCTGAGACTGAGGTGTCTCCATCTCTGCTTGTTTACAGCTCACCCACCCCACCCCCGTATTCAGCCAAACTGCCAAAGGTTCTTAACCCCAAATCACACTCCCAGCAAGATTAATCCAACGCTGCATTACAAATACAATTAGGTGAACCCTGGATTCAATCAACACCAGCAAAGAAACACCTTAGCAAGAAAAAAACTTTTTATTGTGATGTGACGTCACGTTTGTCTGGGAAGGTTTTGTTTGTTTTTATCTTTTTACTGAACGGCACTGGAGGTTTTGATTGAACCCAAGTGTGTGTCTGTCTGTCTCATTCTAGCTCCTCTCAGAGGGGACGGGGGACATGGGGCGGGACATGATGTGGGGCTCTGCTTCCCTAACGTTAGAGTAGCTGACAGGCAGTCTCCAGCTTTCTACAATCATGTCAGCTGTGGGTCTGTGTACAGTGCGTGTGTGTGTCTGTTTGTGTGTGTGTGTCTGTGCATGTGTGTGTGTGTGTGTGTGTGTGTGTGTGTGCGCAGTGAGTATGTGTCTGTGTGTGTGCATGTTTGCATGTGTGTTCCTGTGTGTATATCTGTGTGTGATTGAGTATGTGTGCCTAACGTGTATACACACACAGTATATACACATATACATACACAAATTGACAAACAATATTTTGGCATGATTATATACTTGTATTTATTTAGATTAGATTAGATTTAGATTAGGTTAAAACTGACTCATTTCAAGGCAGCAGGTGAAAACTCCTATTGTTGTTATTATTATTGCTGTTATTGTGTCATTAGCTAACATAGCCTTTATGACTCATTTATGACTCATTGGTAGGTAACACTGTGTTATAGCTGTGTGATGTAACAGTGTCTATGAGGCTCGTAAAGTGTCTGCGCACATGCTCTTGGAGATCATAGGCATTATGCGTATTTGAAAACAGTGCCAGTATTTAGCAAATGTGGCAAGCACTGTTTCTCAGCTGCTCTTACTGTGTTCCCAGCCTCTCTGTACCTCTGTTCTTACTGTTCTCTTTCCTCTCATCTTTTCTGTAAATACATAATAATGTAATAATAGTCAAAAAAATAGTTAGAGGCCATTATCATCATCATCATCATCGTCAGAGTTGCCGTTATAGATTAGATTATGCTGTACTATGTTGCGATTTTTAAATACTCTTATATTTATACCATATGTGAAACTGAAGTTCTTGGCATGCTCTGAGGGAATATAAGGGGGTTTTCGGGTGTACCAGTGTCTCTGACTCAAAGGGGCTGCTGTCTCCTTTAAGGGAAACCGCGGCTCATGCAGAAAGTAGGATGGTCCCCCGAGCTCCCAGGGGTATTCAGTGCAGAGTGTGGGTGTGTGTGCATCGAGGGGCACAGGGGATGTACCATGAATTTTCTGTTTGATGTATGTTTTTTTTTCTATTTTTTTCAGCAGATAACACATCAACGCACTGGCAACGGATAGATCGAATGCTCCAAATGTGTCACTGTAACCATGGGCAGAAGCTTGCTCAGCATTTGGAGCGTTAGGAGCGAGGTTCCAATCACCGTTCACTCTGAGCATTGACTCATAGCGCTGGGGTATATTTAATATTTAATAGTGTGCAGGCAGTAGTAACAGCTCGCTGTTGCTGCTGGTTATATCTGTCTTTATGCCGTACGGTCTTTAGCACCACGGCAGCTGGCGTGTCCCCAGCTGGGATCACGGGGGCGGAGTGAGCGCCCCAGGAGACCCTCCGACAGGTGGAGGAGGTCAGAAAGTGTGTGTGTGTGTGTGTGTGTGTGTGTGTGTGTGTGTGTTTCAGAGTGACAGAGGGTAAATGGGTGAGTAAGTACATATATACATGTGAGTGGGTGTCTGTGTATATGTGGGAGTGATTGCATTTATATATGCATGTGTGTTGGTGTGTGTGTGTGTCTGTGTGTGTGAGAGAGAGAGTGAGTGCATATATATGTGTGAGTGCATGTTCAGGTGTGTACGTGTTCAGTGTGTGTGTGTGTGTGCGAGAGAGTTAGTGCATATGTGTGTGTGTGTTCCTGTCTCTGTGCGTATGTGTGAGTGTCCACATGTGTATTCAGATGTGTTTTTGTGAGAGTGAGTTCATATACCTGTGAGTGTGTGTGTATTCATTTGTATGCATGTGTGTGCATGTGTGTGCATTTGAGTGTGCAAGTGTTTGTCTGTGTGTGTGTGTGTGTGTGTATGTGTGTGTGTCTGTGTGTGTTACTCCCATATGAGGAAGCCTGTTAGAGCCCCTCTGTAGCTATCTGATACCCACAGTGGGAATGCTTCTGTGCCCCCAATACTCCCCATTCTGTGAGCTCATCCCTGCTGCTCTGGGCAGCACACACCCCTGCTCTCTCAGACACACACCTGAGCCACCTCACCGTTCCACACGGGCTCAGCATGCTGGGAACTTCACGCCCTCACACATTCCCACAGACACCTCCCAGCACACTCACCCCCACTGCAATGTGTTACACATGTTACACACTCCTACATGGTGCTACACACCCCTGCCACACCCCCATCAAACCCTCCCACTGCCAGCCACACCCTCTCCTCACCCCTGCCACATCCGTGCCACGCCTCCTCTCAGGAAACCTCTCACCGGCTCCCTCGGGTCTCTCCCTCACAGCCAATCAGAGGCAGTTATGGGCCCCATTTACTCTCAGGCCCCTGCAGCAGCTGCAGAGGGCGTATTCCCCTGATCCCGGATCAGGAGGTGACGCCGCTGCCGCAGCGTCGCTATTCGCTAACGAGCTCTAACACAAGCCCTCATCAGCATCCCGTAGTCAGCAAACGAGTCACAACAAGAGGGCCAAATCACTGCTCAGGATGCGCCGTGTTCCGCGGTTTCCACGGCGCCCGTCTCCGCACCCGTGATACTGCGCTCCAGGCCCCTGGCCATCCCCCCTGTCCTCCAGTAACCTGCGAAAATGGCCACGTCTCCCTGACTTCCTGTGTCTAGGATGACAAGGATTTTGTTTTTTTGGTTCCTAATAAAGCAGCTGCAAGACACGTTGCGTCCCATTAACATCATCCGTGCTGCAGTGCTTTACGCCAGCCTGCCTCTGCACTCGTCTCCAGCAGCGCAGGGGCGAACTGCACCCCGCTGCACAGAGCCAACCTGTGCAGCGCTTGATACTGCGCACGGGTGCGTCCACTCAGCACTCTGTGCATGTCCGTGCTTCTCTCTCCCAGTAGATATAGAACAGTGGTCTCTGACTCCCTGAATCACCTGTTCGGGAGCTGCACTTATTAACCCTCCATGATTGATCAGACTCCTGTTCTGGAGGGCTGTGCTGCACCTACACCTGCTGCAGGGAGACCGATGGCGCAGCGCTCTTCCTGTGCTGTGATTAAGCTGCTCCATATGCTGTGTTTGCACACAGCCCATGCCTCAGAGCTATTTCAGCTTGGAATGCAGTGAAAGTATATACAGAAGAATATGAGGTATTTTTTAACAAAAAAAATATTGAAATGGAAATCAAAAGGAACCACTGAAAATAAAGTTTAATTAAGCCATTTTTGTTGATTTGATTTCATTGCCCTCTAACTAGAGCTTTGTAATCGCAACACACGGAAATTGTTCAGCCAGTAATCGCCCTAATTGGAAACGAGGGGTGGTTTGGTTATAAGTGGTCAACAGCAGGTCCCACTGCTCCAGAGACAGGTGATTCAGGCAGATATGGAGAGTAGATCTGTCCAGAACCAGATGGAGAGTAGATCTGCAGAACCAGAGGGAGGTGATTCAGGGTGATATGGAGTATAGATCTGCAGGGTTACGGCTGGACTCCATCTGTATGTAAGCTGTCAGCAGGAGTCTTGATTGTCCTCTGTCCTTGTGTCCTCTGTATTAAAGATGGCCTTTTATGACAGGCTTTTTCTGAAGTGGTCCCTTTAGGGACAGAAATGAGGGCCAATGTTCATGTGTGCCGACCACAAGAGCCCCTACAGGGAGAGAGGGGTCAGGGGTCAAGGGTGACGAGGCATGTCAGATTTAAAAAATGAGAATGGCTTCTGTATACCCACATGCATTATTGCATGCTCACAAAAGCAGATCCAAGGCTGAACTACTTTGGCATACTTTTCAGAGAGGGCAGAGAAAGGGTACATTGAACATTGGAAGCATGACCTTCCTAAGAACTGTTCCTCCAAGCGGCAAGGCACATAAAAGTTCAGTGTTTCCATATTTATCCAATATCTATCTTGTTCATTGTTGTGTATTTGTTTAAACGAGAAGACATAGTGCAGTACAAAGTCTCAGTAACTCCAGCATAATTTTTAAAAAGCGGCAAATCTCCCTCGCTTTGAAGCTTAGCGGTTGATGGATGATACAGGCTGTGAAGAAATGGCTCTTGTGTGTCTCCCTAAGGTTTGTAATTGCTGCAGAAAAAGGATACTCTGCCATACTGTCCTAATGGGATTATTCCCGAACTGGACTCTAGTGGAGTGGTGGGAGTAATCCGATTCTCTCCAGTGTGCTTCGGCTTTCTGTTCCTGATCGCTCCCCAGATTCCTGTGTCTGCCTTGGCCGGGGGGGGGTAGGGGGTAGCTATGAACCGGGTCCCATCTCGCTACTCAACCTGGTATCACAGCTCAGCGGTCAATATTTGATGTTTATCCAGGTTGTGTTTAAACGTCAATGTTTGCCATTTTGGGTTGTGTTTACCCTGCTGTTATTGTTCAAAAAAAGAAGCCAGATCTGAGCACAGTTTTGCCAACAACACTTTTCACAGCTCTACTTCACCACACACCATCACCCACACCAGCTGATGTTTATATGATATGTATTAGGTTGCCTAATTACACAATTATCCATTGTGTAATTACAGAGTAATAGTGTCATCTAACACTGTATCATATACTAGACCATTACAGTATGAATTATTGTCCAATGACATGCTGTAGTGCACATTATAAAAGAGATAAAATGATCAGATTAAAGATACAAGATTCTGATATTGAGATAAAAACAAGTATCTAGTACATTCTTATATAGAAAGTCAAAATAACTGGCAAAGCAGTAGAGACACAACCACCCACTGTGATGAACTAATATCTCCTAGCATTAAACCATTGATAGTACATGCTACGTGTTAGTAATCTATCCCCATTGCATCTGATATTACACTGCATATGTTTTCTACTGCATGTAGTTATAAAGGCAATGAAAAAATGCTAACACTTTCAGGCTAAATCATCCTTGGGAAGGCAACAAGCCATCTGCAGGCTTAACTCCTTCTAATAGTGCTCCGTCTAATGGCTGTGGCACTCCGAAAAGGCCACTCTCAACTGTATCGGATTCCATTTCCAGCCTCACCAGCACTGTGGTAATGTCAGGCCATGGGTGGATGTTCGTTTTTAAAGCTAGAAGGGCAGGAAAATTGCGTTAGAAGGGGCATGGTCTCGAACCCTGAGCCATTGTGCGGAACCTTTGTATTTAATTTATGTTTAGAGCCACATATCTACAGTTGGAAAAAAAGGGGAATTATGAACATTTTAGTTTGGGTTTTTATCTTTTTGCCGATAAGTCAGATTTGCCTTGATGTCTCCCTCATTTCAGCAATGTGCATCCTACAGCTCCAGCCATAAATAGTGTTCATTTCTGCAGGAACACTGCTGTTTTGCCAAAGCTTGATGACTATAAGGAGACAGGACAGGAATCCTGCACGAAAGTGGAATGTGACTCATTTAAGTGTTAAGATGCTCAGTTTCGGAATCTGCTGCCTTTAAAATGATTTCCCTGTTTGTTACCACCCATTTTTCCTTTTCAATGAGAAGGGTTTGTGTTTATATGTTTAATATATATATAACAAATTTTTATATATAACAAATACAAATATAACAAATATTTTCAGAGCCCTTTATGCCTGTCTGTAAAAGTGTAGCTTGGGCCAAAAGAACATTACTGAATTCACCATTTTACATTTGTGGATGGAAAAAATGAAAAAAGAAAAGATATTGTAAAAAAAATTACCGAAGAAGACAAAGAAATCAAGACTAAAAGAAAGAAAAATACATATGTAATTGGGGGTCTTTTGAAAACTGCATTCCTTAGCATTCAAATGACCTCTCCTGTAATACAATGGGCAGTCATCTTCTCAAAGGATTTAAGGATTGAAATGAATGTTTTGGATTAGTTCTGATTCAGTTCAGATGTGCCTATAGATGTGAAGTAATGCCTCTCATCTGCATATTTTTACATAATGGGTAAAGTATTTTTGGGTGAGTTGTGACTCAACGTTGACAGCTGACAGTGCCGCTCTCTTTTTTCTGGTGAGCTGGAGTCGAGCGTATGAATGCCGTTATTATGTACAACGTTATTGTATCCGTAATGAGCGAGCAGTCTGGTCTGAGAAGGATGGTGCGGTTCGGTCTGTTCTGTTCCAGCGGTTCCATTGATTGGCCGTGCTAGGAACGTGGCCCTTTAGCCCTTCACGTGTCTCATCAAGGATTGTGCCATGTGGCTGTGGTGTAGTATCAATCCCAGTTTGGAACACCATGATTATGTATGCCCTGGTCAGTGGATTGTGCCACTGTTCACTGTGCCCCCCTGTCCTTATTATTTCAGGGCAACTAGCATAGCTTGGATTTTACAGTCTATCCATTCAAACAGCTGGATGTTTTTACCTAAGCAACCCAGGTTAGGGACTGTGCTTGAATTTCAGAGAGAATCAATTCCACCACCTTTTGTCCTTCTGTTGAAGAGTGTAATTCCTTAACCACTACACCATACTCCCTATTGTGACATCAGTACATTCTGTTCCACCTTTGTCAGAGATATTCTATTATGACCAAATATTCAACTCCGGTGTTCCCGCCTGCTCAGGAATTTTCATAATGAGCCAGGCATATCAGCACACTTCTAGCTTCAGCAGTGGCAGGGACAGAACTTTCAGTGTGATGTTCACTGGGCTATCTGTCAGTGCCTCCAGTTTAGAAGTACAGCTTCTTTACCTCTACAGCACACTCCCTTCTGTGATATCACGACCATTGTGTTTATCACTGTTTAAGCTGCAAGTGTTCTACACACCTGTCTTGTGTTGAATATCCTTGAAAAGGAATGGGCAAAAACAGAAGATCCATAGCTAGCACAGCAGCACTGGAGCCTCCTGTTACCAACTAAACCTCCTTGACAGAAGACATGTACTATACAGGGCTGAATATCTGGTCATAATAGACTGTCCTTCCTTTCAATTTAGAAGTGCAGTTACCTAACCACTATAGCACACTCCCCTCTGTGACATAGAGATAGTCAGCTTGATGCATTCCACATTGGAAATTCTGCCTCTGCCATTGTTGTATAAGTGATCTGATTTGCTAGCTCACCATGAGCACCAGAACCTCCAAATGGAGGTTCCTGTATAGAGGACAGAATCAATGCAGGAACTGGTTACAGTAGAGTGTCTGTTAACATACTGCCACCTGTGACATCACAGACAACAGAACCTACACAGGAGCTGAATAGTAGAATGTCTGGTCATAATAGAATGTCTGTGCCTTCAGTTCTTTTGTGCATGAGGTACAGTAATGCTCTGGGTGACAGTGGAATTGCAAATTTCTGGTGTCATGAATTCCCACATGTGAAGAGAACTCAGTGCAAGGGGCCACACCCCTCTGCTTGTGGTCGTGGGTTTGTCCTGTGTGGTGTTGCATTTGTGGGTGATCCCAACAGAGTTAACCTGCCGACCCAGCTCATCTGATCTACCTTAGGGGTTTTGCCCCATCACATCAATGGCAAAGAATTCAGCCGACAAGACACCCACACGTGGTGCTTGCTTTACCTTTGCCCTCGCCTGTCTCGGGGGCTTCCTCTTCACCTCCACTATTCCACTCTCAATTTGCTCCGCTGTCGTCCTCTTCTAATAAGCTGGGAGAGACGCTGCCCAGCTGCTTCAGGCAGCTTCTGCTCAGGCGGCTTCTGCTCCAGTCCATTTTGGCTGATTCCAGACAGGAGGTGGGGCCCCCTTCTCCGGAGGTCCTTCGCTGCTAATTGAAATTTATTGAAGAGGGACGGGTGCTTCAAGGAGGGGAGGAATGACCCCGGGATGTGGGGGCGAACCAGAGAGTGCTGAGACCCCCAACACAGATGCGGTGCTCATCCAAGCACACACGGCTTTATCTGCAAACCTGCAGGATGCTGCAGGAAACTCGCTCCGAAGCAGGTACACCGTGCTGCTCTCAGGACCGTTCCCACAAGAAAGCTTTAATTGCGCTAACGGCAAGAGGAATTAGATTTTCTTTTCTTTTCTTTTATTATTATTATTATTATTAAAGGCCAAGCTCCACCGACATATGCATAATGCTGTTTCCATGCCAAAGAAAAGCAGTTTTTTTAGGCAAGCGTTCAACGTTGACACATCGAGCTCACCTTTTGACCTTACCGTCTGGCCCCAAAGCAGGCTGGCCTTTTAACACATTTCCTGTTTACCAGAGGAAGCCATTAGCCTGTACCCTTAGCTAGGAGAGACACAGCTGGAACAGGTTTAGGTCAGGACTACGAGGCCCTGAATGTCAGTGTGCAGTCACAGAGGGTTGCTCCTTCACTCTGAGGCGGGGTGACTCCTTAACTATAGTGGTTGGGGTGGAATCTGAGGGTTGTTTGGGTTGAGAGTATTACCTCCCCCAAGTTGTTAAAGTAGGGGTGTGGCATTATAAAGGAGTGGTGCGCACCATTGCACGTTGTCACCATTATCCTTGAGAAGGGAAATAAGCCGATATTACATTTGTTCCACTCTTTCACATTATCCAAAGTTTGGTGGTATCTAAAATGAAGAAATTTCGTGTAGAAATTGCAATAAATGTAGCAGGTGCTTTTATGTTTTCCTCAATGTGTGAGGTGAAGTAGTGGTACCCTGAGAAATCAGGCAGTATTGCCCTGTTTTTGCCCACTCCTGGCCATGAGTGGGCGACATCCTAGTCAGTGTCCACCTCGGTGATGCCAGCTTAGCGCTTTTGTTGCCGGATTTAGCTACTTTTTGGACGTGTCAGGGATTTTTTTTCTTTCTCTCTTTCTGTCTCTCTCTCTCTGAAAGCGCTTGGTGACAAAATCCATTTCAGAGGACTTTGCAAAGTGAATCAATTAAAATGATGCAATGTTGCTCCCCGCTCCACATCTGTGCTGCTCCTAGTGGTTTGTGCTGCTTGCAAAACCAAATGTCACTGCATGCTGTGCAAAGCTGCTTTCCTCTGGGGCCGGGCCTGCCCCCCGCTCCAACTCCACCAGATAGAAGATTGACAGGTGCACAATCTGACATAAATCCGCTGCTTTCTAACGCTAAATGGAGGTCCCTCGAGCAAGGCCCATTGAGAAAAAGTTGGCAGAAATGAGTTGCCATTTTGCTGAGCGCTTTGCTGTATCTTACAACTTGGCTTATGTGTCGCACCCGTTTCCTAAACCTAATTTACACACTGAGTAGACGTTTGTATCGAAATGGGAGTCTGAAGAAAATGACCTTGAGAGATATTTTACAGGTGAAGGCACATCTGCAAACCAGCATTCTTAGCAGGGCTAGATCAACTTCTTTTAAAAATGTAAACGTTTGAAATAAATGTGTTTGTATCCACACAGATTCACTCTATAAGCACACACACATATATACACACAGATATATATATATATATATATATATATATATATACACACAGATATATATATATATGTTCATCACGAAGAAATATCACTAATGATTTTTTTTACTTTACAAGAGCCTTACTGATTGTCTACTGCATGCGCTTGTGGAAATGATGAGAAAAAGAGAGCAAGGAGGGCTGTAACTGGCTGTATTTACAGACACGCTGTGGCATTGAAACGTCCCGGGTGAAAAATCTCTGCGCAGAGTCTTTTCCGCAGCTGCTGATTGGGGATCAGTTTGCAGCGAGGACGTTTGTCTGGCACGGCAGGGGGGTGCGGAAAAAGAGGGGATTCTGAGCGCAGCAAAAAGGAAACAAACAAGCTTGTGAAAAAGACAGAAAAAAAAACCGACAATGAGAGTAACACAGAGAAGGGAAAAGGGAACAGAGGCAGATAACAAGGTTCTGGAAAGTGACAGATGTACGCGGGGTTGGGGGGGGTGTATTTCAGGGGAATGTTAGCTAATTACCTGCTGTCTTTTTGTTGTGTTTGCTGCTCAACATCCGCGTGCAAAGTGATAAGGTGAATGAACGGGCCAGGTTCAAAGGCTTGCGCATCCTACATCTCCAGCGGTTTGGGCTCAACAGACGAGCATCTGAGACAAGAGAGCAGCACCAAGGGCTGGAGTTCAAAAATCTTGACTGAAAATGAACATGGCTGACGTCCCTCAACAGTGACCGCAGAGGCCGCCAAAACACAATGGACTGGGTGAAGCCCTGGAGTGACAGGAGCACCCTGTCCAACAGGTTCTTTGCATCAGCACTGCTAAATCCTCCTCATTGGGTGGGCACATTTGCTCTGGTGATGATGTCATAATGAAAGACATCTGTCATGCAAAGTGGAGACAAACATTGGCTAACATATGTGTAACTGTATGTGTCATTGGGCTGTCTACTGTCAGTCCAGGATCAGCTGAACTGACTAGTCTGAGTGCTCCTTCACCATCAAGACTGAGGCCATAGGGGGTTCTGGGTAATGTAGTGCCTCTGAGACAATGGGGTGTAATTGTGTGAGCAGAGACAGGAATCATCCTACACCACAGACAGAATGGCCATCACTATGATGCTTGATAACCCAGAGAGCTCAAAGTTTAGCGGTGACAGGGATTGGGTGTGTCATCCAGGTTGACCAAAGTGACCCATCCGAAGAAGGGGGTTGCTCTGGAGAGCATCACAGTAATACTGCTGTGTCTGCAGGTAGCCTATTCACTTATCAGCACTGAATCATCTTTTAATTTGCTCTCAACCCCTGAGAGGTTAATTAGCGTGCTAACGACGTTGTTCCAGTCTCCGCGTCCTTGGAGACGAGGGCTCCAGCAGGAAACACACAACGGACCAAACAAACACGAAGAGGACGCTGTACCGTACCACAGTTCACACAGAGACCGGAACAGCAGCACCATAAAACCGTGTCAGCCTGTGTTTTATTCCAGTGGAGGTCTGTGAAAGTAGGCGAGGAACAGTCTATGTGGAAAGAGACCTCTTTTTTGTTTGGTTGGTTTTGTGTCTTTTTTTTGTTTGTTTGTTTTCCTTCTCCCTGTTAGCACGCCAATGGTGACCGGCCGTGAGAGCATGGCTGCCAAACGGTTTGATTGTAAATGTGATTTAAGTCTTCACAACCCGCCTCTGCCTCTTGTCCGAGGCAATTTTCTGCATTGCCCCTTCGGATGGAAGGCCTGAATGCCTCCGTATTAGTATGGAGGGGGCAGCGTCAGGGAGCTAAATGGCTGTGATTGTGCTCCTGTCGGACTCCTGTTGGCTGAAAAGTGGCCGCAGGTCCAGATGGGAGACGCGAGCGAATTTGTCCACGAACACAGGGGAGTTTATTTGGTTCCCGTCGGTTATAGTGGCTATATGTGTGCTAATGGTGCAGACAGAAGCATAGGATGAGGGGCTGGGAGGGAGGGAAGGAGAGAGAGAGGAGAGGAGAGGACTGGGATGTTTCTGGGGATAAGTTTTTGTGCCCAAAGTGAACGTGTTGAGAAATCCACATGAAAAACCAGAAGGGTGTTACAGTGAATTGCTGTTGCAAAATTTCAAAAGCTTGGTCTGTGTGTTTGTGTGTGTGTGTGTGTGTGTGTGTGTGTGTACACTCTTATGCATCCACGCACACCTGTTCACTTTTGTTGATTTTTGACAGACTCAACAGTTTAGCATTGGTCAATCCTGGTAACTTTAGACATTCCATTCACTCAGACTGTGCTCCACCCTTTCAGTGTATACTCCACTCACTCAGAGTGTACTGCACTCACTCGGTGTGTCCCCTACTACCTCAGAGCATACCCCACTGTCTTGGTGTGCACCCCGCTCACTCAGTGTGAACCATTTTCTCACTCAGTGTGTACCTCATTCACTCGAACTGGGCCCTCCCGCTCAGTCGCTCCAGTCTCGGTCTGTGTGAGCCGTGCAGGTGCATATCTCCCGCAGTCCGCACGCCGCGCCTGGCACTGCCTGCAGTCTCATCCAGCAGATGTTAGCGTGACTGACAGCCGCACACAATGGCAGCGGCTCCAGCCTCATCCACCCCCATTGTCTGGGCCCATTGTGAGGCGGCCGGCGCGGACCCGCAGGTGTTCTCAGCCGCGCAGCGTCCTCCGCCAGGATGCGGCGGAGAGGAAACGTGCCTCCCTCTCTCCTGGCTCCCCGGCTGCGGCTCTATCCAACAAATGCCACATTGTCACACTCCTTTGCGTTTTTTTTTTTTTTTTTTTTTGTGGGTATTGTTTTGTTTTAGGCTGATAAGGGGGGAAGACAGCACAGCAGAAACTCAGACTTATCTCTCCAGTGCTATTCAGAGTGCAAAAGGTGAGAGAGCCGCTTACACCCCCCCCCCAAACCCCTGGAAACGCATCTTCGCCGGCTTTTTTTGTCTCCCTTCTTTTTTTCTCATCTGGATTCCGGATGGGGCTGCGTTCTTAACAGATCTCAGAACGTCCTTGCGGTCGATAGGCACCGATTATATCTCCATCCCTGGCTCCCGGTGTTTCAGAGTCATTGTAACAACAAAAGGAGGGCAATTTGGCTTCCTCCTGGTTTCCCTTTCTCCTCTCTCGTCTCTCTTTTCTCTGTCTTCCCTTTCCATCCCCCTGCATCCTGCCCGTGCCTTTCAGCGAGACGCTTTTTCCGGGACGAGGGACCCCGAGCGGGTGCTGGCAAATGAGGCCTCACCGCGGGTGATGAGGAGACACGCCATTGTGCTGGGAATCGCTTGTTCTTCATGATTCGCCATTGTTCAATAACAGTATTCTTTGAGACAGTCGACATATAGCCTCTCAGTAAATACAGCTGGACCAGAATCAGCCTATTGAATGAATAACAGTTTGTTCCTGAATTAGGCCTAATTAGATCACTTCCCACGTGCTGCGCTCTGATTGGATGCATTGCTCTCTGTTTCCTGCAGCTGGGTGTTTCACGGTCCTCCTCGCTGGCAGGGGGCATTGCAGCACAAAGAAATAAAGCGTTAAAGTTATATGCAAATGTCTGCTGATGCAATTATGGGAGAATGGAACCCATAGAGCCCTGGAACCCATTGGGAGCTCTCCAAAAATTCTTCCTCTTCTTCTTCTTCTAAAACACAAAGACTCCACTTCCTTGGAGTCCAAAGGCTAAAAGAGAGAAACAGAAGAAAAGGAAACAGAAAAATACTGAGGAGGACCTGATTAAAAATTTGAAAACCCTTTGTTTCAATCATAACCACACTTCCAGTTGTAATTTCCCCTTTCTCCCACAACTACCAAAATACACACACATGCATGCAAGTGCATACACACACATACACACACACGCGCACACACACACACACACGCCTGCAAGCAATCCGACACATAGAAGATGTGAGATATTGTTTCTTCCTGAAATTAATTTCATACAATAATAGATAAATGAGCAACCAAAGAACTTCCCTTCTCTCTCTCTGTCTCACATACATTCTCTCTCTTGCTCTTTCTCACATATACACACTCTCTCTCTCTCTCTCTCATGCACATACATCCTATCTCTCTGTTCCTCTCTCACACACACACACCTGCTCACTTTCTGTAAACTGAACACCGGAACGCGATACGATTTTGGAGAGCAGAAAAGAGCGCTTTCGACAGCGCCTGGTCATTAACCTCAGCCGTAAATACACTTGTCTCGGCTGCAGGAGAGAATCCCAGGATGAAAGAGCGGCAACTGTGAAAGGATCCATTATCCAGGAGAAATAACGCAGGAAACAGAGGCCAGAGAGCCGTGTCCACTGGTCAGATCTCACGTCTCTTTTTTTTTTCTACTGAGGAGCTTCTGAGTGGGCTTCCTGTGGTTCAGAGGGTGTGGCAGTGTGTTTTAGATCTGCACACAGCACTGAGAGGGTCTATGGATAGGCTTTCTCCCTGTCTGTACCTTGCCTGATAGGCACATGGGGGTGGAGGATTTTCAACAGCTTTCAACTGCGGAAGGAGAAAGGCTAGGGATAGGGAGAGAGACTGTGACAGGCATGTGCATGCATGCATGTGTGTGTGTGCATGCATATGTGTGTGTGCATGCATGTGCACATGTGTGAGAAAGAGAGAGACTGAAGGTCTTTAAAAGCCCTGGGTGCAAGGGGAAATGTTACAAAAACATGATGTGACTGCCCTCATGGTAGTAGACATAAAAGCATCTATTTTGTCCTTCAGAGACTCTGGGCTGAAGGCAGCGCAGTCGAAGAGCTAAACTCCCACAGGGAGGGAGGGAGAGAGAAAGAGAGAGAGAGAGGGAGAGTGAGGGAGAGAGAGAGATGTAGATGGAGATGAGAGAGAGAGAGAGAGAGAGGTAAAGAGAGAGGCGAGCTGCTCCACAGAGCAGTCAGCGGCAGCAGCTCAGACTCAGAGCAGCGGCGTCTCTTTCAGACCATGCGCTCTCCCCCCCGGGCGCTCGCCTCTCCCAGCTGCAGGTCGAGCGCCCGTCTCCGCCAGCCGCCGTCCGCGAGCCTCCGTGGCAACCTGTCCGCCCCCCGCCGCCGAGCGACCCCAGCTGAGCGCTGCCAGAGAGAGAGAGGGGGACAGAGAATTCAGGGGACGTGCCAGCACGTGTGTGTGCACGCAAGACCGAGAGCGTGTGGAGAAAGAGTGTGTCTGAGTGAGTGTGTGTGTGTGTGTGTGTGTGTGTGTGTGTGTGTGTGTGTGTGTGTGTCTAAGCCCGTCCTGAAGAGCAGGAGTAGTCCTGCAGATGCACAGTGGCTCTGTTGGATGAGTGAAATAAAGTAGGACTGCGCCTCAGAGTGAGAGCCGAGCATGGAGGCTAACACAGGTAAGCTCTCATTCGCGCAGACCTGCTGCTTCTGTAGTTGCTGTCTTCTCACTCTGGCGGGGGGACATGCGGGGGTTGCCAGTCTGGAGCGGGAAAACTTGCCCTGTGTATGGAAGTGGATGTTGCATGTTACGGGATGTCAGAAAGCCTCTCTAATCAAACGGTTTCTTCAGATTTGTATAAGTGGCTCAGGATATTGTAAGATTTTCAGTGGCAGTAAATTGATGACTGACATATCATGAGAAACTTTTTGAAAAATGCTATAATAGTGAGCCGCTGTCCAGAACCTGTGATTGATGGACCTTTGTATGTGGTACAGGAATCTTCCCAGTAAATCAGTGTAGGTCTTGTTGCTTGATAAGTGTGCAGAACAGTTTGTGCTGCAGAAATGTTTGCTCCAGGTGAGTGGAGTGCTATCAGGAAGATGCACCATGGAAAAATACAAAATCGAAAATGTAATTCAACGATGTAAAGTGTATTACAATGTATGTGAGAGAATTTCTTGCATATCAAAATACATCAGTGAAGGGTAAGTTTCATATGCTATTACTTATGAATGAAATTTCAAATACAAAGGAGGCAGTTGTTGCATTTCTTATGCCATGTATAAATATAAATATAAAAAAATTTGTCCTTGAGAGTTAGGGTTTTTTTATTTGTTCTTTTTCGTAATCCAGTGCATATTAATTTTATACTTTTGGTAACGCTAGGAAAGTAGCTGGCATGGAGGTTTTTTGGTTATGGTGGGTGAGGGAGAGCATAAGCTGGTGTTTGTTGCTGTAGTAGTCTGCTCTCTCCCCAGGAGCGCAGTCTGAATGATGTGATTTACTGTATGCATTGAGTAGACAGTCCAGTGACAAAGAGCCAGCTAAGTCCAGGCAAAGTATGTGCTTATTGTACGTATACAGATCATACAAGGGTCGTATGTACATGCACACGTATGTGTGTGTAGTGTGCGTATGCGTGTGTGTGTGTGTGTGTGTGTGTGTGTGTGTGTGTGTGTGTGTGTGTGTGTGTGTGTGTGTGTTCACAGTAGAGAGCAGTGCAGATCTGATCTCTTAGCTCTAGCTAGATGTCCATAATCGAGCTGCCTCGGTCTGACTGGTCGGCTGTCTGTTTAGCTTCTGTGTCTTTCAAACAGACATGTTCAGGAGCTCGTATATTGTGGCACTGTCTGTGTTTAACCTGTCCGTGGAAGCTTTAGTGGACGGCGTGCGATTCTGTGTTTTTCACTCGATAAGGACTCAGCTCTCAATAGTCCAGGCTCAGTGACTGCTCTGTCCTTGCTGTTAATGAGGTCCCCTACAGAAGCATAGCTTTATTTGGGGGCATCAGTGTAGCATAGGAACAGGGCTTGTAACTATAAGGTTGCTGGTCCGATTCCCCGCTTGGGCACTGCTGCTGTACGCTTGGGTATGGTACGTAACCCAGAATTGGCTCAATAAATATCCAGCTGTATAAATGGATAAAATTGTAACATATGTAAGTTGCTCTGGATAAGAGCAATGCCCTGTTTACTGACTGGTGTAGCTTATATGTGACTTATTGTGTTCAAGTTCATGTGCAAAGATATCTGCAGTTGTCTTCGGATTCAGAAGGCGCTCTCGTTCTGTTGAAAGAGCATGTTTGGCAAGCTGTTGTTTGATTTGGACAAGGTCCGTGTGATGCATGATGAATAATCTTCAAACACACAAGTAAACACTGCGGGAACACTACTGCAAACCTGCACTGTGATGCCACGTTCTGCTTAAATTTCCCAGTAACGGCCCTGATGAAATCGTTAATGCGTCCATGTAACATGCTGGACATACGACCGGCTGCTAAGGAAAAAGGCTCTGTCCATTCCTCTCCATTTTACCTCCTACAGTATCTTATACAGTTCTGCTCTGTATCTCTTAACACATTCTGCGAAGCTTTGTCTACGACGTCCTTTAATAGTGCTACATTAAGTTACACATGCATATACGTTTGATGGAGTGATAGATTGATTGACTGATGGAGTGATTGGGCGATTTATTGATTGATTGATTGATGGGTTCAGCTCTTGCAGGGGTGGGTTCTGGCTGTGCCACACATTCGTTGCTCCTCTTTGCTCTCGTCTTTTCCACCTCTCCTGCAGCCTGGCATCAGGCGTGCAGCAGGCAGGCTTGCAGGGTAGCATCGGGTTTTTCACTGAAGTCAACACCAAGCATCTGGTAGTGTGTGGAGATGTGTGCGTTCGGGGTGGTTACAGAGTCCAGTTATTAAGTGTTTGGCAGTGTGTGAAGGGTTGTGTTATGGGTGGTTAGAGAGTGCGGTTATCAGTTGTGTGGGCTGATCTGTGTTGGGGGGTGATGAGAGTATGGCTATTGAGCCTTTGAGAATGTGTGAAGGTGTGTGTTGGGGGTAATTAGAGGGTGCGGTTATTGAGCCTTTGAGAATGTGTGAAGGTGTGTGTTAAGGGTAGTTAGAGGGTACAATTATTGAGCTTTTAAGAATGTGTGAAGTTGTGTGTTGGGGGTAGTTAGAGGGTGCAGTTACTAAGCCTTTTAGAGTGTGTGAAGGTGTTTGGGTTGGTTATTGTGCACTGGGGGCAAACAGGCTTCCGGGAGGGAGGGGTGAGGGAGCAGGGCAGAGAGCAGACCTCTTTCAGTAGAGCAGGCATGCGGTTGGCATGGTGATAAACACAGATGCGACTGTGTGAGATCAGCTTCTGAGCAGAGTTCACACTGGTTATGAAGACATGAGCACCAATCAACACCACAGTCCATATGGACCCTGGAACCTGATCTGCAAACATGCGCTATGTTGCATGACCATGGTCTGAACAGGTTTTTACAGACTTTGGAGGAGTAACTGTGGTCTGCACATCACCCTTACATACCCATGTTCTTAGTGTGTGACCATGGTCTGTCAATGCATACTGTATGGGTATGACTATGGTTTAATTATGTTTGCAGAAATTATAAGGGAGTGATCATGATCTGAATGTTTCTGTGCAGGATAATAGCATTACGGTCACCTGAACGTTTACTTGCAGAATCAGCAGGATCACACTTAGTTAACCAGGCAAGCAGTTACCACTAGTTTATTGATGCTCATTAATACATGGTTAATGTCCCCGGGGTCATGTTGTAATTAAAAATCTCATCTGCAGCTTTCATCCTGAGAGGAGCTGCCTTTTCTTCATGCCTTTTCTGTCATCATCAGCACGTTATGTGTCAGAGTAGAGCAGAAAGTGTGCTCTGAGAGGAAGTGTGTACCATTTGTGTGAGATCCCTGGCATAGAATTACTGTCAGATCTGCTCCTCTGACAGGCCCTTTCCTTTGTCTGCATTATGGTCCTCTAATTTAATGCATGCAGTGTATGGATGCATTTGTGTGCGTGCGTGTGTATGAGACTCTGTCTTTTTGTGTATCTGCGTGTGATCTTGTATGTGGGTTAGTGCACGTGTGTGAGTGTGTTTATGTGCCACTGTGTGTGTCTGTGTCTTTATGTGTATCTGTGTGCAAGTGTACATGTGGGTCTTTATGTGTATCTGTGTGCAAGTGTGTGTATGTATAAATGTGTGCATGTGTATGTGCGTATCTGTGTGTGTCTGTCTGTGTATCTCTGTGTACGCATATCAGTGTGTGTGTGTGCCTGTGTGTATCTCTGTGTATGTGTATCTCTGTGTACATGTGATTGTATGTGTGTGTATGTATCTGTGTGTGTATTCCTGTATATGTGTGTGTGTGTGTGTGTGTGTGTGTGTATATGTGTGTATGTGTGTGTATATGTGTACCTGTGTGGGTGTGCGTGTGTGTGTGTGTGTATGCATGTGTACTTATTTTTTTATGTGTGTGTATCCCTGGGTATCTCTGTGTACATGCATTTCTGTGTGTGTGTTGATCTCTTTATGTGTGTGTATCCCTGTGTATCTCTGTGTTTGTGCGTGTGTGTGTGCGCGCACATGTGTGTTTGTGTTGGGGAGTTGCGTCAGTGTGCAGGGTGTTTTGCGCGGCGGCTCGGGGTCTATAGGGGAGCGGTGCAGAATAACAGCGAGGCCGTGCCGTCTCCGAGGGGTCAGGTGACGCAAAGCAGCGCTGCGCTTGCCTCAGCGCCCCGCTCTGCCTCCAGTCAGAGTGCTGGCATGTCACCCCCCCCCCCCGCTAACGACCTGAGACCCGCTGTCCCCGGGGGCACCCGCAGCGCCCTCAGACGGCCACAGAAGGGTGACGCGTGATTGACAGCTGTCCCTCCGGCTCTCCCGCGGTGCCGGGACAGAGCCTGCCGGGGAATTTAAGGCATGGAGGACAACAGCGTCAGAGCCATGCCAGCGTGCAAATACGTTTTCACTTCATTACATCCCAGATTAATCCTTTCCTCAAACTCATAATTTAATCATAAATTAAGCAGTGCGTGTGTGGATGTGCGTGTGTGTTGTGTGTGTGTGTGTGTGTGTGTGTGTGTGTGTGAGTCTGTGTCTGTGTGGGTGTGTGTGCATTTATGCATGGGTGCAAATGTGTAGGTGTGCGTGTGTGTGTGCATATATGCTTGTGTGTGCCTGTATGTGTGTGTCTACACCTGTTTGTGTGGGTGTGTGTATGTGTATATCTGTATGTGGGTGTGTGTGTGTGTGGGTGTGTGTGGGTGTGTGTGTGTTTCTGCACAGACTTTCCAGCCCTCCAGGCCGAGGTGAATAACGAGGCGCATTCATCAGGTCAGGTTTAACCTCAGAGTTTACAGTAAATTACATTAAGTCGCGAAAAAGTGAAATTGAAAAATAAAGACGTGGAGCTGATGCTAAAAGTGTATTCTCAGAGGCCAGTGACTCACAAACTCATTACTGCTCAGACCTGCTTCAAAAACTCGCAGCAATATGGTATGTCTGTGACCAAATCCATCTCCTCCACTTCAAAGGACTCAGTTAAATTTAGCAATGCATCATTTTCGGATTAAGACCTCTTTCTATTGATGGCGTTAGACAACACCGTTCCAGAGTGGAGTGATCACTTCCCCTCAATGAGGGCGGGAGAGAGGTGGCGAGAGCACCACTGAGCATTCCAATGCTCAGGTTCTGGAATGACAAACAATCTTAGAAAAAAAGAAAAACGTGTCTGTGATTTGATAAGAGGAATGTAGTCCGGGAGGGAAGAGAGAGAGAGAGAGAGAGAGAGAGAGAGAGCCTTCGTCGGTCTGGAGAGGAATCTAATTTCTCCGCGCTTTGATCTTCTGAGAGGGTGAGAAGTTCTGAAGATTCCAGATGGGGAGGGTTGGGGTGCGGGGTGGGGTGTGGGGTGGGGTGTGGGGGGGGGCAGAGATGGTGGGGCGGGGTTTCGGGGTGGGTGGGGGGTTGTGGGGAGGCACCAGCAAACAAGAGAGAGAGAGGGTGGGAAAAAGGCAAAGGGAGGGAGACAAAAAAAAAGTAGGACAGTTTTGTTTCCTTTGCGACAGAAGCAGATAAGACCTAAGCGCATGCGTGGAGCTGCAGACTTCAAAGGCAGATGTAGGGGGCTCAAAATATAATTAGCGCCTCAAAATATACTTCTGTTGGTAGCCAGCAGTTGGTTTCTGGATATTCGGTCCTTCTGTGAAACTGCATGCTTTTGGACTGAGGCCCAGGCACTTTTCCCCCAACCGGCCTAGGAAAGGGTGATGAAGAGCAAACATGGAGTAAGGCTCCATGGCAATATGTAGGGACCTCCCAGAGGGTAGAGCATGCACACCACAGCAAAGCAAAATCATTTGCTCACCCTTTATTTAAAGGCTCAATTAATTTTTTCCAGGACGCTGTTAGATATTCATTAAGAACCTTATCAACCTGTATATGTAGAAAGTTACGATAAGTGAAAGCTACGATCTCCTAAATTTTGAGGCATGCAAGGCAGTGATGGGAGAGTTTAGCATTGTGAAGAGCAGGGTGAACTCCATGATGGGTGGAGCTACCATGTGCTGTCAGCTGTCAGAACATTGTGATTGGTTCAAATCAGCAAGTCATGGACAGCACATGGTAACCCCATCCATGAGGTTTATTTTGCCTCTTTCTCCTGTCAGTAATTTACAAGACAATTAAATATACAGCAGAAAAAAGAAAAAGAGGAACTTCTTTTTCAGACAGATAGTGGTGGTAAATATGGAATAAACTTCCAATTTTACTGTGTTAAATTATTTACAAAGAGCAGCAGAAAGTCTCTGAAATTGTGTATTCAGATTTTTCTGTATAGACATCAGGTTTTAACATTGACGTTTACAGCTGAATAAAATGCAATTTCGTGCAGCAAAGCGCTGTGCCCAAGCAATTCCCAAATGGAGACCAAATGGAGAGATGTTTGCTCTGCATTCACAGTACATTCTGTTCATTAGGTAACTGTTTTTAAAAAGTCATATGTAATAAAATACAATATATTTGGCAATTTTTTTCACAGCATAAGTAGGTCATAAAAATTTTACTCGTCACTTTATTCAACACAAGGCAAATTATGTACAGGCAGGACTAACAGCAGTGTGTACATTGGATGTGTCGGAGCTCACGGCTGATCGGTCACTCGATGGGGCTTTTAGCCTTGTGATTGGTGTTTATACAATCTTTGTGATGGCCTGATGGCTTGGTCAGGGTTGTTCCAGAGGCTTATCTCAGCTGTCCTGGGCCCATACAGAGGGTTTACCTGCTCAGGGCTGCACAAACCAGTGTTGCAGGTTCAGTTTGGGTTGAAATCATAGTATAAGTTTGTGTGTGTTTATGTGTGTGTGTGTGTGTGTGTGTGTGTGCGTGTCTGATTATGTGAAGGGGCAGAAATGATAAAAAGGTATTTGAGTTAAAGCCTTGAGGTCAGCAATGCTGCACTTCTATTCTAAGGTGGAGATCCTCTGCTGTAGATCACCACTGGCTGTATTTTCAGAGATGTCTGTGGTGCTGTGTAGAGTCTCAGCCTCTCGTCTCTCTCCCCCTTTCCCTCTTTGAAGCGGTGTTTTTCGGGGGCCCCAGCCTGTAGACTGCGATTGCGATGCACGCCGACGGAGGGGGCGAGTCCTATGCAGTTATCTCGCGCTGGAAGTGATCTAAAAATGCAATTCCACAAAAGCACCGTGGGGGAAAGGGCTGCTTTAGGAACCGAAACGGTATCGACTTCCAGCAACGCTTCACACGGAAAAGGAGGGCTCCGGGAGGCCCAGAGGGGCTGGGACGTGGGCGGGGTGTGTGTGTGAGCGCGGGGGGCAGTGGGGGGCGGTAGGAGGAAAGCAGTTTCATCTTTGCAACTCTTGTTTTAAAGCTGACGTGGCCTGACCCACCGCTGCAGTCTCTCTCTTCTTCTCCCTCTCTCCCCGGTTTGCCGCGTCCCCTCTCTTCGTGCGTTGGTATGCTTGACTGAAAGATGGATGATCCGGCGTTCTCAGAATGTCAGAAAACATTATTATTTAATGCGGCGTTTAAAAGGCTGCTTTACCCCCGAAAACAAACAACTCCGCTGCAGCTCTGGCATGTCACACACGTTACTTGGAAAAGCTTTTATTGCTTTGGGACCGTTCGGCATACCGAACGCAAAAACAATATTTAAACAAAAAAAAGCTAAGAACTGTGATGTACGCTGTCTGATTTGAGCTTAAAACACCCGTTGATGCAGTGTGTGAAACTAACCTCTCAAAGCAGGGACTGCGTCAGCAAATTAGCTGCGAAAGACCCTCAGTGTGACCCCCATAAGCTCAATCCTAAACAGCCAGCTGAATGCGTCTCTGTCGACAGTGAAGCATTATGATGACAGACAGGCGTCTCAAAGGCATGGGGGTGCATTATTCAGAGTCTTTTTCAGGAATGAAACGGGTCAAATCCATTACGGTATCGGCCAACCGCGCCAGCCGCGGGGACGGCGTTTACAGCCCCGGCTAATTCGCCCCTGTGCGGGGCCTCAGCCACGCAGGCGGGCGAAACGGGACCGGAGTGTTCTGGAATCTCAGCGTCCCAGCTGCTGAGGTGGGCCAGACAGGAAAAGGGGCCTCTGAGGAAAAAAGCCAAAATTAATGAACGGGAGGAGGAAGAACTGAAATAATGTCCGCGCACAGGCAGCAGGGAGGGGGAGAAGAGGGCCTACCATTATGAGCCGCTTATCTGTGTGCATGGGAATAGGGGAGGCTTTTTATCCATGAGGAAGAGGGGCATTGTTCTGTATCTATAGCAGAACTATATAAGTAGAGGCCCAGGGACAACATGAGGCATGTTATGGATTTCCTGTTAACCTTTTGATCACTGAGAAGCAAAAACAAAATGACTATACTGCTCAAAATGCCTGCTTAGAGGGCCAGCATACTTACATGTACCTCTAAGGACACAGGCACCGTGACTATCATCATCTATTTTTCCTTATTAGTACGCACTGTCCCTCCTGTTAGTTAGGTTTCCTACTTGATATTGATGGTGGACCTTGTGTTTTTCCACTATTGTTGTACTGATGTTTAATGAGTTCATAATTGATCTTTAACTGATAGAGAGTAATGATGATTTACTCTGAGCACAATCAGTAATAGCTATGTATATTTTAATAATGTGTCTCCTTCATTCATACACATGTGCATCATAATTTATTCATATATTGATTATCAATAGGAAGCAGAGAATGTTTAGCCTGCCCGGACATGAAAAAGCAGTTGAACAGCCCTCAGGCTCAGGGTGGCGAACAGAATGCTACTTTTATCATCCATTTATTTGGCTGATGTTCAGATCCATCTGCCGAGACACTCAGTCTACAGTTGCATCCTTTCTGACAGAGTAGCGGGAGAGTTCAGTCAGACAGGGCGGAGCACAGGGGACCTACACACCTGGTCACTGCGCCCTGCTCTGGGCGCCATGACGACTGACAAACCTGGTCACTGAATCATGTAATGGTTGGCAATGTAATTTTCTCATCCATCTTAACAACGTCCCCAGCTATATATCCAATTATATATCCTATTATATTCTCTTATGTATACAGTGCAACCTTAGGGGATGACCTCATCTATGTTCGAACCTTAGGGTATGACTTCACTTATGTTCTGACCTTAGCGGGTGACGTCACCTATGTTCTGACCTTAGGGTATGACCTCACCTATGTTCTAACTTCAGGGGGTGACCTCACCTATAACAGACACTAGCACAGTAGAGCTCAGCATTGCAAGTGACCACATGGGGTCCACAGAAGGGGGTGACGTCATGTCCCAAACGAATGGTGCAGTCTGTGTGCAGTGCAGATGGCAAGGGCTGTGGTTTCAAACCTACAGCTGACCTGCCTTTGTTACTCTTGCCCTAAACCATGCGGGCAAGAGTAAGGATGGGTTTACTCTTACTTTACTACTTTCCTACTTTTTCGTCTTTCCTTTGTGCTGCGCCTGCCAATTATTTTAGTTACTGTCCTGGGCACTTGCAGGCTAACTTTTCACCCTTAATACTGTCTGTGCTACCTGTGTATGCTCACTGAGGATGTAAATAGCAGCAGGAAGGGTCTTTTTTTATCAGGGATTAAAGGGAGAAACACTGTAGGCTAAAGGCAGAGAGGTGTCTGCAGAGGAAGTCTTACGCTTTAACATCAAAGCGTCTGTGGGGTGAGGGGGCGATATGATCTCCTCTTTTATGCTGAGAAGTGGTAACTTTTCAAATTAGAACCAGCTCATTCTTTTCTGTCCTTACTTTTTCATCCTCTGAGGCTATTGTGAGCATGGGAGAGAGAGAGGACCGGAGATGTAGACAAGGGTCTCAGCTATAATGTATAAAAAATGAGAAAAAAAAAATCCAAGCTAACACATTTGGAGATAATTGAGGTTAAAGGTAACCTCAAATAACCCCATTTTTTCAGTCTCAATTTTTTTTTTCAGGGGATTATGGATTGACCTTGCAGTTCTGTTCATTAGCTTTAAAAATGATAACAAATTCACCTGGACATTCTAATCTGGAAGCACATGAGGCAAATACGAAAGAGAGGTAGGGAGTCCTAAATGGGTCAAATTTCACCCTCTCCGTATCTCGAATAGGTGGGGATTGAGGTGCAGAATTTGTAATCACCCGGGCTGCAGAATGATGTAGTGTTTTGGAAGCTCGGCTTGTGGCTAAATAGTTTCAGGGTTGAATCCCAAGTGGGGCACTTCCTGTTGCCTCCTCGAGCACGGCGTGTGACCCCGAATAACTTTGCTAAATCCCCAGCTGTTTAAATGGATAATGCAGGAAATTAAGCCGTCTGACTCGCCCTGGACACGAGTGCCTTCCGCACCGCTAAATGATGCGCTCTTTTCTCACCGGTAAAAGCGTAGGTTTGTGCTGAAATCACGAGGGGGCGTGGTCAGAATCAGCCATTTTATTTTTTGAGCCCTAAATGAAATGATCCTGCAGTATGCAGAGCGGCGGGGAAAGAGGAAGAGGAGGACGGATGGGGAAGGTGCCTGCGGCTTCGCTGCCTGTTACACACGCGGAGGAGAGGCATCAGGTCGACAGCAGAGCCGGTCAGAGCACACCTGTGCGAAACAGCAGTCCTGACAGCAGCAGCCACAGAAACGACACTCCGTGGGGCTTTAGATCTATCTGCTCATGGCACCTTGGTCCTTAACTCAGAGTGATGAATGTGAGCGAGCATTACCTTCCTGGTTATTACACACCATCACAAGTTCAGCAGTCACTGAAATCACAGGAACATTGCTGTCTAAGCATAAGAAAAAAAATAAAGAAATAAGTTAACACTTAAGTTCATGTCCTAAAGTTAAGCACAAAGCCTCCCTGTTGGGCAGCAGGTGTTGCTGTGGAAGGTGTTGTGAGTTAATGGTCAATAAAAAGAGGGCACAAGGCACAGGGAGGGGGTGTGTTCCAGTGATGAATTCCTCTCATTACGGCAGTGATCTGTCTCTTTCAGTCTGACTGCGCTCCAGATGTCTCTCTCCTCTCCCCCTCTTTCTCTCTCTGTCTGCTCTCTCCTGTCCTGTCTCCCTGTCTCTCTCCCTTTCTCTCTCCTCACTCTCTCTCTCATGCTCAATTGAATTGAATGGTGCTTTACTGGCAGGATTAAACCAAACCAGTGCTTCCAAAACCAAGTCACGCAGGGTAAGAAATACATCTCAGAGATATGGTACAACATGAAACACAGACATACTCTACTTACACCGCACATAAATCCCCAGTGCATAAGCATCTTCATGAGAAGGGGAGACCTGGGGGTCAATTTTATTCATAATTCATTATTATTTGTGATTTATTATTGATGAAATCTCCAATTCCAGGCACATGCGTGTAGCTTACACCTTCCATTTTCAGCGGTTTACCCGTATCGCTCAAGGCCGCGTGCCTTGCCCAAGGCTGCAACCGCCCGCCCGGGAAGCGACCTGCGACCTGTGACCTTCTGGTTTTGAAGCCCGGTCCTTAGACGGCGAGACGTGCAGCGGCGCAGTTAATGGGCGGCGGCCTCGGCTGTAGCAGCCGCTTGCGTGGCACTAATCGCCGGAGGCCGCGATTGGTCGGGCTCCACGGCACCGGGGGCGATTCTGCGCGTCCTATTTGTCATTCTAACAAGCCCCTCGAAACCCAGCGCAGCAGGTATTCGGTCTCGATGGCCGCGGGGAGGGGGGCTGACGAACATGACAGACGCTAAAGAAACACAGCACACATCCACAGCTATGGCAGGCGTGAGTCACATGTCCAGGTATACAAGAGCAGGTCACATTCATTTTTACTGACTTCTTTATCTGTTCATTTTTTTTGGCAGTGACTGTGCAAAATGTTTTATCATTAATTCTGACGCCAACGATGCATTGTGCCAACGCTGTGCCACCATGATCTCGCTGTTGACCTAATTTTTGTGTGTAATTCCTCAGCAGGTCAGCAAGAGCCCAACACTGACATGAAAATCCCCACTGAGTGATTTTGTTAAGTGAGGAAACAAGCCGCGAACGTGTTTTCCCACTAAATAGAACAACTTAACTCTGTCCCTCATTGACAGTCAGATATACGCAGTCACATTATATAGTCCCGTTCATTATAGTCAATCATACCTCATTGCATTGCATTACATTATTGGCATTTAGCAGACGCTCTTATCCAGAGAAACTTACACAGGTTACAGTTTAATATGTTATCCATCTAAACAGCTGGATACTTACCAAGGCAATTGTGGGTTAAATACCTTGCCCACGGATACAACAGCAGTGGCCTAGCGGGGAACCAGCAACCTTTCGGTTGCAAGACCTGCTCCTTTCCACTGCACCACACTGCTGTCTGCCTGAAACACCATCCCTGCGCACACCCACTTTACTGTGGTTCACGCCCGCTTGCTTGGTGCTTTCGACCCCACCAGGGCAGGACTCCGTCACGTCTCAGACATTGAACCACAGACATGCTTTCACTGCACTGCTGTGGTAGGGAAACACGTGTCGCCCACCCCGGCTGTCACAAGCCAGCTTCAGGTCTGCGGTCCGGGTGTCACTGCGAACGGTTTCAACTCTCAGCACCGAGCTGTGAAGGACAGGGAGATTGAGATGGAGATGGAATGATGTAGAAAGATACAACCCCCAACACCTACACCACCCCCCACCCTCCACTCATAATAACGCAACGTAATTTATACTGACCTTTATAGGAATGCGGCAAAAAATAAATTACAATAGTTTAAAAAATGCCCCGGGGCCTAATTGCTTTGAGATTGAATTTCTCTTAATTGCTTTTGGCTGTCTTGCGCATTTTTTGGCTCTTTTCTTCTTTCCTTGTAATTAACATGACTTTAAAATGTTTTTCCACCCAGTAACCTCTT
This sequence comes from Megalops atlanticus, assembly GCA_019176425.1. Taxonomy (NCBI): domain Eukaryota; kingdom Metazoa; phylum Chordata; class Actinopteri; order Elopiformes; family Megalopidae; genus Megalops; species Megalops atlanticus. The sequence goes on from CM032877.1 coordinate 43,014,538, forward strand.
TGCCCCCCGTTGTCACCAATATCCCCATCTGAAATTGTCTCCTGACAGTATAAATAGCACCCGGAAGGATACTATTTGTGTTGGCGGTCAGACGAGATCGGTCATCTGTTCCAAACTTCCCTTCTGTGACTCCACCTGCTCTCCTTCATCTTTCCTCTCATTTCCTCCCCATTCCCCATGCTTCCCTGGGCTTCTCCAAACATATGCATGGACCTTTTGATCCATCTCTTCTGATTACTACTATCATTTATTTATTGCCGTTCATGTGAGCGGTATTCTCTTCCAGGGAGCCTGGCAGAATATTAGTGAATTAGAGAGGTGCAGAGTGTAATAGACAATGGGAATGCATGTTGCCGAGCACGAGCGATGTTCCATTCAGAGAAAACCGCTCCACTGACCCAAACCTCACTGTTTTTTTTCTTCTTCTTCATTAAATGCCTAATGTAAACATGGACCTTTCTGCATGTTCTATCACACAATCCTGGGATAAAAAAGGAAGTCCCCCCAGGGCATAATCAACAACACTCTCACTTTTATTTGCACAATGTTCATTCAGATACTCTCTCTCTCTCTCTCCCTCTCTTCCTCTCTCTGTCTTTCTCTCTCTCTTGCTCTCTCAAATTCAAATTCACTTTATTGGCATGAAATGTATTGTAAATTATTTTGCAAGTATTTATGTCTTGTTAATATTTCCAAAGCATAAAATATGCATATTGACATGCGCACATGCACATACACATCTATACATATATGTACACATACAATACATGAAAAAAAGAGAAAAAAGGAAAAAATAAATAAATAATGGCTACAAATCTGAATCCATGCACATATAACACTCCCTCATGCTCTCTCTGTTAGCTTTTGGAAAAAACAAATGTGCGCCCCTGTTGTTTTCTTGTGTGTTGTTTTTTTTTTTTCCTCGTTAGTGGTTGCGTTGAATTTTCTTGCTCATTCATTCCGATTGCTGTTGTTGTTTTCAGACCCAAAAGAGCGAGAGAGGATGTAAATCACAGTGTCAGTGCTGATAATATTCGGGTCTGAAGGGCCTGCAGCAGCACAGGGAGGTGACAGCTTTACACCACCACAGAAAGGCAATAAGAGAAAGAGAGGGAGAGAGGGAGGGAGGGAGAGAGGGAAGGGAAGAGTGCTGAAGAAAACCTCTTACAGTTCCCAAGGTCCTCCGTCGCTTCCTTTGAGTAAAATAATATGGTGATTTTTAAATATTTTTTTATATATAACTGCATAGGGCATTAAAGTTGACCATTCTTCAGTCTCTCACAATTAAGTGTTGAAGGCCTTCTGAAAGACTGAAAGGAGAAGTTTGATTTTTTTTTTTTTGAAAGCTACAGCGTTCCTGAATCTGCCGCACGCAAACCCACCACACCATCTCCCTTCCCCTCTCTCTCCATCTGTCCGCTCCATTCTCTCTTTTTTCTATTCCTCGATCTCTCCCTCTCGCTATGCAGGTCTGGAAAGGTCTGACAGTGTTGAATATTAGCAAGCTGATGGCATTGATTTGTAGCGTATGTGATGTCAGCTTTGGTGGTAAAGAGGGTTAGGGTTAGACCTACAGCTGGATACGCCTGTAGTATAATTTGCCCAGACAAGACACAACAGTGGTCATCCCCCCGTTCCATTCAAACATCAGAGCACAGGTCACAGACATTGAAGTTTTGTGTGTGTGTGTGTGTGTGTGTGTGTGTGTGTGAATATGCATGTGCATACATGCTCGTGCGTATGTGTGTGTGCGTGTACACGTGTGTGCATGATGTCATCAGTGTTTAACATTTGCGCTCATTCCTTCTGTCTGTCCATTCCTCAGGTCGCCCCCTCCCTCCCACTCCTGCGTCCAGCCTGCTCCCCCGCCCCTCCTCCACCCCCCGACCCCCTCCACCCCGCCCCCCCAGCCGTCAGGGAGTGCCAGGTGCCTCTGCTGGACAGCAGCTCCTCCCACCCCATCCTGGAGCCCCACCCTGACGACGAGTTCTCCCCCAACACTTATCTGTTCCGAGACTGCTCCCCCCCTCCTCAGCCGCCCCCTGCTGGTAAGACGCAACACTGCACTCTGACCTACTCTCTCCTTCTGGCTCTCTCTCCCTTTCTTTCCCACTGTCTTCTGTCTTTTTGTTCTGTCTTTCTCTCCCTGTCTTTCTCAGCCTCTCTTCCTCTCATTTTCAGTTCAGTGGTGCTTCATTAGCAGGTTAATCCAAAATACTGCAATATAGCAGCAGCAGTCACAAACAATACAATTTAACTGCAAATACAACAAACTGTAAATACAGTGTAACATACAACACAAACACACATGCTATGTCCAATAATAAATATGAAAATAACACAGTAAGATATTTAATTTAAAAAATGCAGTAAATAAGTACCATGACTCTCTCGTTCTCTCTGTCTCTTTCTCTCCCTCCTTCTCTCTCTCTTTCTCTCCTTCTCTCCTTCTCTCTCCCTCTCTTGCTCTCACTCTCTCTCCCTCATTCATTAACTCCTTGTTTCTTTCTGGCTTAGCGTGTCAGTACACTGTGCTCCACACTGCTGTCCAGCGCGGAGAGGGGAATGGGATTAGTGAGAGGGTTCTAATGTAATCGCCATGGCGATGGTTATTAAACAGGACACCCATTTCATCTCTGGGCAGGGCGCGGCAGTGGTTTGGCATGAGGGACAGCTGCTCCCTGCACATACAGCAGCGCAGAGCAGCAAGCTAATGGCGGGCAGCGGCGGGGATCCGCCAGTTTCAAAAAGGGCTCCCAGGGTGACCATGCAGAGAAATAAAACTCAGGGAAAGTGTTTGGCTGGACTCACCAAGTGTTAATAAACCAGTCCTGGAGGGGCCATTGACTGGGTGCGTGTCTTATATAGCCAACAAAACACGTTCCCCGGGGTTGCATTCCCAAATACCTATTGACTTTATCCAGCAAACGTGGCGTTCAGCTCTGGCCCCAGTCAGACATTCTGCTCGTGATGAATGATCAGCGCCAGGCGAAGAGCTGGTGCGTTCACAAAGACTGGCCCAAGGTGCTGCAAGGGAATGCTGCACTTCTTAAACAAAACTCACAGCAGGTGGAAGCCTGCTCTGATCATTTATTGTCCTTTGTTTTGTATTTGGTATTTATTTGAGGTGTGACAAAGTGGATGTGGCCTCATAGCCAGAAGGAGGCAGGTTCAGCTCCCAGGTGGTCCGCCGCTGTTGTGTCTTGTATCTACTGCTGCGTCTTTGACTACTGTGCTTAACCTGAATCATTTGAATGTCTAAATCCAACTGTGTGAATGGATAATATGCAGGATTTAAAGGGCATTACTCTCCCTGGAAGTGGGCATTGCCTATTAACAGGTACATAGCAGCGTTGTGTAGTGGTAAGGAGCAGGGCTCGTAACTGAAAGGTTGCTGGTTCAATTCCCCACTAGAGCACTGCTGTTTTACCCTTGGACAAGGTACTTAACCCACAATTGCCTCAGTAAATATCCAGCTGTATAAATGGTAAAAAATTGTAACCTACTTTGTGTAAGCCACTCTGGATAAGAGCGTCTGCTAAATGACAATGCAATGTAAATAGCACTTTAATCACGTAACATGTTTGGGTGTGTCCTGTGGTGGTTGACGCCTCCCTTGTGCGACTACCAGGTCTGTGTGAGGGATTGTGGGGCGCAGGCCGTGGTTTAGCACACAGCTCGACATTCCAGCAGGAAGCACAGTGCCTCTGCGTGCCTCTGCGTGCCGTACTCTCGTCCTTGGCGCTTTGTGACCGCGGTTTGTGGTTGCTTCAATGGGAACTTAAGATCGTAAGGAAATGACACTCACACAAATGGGCTTTTCAGAGAATCTTGGCTTGTAATTTTGCTTTTATCAATGATAACGCCGATAAATGTTACTTATAAAGCGCTTCTCGTGTATTTATATAAGCAGACAATACAATAAGAAAAATATGTTTACACAAACAATTGAAAACACTTTAAATAAATGCATAAACAAGTAAAAGGATTTAGACAATTGGGACAGCCATAAAAAAAGACATAAATAAAATGCAGATGACAGTACAGTGCATCTTGAGGGAAAGGCTGTGCTGTATTAGCATTGGGCATAGGAATTCACACTAGCTGCGCAGAGCCAGGAGCTTTATGGCACTGGGTCTGCCCTTACATGGTGTTTCTTTAATTCAGCCTATTAAACCCCAGCATTAGCAGTGTTAGCAAGTGCAACGTGGGGAACATCGTTAGCCCGTGATCCCCCCAGTGTCGGCGCATGTTAGTTAAGGTGCTTTCAATGCACCAGGCTGCTGCATCAGAGCATAAGAGTAGAGTACTGGGTAAAAAAAAAATAATAAAAAATAAAAAACATTCAGCAGCACATTGTTTGACGACAGGGAGCAGCAGACAATGAAGAGGCTTAATTGGGCCCTCCTGTTTTTTTTTGCGTCAAGCTGACACCAGACATTAAGTGTTTCTTGTTTTAATTATGTTGTGGTAGAGGAAATCAACACCCTCTCGGAGTGTCTCTGACTTTAAAAAGGAGTTATTCTGTTGGTGCAAAGGTCTCTAGTGTTAAAATTAAGTATTTCATTCCTTACCCTCCTGATGGCACTCCATATAGATTTGTTGTGTCTTGATTTCTAGTAAACATTACTATTATTATTATTATTATTATTATTATTATTATTATTATTGTTATTATTGTTGTTGTTGTTATTATTATTATTATTATTATTATTATTATTATTATTATTATTATTATTATTATTATTATTGCCACTATACATGGTATTGCAGTGTTGAAATTATTTTGGTGAAGATTGGTGAAGTGTCAAGGGCTGAGTAGAGAGCAGCAACATTTTAAAATTTATTTAAAGATGCAGCACTTGTCTGGTACTATGACTAAGCCACTGGTACACTGCCATAACATTTATGGAATGCTGTGTCCTTGTTGGTCCTCTCTTCTTACTCACATAGTGGCTGTAAACACCTAGTGCTCACTTTTTAATGGTCAAAAATCTCAGGCTTTGGAAAAAAATCTTTGAGCTACACTTTTTCATGGTCATAGAATATGTTACAAATTATTCTCCTTTTTTGTCAGTTGCTGTATAGATTCACTTTAATTATTATATTTTTTAGATTAGCCAGTATAGGTTCTAAACATTAAATCTAAATTTATGTTGCCTTTCTTGGCCATGTCCCTGTTTATATATTAAATCTCATCTGGACTTCCTGGTAAACCAAAGGATAATAAAAAGAAAATTTAAATTAGGAAATTTATTTGTTTGTAAGCTAAATAAAAATAATCATAAACATAAAATATCATAATAATTTTTACAATTTTTTATCCCAGCAATTAAGTAACCATTTAATAATAAAACAAAAATATAATAAAAATAAGAATGAATTTTAGCCTCCTTTTTAAAAAAATGCAATAGCAAAAATGCTAGTGCCATATAATTTTGCTTGACTTTTCAATACTGAAATATGCTTTCAAAAATTGTTTTTTCATATAAATCCTCAAGAAAAATGTCTGATGAATTTTTTTTTTTTTCAATTTAGAGAGATTTTTTTCTCCCATTATTTGCGTGAATTCCAGCTCTTAACTCGTCGAGTTGCATTGTGTTGAAAGGCGTGGAGGTTGGGGGTTAACATATGGCTTGTCTGCTGGGCTCCGTTGCCATTGAATGGCACCGTGAGGGGGGTGGTGTGTAGCTGATACGGGATCAAACGCACTCATTGGAGGGAGCGGACGGATGAAAAACTCGGGTTACGTGGGATAGCTATGTCCTCCGATTCATTCCTCGTACTATCTTCCTGTAAATTTCTGACTGAAGCCCATTGCTTCCAAAAAGACAAATGACAAACTTTTAATTATCCAGGTCAATCGCATCAACCTACATAATCATTGTATCTGGCCGGTGCACAAAGATGGATCACCATGTGATGACTAGGGCTTCACAACAGACTCCTATCTCCTAATGAGCCAAGTCGGTGAGTGTGAGATATATTTAGTCTAAAACAAAAGGGAAAATAATCAGATAATGCTATTTTTGTTGGAATACAATCTATCGACAATGTCATTACCCCCACTGCCATAATCTGCTATGAATCTTTACCACAGCCAATGAGGCTTTCAGGTGGAAAGCAATGTGATTACAGCCCTTTTAAAATGACATTACATCATGACTCTAATTGGTTTACTGTTTGGTGGGGCAACATCAATCATTGTCACGGTAACCCTGTGCTAAATGAATTCACCTTCCCCAGGTCCAACACTGGCGCTGTAATTGCCCCCCAAAAAAAGAACATTAAATAAACATTGAAATCAGATTGGAAATTGCTGCGTCTCTCAGTGAGCTGTTAACCTTGTGTCATTATTCATTTTTTTTAAATCCCCACCACCATCCATTGCTTGGATGAATGGAAAAATAAAAATATATGTATAAATGAATGAAATAAATGAATAAATGAAATACAATATAACTTTACTGTTGGACATCACATGTATTCATAGATTATTGTCGTGAATTCATAGAGGTGTTAGAATAAGCATTCCCTTTGCTGGTCTGAAAGGGGCCTCTCTCTTGTCTGTCCATCCCATATGTAATGGAACGTAATTCTAAGGATTCTGAAAAGTACAGTGTAAATCGAAGTGCCAGAGTTCCTGAGTGGTATTGACTGTGCTTCAGGGGCAATTTTCCATAGAATGACACATATTTATGACAGCAATGGGTCTCATTGTGTGTCTCAGTGGTATGTGTGCTCCACATTGCTTTTAAAAAGGGATATTTCTCTCAATAAGTTGTGCATACTACTACAACTACTACTACTGCTACTACTACTGCTACTATTACTAATAATAATAATAATAATAATAATAATAATAGCATATTCAAAGTGATGTGTGATGAGTGCAAGTCAAAAATATTCAGGAATAAATAATATGTTTTTTTTTTTTTTTTATTTTATTTTACTTACTAAATCCCAAGTCACTGTTATGTAGACTTCATGTCATTTAAAATTATTAAGATATTGAAAAATGAAACACAAATCATTTTATAAGTATTATATAGTATGGTAATAATAATTGAGATAATTCAGTATTAAATATTAAAATAGAAATAAACAATTTACTCAGTTTTTAAGCTACCATTACAGTTCCAATATTTATCTTGTATTATTATTATTATTATTATTATTATTATTATTATTGTCATTCAGTTGTTTAACCAAATTATTTAAATATTTCTAATTAATTTTTTGGGGTATTTCTGGGTATTTTAATTATTTAATTAAACATATCTGGTTAATAATATTTACAAAATTGCTAAATGGTAGCTATAATTATTTTTGCTTTGATTGCTGCTAAACATTCTATTATTTGGAGGTGATTTATTTATTTATTTTCAAATTGACGTTCACATTGACAATGTTTTTTTGAATTTTTGCATTGCTTGCATTTAGGTGGTAATAAATCCACTCATTTAGCTTAGCAGCTCTAATTTTTATCATTATTAATGACTGAAATGCTATTATAGCAAAAATAATTATTTTCAGCTGACATACACAGCAATGGTAAAGACAATGGAGGTATGAGGTGAGATTTTTTCACAGACACTCTTTGTCTGTGTGAGCTGTGTGACAGCGCTTGGTCACAAGGACCTAAACGCCATTTTATTTCAGAATCTTTATTGTGTTCAACAGCATAGGACCACTGTTGTTATGCACACATACCCAACACACTCAACACACATACTCAGCACACTCAAAACACCCAACCCACTCAACTTGCTGGGTAAAAGCATACGCACTCTGGACCTGTGGTCTCGCGTTGAGTAAATACACACCGGCGAACTGTTCTTTTGATGTGGCACTGAGCAAATAGACACATACACATGCGCGCGCGCGCACACACACACACACACCCACACTCGACCCATTCTTTTGATGTGGTGCTGGGTAAACGCAGTGCGGGAAATGGGGTCTCTGTCCAGGAATCCAGATCACTCAGACGGAAAGTTGATACACAAAGGCAAGACTGCACAGATTAAGTGCACTGAAATGAATGGGAGTCTGCGTCTGTCACCCAGAACATTAATCTTCATATCTCTGCAGCACTAAGACACTGAGCCAATGTGGACTATATACAGTAAGATGGGGGAGGGTGCTCGGCAGAACAGGGATTTATGAATATTGATTAATATTTATTTAGGTTTTTAGATGTAAACCAGTGCCCGAGCAGCCTGTGACAGCAGCTGTGTTCGTGGGCCCTGTCTGGTCTTTTTCATTATGATTTATTTTGTTTTATTATTATTATAAGGGGGTTTGTTTTTTGCATTCTTACTTATCCAGACCTTAAATTGGGAGGGGATCACTTCAGCATGTATTAATTAATATATAAATATGTTTATGTCTTACACATATTATATATAAATGGATTAATTACTCAATGAGAATACTTAATCTATATACCCAATTATTATTATTATTATTATTATTATTATTATTATTAGTAGTAGTAGTAGTAGTAGTAGTAGTATTTTGGTCTTATGGATGTTCTGAATAAAGTTCTTCATAAATGTTCTACATTTCTCCGCTATCACACAGAAAAACAGTGGGGTTCATCATTCAGTGTTGCCAAAATCTCTCCTATAGCCAGTACAGTTTATGGATCTGTTTATAAATCTATAAAGTCACCTATAAATCTAAGGTAAAACTTTTTTTGCTGTTGCATGCTCAGTTGTCGATACTGATCTTTATGCTAGCCTTTGATTTGTCATCTTAATTGAATACTTTCCAGAGAAGCACCTCCCAGTTGTTGCAGTGTTGTGTTACACCACAAGGCTGGTCAATAATTTAGGCACTTAGGCCCCCTAACCATGCCTTAATAATCAGAGCCACACAGCAGAACAGAGAAGATCTACCATTTGCTAGTGGTCACATTTGCCGACAACACACCTGCCAGTCAGTTCCTTGCAAGGAATTTATCTCTAACCCACGCATTATTCCTTTGAAAAACAGAACAGGTTGCCATGATGTATCATTTGATTGGACCACAAAAATAAAATAAAATGGCTCTGAAAGTGACCTCAGAGATAGCCACCATTTATGGGGAATTTTCTTCACGGTCGATCCAGCTCCGTTCATTTGGCTTATTGATGGTTACTGGTACCAACACGCCCATCCGTGTGATGAGGACTTTTACCGCCATCTTTTGCACATACCCATCCTGACTGCTGAGCGAATCCTGAAATGCGCAGATCTGGCAACCCTTCTCATCTGGCTTCCCCGAACTCACTATATCTTTACCTCATGTAGACCGTTTCTGTGGCAACGACCCATTCCGCTGCGCCCATCGGTGTGATGAGCACAGCCCGAGAAAAATATGTCAAAAACGGTTCAACGAGACCCACTCCAGCATAATAAATAACAATTCATCTACTTCTCATTTCATTTTTCTGTGCTCTTCAAACAACAGATACCAGCCTGGCTGTTAAACCTTTCCCGGCATATGCTTTTGTCAGGAAACATAACTTTTTTCATCACAAAAGCATATACTGAAGCATCAAACAACTTTGCTGTGTGTCTGTAGTTTCAAAAAGAAAAAAAAGAAAAAGGATATGATGAAAAAGAATGGATATGAATGACTATTTTTGGAGTTCTTCCCATTGTACTATTTTTGAATTGCTGAGTCATTTGAAGGCCGAGCACCTTGCCCCCCCCAAGTCTCTCCAACCCTTCATTCCCAAGCACTCCCTTTCTCATAATCTTTTCAGCCCCCTTTACTCCCCCCTCTCCCCACCCTGAGACACACACACCCATACACATCCAAAAACACCAGCACACACCCATACATTCACTGTCAAGTGTATTCTAAACAGATGTTTTCACCTATACACACACACACACACACACACATAGAGAGGGAAAGCAAGAGAGTACCCTCTATATGATTAAGTACTAACTAAACCGTGATATAATTAAAAAAAAATGTATGAATTGGATCATTCCTTTCTGCTTTAAAAAATAAAATATTATACATCAATCAGAACAAAGTGATATTGTTCACAGAATAATAAATATTTGGTGGTGAGAGAGAGAGAGAGTGTGTACAAACTGTGGTTGGCCTTGTGGAGCACTAGCCCGTTATTAGCAGCCGCTGTGTTCTCGTGTGTCAGGGCTAGTGGAAGTGTCTGTGGTGTCAGCTCTGAGAGTGGGAGCTGTGTGTCCATGTCTCTGTGCTCTGAGATCATTGAGCTAAAGCAGGCTCTGCGCTACACACTCCAAACCCGGGGAAAGAGCCTTCGCCCATCCATTATTCATTCACTTCTCACTATTTTTGGTGGGTTTTGTGCAATGGTACTCCTTTACCAGGAGCTGAGTGTTTCACATGCCTTTAATTTTCCTTTTTTTACTTTCAGTTTCAGCTCATGTTAAATAGCGGTTTAGAAACATGGCAGGCATTTCACTGTAGTAGTGCGTACAAGTGCATAGAAAATGCCCCTTTTTTCTGCCTTTGTGTCATATTTGAGAAGGTTGGGATTTTAAGATGAATTTGCACACTGGCCTCACAGTTATTATCATCTAATTAGAGCAGATGAACGTCTGACGCAGAATCGTGGTGTGTTGTGCATATTTAACATCAGCCACCCTCCCTCTTTCTCTTTTCTCTCTCTCTCTCTCTCTCTCTCTCTCTCCTCTCTCTCTCACTTATTCCATCTCTCTCTATATGTCTTTGGCTCTTCCTCTTTCTCTGTCTCACTCTGTTCTGTCTGCCTCTCTTTCTTTCTCTCTCTGTTGTTCTGTCTTGTTTGCTCTGTCTCTGCATCTCTCCCGCTCTCTCTCTCTCTTTCTCTCTCTCACTCTCTCTCTCTCTCTCCACATTTCACTTCCGGTAAAGTCTCGCAATCTTGGATTTTAATTAAATCTCCCAGAAGAAGAAGGAAAAAAAAAGATCAAGGGGACCCAGTTAAGCAGCGCGCTCAGAAACCGAGTCGTCCTCTGGGCGATGTGGGGTCTTTAGAATTGCTCTGGAAGAGAGGGAGCGTGAAAGAGATTCTCCTCGTCTGGCCGGAGGTGACGCCCTGCCCCTCCACCCCCAACTCCCCCTTGCGCCTGCCGTCCCTGTAATGACTGCCTGAAATATCAATAAATAGCAGCTTCACTCAGCACTCACAAAAACACACCGCTCACCCTGCCTTCACCGGCCGCTGTGAGATTAGCGTTCCGCACGTACGCTACGCAGTTTCCGCCGCCGCCAAATAATGCGCCTTGCATACGGTCCTCCTGATACTGTATGACACGTGCTCACTGCCAAATGCAGCCCCATGCGCCTAAACAGGAAGTGCGCGTTCTGCCCTGCAGGACTGTGTCTGGGTAGATGGGGCGTTTTTTTTGTTTGTTTGTTTGTTTGTTTCTGACTGACGTAAGGATGGAATTAGCCCCAGCGTCTGTTATTTTCAGCGCCCTGATGCCCCAGGTAAAGATCTGCCATGGCAGTGATGAGCCAGTCGGTAAGATGGGAGTGATGGTGATTGGAGATAACACTTGCCTGAATCGCGCACGACTCGCGTGTTAACCCTTTGAACCCGTTCGGAGATGACAGCGCCCTCATCGACCCAAATTTCCCAGCGCACTGTCCCTGTACAGACTCGGGGTTGGGTGGAGGGAAACAGGCCATAGCAGCCCTTTATATCATAACTATGTTGACCACCTCTATCTCCTTTCCATTGCTTAGTAAATTACTTTTTGGCTATATACGTGGCTTGCACTGTGTGATGGGTTTTTGGTCAGCTCATGTTCACCGTTAACCTAAATCCTTTGTTCTTCCTGCTGTTAAACCGAGAAGCAAAGCATTAAAGAAATAAGAGGATAGAATGAACTTTATTAATTCCTCAAGGGGAAGTTAGATTGCCAGCAGCAGAATACATACCTACAAACACTGCAACATGCATGACAATAATACAGCATTACAATGAGGGCCCGGATATTATTCAGCGTGTTATAGCCTCCCAACAGACCAACAACAGAGCGAATAAAACAAATGTTTCCCATCCTATCTGTGTTTAATTGTACAGGGTATTTTCAAATTGAAGTGCTGGGTCTTTATGAATATATAGTTATAACAACAGACAATGCAGTGCTTTGTGTAAGTCATGGATTCCAGATATTTCAGCAAGCAAATTATTGTTCATGTGTTCAGTGCAATTGTTCAGTTGCAGTGCTTCCTCAGTCATAAATGAAACAGTACGGCTTTGATGCAGAGACAGAATAGAATATTATTTCACCTGAAAACAGAGAAAAGGCTGGTTATTTGGGAGAGAGAGGAGATCATTTATATTGTATGTATGGATATTTTATGTGCATATTTCATTTCTGGGTGGATAGGCGGGCAATGCAGATGTAGAAGTCTTTGACACGTTTTTTCTGTGGAATATAATCAAAATAATTTGTACTGGTCACAGACGTTAGAGAATTTTAAATTCTTGAAATCAATGGATTGGTAAAAATAAAGCTTATTTAAATATTTTCAATATTTTTGGCAATGAAATAATGTAAAACTCTTTTATATTCCTTTTTAAAGTCTGAAAATAATGATGCAAGGAATTGTCACTGTATTTTAGGCACTGAAGTGTTTCCTTTTCAGTCGTACTGAGTGTCTGGTTCTGTTCTGTACAGTCTATATTTTAGGATTTTGAAAAGAATTATAAAACAGCAGAAAACAATGCACAGACGTGACAGGATCATGAATCTGTGTGTGTGTGTGTGTGTGTGTCTGTGTGTGTGTGCGTGTCTGTGTGTGTGTGTGTGTGTGTGTGTGTGTTTGTGTGTGTGTGTGTGTGTGTGCACGCACCTGTGTTCGGGTGTGTGTGCTTGTGTGTCTATCTGTGGGTGTGTGTGTGGTTGTCAGTGACTCCACAAGCAGTGCGAAATGGAAGATTTCTGAAATGTAGCTCATTGAAAATGCTGCTCATTCCAGACTCATCCTTGCTGTCATTTTCTCCTCATTACCATCAGACTGTTTATATGAGCTCTCCTCTACCGCAGCCTTACCAAACCTGTTATTCTCAATGAAACCATCCACAATGGTTGCTCTCTAATTACGTTATTTCATTTATTTTTTAAGCAGGCTGAGTCCTACTAAAATCCCAATTTCTATTACCTTGTGTTGTCTTGGGGCTTCTCTGGCTGTGTGCAGATTGTATCTTTTATCATTCCAAATTGACATTTATGCTTTTACTTGTATTGTTTCCCAAGGTTCTGGCCGCTTGTGCTGGGCAATTTATTTTAATTCTTGTCATTCTGCCCGCATCCCGCGTCGCCGAGCCGCAATAATCTGAACATCGCCGCGCGTGCCCACAACAAGGAGCCCCCGGAAAGCGGGTTCGCCGCGCCTCGGCTCCGCCGGTCGCTTCCCTCGTTTTTTTATGCCTTTCGTTACGTCGCGCGCCTCTCCCCGTGACAGCTGAGGAGATTTTTTTCATTTTTATTTTTTTATTTTACCAGAAATTAAAGGAAAAAATAATTAATAAATTGGGGTCATTGTCAATTGCCAGTGAAATTAAGCGAGATAATTTTTTCTTTCCGTATTTCGATGATGGGAGCTGCCGTCTCAACACAATGTTCCGGTGATTCTACTGCTGTGCAGAGTTTGGTGCATTTTGGCAGCACCTCATGTTGACCGTCTTTGAACGAACGGCCCGTGAGGGCGAGCGCGGCGAGACGGATCGCGCACCGTCACAGAGGCTAACGTGAAACACATGCGAACAGGCCGGCGCGTCTCGCGATTGTCCCGCATGTGTTCGGCTTCATATTCACCCATCACTCAATTATTTAAAAACGCTATTATCCGTGGCAGAGTTCATTTTAGGGGGAAGAATGAGAGCCTTGAAAAGAGACGTTTGATGGAGAGATGGCTTTGTCGGCTGTTACGCAGAGCGAAAAACCCGTTTCACATCCGCTGATTCGCGCGCAGAAAGCTCGCGGCGTGTAGAGAGATGAAAGTGGAATTTGTGAGGAATATTATAAACGTTTTATCACGTTGATAAAAAAAGAAAAACTTTCTTCTGCCGGTCCTCTGAGAAGCACAAAGCGAACGGAGAGGCGGAATTTCAGCGATGGCTGACGCGGGCGGGAGATCGGGAGGGTGCTCTTCTCTCATTGCGCTGCTGTTCCCATGATTAGGAATCACGAAAGACACCATGTTTACACAAAAAGGAGAGAGAGTCACTATGATTTTCCTCGTGGCGCGTTTCCCTCTTTTCTGCTCAAATTACAGCCGTATTTTAATCGTTCAGTTTACATTGTGCCAGACAGTATTTTTTATTTAATTTAATTTTTTTTTTATTTGAATGAATTGTGGGCATATCTGCAGGCCAATTTTGTCACACTGGAATATGACAAGAGCTCATCAGAGGAGCTTGAAACAGACACGGCAGAGACACACAGGACAGACTCTCCCTATCTTTCTCCCTTTCTTCATTCTTCCTGCATATCTCTCACACTGAATCTGGCTGCTTCTATGGACAGAATATTAATTAACCTCTGTGTTTCCTCGTTAGCTTTCTTTCCATGAAGTAGATAATAACTAACATGAAGAGCCGCTTGTGTGTTTATTTGTTTGCTCATCAGTAGACATTTTGGAAAGGTTTTTCCAGCTCTTTCAACTGTTTTTTTTCTGTTTGTTTTGTAGTAGAATCCACTTTGTTTGTAGCGAAGGTTAGAATATCAGGGACTTTTATCCTCTAGGATAAATTTTACTGTTTTTTTATGTGCTCTGTGTGTTTGTGTGTGTGTGTGGGGGGGTGTATGTAGGTGTGTGTTTGTGTGTGCATGCATCTGTATGTGTGTTTACATGTGTGCATCTGTGTGTGTGTGCACTTACGCGTGTGAGCACATGTGTGTGTGACAGCATGTGTTCCTTACTTGTTCTGAGTGCCTCTCCTCATTGAGAGAGCCGCATGCACTTTGTGTCTGTACATCTTTGAGTCTTTATGTACAGTGGGGTACAGTATCAAAGGGCCGGGCGCTGCAGTCTGCTGTAATCTCCGCATTACAGTGACTTTCCCCTCTCAGCTGTCTGATAGTTAGCCAGACTATAGCTGGTATGTATCGTCCTGGCTGTGCGTCTGTAGGGATTGTCCCTGGGCGCCTCGTCTCTGTGTGTCTTGGGAGCCCCCCGGCTGTGCGCGGGACCCCCTGAATGCGCCCCCCGTTACTGTGTCCCACGGTTGTCCACCCCATTTCCCCACCGGCCTGGTGCCCCATTCCCCGACTTGAAGGGAGAGGTGGAGGAATGTCGCCACGGTGCTGTAACGGTGTGGCGTCCCGCTCCGAGTCGCCCCAGCTCGTTTCCCAGGGGGCCTTGCTGCCATTGTGCGGGTGCGGGGCCGCCCCATTGAAGGACGTGTCCATGGTCTAATCCCCCCCGATGCACGCCATTGTGGCAGGGAGGACCCTGCTGGGTTCCCAGCACCCGCATCCCCAGCCGGGCTTTTGTTAGTTCACATCCCACCGCAGTGCGGCATGGGAGATTACACGCCCTGGCGTTAGGACTGCTCCACTCCGTGCTGCTCCACTCTCAGCACAGTCCTCTTCACTCCACCGCACTGCGAGTGAGAAAGAGAGAGTGTTTGTATGTATACGTGTGTGTGTGACTATTTATGTCTGTGCGTGTGTGTTTGTGAGAGAATGTTTTTATGTTTGTGTGTGTGTGTGTGTGTGTATCTGAGTGAGAGTTTGTGTGTGTGTGTGTGTGTGTGTGTGTGTGTGTGTGCATGCGTGTGCGTGCATTTGGGATTTAGGGGTTTTTTGCCCTAGTCTTGTCCTGATGGTTCCAGGCTCTCAACATCAAAGCGGAGTCGGGTACAGCCGCAGCGTCACTTGTTTTTTTTTAAAAAGGGGGATGAAAGAAAGTGTAAACCAGCTTATGTTTCTAATGGGGCCTTTCTGGGGGGCTGGGGATTTGGCATGGCACTGCATATCAAAACAGCATGAGAGGGGAAAGGATTGTAAAGTCTGGTAAAGCATGTGAAGTAAAGATTATAAATTACAGCTCCAGCAATCTTTTATTCACCATCGTTATGATCTATAGGTATCAGCTACATTATTATTATTATTATTATTATTATTATTATTATTATTATTATTATTATTATTATTATTAATATCGTTGTTGTTGTTATTATTATTATTATTGTTGTTGTTGTTGCCATCATCATCATTATTACACCGTTTCAATAAACACACATATGTCCAATATAATAAATACATTAGAATATATCATGGAAATAAACATATATAAATGCAATTTTTATTTCCTCTATCTGACATCTGTAAATTACCGTTCAGTAATTATTTACTGTGTTAAATTGCCTTATTGTGAGGTCTTGCTCAATTGTCAGTATACAGAATGTACACAATACAATTGTGTAAGTCTGAAAAGGTGTAATTAATTGCCCTTTGTGTGACCATTTTCAAATAATACCCACCATATTCAATAACAAAAGAACATAAACCTCAGCATGGTTGGTACACAAGCAACCATATACAGAGGATTTGTACAAGAGGTCCATTTCACTAATCTTATAGGATTCTCTACGTGGTTGAGTAAAGGGGGAAAAAAATACCGCACACCAATATCATTAACAATTAAAATTGTATGCAATTGTTAAGAATTTCTTTGATCTATTTTGCTGTTCAGGAGTTTTTCTTCACCCAATAAGATATTCTGTGCCTTCTTCTTTTTGTTATCTAGTGAATTTTAAAAAGCCAGCCTTGTCCTTTTAAAGGAAGTAATTATCAAAACAATCATTTCAAGTGTTTCCGTGCAGGTTGGTTTTATTTAATGAGAGATTTCAGTAGACAGACGGTAGAATCATTTGTCTTCATTCATCTGTCATTTTTGTTTACCTAAAATTTAATGACACGAAGCCTGTCATTTGAATTGAAATGAACTGAATCAAACCGAGTCGAATCAAACCGAATAGAGAGAGTCTTATGTGTTTTGTTTATTTAATTGCTAAAAGAAAAAATTTGGTGGCAAAAATGGCACTTTTAAAATGTATTTCTCCTTTATCTATATCTGAGTGGTCCCACTGAAATGGGGAATCTCTTTTGGAAAATAAACCAGGCCAAGAGAGCAGTGTGCAGGCTTAGAATTTACTGTTTATACCACTTCAAAAAGCAATATAGTACAGTAGCATCAGACACTAAAGACATACTGTGCACCTTACTCCATGTGAAAATTTATCATGTTTAAAGCTGACATTGTGTGTTCAGAACATTGTGGTTCTGGCACCTGGACAATCATGTAGTGATGTGACAGTGTCATGTGACATATTAAGAGTGACAGGAAACAGGGCGGCAGTGTTGCGTAGTGGTTAAGGAGCAGGACTCATAACCGAAAGGTTACCGGTTTGATCCCCGCTGGGGACACTGCTGCTGTATCCTTTGGCCAGGTACTTACCCCACAATTGCCTCAGTAAATATCCAGCTGTATAAATGGATGACATTGTAAGGAACAGTAACCTATGTAAGTCGCTTTGGATAAAAGCGTCTGCCAAATGACACTATTCAAAAATTCTGAGTAGATTTTTAAAAATCTGGTCACGGAGACCAGCAAACAACATCACTTCCGCTGTTCAGATCAGTATGTGATCAGAGGATCTTAAATCATTAAGCTCAGCTGGAATGCAGAGCGGCATACAGAACACAGTTGTCCGCAGTACCAGTATGGAGAAACTCTTCTTTACACTCCCTGTAATGTCTTTGTGTGAGTTACAGGCCAGTGCGTAGTCTGATGTCATTGCAGTATTATTTGCTTACCAGATGGCCCTATTCAGGGCAGCACAGAGCTGGTGTTTTCCATAGGATCCGTAGCACAGATCCATAGCACTTACAGGAGCACTGTAGGTTAAGCGGCTTGCTCAGGGTTACAGTGGCAGGGTGCCTGGGGAGTCTGACCTGTAGTTCCAGCTCCTTAATCACTGTACCATGCTGACACCATAGGTTGTTTTTTCTCAATACGGATGTCTTAGTTATCAGACAAACCCGACTCTCTAACTGTACAGCTTTTCAAACGCGAGCGGAAATCGAGCAAAGAGCAAACATTTATGCGCTGGAGTCATTCATGCTGGAAGTCCATCTGAAGGGAACAACAGCAGTGCCCCATCCCAGGCTCAAATCCGGGGCCCTCTCTTAACAAGTCAAGCTCCTTAGCCTCTATACCTACTCTAGCGAGGCCTTGGACGCAGTCCAGCCCGAAGTAGGCAGCAGACACACATGAAAGCCCGTTAGCAGGGATGGTGATGAAGGGACAAGTGTTCACCCCTCCCCCCTTCAATCAATGTCTTCCATTCACATTTATTTATTTGCAAAACACTCTTATCCAGAGATACTTCCATTCAATTACATTATTGTCATTGAGCAGACACTCTTATCCAGAGCGACTTACATAGGTTACACTTTTATCCATGTATACAGTTAGATATTTTCTGAGGCGATTGTGGGTTAAGTACCTTGCCTGAGGATACAACCATCATGCCTCAGCGGGGAATCAAACCGGCAACCTTTTGGTAATGAGCTCTGCTCCCTTCCGTTATGCCACGCTGCAGCTCACTGCTTTCAAAGAAAATATACACAAGTACCTATAATCAGGCCACATGAACAGCAGAGCATAAAAAAATTCAGACCAACTCTGGACCAGTGTCAGTCCTTCACACTGTGCCTCATTGCCCAGAGCCATCTCTCCCACCATGACACTGATCTCAGTTCAGTGACTCTCTGTGGCGTACTCAAGCTCTACAGATCATTCAGCAGTGAACACTGGGAGCTCCATTATGTGATTCTTCTGTTGTTATTATTTTAATGTAGTTTTTTCCGCTGGCATAAAATGCTTTATTTTTCAGGGAGTGCAATGAAGCTGCACTGTAACGTGCTCAGGTACTTATAAACACTACACAAAGTTTTTTTTTTTATTATTAATAATGAAATATAAGTATTGACTTCTTTATGAAACCATAGCTTGTGCTCCTAATATACTCCTGTCATTAAGAGAGGAAAATCTCATTTTAGCAGATAGCTCCACCTTAGTTTGTACTGGAAACTTTGCGAGAAATTTATCAGATTCTGTCTTGTTTGCTTTTATTTTGCTTTAGCGGTTTAGATTCAAGTCTGCGCTGTTTGTTGTTGTTGTTGTTGTTTTCCTGCTTATTTGGAGTCCTGTTCTGTTTCCTGACCTTTTGGGTGGTGGAATCGGGCAGTGAGGCATGGGCTAGCAGCCTTATCATGGATCAGCAAACAGAGAGAAAGGTGCACCCTGCCCCCCCTTCCCTGTCTGTCCGTCTGGCTCTGGCGTCGGCTCTGAAAGACTCATGCCCATCAAAATATTTTTCCTCCAGAAGAGGAAGGTCAAGTCCTCCTCTGTCCTCCATCTGTCTGCATGTCTGTTTTCTTTTTCTGGAAGGTCCATGAGTTTCTCTGTTTTTGAAGACAGGACTAAAGTAATGAGGGTGGTTCAGGTTAACCACTGTGGCTCTCTCCGATCTTGTTCCATGCTTGTTCCATGTTTGTGTCAGTAACCGCTGAACTTATAATAATGTGCAGCGCTTGAAAAAATGTCACACCTTTTTGCTGTCGTCACTCTTAGACACAAAGCACCATAGCTGTTTGTTTGAACCCCGACTCCTGCCCCTCCCTCCAGAAGCACGTGAATATCTAAATAAAATAACTATTTAAAAATGTAAATAGCATTTTTCATTTTTTCCTACAGAAGACATCGATTCAACAATTTGAATGATATACATGAAAAACATCTCCAAAGCAACTTACTTATTTTATCTTTGAAATAATAATAAAACTAACTGCAGAAAAGCTTTTAATGGCAAAAACATCTCATACAAGAGTTGGCCAGGCAGTCAGCGCAAAATGTAGCCTCTGGGTGCTGAAAGTGTGGAGAAGCATTATGCTCACACACTCGCATGCACACATGCACATGCTTGCATGCACACACGCACGCACACACGCACACACACGTTTGTTATAGCGCTAAAGTGTTTCCTGTTACTCTGATATAAGGAGCTCTGCTTGAAGTTAAAGCTGTCACTCACAGGATAGCTTCAGGGGACATGATCTTCAGCCAATCAGCCAAGGTTAGAATAATGACTTCATGCAACCTTATTTTTAGAGCTCTCTAATCTAGAACACTGCCAGGCAGTCAGTCAATCACGTTTGAAATGGTGACTGTGATCACCTTTATTATTAGTTGGGGTTTAATATAGAACACTGTCAAAGCTACTGTGGGGTGCACTTCCTGAATGTTTCTGGGGAGAGCTGAGCTGAGTATGTGACAAGTGGAGTTTGCAATGATGAAATTGGATCCACTGAAACAAGCTGTTGAAGGTGGTGTCATACACCTTTCCTTTAGTCTACTGTTGCGCCCCTGCTCTCATAGAGAGACTAGAGCAATTATACTTCAGAATTCCTTTCCCTAAAAAGGTCCAGACAAACTCGAAATGTCTTTGAATTCCTTCCACATACTCTGGCTATTTTTGATTTCTAGCAGGAACTGCGTGCTCTGTGCAGCTCTGGTGTAGAAACACAATGAGATGATCACAGCACAGCTGTCTCGAGTGAATTGTTGGGAGTGAGCTTTGGCTTGGGAGGCTGCTGACGGTAGGAGGTCGGTGACATCCATGAGAGGCAATGACTGTGCACGATGTGACGCCGTCTCCTCTCACCTGGTGCCTTTCAGGTCCTCCCAACCACCACAGCCAGTCGACCCTGCGGCCACCGCTGCCCCCGCCCCACAGCCACCAGGTGGCGCTGTCCCACCACCAGTCCTCTGCCAACTCTCTGAACCGCAACACGCTGGCCAACCGCCGCAACCCCGGCCACGTCCCTGTGGTGGCCCCCGGCGAAGGGCCCACCACGCCCGAGTCCGTGCAGCTCCAGGACAGCTGGGCCCTCAACAGCAGCGTGCCGCTGGAGACCAGGTGAGTTTACCTGTGCGGCCTCTATACATGCACCCACATGCAGTCACACATCCACACACACATAAGCACAGGCATGCACATACAGACACACACACGCACATACACACAGACATACACGTACACGCATTCACTGGCACACGCACAAACACATTTTCTTACAAACACACAAGCTTACATACACACATGCATATTCTCTCCCTCTCACACACACACACACACACACACACACACACACACACACACACACACACACACACACTCATTCATTCACACAGGGAGGCCATCAATGCTGCAGTGTAGGCACCTGTGCATAGCCTTACCTGCAGTATGCAAATTACATCTAATCACTTCACGTTCTCACATGCAGAGGGAAGCCACGACTGCCCCAGACAGACACCTGCACAAATACCCACACCTGCGGCATGCAAACCTCATCTGTTCCCCTCACACTCTCTCTCTCTCACACACACACACACACACACACACAAATACACAGACACAAATCTGCAGGAGATTAGCTGAACTCACCGTCTGAGTTCATTAATTGGGCAAGCACGGTTACATATTCAATATTATTGGCTGAAACAAGCTTCTCTGCTTTTTTTGTTTTGTTTGTGCATCCCATCCATACCTACACACAGAATGAGAGCAGAGCAAGACAGAAAGACATTTTCTCTCTTCTTCCTTTCGACTTTGCTCTGGCTGTGCTTTTTTGGCGTGTCCCTTACGGGGCTGTGAGTCACCCGCTGGTTTCCTGGACCTTCAGAACCTGAGCGCAGAGAGCTTTGAGTCGACAGCCCATGGCTCCAGGCCTGCTCTGAGTTTTTAGTTCACCAGAAGAGGAGGCCCGGCTTTCAAGAGGCTCCTGATGAAACTCAGATCAGTGTTTGACTCAGGATGTTCTGCAGTCAAGGCAAATTCCAGACCGTCCCCACCCCCCAAACCCCCACCCCATCCCAGCGCTCGTTCTCAGCAGGCTTATTAATATGGGCTCTGTTTGCACAGATGGATGTGTCCTCACACACACTAATCTCACACTGGCACACACTCGCGCACTCGGTAATCTCACACCATGACACACACATACGCACGCACGCACTCACACGCGCGGGAACACACTCTCGCCTGCACCCGCTTGTGTCCGAGCAGATTGTGGGTTCTTCACGTGGTCCTCGACAGGAGCCGAGTCAGATGTCGGACCATACGGTGTCACACAGATCAGCAACATAGAGAGACACCCGGTGGATGGCGTGTGTGTGTGTTTGAGTGTGTGTGTGTGTGTGGGTGTGTGTGTGTCTGTGTGTGTGTGTGTACTTACATGTGTGCATGAGTGTGTATGTGGGTGTGTATGTGGGAGCGTGTGTGTGGGTGCGTACATCCGTGCATGTGTGTGTGTGGGGGTGTGTGTTTTTGTTTGTGTGTTTGTAAGGTTGTACGTCCATTTGTCTATACATATACTTTCTGTATGCAGTTTTCTGTGTATGTGTTTGTGTGTATGTGTGTGTGTCAAGCACGTGTTTCACACTTCCTATAGCATGTCACACAATGTGCACTTACCTAGTGCATGACTGTGTTACACAGATCACAAAGATGGATGCTATGGTTAATGTCAGCATCTCCTGAATGAGGCAGTCCCCAGCCTAGCTTAGGATCCTGATCAAGCTGAATGACCGCTGCTACTCCAGCCATCAGAAAGACAGAGTGCTTCAGAACTGATTCATGTCCATCTGTGCCGTGTGTCAGCGAACAAGGCCACAGAGAGGGCATGTAAATAATGGCTCCTTCACCAGGGTCCTGCCCGCTGTCCAGTGCAGGGGGGATTCTTTATTGTTTTCAGCACTCCTGGGTCCAGCTCCCCCAAGTATCACTTAATTTAGCCTTTTTCATTTTCCCGCAGAGAATGGAACTGGGCAAGAGAGAGAGAGAAAAAAAGCAGGGATCTTATTATAGGAATTCTGTAATGATTTTGATTTCTTCCTGTGCTGCCTTGCAGTCTTCTTCTTCATTCTGTCTCAATAAAGTAAGAGTGAGAGAAAAAGAGAGGGGGGGGAATCCCCATTACCAGGAGGAGAGAGCTGATGGCCTGCGTAGCTCTGCCCGGGTCCCCGCTGGCCGCTTAAAGATGCCCACACTACCCCCCACCCCCACCTGCCTCTCCCCCCGCCATCCGCAGATTGATTGTCCTCCTTCAGCGGTCAATATCTCCTGAAACGCTCTGAAATTAAAAGTGGAAGGAGAGGAGGGATGGTGGGAGTACAGAGAGAGAGAGAGAGAGAGGATAAGGGCTGCTCTCTGGGTCTGGGAGGAAAATCTGTCTCTCTCCCGCACCTACGCTGCAGGAAGCCCCCTTGCATGCTGGAGCTCTCCCACCATGAGCGCTGAGGGTAGCCTTATCGCTGTGCAAGGCTTTTTTTCATCAGACAAAATGAATGATTTTGAAAAGGCACACCAGTGCTCTTTTTTTGGCAGTCAGGACCACCTTCATCACCATCGCTCTCTATGTCAACACACACGGGTTACAATTTTTGCATGTTATCCATTTATACAGCTGGGTATTTTACTGAGGCAATTGTGGGTTAAGCTCCTTGCCCAGGGGTACAGCAGCAGTGGGGGAATCGAACCAGCACCCTTTCGGTTACGAGCCTTTGGTTCCTTCTGTTTCTTACCACTGTGCTATACTGCTGCCTCCTGTTTTATGCATTCACAAAACAACCAAGCTTTCAAACCCTGTGCTTGATCTAGCCATGTTTGCTCTGAACAGTTTGAGATAAACATGAAAATAGGACGTTATTAGACCATAGAGAAGGAAGAGTCTATGTTGAGGTGCAGCGGAGGCAAAGAATGTGTGTTCAGGTAGGAAATAGATCCGATTTCCAGGCGCAGTTAAGGTAAGGTATGGGTTAAGGTGTTATGGAGGTAGACAGTATCTTCAGGTGAAGTGGAAGTAAAATCAGTGTGCATTTCTTAATAATGTCATTTGTAATGCTATATAAACTTCAAGATTTCCATGGCTTGGCTTTGGAGGTGGATGTTTACGGTACCTGTAATTTGCTGGAGTACAGCTGATCTGAGGAGTCATTCTGGTGTCTGAGGCTGCCTTCCAGAGTTAACCACCGTTTGCTTGTAAGTAACACTGGTCATTTTCCTCAAGCAATATTGAGCTCTCCACCTGAGCAGAAATAATATATCTAGCCGCCAGCAGTGGACTAAGTATGTACTTTCATATTACATCATTAAAGATGTACTGTAAGGTCTTCTCAATTATGAATGAATAAATGTATTACACTGCAATAAAAAGAACAGAGTCGTTCCTGACTGTGATAATTGTCACAGTTTCTCCAACTGGCAGGTTCAGTGACATGCTGAGACAGTTTAACTCCCACTGAATTCCTGTTAATAATCTGAAATCCTGCATCTCGCGTGCTAATTGTTCTGGTCCACCTCGGTCTCACTTATAGATACAGACAGAGAGAGAGCGAGAGAGAAGGAGACACTGTGAAAGTGTTAACTTTACAAGTTCTTTTTTAATTTTTTTCATGGTTGCCTAGGTGTGTTTAGAGAGACAGAGCTGTACTCTGAGCCAAACACTGTGCTCAGTTTCTTGATCAGACCGTGTCCGTAACTCTGGATCAAAGGGGTTTCTTCCTCTTTCCTGACGCAGGTGGAATTCTGGGTAAAAACACATCAGCATTACAATTAATCTCAAACCCATGCCCCTGCACTTAGTCTGCAGCTGTCATGACAACCTCAACATTTCGCCAAATCAGTGCAGTAACAGTAAGCTTACACAGTGAACACGGTAACGGTGCAGCCCAGGTTCTTAAAAGCAGAGCATGCATTACATACTGCAAATCTTGTTATTTTTAAAGTCTGCTTCGTGAGAAAAACCTTTGGTTTCTGTGCGCTGGATGCCGGGGTTTGTCTCTGCTTGTTTGGTGTTAATTGTCTGTGACTTTTCCTGTGGGTTGGTGTCAGGGAAGGCTTTTGGAAGCGGGGATTAGTACAGACACCTCTTACAGCTCATCTGTGCTAATGATGCAGAAGCTTCATTAGGGTTTCACTCCATGAGATCACACAGCGCTTCCCAGAGACAACACCCCCCCCTCTCCATTTCCTCAATTCAATTCTAAATGCTTATTCTAATGCAATTCAAGTCTAAATGCTTATTTCTCAGGAAATGCATTGTAAGATATTGTCAAAGCATAAAGTAATATGTTTAAATCAAAACTGATGAATAGGTAGTAAGTGCTATGTAAACCATGTTTAGTAATGATAAGTAACTGTAATGATGAATAACAGGAAATGCGTATAGTAATAACAGGAAGATGATAGTGATGATGTTGATGTTGATCTTTTTATGTATCCATAGTATTTCACACACAAATACTGCATACATACTCATACACACACACACACACACACACACACACACACACATACACACAGTGTGCATGATTGGTGCCATTTCCTAGTGCTGTCAAAGTGTCAGCAGAGTTTCAGGCATGAGTACACTATGAATAGATGGATGTCCCAGTCACTGGTGCTCTGTTCAAATGGAGGAGACAGAGTTTTAACAACTATGACTTCTGTTTTTGGGCTTTCAGTCTAAAGTACAGATGATCTGGATATCTGGAATGTCACTGGGTGGTGCCCTGTGGGAGAATGTCTCAAAGTGTCAGTCTTGACTTTTTATAAAAAATAACGCATGCAAAACAGGCACAGTAAAAATGAGAGGCTGATCCAGAGATAACGATGTAAACACTTCCAAATTTCATAGGTATATGGATATTTCTGATGCTTGACCATTTTTTTCGTTATTGAGCTGTATTTTTAATGCAGTTTTTTACTCTTTTTTTTCTTTCAATTTGCAGTTGTAAGAAGCAAGGCTTGATTGATTTATTGCTTGTTTTACCTCCGTTACGGGATCAGAGGGGCTTAAGTCAGAATTGGACAGGTAATTAATCAGAGCGGACGGTTCAGGGAGGAGGGACGGCCAGAGCGATGTGTCCATTAGTGCATGAAACACGCTGACCAGGGGAGGCTCAGGGTAGCAATTAGGGTTCATTGCTTCGTATGGGTAGTGTGTCATTTTCCTCTCTATCAACCCCACCCCACCCACACTTTCACCCATCACTCCAGTCGGTAATTATCCAGAAGCGGACTCAAAACAGTAGAGAGAATGGTAAACCGCATCTTTAATGAAGATATCCGATCTATTTCCTGCCTTTCAGGGGCCAGCCCCATGAGCTGCAGGCCTTTAAAGGCTCTGGCTGACTTGGAAATACAGTGAAGTGTTGGTCAGGCCTCTAGCCCAGCCCCATTGGCCAGTGATGTCACTTGTCGCTCCTGTTCCCCCGCTGAAAGCATGGGTTCCTCAGAGAGGAGAGGGAGGAATGGTGGGATCGGTGCACTCCAGTGGCTACAGGACTCTTTAAGCATGTGCTTCCCCCCTCTGCTGCCTGTCTGTCAGACAGCCCTCCAATGCATCAGTGCCCCCCTCTTTTTTCTGTCCAGAGTTTTTTCCTATGCCTGCCTAACAACAGACATGACAGGAGAGTAGGAGAGACTGTGTGTGTGTGTGTGTGTGTGTGTGTGTGTGTGTGTGTGTGTGTGTGTGTGTGTGTGTGTGCGCATGTGTGTTTGTACATGTGCATGTGTGCATATGTGTATTTGTGTATGTGTGTGTTTGTATGTGTATGTATGTGTGTGTGTGCGCATGTGTGTGTGTGTGTGTGTGCATGTATTTGTGTGTGTCTGTGCATGTGTGTGTGTGTGTGTGTGTGTGTGTGTGTGTGTGTGTGTGTGTGTGTGTGTGCGTGTGTGCCTGTGTGTTAGGACTGCTTCATCCAGACTCTCCACGCCACCCCTGAGTCTGTGTAAGAGGCCATTCTCTCCCGCAGAAGCCTCAGGCCTGTGAAGGAAGCCGTTTCATCTGAAACACTACAAAGGAACGCTTTGCTTTCTGTCTTTATGTTACATACTCAATTTTGCTGTCGGTTTTGGCACTTTGCATTTATTTATTTATATATTTATTCTATTATACCGCCTTTAAATTGGCCAAGGACAAACTTTTTCAATTTTGTTTTTTTTCCTCTCTCTCGCTGTGTTATTTATTCTGTAATCAGACAGACAAAGTTTTAATTTGGCATCATGGCTGAGGACGGGGCCGTGTGTGGCCGTAATGAGCGGGCTGCAGGGGTGAGGATAATTGGTAGAAATCCGCGTTTGATCCCGTCCCTTTTTCTCCGAGATCGGGGGAGGGATTAGATCCTTTCCCGTGTGGACGTCAGGGAGGCAGACGGAGAAGCCGAGGAGAGGTGGACTACAGTTATCTTCTGTGGAGACAAGGAGGGGGCGAGGGGGGGTTAGCTGGTGGAATGAGATCTAAGAGAGGAATTATTCAGAGGGTTTAAGGAGGCGCGGCCTGGGAGCAGCTCTTATCAAAGAGGGCCGGTCGGGGTCCTCAGATTTGGGTGGATTCTCGTCTGCCCTGCGCAATGGGGTACAGGGTGCAAGCTGGACAAAGGGGCACGGTATGGAGTAACAGACCTTCCTTCTGACCTAACGAGGGAGAGGACGAGTCAGACTGGGTCAGTACAGTACAAGAGACTCTGTGTGGCTGACAACACCCCCTCCTCCCTGTCAGTGCCACATTAAACTGCAAATCCTCTCTCTCCGCATGAGGCTCTAACCTCGGCATCACTCTCAAACAGCAATCTGGACGAGATCCCACTGCATTTCTGTAAAGGGGGGAGGGAGCCCGCTTTGAACTTGATTCGTAACCAGAAGGTTGCGAGTTTCGTTCCCAGAGGAGGCTACTTCCGCCATACCCTTGAGCGAGGTACTTAACCCGGATAACCTCCGCGGAAATCCGACCGCATAAAAATAGCTGGATGATATGTAAAACGTGAACAGACAGGGTCACCCTGGAAACAGAAAGGAACATAAAAAATAGAAATTGGCATCTAACCAACAAAATTAATAATAGAAGGCATTACACGAGGCAAGCTGTACAGAATATAATCAGCACAGGGGATATTCAACGTAAATGCATTATTTCTGAACACTCGCTGTCTGTGGTTTGGTTTATCTGTCTGTATGTAGTGGCAGGTTGGCTGGAAAAAGGACTTCATTTGCCAAAGAGTAGACAGTGGAATTCATTGATGAATTTAAGGAAGTATATGACTCAGATCCAAAGCAAAACTAGAAGTTATATTAGTGGTATTTTAGCTCTTCTGATTGCTGGTTGTATTATGACACCTGCCATAGGGTAAAGAAGAACTGTGATCTCATAAGAGTATCCTTTATTAGTATTTTATTAGTTTATTAATATTAGTATTTATAAGAAGTATTAGCGGTAGTAGTAATACTATATTTTTGTATTTTAGACTATTTCCAATAACAACAATAACTATTTTTTATTGTTTAATTTGCTTAGAAAGCAACCTTAACATGGATGTTTTTGTGAAGCTGAGTGCCTCACTCAAGGGTATAACAGTGGTGGCCCACATGGGGTTTGAACCCATACCCTTCTGTTTAGAAGCCCTTCAGTTCTTCATTGAGCCCTGTCTCGAGGCCTTTTGTAGTTTCCACTTTCCTTTATTTCCTGTCTGACATCACATGAGGGATGGGGCTTGCCAATACATCTGGGAGGGGAAAGCGACCTCAGTGCATGAATTATTAAGGGTTATAGCTTCTCACAAGTGTGCCTGCTGTATGTGTGCCTGATGATTGCTTGCATGAGGTGTACCCCACAAGCTTTTGTGCAAGACTCAAGCCCAGAGAATTTTTTTTCTGTGTTTGGACTGCAGTGTCCACTCACAGGCTAATCTGATAGGTCCTTTTTAGCCGGTGGCAGTTTGACCTTACCATATGTGCCCCCATTAGGTGTTCAACATGCTTAGCAGCACATGCTTGGCTAATAATCACCAGCTCTGACCCAAGCAGGATTCTCAGAGGTCAGGGGAATTCTGGGTAACAGAGGTGGGACAGTGTTACGTAGTGAGGAGAGAGAGTAGGGCCTCTGTGGTCGTCTCTACCCCACTGCTAGCCTCTCCCTGTCCCCCATCAGTGGCCTCACCTGGTCCCTGGTCTACATCCTTTTCCTCTTCTTCAGCCATATCTGATCCAGCCATCATCCTTCCATTGTCCTTCCTCTGTCTCTCTCTCTTTCTCTCTCACATGTTCTCTTCCTCCATGTGTCTCTCTCACTCTCTCACAAACACACACACTGCATTACATTATTGTCATTTAACAGACACTCTTGTCCAGAGCGGCTTACAGGAGGTTACAGTTTTTAGATGTTATCCACTTATACAGCTGGATGTTGACTGAGGCAATTATGAGTTAAGTACCTTTCCAAAGGGTACAGCAACAATGCCCCAATGGGGAATCGAACCAGCGATGCGCCCTGGATATGAGCCCTTGGATATAAGCCTTGCTCCTTACCACTATGCTAAACTGCTGTCCTATACAGTGTATGTGTATGTAGAAAAAAATGCAGATATTAAGTGCTTTTCCCTTTTCCTGCTCCCTCTCTCTCCCTCTTCAGGCACTTCCTGTTTAAGACATCCTCAGGGACCACGCCCCTGTTCAGCAGCTCATCGCCGGGATACCCCCTGACGTCGGGGACGGTGTACTCGCCCCCGCCCCGCCTGCTGCCCCGCAGCACCTTCTCCAGGAGCGCCTTCAAGCTGAAGAAGCCCTCCAAGTATTGCACCTGGAAGTGCGCAGCCGTGTGCTCCATCGCCGCCGCCGCCCTGCTGGCCATCCTGCTGTCCTACTTCATAGGTACGGCACCTCGCCCCCCTTTCCCCACCATGACTCATTCTGCACCATCCTGACCCATCCTACCCCATTTTGCCCCATCCTGCCTCACCCTGCCCCACCCTGCCCTACCATAACCCATCCTCCCCTATCCCGCTCTTCTATTTCACAGGTACGGCCTACACTACACCCCCCCCCCATTCCCCATCCACCCACTGGAAACGAGGCCACGGCAAGCTGTGCCCGGTCCCCTTATTATGGGATGTCAGCACGCCTTTGCCTCGGTTTCGCTTGCGGCCTGGTCCTTGGCTCGATCGTGTCAGAACTCCTTGACAGCTGGCGCGCTTGTTTGCTCAATGTAGGATGCTGCTCGGGCAGAATTTCAAACGCAGGTCTTTGAAATCTATTTCTGAGAGGTGGCTGCTCGCGGAGGCAGCGGTCTTCTGGCACTCCTGTACCGAGCCCAGGCTATCTGTAAGTCAGATGAAGTTTTTGATGTTTTAGCACTGCCTCTATCCCCACGGTCCCGGTTTCAGAGAGCCGTCAGGGTTCCTTTACACGGCCAGGTATCCGCAGGGCAGGACAGGCTCCGGTGATCGGGCACATTCAGGGGTGTATGGTTCGCGGTGTCCTGGAAGTGAACCCAGCCCAGTTAGGCATTGGCGCCAGTGAGTCTGAAGGACCCACAGTTCCATGGCTACACATTTCTCTCCAGACCCGCCAAAGCCCAGAAGCTTAGCAGCAACTTACGGCTGCCTCAGCACTCCAGCAGAGGTAATGAACACAAAGACCCCCGGTTCTGTGCGCCAACGACAAAGACTGAAAGGGGCGGAGGAGAGTCTTTGATGAGCTGCTAATGGATTCCGCCTTTGCATCACCCAACAGTAACAGGTGAACAATCGACTTTCTGGAAAGATAATAGGCAGGATTCTGTGTTCGGCAAAACACCGCGCCGCGCTGGCCAGAACTCAATCTCTTTCAGATATCCCCGTTCCAAAGCTCGCTTTGTCGGTTGATGGCATTCGTGGCTGATTTCTTTGAGAGTTTCTTTGTGAGCTTAGCCGGGCTGAGTCCTAGCCATCTCAGGAGGTCCCCCTGCAGGCAGGAGACTGAAAAGAGGGACAGTACAGAGGAGAACAGGGCCGCTCCCTCGCCTCCCCCCCTTTTTTATCATTTATGTATTTACGCGTTTGTTTATTCATTTGTTTCTTTTCAGCCCGAGGCCAGTGGCGCGCAGCGCCGAGCCGCCCGGTCCCCCCGAGGCAGGGCGTGGAGAATTGGCTCATTGTCTCGGCCTAGCGGAGGGAGGAGCCGGCTCTTTGGGTGCACTGATGCAATGACTGGAGAAACTTTCCTATTACCGTTGGGATTAGCTTTAGATTGTGCGGCATTCAGTGGAGACCAGGGGCGCAGCGGAGCGAGGATTCGCTGGACGCTGTGCCTTTTTTTTTGGGGGGAAAGTGGGACTTTGTTGGGGTGGGGTGCTTTGTGTGTGTGGGCGGGTTGTCGTGTTTTTGGGACAGGGGGTCTTTGTGGGCACAGTACTCTCCCCAGGGACCCAGCCTCCCCCCTCCCACCACGGAAGGCACCAGCTCTCTGTAGTGGCATGGATTTGGTGGGAGCCTCATCGTCATGTAGACCATAAATTAGTTGCAGACAAAAACAGCACTGCAGCAACATTGCTATGCAAACTCGGCAGAACGCGCTCACCTGCTGTCCTGGGAGAGATGCGCAGAGTGGCAGTCACGTTAAGAGCTTCCTGCTCTCCGGCGCTCTGTACGAGGGCCTCAGAAATACCACTCCGCCGCCAATCTTTCAGACTTTCCAGAAACACCAGCCTCCGCCCGGGAAAATCTGCTGTGAAAGCGTGCTGTTGGTGTCTCTTATCTGCATGGGTTTACCCAAAGTTCCTGCAGCCCAGGTTTAAGCGATAAAGGTATATAACACTTTTTTTGCGTATAAGCAGCTGAGCCCTGAATGAGCCCCTGTGGATTTTCGGGAATGAGGCTGAGGGATGTAAATGCTTTACATTACATTATTTATGTACTTACTCAGCAGCTGCACTTAAACCAGGGGAATCTACATTCTCTGTAATCCATTGTGGATCCACTGGGGAAATTGAGGTAAATACCTTGCTCAAGGGTACAGTACCGTTAGCAACTTGGGATTCAAACTCATGATCCACATTTTCAGAAGCAAGTTCCTCACCTACTTCGTCATATGTAGAGCAGCACAGGGCTGGAGATGCCAGGAAAGATGTTCGCAGATTAAGCTCGTTGTCATGTGTGCTGCATCACGTCAGATAGTTTTTTTTTCCTCTGTTTTCCGGGCTGGTTTGGAATGAGTTGGCTCACTCGGACATTTTTTCATTCCTCCAGTGTTTACGGTGTGTAGAGGCACAGACCAAGAGCATCTTCAGGGCTGAGAGGATGCTGGTTGCTAGGATACAGGTGAGCGGTCCTGATGCAAGCAGAGCAGGTCTGGCATCATGTGTTGTGGAGAATGAAGGGTTCTCTCTTCAGCAGACTCCCGTGGGTCTGTCTCCTGTAAGGACAGCATGACTAATTTACTCTAATTGATGAAAGAGAAAGAGAAGAAGAGATAGCTGATGAGCACCTTGTGGTACAGCTGCACCCATTCCCCCCCTTCCCGTTCCTCCCTGGGTGTTTGTTCTGCTCTGTTTTCTCAATTCACTTTGTCAGAGCTGCTGCCATGACGCGGGATTTGCAGTGATCACAAGGAATGAGACCCGGGGTCTGAGGAGAAGAGAATGACGATAGGGAGAAAATGTGTGTGTGTGTGTGTGTGTGTGTGTGTGTGTGTGTGTGTGTGTGTTTGTGTGCACGCACGCGCACGGAGAATGTCTACAGCAGACTGTTTGCCTGTTTCTGCTGTGATACTGAGTTGGTGTTTGTGCAAGTCACTCTCACTCAGGGAAATTGGAGGGCCTTGTGTATGTGTAGAGCACATAGGCACGCATACAGATATGCTGAAACAGACACCCACACATACACACCACACACACACACACACACACACACACACACCACACACACATATATCAACATATAAAGTATAATAAGTATACACTCATGCACACACACAACCACACATAATCACACACATGCAAACATGTACACACACAAAGCCCACACATACACATATTGACATTCAGGCATGTAAGTATGTACTCATGAATACACACACACACACACACACACACACCCACACACACACACACAGGTATGCTCACCCCCTCCTCTCTCCAGATCTGGGCACCGGTGTCACCTCTGTGTGGGCAGAGAGGGGGGACGGTCATACATCACTGAGGACAGGCCATGTGGTGAGTGTCAGAGTGAGACAGGAGAGGGGTCCAGCTCAGCTTTGGGGCCACGTGGCTCTGTCACCGTGTTCGCTCCATCTCGCCGTATTTTCATCCCTCCCATCAGTCTCCGCTGCCCGCAAATGACTCATTTCCTCTGCCCCGGAGCATGCTGACCTTCACTCCTGCATGGCGGCCCTTCTTTAAATAACAGGGGACATTTAAATGTCATTGGATGCTAAATAATTGCTCTGAGACGGAGATCTTGATCCAGTTGATTTTATCAATACCGTAGCCAGTGGGGTAATTTCGTGCCGGCGTCTGGGTCATGATTCGCTGCCCTGGTCTCCCCCTCCACGGTGCAGCAATGTTACCATGGAGTATTACCAAAAGCCTGGGCCTTTCAGTTTGTATGACAACCAAGCTCTTCCAAATGACATAACCCTGACAGATGTGATCTCTACAATATGAATAGCTCTGTGTACAGAACAGCCATTTAAACATGACTGGCAGTAAGGGGAATGGGAAGTAACATGGAACAGTACAAATAAGCCAAGAGTTCATAAATGAAATATATATATAGGGCTTGTGTGTTTCCCACTGACAATTGGGAAAGTTTGCCAGTAACAATTAATTTATGACAGTCATGCCTGTCATAATGTTGTCAGTGATCACTGGAGTGATAATCACAGTATGACTGGAGTCAACATCACAGTAGAACAGGAGAGATCATTACAGAAGAAATTAAAGGTTAATCACAGTAGAACTGGATTAATAGTCACTAGAACAGGAGTGATTATCACATTTGTGATTATCACAGTAGAACTGGAGTCATAGTCACAGTAGAACTAGAGGGATTGTCACAGTTTCATCTGATCAGCTGCCTCATCTCTCTCCTCTGTCAGTGACTGATGCCGTATTCCATCGTGAGCAGACAGAGCCTGACATCTCACTCAAACACAGAAAATCTGTCCCATTTCAAGGAAAAATCAACTGCTTTTCAGCTCATTCATTTTTCAGTCCTGTTTTTTTTTCCAGAGCCACAGAGAAATTCAGTGTGGTAGAAGTGGTTGTTTTTAGTCTGTTCTTCTCTATTAATTAATTCCCATATGGAGGGTTGGGTAACCGCAGAGCAGCCAGCTGACGCCGGCGTAAGGACCAGCTGACGCTGAAGCCCCGCCAGCCGCCTGTACCCGGTGTGCAGACACGGAGGGCCGCGCTCAGCGCCGCCCCTGTGGCCGACAGCGGTAGTGTCTGAGAGGCAGCTCGGGCCAGGTGCACCCAGGCGACAGAGCGGAGAGCTTTCAGGAAAGGCTGGGCCATGTCAGACGACAACAGCAGGCGCAGACAGCTGAATATTTAATGCCGTAACACAAACCACCGTGGCAGGGAAAAGAGGCTGACCCAGAGAACAGACTTTTGCTTTTGCATCTCATATAAGAAAGCGTGTCTGAATTCAAGGGAAGGATCATTTAGGGAGGCAAGATCAGAAGAAAGGAAGGCGCTGTTTGAAGGTGTCTGGATAGCAGATCTCATAGGTCTCAGCAACCACAGCGAAGCAGACTGAGTCTGTCTCGGTCATGATTTTACCCCCCACTACCATCTCCCAACCTTAGAGCAGAGAGTTATTGTTTTAAAATTGAGAGGATGTTCAGAACAGTGATGGAGACTGATCTCTGATAAATCTGCCTCATCCACCATAAGCAGGTGGCTTATGAAGTTTTTATTACTGAAGTTAAGCGGTATGTGAAGTTAAATTATTATTGTTATTATTGTTAGTTGTAGTAGTAGGAGTATAAGTAGTATTAGTATTATTAGTACTATTAGTATTCATGAAATTGTTATTAGTATTTAGAAAAGAATCTCAATCCAGTAATTGCACTTGCAGAAGACACCAGAAAGAGTCTAAACTCAAGAAAAAGATCTGTGAAATCTGGGAGAATTCAGATTAACTCCTGAGAACAAAGCACTTTGAAAACAGTTGCTATAAAAAATGACTTTCTCGCCTTCAAAAAGTTTATTCTCTGTCAGCCCAAGACTGAGACAGTAAGGGAGAAAGAAAAAGGGGGGTGCATTAGGCTGAGGCTGTATTTGCATTTGTATACTGCCATCTGCGTCTCTCAACTTCTGAACCTCTGAGCAGCAGAGAGAGCAGGAGTCAGCAGCACACCAGCTTTGAACCCCCTGTA
Source organism: Megalops atlanticus (assembly GCA_019176425.1). Classification (NCBI taxonomy): domain Eukaryota; kingdom Metazoa; phylum Chordata; class Actinopteri; order Elopiformes; family Megalopidae; genus Megalops; species Megalops atlanticus. Next base: position 43,049,787 of record CM032877.1, read on the forward strand.
ATTTCACCCGGAGATTACAGTGAACTCCTGTTAGGTTGCGTCAGGCAGACAGGCCCTTCCCTATGGGAGAGAGGGGACACTAATGTGTACCACTAAACATTAGCAGTTCATCTGAAGCGGCCCTCCCGAGGGACCGAGGCCGGGGATGCGGTACCGGGTCTCATCGCCGGGAAGGCGTCTAAACCCATCCCACCGACCCCTGACCCCCCCAGTCATATGGCGCAAAGGCTCCATTTCTGCTTTGTACTTTAACTTCAAAGACCTGTGACTGAAGCAGCCATGTGCTGGAGCGTTCCCAGTAGGGTTAGCCTATCTTTACCACTGCGTCTGTATACCCTGCAGTCAAGCAGACCAGGAAGAAGGATCTGATATCTATCGAGGATATCGAGAATCTATCTGTCTATCTCTCTCTCTCTATATATATATATATATATGTATATACATGTACACATATCTCATATCTTAAGATATTTATATCTGTCTGCACAGCCTGTCCCAGCTCCATTTTTTAAAATAAATATTAAACATTTGACTCTTCAAATTAAAAGCCCTAGCAACCCAAGGGTATTTCATTTGTATAGCAATTTGTACTGGTGTGACAAGCTTACTTAGTCTACCAATGCTTCAGCTGTCCTTTCCCATAAAGCACTGCACTCCAAACTCCAAGCAGCATGACTCTGCTGATCATGATTCCATTCACAACGTATCCCTCGTAGTGGAAAACATATAGCTTCCCAAAAAGAAACAGTGGGTATCTGAAGGATGTCTGTTGAGAAGGTGTGTACATTATCCGTGTGTGTGTGTGTGTGTGTGTGTGTGTGTGTGTGTGTGTGTGTGTGTGTGTGTGTGTGTGTGTTTGTGTGTTTGTGTGTGTGTGTGTATTTATGGGTCAAATTAAAATTCAAATATATTTGAAAGAAACCTGTTTATTGAGGTAACATGTTAAGGATATTATAGGTACACTCATATGAACAAATGTGTAGGACTTTCAGGTACAGGTACAGATGAAATTTACCATATTTCTTCATCAGGACATTATGATTTGCCTTGTCTTGAAGAGGTTATTAAAAATGGAAGATCCTTTCTTTTGAGCCTGGCACCATCGATGCTGTGTTTTGGTACTCAGAAAATACAGTGCAGGGCTTTGTGTGATTCAGTACACTCCCGGAAAGTGTCCTTTTCGGATTACACTCACACAGACGTATCTGTCTACCAAAGGGAAAAAGCTAGCCTGAATTTGATAAGAGATGGAATCGCAAACGCGGGGCCCGCTGTCTGATTGTGGCTGTTTACTGAGCAGCCCGTCCCGCTTCCAGCTCCGGCTCGCCACAATGAGGGCAGCGATTGAGAAAAGCTGCTTCAGAGGACGCGCAATCGGGAGGCTGCAGAATGCAGCACTCGCACCGCAAGTCCTGAAACCAATTACAGCCGCAGACCGGAGAAGTCTCCGATTACAATTAGCTCCCTAATTGAGGTCAGACTGGTTAATTTTGTGGTGAATTAAAACAGTCAATGTGTGTTTATTCGGGAGGGCCAAGGGGAATGGGGAAAATAAGTTATGGGGAAAATTACCTCTCCAATTATACACCACCCTCTTCCTGGTCCAATTCAGTCTGTTTAATTGTTTTACGCTTGTAATGAAGGGGTTTTCATAGGTGGTATCCTGGTTTCATTACCGGTCTGATTTGGAAAATTTTATATTTGTGTAGCAGTATTGTTCACACATTCCCCCCCACCACACACACACACACCCCACCCCTGCCTTGTTGTGTACTACTAACTTGTTGTGTAACTAACTTGAGGCTAATTAGTAATTATAGAACGTGCATACTGAAGTCAGTTCTTACAATGGAAGAGAGCGTGTATTGCTATAAACAGTAGGGAAGAATGGGAGTGAGTGTGAGTGAGTGAGCAAGTGAGTGTGTGTGCGCATTCCTGTGTGTGTGCGTTTGTGCATGTATATGTGTGTGTGTGTGTGTGTGTGTGTGTATGTGTGTGTGCATGTGTGTGTGCATGTGTGTGCCCTCACCGCTGTGAGCCTGTGAGTCAGCAGTCTCGATGCAGTGGCACGTTGCGCCTCTCTCCCCCCGTCCCACAGGGCGCTGCTAAAGAGCCGTGTCGGACAGCTCTGTCCGGCAGGGAGAGGGAGCTGGACGTGTGGCAGGTGCTGGCCGCTGGGGAGCGTTCTGCAGGAGCGTCACGTGTGAGGGGCACAGGGGCTGCGTCAGCCGCAGGTCCTCCTCTCTCTCTCTCTCGCTCCTCTCAGAGTCGGACCACCCCGCACCTGAATCTGCCTGCAGTTCAGCAGTGACCTTGCCTGACATCTGAAAGCTGCAGACTGGAAAGCTATGGGAAGAAGGGGCAGAATCTGATTTGTCTTAAACAGTGCCTTTCTCCTGCCTTTTACTGAGCTCCCTCTCTTTGTGTCCCTGCCTCTGTCCTCCTACTCTCGCCTTAGCAAAAACCCCACCCTCCCTCTTTTGTCTTTAGCATGCCCTATCCCCACGTCCTGTTCTAACTCTTGCCTTAGTCACACCTTGTCTCAAACTGTTTCCTCCTGCCTTTGTCTTGATCAAGCCCTCTCTTGGCCCCTCTCCTCCCACTCTGACCTTAGCCACGCCTTGCCCCAAACTGTCCCCACCCACTCTTGCCTTACCCAAGCTCTGTCTCTGCCTCTCTCCTCCCACTCTTGCCATAGTCACACCCTGTCCCTGCCTCTCCCCTCCCCTCATCCCATTCCCCCTTCCTTTGTGCACCGCTGGCTTCAGGCCTGGCATGATGGATTTCGAGAGCCATTACGTTGTCAGCCCTCACCGGCAGCCAGCCGGAACAGCAGCTTAAAACGCCTGCGCATGCAGGAGCTCCGGATCTGACCCCCAGGAGCTCATCCGCAGCCAATCACAGCGGCCCTGACCCCCTCTCTGAAGCGGGGACGCCCCTGTCACGTGTGCAGGGACGTCCCTGTGCACACCATCAAAAACCACCCGCCTCACTCCGTGTGGATCACAGGAGCTCGCTCAAGACCCCCCACGTATCGCTGGAGGCAGGGGTAGAGCACATCTCTCAGATGCGGCGTAGGTAATATCATACATCATTTTGAGGAGGTGAATTATACATAAAGATTACATAAAGTGTTATGCACCAACTCATGAATTTCTTATCTAACACATTGTCTGTTAATAATTAATGTTTATTGCAGGGGCTGCAAATGAGTTAGTTGAAGAATCCCACAGATGTGATTAACCATCCGGAGTGCTCCGGACTGACGCAGTAGGGTTAACTCTCGCGCTGCTGGTGCCCAGTGTGGGTCAAGGCCTTTTTCAGATCCCCCGAGGCGGGTGAGAGCCCCCTCGCAGAAACCCACTCTGATTGCAGAACCATGGCTGAGCTAAAGCTAAACACGCAAAGGAGCCGCTGCAGACTCCAAACACAAGGGAAGGGCTTTAGTTCAGCTAAACGATCAATCAGCCAGATGATATTTAATGTAAAGCTCTTCATACTAGAATTCCTCACAGACCAGCTCTGTCAGTCACTACAAATTGATTGTTGGAAAAGGAGTGCATTTTTTCATTAAGTTATTGACAGAAGCTACTTAGTGAGATATTGTCAAAGATTTTTACCACATTATGCATCTCATAATTCAATAGCCTTAATTCTTCATGTATTCATTAATTCATGTCTTGTTTGTCGCTGTCTGTTTGTTTAGTTTCTCTAGTTTATTTCGTTTTGTTTCGTCAGTGTTTGTCTGCGTTGTCTTAATGAACTTGTTTCATTAATTACATCGTCGCCTCATCTGTGGGCTGTTTTGCATTGACAAACAAGGCTGTAACAGACTTAAAAGACATCATTTTATAAATTTTTATATTCGTTTAGGAATGTTAACTATTCTTACCAAATGGCCTCTGTGGTGTGAGTGATATTCCTTATATAAACGGTGCCCTGTCTGAGGATAGGCAGTTCTTTAAACATGTAGACCATGTACCCAGTTGGATGTTTACTGAAGCCAACCCCCTGCCGAAGGACACGACAGCAGGGCCTGAATCAACCCCACAACCTGTATGTCCCACACCCGTCCCCTTTCCCAGCTCCCCACACTGGCTGCCGCAGTAACCGACGCCGGGATGATACCAGACAGATGGAGAGATATGACAGGAATGAATAAGAAAGCAGTAATTAAAACAGCAAGGAAAGAAAATGAAATGAAAATAGGATAAATGGAACAAAACAACAGCTTAGCGGCGCAGACAAATATCACATAAACAGACTGGCTGATGCAAACTGCATGAGCAAATGGTAAAACTGTAAACAAGAACAGACCTCGGGAACAGGATTGCGAAACACAAGGTGACAGCATTATCCATTCAAATTTAAAAACGAAACTGGATGAAACTAATGATAGGGTCATACAAACAAGATCATTACAAACGAGGTAAACTGCACAGAAATCATCATCATGCATTCTTTTTTTTAAGATGGCTTGAAAAAGCCGAGTTACTGTTCTTCTCATTGTCTCTTCTTCTTCTTTTCGGCTCCACTTACGAAACTTGATTCATACCATCATCTAGTATGGGGCGGTGCTGCTTGTGCATTTTGTGTCAATACCTAACATATATTTGAGATGTTTACAATTTTACACAGACCAAGCAAAGCTTGTAACTACTAGCTGCCACCGAAGTAGCAGAAGCAGTAGTAGTAGTTAGAGTTTGTCCTCAGATTTTCCTGTCTTGGTCATTACTATCATTTTATTTGTCAGTGAGGATGTTCAATGACATTTAACATTTTATTTTACTAGAGTTAGCCAATAGCTAATTTTTACCTGCAGTCCCTGATGCGGGTTAATAAAAACTTGAAGCCAGGGAAGTCAATAAGATAATAACAATCCAGTACTAATACAATAATTTGTGCTGAACAGAAATGGCAATGGATCTGTATATGTTGCTTATGGTAGGATCACTAAATGCTTTGGCACTCAAAAGTGTGTCATTGTGTAGAGGGGGGATTGGGGAGGGAGAGGGATTAGTTGATAGAGAGAAGGAAAAGAGAAACAGAGAGAGAGATGGAGAGATGAATAGAGTGATGAGAGAGTGAGAGACACATTAATAGATGGAGAGAGGAAGAGAGAGATGGAGAGAGACAGAGAGGCCAGCGGCGAGAAAGATGGAGAGAGACAGAGAGGCCAGCAGTGGGCTGGAGAGGGCAGGAGAAGATGGCCAGAGAGAGAGAATGAGTATGAATGATGCTGGCAGCATGAATGACTCAATGCACCTTAAACCACCTTACAAGGCTGAACACAGAACTGATCAAAACTGCCACAGCATCAAACGCACCGTAAGGCAATGCTCAGCTTCTGTTCTACAGTACAGCCCTGAGCTGGGCTCAGCAAGGATTACACGATCGCCTGATTCCTTCATCAGGTACCCCCTGCGGGCCCAGACCACCGTCATCCTTTGATTGGTCAGGAGCCCAAAGGGAGGCGGAGGGCTCCGAACGTGTACCCGGGCCCCGCCCCCTGGTACCAGCACCAAGCTGTGGCCCGTGTGCACAACGGCGAACATGACCACTGTGTACAGGAAGCTCACACAGAGGAGAGGAGGACGCGGTCACCAGGTGCTACACGGGGCCTTCTTCACACTTTTTTTTTTTGTCAACTGATAGATAAAAGCCGGAAGGGGTAGTGGCAGGGGAGTCACCGGCTCTTTCAGCCACTGCGGAAAGATCGACCGCGATCACCGGGCCGCAGCTCGAGCGTCTGAGATTGGATTTTGTTGGGTTTTTTTTTTTTTGCTTTTTTTTTTAGCAAACTGACTGACTGTCTCTCTGAGGTCTCTCTCTCTGTGCTCTGTTCAAACTGCAGATGAGTGGGGCAGGAAACCTGGGGATATCTGTACATCACAGGAAAGCCAGCTCTGAAAAGCAGAGCGCTGGAGGTAGTTTTGGAGTGAGGCCCTGCTGAAGGTCGATTTTCTTTGAAATATAGAGCCGATGCGGAGTGCAGTGTCCACCAAGTCTCTCCCCTGAGTCGAGATGCAGATTCATCCCTCTGCTCTCAGCTGTCATCCTCGGTAAACAGCACCATCTACTGGCCGAGCTCAGCAGAGACGTGATGCTGTTTGCCCGGTGCGCCATAAATTCTCATCAGTCACGTCACACAGAGCTTTTCAGAGCATGGGCTGGATATCGAATCCCAGTGATTGATTAATAATTCTTTGATCTGGAGAGGAAAAATTGTCAGTTGGGCTGTCACATCCTTCAGGCTTTGACGTGTTTCTATGTCGTTCTCTGACAGTATCTCTGAGGGTGGGGGGGCAAGAAAGAGAAGCAGGAGGGGCTGATGGGAAGGGGAGAGGGAAGAAGAGAGGAGGAGGGAAGGGGTGCAGAGAGAGGAGAAGGGACAGCAAGGCTCAGGTGGCCAAAAAGCCATCAATGTTGTTTTCTGCACCTTGGCGATGATGAAGGAGCTGACACGGCGTCACCCTCAGGTGCGGCATGTCAGCGCTTGCCTTTGACCGGAGGAGCTCACACAGAGATGCGAGGGAGACATGTTGGCTCGTCCCCATTCTGCGGATGAGATGGAATATGAGAGAGATGACATCGATTTTGCAGGGCATGAGATAAAGGTGTGATAGCCAAGGTGTGCATGGGGCCTGTCATTATCACAGGTACTGCAGGCATCAGGGGTCTACAGAGAGAGTGTGTGTGTGTGTGTGTGTGTGTGTGTATGTGTGTGTGCGCGGGTGGAGGGAGGTGTTGAGCTGGGGTGGCATGCCCAGATCTCATCTGGTTTCCATATAAGCTCTAAATTAATGCTAAATTAATCACCAACCATGGGAGGAACCAGAGGGCTGCACCAAGCAGCACCCTACAGAGCACCTGATGAGAAAGATTAAGCATCCAGGTCCTCCAGAACATTGCAGCCTCCATCTTCAGCCAGGCTCCGGTTCCACAAATAGCCTCCTCTTCCTCCCTGACCCAAAACACTGGCGAGTACGAAACAAGCGCCATACCCCTCTTCCCCACTCCCCCCAACCCCTGCCGCACACACACACACACACACACACACACACACAGTCTCAGGATTCTTTTCCCTGTATAAAAGTGATGTGCCTCCTTGTCTTAATTTCAGTGTTTCGGGGCTGAGGATTATACAGCACTTTTCTTTTTCCTCTCGTCTCGCCGTTTGAAGAAAAGTTACCCGGCGCCAGCTTGAAAAAAGCGCGGAGGAGAGGAAGAGCTGAGCACAGACCGACCGAACGAAAGAAAGTGGGGAAACAAGAGAGCGACACAAAGAGAGGAGGAGAGAGAGAGAGCTCATCCTTTCATGTCGCTCTCTCTCTCTCTCTCTCTCTCTCTCTCTCTCTCTTGCTCTCTCCATTCGTCTTCCAGACTTCCAAATAAAGAGAAGTGCTCTTGTCAGGCTTTTTTGCAAAGTTTTTTTTTTCCTCTCTCTCTGCGAAAGAGACAAGTTTGGAGTTTTTTAATTTTTAACCTCTTAAGCGACCGGCTGGGGCATCACTTCATCCTTCACGCCACATGCCTCAAAGCCGCAGCCACTCCCGCACAGAGGCAGTTTGCTGTAATATGAGCAACCGCACCTGGGAAAATGATACAAAATTGAGAGCGGTGATTACCGTTCCGCAGACAGTGAAATGGGCTGCAGGCCACTCTTCCTGTTTGATTCGTCCCGGACGATGATGGATCCGTTTAGGGCAGCTGTGGAGGAATGCAGGGTTCTGCAGGGTCAGGGATGCTAAGAGTCGAAAGTGGCAGCAGTAACGCTCCGTCCTTCATCCCCCACGCGACCTCCTCTGCCCTCTGTCTTACACAAGCCCCTCGGAAACCCCAATTTTCCCCGACCAGCTGCTTATAGCAAGAAGCAAGAAGCCCTTTAGTGTGCATGAACATTTATTCATATTAATTCATTTAGCAGGTGCTGTTATCCAGAACCATTTACAGGTTAGGGCGTATAATAAGGTTAGATGAACAATAGTGCTGACACAAAAGTCACCTGCAACGCAGCTGAAATAAAAGTGTCATTGTATGACACAAAGCTGCGATCAGCCTAGTGTCACACTAAAGCACTAAAGTGAAGGGGAACATTAAACAAGCTGGAAATAAAGAAGCATATTACCTGTGGATGCTACCGCTGTTTTGTATGTAGCAGCAGGTATAGCAATATCACAAGACCACTAGTAGTGTAATGAGAATAGGCCTTGCAGCCTAGCTAGGCTTATCATTTAGCCTATAGTCTAGGCTGTCTGTACAAGCACTGTTTCAAGGCTAGTCTTGAATACTCTCAGCAACTCTGCCTCCACTATAAGTCCCGGTGATCGATTCGATGCATTGGGAAGACATGAATAACTATTTCTTCTGAGTATGGAGTGACGGTCAGGACTGGGTGCTGGGCAACTGAAAGCAGATCATTTCTCTTCCAGAAGTGCTTTTCCCCTTGACAAGGTGCTGAAATCCTCAGGTTTACTTTCGCCCTTTCTGGCCGTGGCTACTTGCATTAGCTCTGTTTGCATTCGGTGGTTTTAGAACTAGTAGCTTTGTTGTCTTAGAAATTGAATTAGCGTTGTAGTTAAGGTAATGGTTATTGCACATAGGAATTTGTGTAAGATGAAGCTTTTTACAAACAAGTGCTTGATGGTAGATTCTCCGTTGCCTTTTAAGGTGGTTGTAGCTACTGAATGCCTTTCCCTGTCTGATTCCTTCCTGATTAACCCTTAAGGGTTAAGTGTGTCATAAGGATTAAATCCTTAACCCTTATGACACACCTTGCTGTAGTAACAGTGGGGTGTAGCAGTGCTGTTTCACTATAGTAGACTAATAACGCTAATCTTCCTCTCTTGTCTTCTGCAGCCATGAATCTGCTTGGACTCAACTGGCAGCTGCAGCCTGCAGGTGGTCACGTGATCAGCAATGGCCTCAGCACAGGGTTACCGGGCAACAGCGACGTGGCAACAGTGCCCTCTGGAGGCAGAGGTGAGAACGGCAAGAGCCAGCCCCAGGGCTGCCAGCCAGCGCAAAAGTTACAGAAACCTTAATGCCGACGTGGACCTGCAGGGTCCGTGTGATTAGACACCTTTTTCCTGTGATGATGTCAGTGCATTAACCAATGGCATTTGAATAAGAAAACATAGGGCTGACACCTCCGAGCATGTATTTACCAACAATAGTCTCAAATCGCACAAAGAGAAACAAACTCACGCAGACATACACACATACATACATGCTCACATGCACACATACAAACACACACATACACATTTTGCTATGGCGTGTGTGCTCGGCTCTTCTGGGCAATTCTTGCCAGTCGTAGCAATCTCTGCCTGAACACAGTGCTGCAATGGTTCTGCACACCACCAACACAGCAGTAACACAATACTGAAAGAGTTTCAGCTCCACCTCAGCTCTCTCAGTGAAGAGAGACCCTTTAAGAGGCACTCTGAGACACGCAATCCATCATTTAAACTGATTGAAATTCCGTCTATCACTTGTGAGTGACCACGAGTCCGGCCTTAAACGGCCTTGGTCTTTCAGAGTGGGTGAGTCATGTGGCAAAAATGGAAGCGTGCCAAACAGCCAAACAAAATGTGAGTTCCTAACAAATAAACATTCGCACTTCCACACACACCGACAGGCCCCTTGTCAGTGTGTGTGTCTGTTAAATCCAGTGTGTGGCGGTGCGAAATCAGGTCTGAGGCGTCAGTGCCGAGCTCCTCGGCTTGGCTGAGTGTTCCTTTTAACGGCAGCGCGCTTAAGAGCTTCAGAGACAAAAAAAAACACAAACAATGCGCACAATAAATGAACACTTTGTCCAGGCACGTCCAGCTTATTAAGCGTAACGCTGAGAGTGTAACTCCGAGGGAGCGCTCCCTGGCCTTGCCGTTGAAAAGTGCCGCTGTGAATGGGAACGCCGGTGGCCGCCCTTGCCTTACTGTACTTTTTGTTTTCCCTCTCAATCCACGCTTTATGGAGTTAGATGAGCAGTTAAGCTTTGCCTTCGACCTTCCGCTGGAGCTGTTGGACAGCTCAATACATCATAGAATGCTCAACTTGTAAAAACAGACCTCTGTCCACGGTGGTCTTTGCATTCTGAAGTCTAACAGGAAGTTTTAGATATTTTTGTGTTGTTGGCGAGTGCAGATCAATGCTGCCGTTAGGTTAAAGTGCGTTTGGGCGAGAGGCGTGACACGGTTCCCTCACACATCATCATTACATGAGAGTGAACACTCCCACAGCAACTCACCGGTTTCTGCAAAAAAATAGCCCTTTTTGTGTCATGATGCCATTTCCTGGCTTAAGGCAATGAGGCAATGAGATGTGTAACCTTCAGAGTAGTGGATCTAAGCAGCACCCATTCTAAACCAATATGTGCCACTAACTCAAGGGGGCTCTTCACAGGGCCACTTATGTAACACTTACATTTATGAAGGAACTCTCCCCACCCAGTAGTATGTGGGAGCCTGAATCCGAATCTAAAACCACCCCACTGAACTGAAATTGGCCGTCCCTTTTTCCATCCAGTTGTAACATTCCCAGAATTCACAGAGAGGAGAACAAGCCGCTGTTCCAGCGGAGCTCTTGGTGCATGTAAAAACGGAGACAGAAGACGGACACACTCTAAGCGCTAAAAAACAAATCTCTGAGAGATACAGTACTCAAAAGATATGAGTAACCTTATCAATGTTATTATCTGTGTATAATTACCTGTGTGTCAGTGCACTATGTTTGACTGAACACTGCGCGGGGTCTAAATACTGTGTTCATCGGAGTGCTGTGTTTGACTGTGCTCTGCGTGCCGTCTGATTACTGCGTTTGTCAGAGCGCTGTTTGTTGTCAGAGGGCTGTGTCTGTGAGAATGCTGTATGTATTAGAGTGCTGTATCTCCCAGAGAGCCGTGTGTTTCTGGTGTGGCGATTGCTCAGAGCGTTGCACTTCTCCTGGTAGTGCTGGTGCCATGGGTGGTTATTGTTGGCAGAGCCGCTCAGAATACAGACGGAAAGTGCTGCTAAAAATGACATTGGGAACATGAGAGGAAGGAGGCACTTCCATGAGCTGTCCCGCTGGGAAATTCTGCACCTCATTCTCTCTCTCCCCATCTCTCTCTGCCTCTCTCTCGCTCTCCTGCTCCTTCTCCCTCTCCCTCTCCCTCACTCTCTCTCCCTCGCATCTCACCCTCTCCCTATATTCAGTTCAATTCAGTTCTATCTCTCGCTTTCTCGCTCTCTCGCTCTCTCTCTCGCTCTCTCTCTCTTTCTCCCTCTCTCTCCCTCTCTCTCTTCCTCTGTCTCTCACTCAATCTTACTCTCTCTCTGAGTTCAGTTCAATTCTGTCTCCCTCTCTTCCTCTCTCTCTCTCTCTCTCTATCTCTATCTCCTTCTTTTCTCCTTTCTTTGTTCTTTTTGTTCTATGCCTGCCTCTCTTAGTGCTTTATATTATCGAGCAGAAGTTAGCTTGCTTCCCGCCACCCTGGCCTTTGTGGTGACAGCAGTGGCACTTTGTCGCCATTTGTCACAGATTTACCTTGTCAGGGGTCCGGTCTCCAGCGTAAACATAGGCCTGATCACAGTGGACCTGTTAGCTTGCGGCTCAATGCCACTCACACACAGAGATGTCCGTCTGCGTTCTGGTTTAAACGCAGCCAGCTGTGACACCGCTGGAGATGAAAAGATGGGCTTCCTCGCTTCCACCTTAAATGGAAACGGTTAACAAGCGAGGCGACGACAGTCATGAAAGAGGTTTTACTCCAAGTCAATGCCTGTCATTTCATTCTCAATAAATGAAGTGTATTACAGAGAGCTGTAGTCAGCACGCCTGGTGTAGTGAACCCATTGTTGCAAGTACTGTAAAACTGCACAGAACTGCACCGTTTAACATCACTGTGCATATGAGTCTGCCACACATCAGCATATTGCCATCTCTGAGATGTGTAAGTGTGAGCCAATCACAAGGTAGCTGACATTTGCAGAACAACTTTTGATCCAGTCAGAATACAGGCAAAGCACTAGACGCGGTGCCAAATGATTATGCAGATCATCTCTACTGGGATTAATAACAGATAGGAGTCTGTTTGCCAGGACTCCTTCCATGGTCTTGCGTTCCCAGGAGCACGCATGCCTCTTTAACGCTACAGCGCCCCATCTGGTGCCACAGGGGAATGCACGAATGACTCAATCAGTTCAGTTTGAGTCATCAACATGAAACAGTTCATTTCAGGGTTGATGACTCACATCGTTTGTGCACATGTTCCTCTAAGACTCTGTTTATATAACATGACGCGTCTTCGATGCCCTCGCGGTCGTGGAGCTAATGGGATTTTTGTATTGTGACTAACATCTGACGGTGTCTGTCTGATGCACCCACAACAAAAACAGCATGCCCTAGTGAAAGACTGTTAGCCGATTGGTCACCCTGCGCTTATGATGGAGACTGGCCCAGCTTTTTCAACGGTTCAGTGTGTGTCCCCCGTCTCTCTCACCCAGGGCCATGGGCGTTCCGGAACAGCAGCATCGACACAGGTGAGCTGGAGGTGGGCCGGCGCTTCACCCAGGAGGTACCTCCAGGCGTCTTCTGGAGGACCCTGCTCCACCTGAGCCAGCCCCAGTTCCTCAAGTTCAACATCTCCCTGGGCAAGGACGCGCTCTTCGGGGTCTACATCCGCAAGGGCCTGCCCCCGTCCCACGCGCAGGTACCCAGCCCTGACCTCCAATAACCCCTGTCCACCTGGACGTATTCCCAGTTTCCACTGACCCGCCTTATCGGCATTTGTGCCATTCTGGTGCGACCCAACATGGCTTTTTGTATTTCAACCAATGGCGCCTCGCCTACTGCTGAAGAACTGCTGACCCTAGAGCATCATGGGATTTTTATATGGTACTGCCTGTGCCCACCTACATGGGGTTTGTAAATAAATGAGTGAGGTTTTGTGGTTACTCGCTGTGTTTTGGAGGAGGGGGAAATCTTAAAGCTTGCTCTTCTGTTGCTCCTGTATGGGAGAAACAGCAACATAAGCAGGCTTCAGAAGGTGATGCTGATAACATACAGTTCTGTAGGTAGATTGTGTGTTCATTTGTTCATTTCATGTCAATGCACAAGTGCAGAAGACCATGCTACCAAGCTGGGAGTAAGCAATGAAAAAGACTTCAATTCAGATGTTTCACATTGACATGCTGGCTTCTGCATGACTCTCCTGGGCTCCGGGCCAACCTAATATCATATCTGTGAATAACCCATACACTGTCATTTAGAGTGAGTTTCCTATAGAAATGCCTCTGGCTTACCCAAGGGATAATTGACCCATAGCTAAGCCAGGTCAGTGGAAAAGCAGCCGAACATCTCTTTCTAGGTAATATTGCTCAGAGGTAACTTCAAAGCCACACCTGAGTCTGTCTGGATAATTTTGCTTCATTGAGGCAATAATACCTGTCTCTCTGGGTGATATTTGTTCATGGTAACAGTAACACTCCTGTCTGGGTAATGTTGTTCATGGTAACAGTAACACCCCTGTATGGGCAATGTTTCTTCTGTGTGATAGTAATGTGACATCCCTTTCTCTAGGTATTGTTGTTGCCTAGTGATACTAACACCCCTGTATATGAGTAATATTGTTCTCTAATAAGAATAACACCTCTCTCTCTCTGGGTGATACTGTTACCTGGTGAAGGTAAAGCCTCTCTCTCTAGGTAATGCTGTCACGTGGTGGAGGTAAAGGCCTTGTCTCCAGGTAATCATGTTACCTGGTAAAGGTAAGCCTGTCTCTCCCTGGCAGTATGATTACATGGAGCGCCTGGATGGAAAGGAAAAGTGGAGCGTTGTGGAGTCACCACGGGAACGCCGCAGCATCCAGACAGTGGTCCTGAACGAAGCGGTCTTTGTGCAGTACCTGGACCCGGGTACCTGGCACCTGGCCTTCTACAACGATGGGAAGAACAGAGAGCCAGTGTCTTTCAGTACCGTGATACTGGGTGAGTCCAAGGGGTTAATGCCTCAGTTAATACTGTACAGCACTCCTCCTTGTGTTGAACTCCAGGGAGATATGGGCTCTTTTTATACTTTTTCTCCTTATTGTAGCCCTATTTTAGAATCACTAATTGGATATGTTATGCTCATCTCACTCCAACAAGCATTGTACTGATGCAGGATTGCTTCACACTGCAAGTCCCGCAGCGCACTGCAGTGAGCTGAGCACCGATTGGAGGAGGAGCGTGACTTGCAGTCACCTGATGAGGCACCCCGTGCCTCAGAGGGGCGAGAGGAGCAGCCCCTGCCATCACACCCGCCTCTATTCAGAGCAGAACGAAACCAATTTGTTCCGCTTCCGCGGGTTCCTGGCCATCATCGGCGGATGACACAGCCGGGATCGAACCCAGGCCACAGAGCTTAGCATGCGCTCAAATCAAGCGCCTTCACCACTGAGCTGTTCAAGAGCCCAGCTCTGGGCTTTTTAAATTTGATCGTATGAACAGTTATCCCTGAGGCACAGGAGTCTGCCCTTAGCTGGGCACCAGAAAAGTTATGTTGCCCTCAGAGGAAAAAAGTAAGACTTTGTAAAAGAGCATAATTTCAGATGTTATCACTTATAGAGGATGCCAGAGCGGAGTGCTTTGAGGCAGAGGGCCTGGCTACGAGGGCATGTGAGGGAGAAGAGGAAAAATAAAAAGCGGAGAGACAGGGAGAGAGCAGAACTTTCTGAAGTAATTTCCCACCGTTTTCAGCTCCTCTCCAGTGATTGCTTTAACAAGCAGAAACGGGCCAGCACACCGCAAGCTTTAAGAAACCCCAAGTGAAAAGGGGGCTGGGGTTCGTCATGAGGGACAGAGGCGAGAGGCGTACCAGTTTCAAAGCACACCGCAGCCGGATACACAGGCAATGGCGTTAACGCTCCGCCTTGGCATTTTCCAAAACCAGCGATCTGTTTCATTCCCTTTTTTTTTTATTGCGAGATTGGGGGGGTTTTAAACAATGTACCTGTCAGATGTAGCAAACTAGGATTGATGCTGCAGGCAGTGCAAGCAGCGCCAGTGGTTCAATTACGTCCTGCAGAATTGCTGGCGTCCTTACACTCCCAGCCCTGTGAGCCCCGGTTAGCACGCGGCTCCCGCACACTCTGTGTAAGTCAATCTGTGCCGCGTAGCCCGCGGCTCCGACGGAAACGGCAGGTGGAACCGCTGAAATAAAAACGAAGGGAAGTGTTTGTTTCGCGAGCCCAGATCGTTACCGCCGCCGCTCTTACTTACATTTTTTTTTTTATCACATAAACGTCGTATTGCTTTGCTGGTCACAAATGTGTGAAATCGGTTTTGGAATCTGATTTTATTTTTGTTTTGTGATAGGGGACATTGAAAAGATCTCCTCAGACGATGCAAAGCACTACTCTGCGTCTGCTTCTTTAATCGGTATATGTGTGTTTGTGAAATAAAGTCACTGGAAGATTGTTTGCTATGGGGAAAAAAGACAGCAGCAGCATAGCATACTGGAAAGGAGCAGGGCTCATAACCGAAAGGTTGCACGCTCCATTCCACACTGGGGCACTGCTATTGTACCTTTGGGCAATGTACTTTACCCACAATTGCCTCAGTAAATATCCAGCTGTATAAATGGGTGAAATTGTAATCTGTATGTTTGTAAGTCGCTTTGCATAAGAGTGTCTGATAAGTGACTGCAATGTAATGATATGTTTTTTGGATGGATATCATATTGTAGAAATCTCAGCGTGATGGTCGAAGTGGGGCACAGAGAGGGAATCTGGGGTGAGACCCCAGAGAGTAGTGACAGGTGTCATATTATGTGGAGGAGCCTGGGGGCTTCTTTTTACCCCTGAGACAGGTACGGCTTGTCCTGGAGGAACCTGGGGGGTGAGTTCAGGAGGGTCTAGGATGGAGAGCAGGCAGGGGAAGGGAATGAGGGATATAACATGTACAGAAGCCAGCAGCTACAAGGATTCTTTAGGGACTGGGCACATGCTTAGAGAGTATGCAAAATACCTTTAAAGCAAAAAATGAAAGTAATCCATCGTGGAGTTATCCAATAATCCATGTTTAATAACACGGATTCTGCAATTCAGGCATCTTTTGCCACTTGAGTATGGCTCCTGCCTGGTCAAGCAAAGGGAAATTATAATATGATAATATGAAATATGAGGGTAATCTTTCCATTTAGCCGTATGCAGACTAATTGGAAAATGACCTGCTTTTATAGGTGTTATGCTTCTTACCTAATTAGCGAGTCATTTAATTTTGATACAGCAATAATAACCAGAGAGACCAGAAGCTCCATAAGTCTCTCCACAGATGAACACGCTGTCTTCCAGCCCAGAGATCAGACGAATGCCTTGAAGGTCCAAACGCCATCCTTTATTGTTTCCAGAATTTTCCAAATTTTGCTTACCTCTCTCACCATGTCCAAGACCCCTTTGACAAAAGCAAGGCGTTAATGATTGCGGAGTCCTTCCTGCTCAGCAGTGATCCCACAACAGAATCACAGAGGGGGAGGGGGTGGGGGTGGGTATGGAGTTCAGTGTGGGAGCACCTCTGGTTTGGAATGCAGCCATAAGATCGTTGGGATACCCGGGAGGGGGGGAAAGCTCAGCCTGTCAGAAGCAGGAGAGAGAGAGAGAGAGAAGGGAGAAGGGAATGGGCCAGGGAGGCTGAGAGGAGTCGTACTGCTTTAACTACTTCATCCGTGATAATGGCCCTGTCCTGTCTCCTTGCTCTGTGTTTTGGCAGATTCCGCGCAAGAATGCCCCCGGAATTGCCATGGCAACGGCGAGTGCACGTCCGGCGTGTGCCACTGTTTCCCAGGGTTCCACGGCGTCGACTGCTCCAGAGGTGATGAAGTGGGCGGGGGTTTACTGTGTTCCGCTCAGACTAGGCTCCTTGTGTTAGGCTCCTTGTGTAGAGAGACACCCGTGATCCCATGTTAATGACCCACATCCAGGTGCCACCTCCTCTACTGCAGCTCACCTGAAAGTCAGAACTCTCTCCCGAGGGGTCCCTTTCTTGTCCCTCTCTCCCTCCTGTGTCCCTTTCGTTGTAGGGGTAAGAGAGGTGGGAGCCCTGTTAAAGTGTAGCACTGTTCTAATGACACAGGAGTGCAAGAGCATTGGCTCAGCGTTGCAGCAATAGTGGGAGAACATTAGCCATCAGCCGGGAGGGAGCAAAGCTTTTTGGGAGAAGAGCCAAGTCTTAGGCTGGTGTGACTGATAGAGACCCTGGCAGCCTGGGATCATGTTGAGCCAAAGTCCTGATGATGGATGGGACTCCACAGCAGCCAGTGTCCTCTGTTTTTAGCTCAGAACAGTGATTAATAATTTAGTTACTTCACAGTTAAACTGCATTTAATTTAGTTTTTCCCAGCTGATGTTGCTGACGGTTTTTCTCATGTGTAAGTCCTCCTGGTGTGTGTGTGTGTGTGTGTGTGTGTGTGTGTGTGTGTGTGTGCGTGTGCGTGTGTGTGTGTGTGTGTGTGTGCGTGTGCATGCATGCCTACACTTGTTTGTCAGTAACTGACTGTGAATGACTTTCTGGAAATGGGAGATAGAGTTTTACATTTCATTACTCCAATATTAATCTCAGGGAGAGAATGTTTATGAGAAGATGGGAACTCTTGTGTCTTTTTTAAGGGTGTTTGCCTTGAGTCAAGGTATTGTAGAAGAGTGTTGCTGAGCAGCTACGGGTATCAGGAATCAGCCTCCCGGGGTCACAGGAAGAGCTGTGTTGCACTTCCTCTATTTTCATTCATTCGTATGAGTTTAAAACACAACTGTCAAGCTGTTCTAAAGAGCCCAAGCCTTCACCTCAGAGTCCCGCCCACCTCCTGTAGAGCTCCTCCCCTGTTCTGTAGAGCTCTGCCCATTTTCTAGAATCCCATAGCTGCCTATAACTCCTCCCTGTTCTATAGACTACCCTTCCACACACTTATCCCTAAGAGGGGGTCTCTAATGTAGGTAGCTGTCTTCAAAATCCAAGCAGAAGGAATCACTGTGTGTGCCTCAGACAGCCACAGAGGTGTTAGTATTCATCACCAATCACTGCACACTGACACGTACCAGAAACCAGCCTCTTTCAGCAGTGTCTCTGAGCAGGTCTGAGCTAAGGAGTGCATAGCAGTCTCTCTGTTCTTAGGATGCTCGGGTAGGAATAAGCAAAAAAGAAAGCGGTTACAAGTTAATCAAAACAGGCAGTCCATGGATACCTTTGCATTTTCACTGATTCAGGTCCAATTGACGTCAAGTGTTGGCTGGTTGATTCTCATAATTAAACCAGATTGTTCTTTTCACATTATCTCCTTCTCCGTCCCTCTCTCCCTCTTCCCTCTGTCCTCATCCAACCCTCCATTTAACTCTCACTCTTCCTTTCTTTTTCTCTCCCTGTCCTCCTTCAACCTACCTGCATCTAATACTTTTCCTCTCCTCTCTTCCTTCCTCTCTCTGCATCTCATGTTCTCCTTCACCCTCTTTCTTCTCTTCCTCTCCCTCTCTGTCTACCTTTCACGCTGCCCTTCACCCCCTCCCTCCCTCCCTCCCTCCCTCTCTCTCTCTCTCTCCCCCTCTGTCTTTCTCCCTCTCTCTACCTCTCACATTCTCCTTCACCCTCCCTCTCCTCCTCTCCCTACCTTTTTTCATCTCCTCCCTCTCTCCCTCTTGCCTCCCTCTGTCTCCCTCCACCCAGCCGCCTGCCCGGTCTTGTGCAGCGGGAACGGTCAGTACAACAAGGGAGCCTGCATCTGCTACAGCGGGTGGAAGGGCTCGGAGTGCGACGTTCCCATCAGCCAGTGCGTCGACCCCCAGTGCGGGGGCCACGGGACCTGCACAGCGGGCACCTGCACCTGCTCCCGGGGCTACAAGGGGGAGGTGTGCACCGAAGGTGAGGAGGGGGAGACGAGGGCACGGGCTCGGGGGAAGGCGAAAACACAACAGCCCTACCGAACTAAACAAAGAGACGTGTCTCTGCACTGCAGCAGGCATAGGCAGACAGACCACAGCAGGAAAAAAGCATGGCTCACTGTTCCCTTACAACAACTCTGCACAGGTCTGCTCCACGTTAAGTGCGCAGGAGCTCTTAATGCAAACAAAAAGAGAGTCGACTCTAAATATAGCCGGTATATATCCGTCCTCTAAGTTCTAACAAAGACGTCAAAACATCTCCGCTACCCCAGGACTTGCGGTGTTTAATCCTGTGCAGCGATAAAATTCCAGCTATATTTAAAGTTCCCCCATGATCTGTGGTTTTCTTTTTGTACCGAGTGCTCCTGTGTGGAATGTCCCCGTGCAGAGTTTTCTAAGGTGAGCCACATTGTGTTAACTCCTCCGAGCTCTTTCATCGGTTGTTTTGTTTTTTTCAGCGGCCGGGTCCTTTTTGCAGGGTCGGTTCACCCGCGCCCCTGCTCCCCCGAGTTTCTCATTCATTTCACTGAGGCTTTCTCTGTGATGCCCACAACCCCCCACCTCCACCGAGCCAAATACATCAGAAATTGTATTAAGGGATGAAATCTATTTCATCGATCCATTTCTAAAGAAGAACGGGGCCCAGGAGTCGATTCTTTCGCAGGGTTCAGACCAGTCCAGCGTGGCTCTGGAAAGAGGGGGAAGCATGACTGTTGGAGGGGTGGGGGGGTGCGAAAGACAGAAGGAGGGAAGAGGGAAAAAAGAGAGAAGGAGGGAGGAAGCCAGACAAAGGCACAGCCGAGGGCAGGCTCCACCTCGCCCCTCCTCCTGTTTGCCATACCTGTTTTTTATCTACCTGATATTCATCACTGGAGATTCACTCGAGCAGAACACCTGAAGTGCCGTGGACACAGAAATCAATGCACAGGATTGGCTGTTTCTGCAGGGTAAAGAGAGGCTGCGGAGAAGATGGTGACCTTAGAGGGAGCGGGGCGTGTGCAAAGGGAGTTCTGTGAGCCAATCAGCAGAGCCGAGGCGTTTTGGACAGGGGAGTCTGGAGCTTGGTCAGGGGGGGCTGCTGAGCTTCAACAAACAGTTTTCTCTCACAGCACACACACAGCTTTCCTTAGCTTGGGAGCACAATATCAGTCACGGTTCCATGTGCCTCTGGAGCAGGAGAGAGAGGCTGGAAGAAGGAGAAAGGTTCAGATAATCCTGTGACACAAAGGAGCGAGGATCTCACTCAGATATGGCGTGATCTCAGCTCCCTGAGCTGAAGGGTGGGCAGGGGTCAGGCATGTGTGATGAACGCTAGGCCAAGTTTTGAGGAGAACGAGTGGAACATGCTAACATTTGCATACACTACATTATTGTCATTTAGCAGACCCTCTTAAACCAAAGCGATTTACATTGTATCACTTGTTTATTTTATGTGTATTATTGCAATGTGCTTTGGATACTGTGATCTAGTGACTGTGATGTGTGGTAGTGTGTGTATATGGCTTCCCTTAGCTTTCTAAGTTATCCTGTGGTAGTGCTTGAATGGTGTTGTGTTCACACTCACTGGGAGTGATGCTAGCCTGGTCTGACACTATTGCTCATTCAGCTGGAATGGATACACTTCTGTTCTGTTCTCTTGTGCTGGAAGTCGCTCTGGATAAGTTCATCTGCTAAATAAATGTTGTGTAATGTAATGTTACAATGGTATCCGTTTATGCAACTATATATCAAATGAGGCAGTTGTGGGTTAAGTACCTTGCCCAAAGGTACAGAAGCAGTGCCCTGGTGTGGAATCAAACCTGCAACCTTATGGTTACAAGCCCTGTGTTTCTGTCTGCTCTGTGTCGCAGTTGACTGCCTGGACCCCAACTGCTCCGGCAACGGCATCTGCGTGAAAGGGGAGTGTCACTGCAAGCCGGGGTGGGCGGGGCCTCTCTGCGATCTCCCGCGGGCCCAGTGCCCAGACCAGTGCCACAGCCACGGCGTCTTCGTCCCCGACACGGGCGCGTGCAGCTGCGACCCCAACTGGATAGGCCCCGACTGCTCCACGGGTCAGTGCTGCTCCCCCTCATCCTCCTCATCCTCCTCCCTTCCCCTTTCTCCCTCCCTCGCTCACCCCCCTCCCGGCCCTGTCTCTCCCTTCCTCTTCATCAGATCACCTCTTCCTCTACCTCTACCCTTTTCCTGTCTCTCCCTCATTTCACAAACACACACACATTCACACACATACAGAAAAATGAAATATGATTCATTCAGTGTGTAGGTGTCTGATTCTTTGAAACTGAAAGGCTTTAAGGAGGTTATTAAAAAAGCAACAGGCTAACAAGCACTGCAACAACAACAGGCAACACAAGGTATTATTATAATCACTTACTTACCAAGCAGACACCCTCCTACCGGCATGAATTGCATTGCTTAAATATGTACCTGTCATCCATTATACAGTTGTTTTTTTAGCTGAAGTTGTTCAGGTATTTCTTCTCAATGGTACAAACTCAATGGGTTTTAGCTGAAGTTGTTCAGGTATTTCTTCTCAATGAAACAAACTCAATGGTGTAAACTGAAGTCGCAGTCATCAAGTTACACACCCAGCTCCTTAGCCATTACTCTGCTGTCCATACCCAGTGCACCTCTAGCTCTTAATATACAGGACACCTGTAGAGAAAGATGGGGGGGGAGAAAGGGAGTGAGAGAGGAGGGAGAGGAAAGAGAGAAATGAAGAGAGAAGGGAGAGATGGAGAAAGAGGGTGAAGGAGGGAGAGATGGAAATAGAGAGATATGGAGAGGGAAAAGGGGAGAAGAAGAAATGGAGAGAGAGAGAGATATGGAGAGGGAAAGAGGGAGAGAGAGAGAGACTGCAGATGTAGTTTTTCAGGCTCCTGGATTCCCCTGCTCTGTGGGCGAGGCTTTCATTTATCTGTGGATCTCTCTCTGGGCAGGTATCAGAGTGTTGGGACACACAGGGACAGAGGAAGCTGTAATGCCCCTCCACCTGACACCTCTTTGTGTGTGTGTGTGTGTGTGCGTGTGCGGGTGTGTGCGTGTCTCCGCAGAGGTGTGCTCGGTGGACTGCGGCACACGCACGGCGTGTGCGTGGGCGGGGCCTGCCGCTGCGAGGACAGCTGGACCGGCGCGGCGTGCGACCAGCGCATCTGCAGCCCGCAGTGCGTCAAGCACGGCACCTGCAGGGACGGCAAGTGCGAGTGCCAGCAGGGCTGGAACGGAGAGCACTGCACCATCGGTAGGCCGCCGCCCCGTCCCCGCCCACAGGGGGAGGGGCCAGGGGAGGGGAGGGACCATGGAGGGGGAGGGGTCAGGGAGGAGAGGGGCCAGGGAGGGGGAGGGGCCAGGGTAGGGGAGGGACCAGGGAGGGGGAGGGGACAGGGAGGAGAGGGTAGGGGGCGGGCCCACAGAACTCACCTGCACTGGCTCTTAGCTTTGCCTGTCGAGCTCGCGGTCAGGTCGTCCTCCTCTCTCTCTGCTCACAGCAGTCCCGTCTAAGGATAAAGGTCAACAACACTTAAAAGAGACCACACCAGTGAAGCCTTACCCTAATTGTAACTCACCTGCACTGGCTCTCAGCTTCACTCGCTTGATGCTCAGTTGCTCTCACAGTCAGGTCGCCCATCCCTCTCTCTGTTCACAGCGGTCCCATCTAAGGCTAACGGCCAAAACCCCTGGCATTTTTAACTGAGACATGGCCAGTGAAGCCAGTTGTTAAAGGAGGAGGGAGGAGCACTGCTTTGTGTAAATCCTTTTTGAGAAAGAGCAGCAAAAAATTGAAAAAGAGAAAAAAATTGAAAATGAGAAAAAAAACCTGAAGGAAGAGGCCCTCTTTAGAAAAAAAAATGGTCAAACTGAATCGATAATCAGAATGATAGCTTCTCTGGGTAAATCTCTTTCAGTGGTTCTTCGATCGTTTGGGAGAATCTGAGACAATCCCTTTTCAGAGAAGAATTAAAAAGATGATTTGGCATTTCTTAATAGAAATATATTAAAAGCCGGTAGAAGGGAAGGCCGCGGCTGAATAGGCCTTTGTTGGGCTGCAGATGGGGACCAGTCACTGCAGGTGAAGCTGGCCTCCTCCCTGGCTCTCTCTGTGAGGAAGGTCCCTGAGAGTCCTGGAAGGTCTGCTCTCTGACTGATGATGCACTGGGGGTCTAGGGGAGGAAAAAGAGGATGAAGAGGAGGACAGGGGGTGGGACTGGTGAAGTACAGATGATCTCAGGTTTCCCGAAAAAGATGCACACCTCACAGAGATTAGGGGGAACGCAACCCACTCCTATTCAAAGGGAAGAGGGGACCTGAGAAGGGTACAGTCTGATTTAGAGAAAAGGAAACGCAAGCCCCAGGTAACAAGGTGCAGGTGTGTAGGGGGGAATTGGAAATGGGAAAAAAAGGACAGGTGATCACATTCTCTCCTCCCTCTCAGACATCCCATGTTTCGTCACAGACGTGGGTGCCGTGGTGAAGCACGAGCCTGTTTTCTCTTCTTTCCCTGAAGCAGTGGTCCCATCTACCCCCTGACTCCTCCCTGACCCATAACACCCTCCCCTCGATTCCCTACAAGGCCCCTCCCCCAAAGTTGCACCAGGAACCCCCTTCTCTGCCCTGGAGTCGACCCCCTCCCACCCCACCTCGTCCTGCTTCATGCCCAAATGCAGCTTCCTTCGCCCTGTACAGAGGCAGACCCCTCTCCCTGGTGCTGATGCTGTGTGTCCATAGCAACCTATTAGAGCGCAATGGATGCTTAGCTCTCTCCTCTGTCCCAGACACTCCTGTCAGAGCTTAATGGATGTTTGGCTCTCTCCTCTCTCCCACACCCTCCTGTTGGAGCTCAATGGGAGATCGCCTCTCTATCTTTCCCCTCCACACCCGGGGCCAGTGTCATCAGTGTTCAGTACTGTTTGTGTGCCCATGGTCTTCCAGTCCCCATATGCCAAACTGAGCCTGAAGGGTTAACACGGTGTGACCCCCCTCGCCCCGTCCCTTCCCCCACTCACCCAAACACACCTTTCCTCACCTGCTGTTCACCCATGCCCTACGCTGTGCTCTTTTCATGAAAATGTGTTTTTTTCTCAAAATCTGCGTGTTTTGCTTTAATGCAGACTATTGGGATAAGATTGCCACAGGTATCGTATCTCCTCGCACTCTGTCTTGCTTTGTGCTTTGACCCCTCTGGCCCACCGTAGAGCGCTTCCCTGGCTACAGTAGCTCATCAGCAGGCTCAGTAGTGTATCCAGGTGTGCAAAGTAGGTAGGCTGCCTGTCGGTAGTTCCTGTGTTTTACCTTATTGTGTTTGATGATTGTGATTGTCCTGCTGTCCCGGGGTTGCTATGGTGAGCTCTCCCCTCCCTCCTCTCTTCCTCTGTGCGTAGGGTCTCTGTCTGCACACTCTAAGGGATAGAGGGGCATTAGCAGTGTGCTCGTGTCTCAGTTCAGAAGCAGCACCCCCAATGTCTGACACTAACTGTGTCTGTCTGTATGTCTCTAACTCACATGTCCTCTGTCTTGTGAGTCTTGTGTCCTCTTGCTTTATGTGCGTACTCAATCCATTTGCTGTCTGTGCTACTGTGTGTGTGCGTGAGAGTGTGTGAATGGAGAAACTGCAGCTCTCTGGGGCTATGGGCTGGTTCTGGATTGGGCCCAATCCTCATTCCCTTACCTGACCAATCAGTGCTGTCACAGCAGCACCCCACCTGAGAAATGAACATGCTGCCCTCAAGCTCCTTAAACTCTATTCCACACTGTTACCTCTGATGCAGTTACCTGTGCTCCAGGTGCCCTGTAACCAGAGGAACTGTGACTGAAGACACAATTCACTGGTAATTCGATAGGAATGGCCTCCCATGGCTTCTTATGGAATGGGGTGATAGTCTGCCTTACAGGGGGATGGTCTTTTAATTAGAGCTCCGCGTTAGCCTGTCTGCTTAAAGCGGAGTTTTTATTTATGCTGTCATCAATCTAACTTTTCCTTTATCCTTTCACTGGGGAGTCTGCAGCCAGCACCAAGGCAGAGAGAACTCCACTCCTGTCTCTGTCTGTCTGGGAAAGGAACGAAACAAACGTTTTAACTGCTTTTCTCCCCCATACAATGCCAGCATTTAATGAGCGAATTTGACAGCCTGCGTTGCCGGCATTAGCTCTGTCGGTTTGGGTCGGACCGAGGCGCGGCGCGAGTTCTGTCTGTCAGCCCCGCGAAAAAACCAAGGCGGGTTTTCGAGCTCCTTTTTAAGAGAGATTACTTCAGACTCAAAACAACATTACTTCAGACAGTTGATTTAATAGTGTCTGAAATCCTGCTTTATTCCAGCCAGCGTGAGGAGAATCGACCAGGCCCACGGCGTTGGAGAGAGGCGCGCTCCGTCTTACCTGGCGGGACTGATCAATGCGCCATATAGATTTTGCTGTCCGAAACGCTTCATAAGGATTTTACCGCTTTAAAATGGCAACTCCATTTAAAAAGCAATCATTGCTAACCGCCTTTTAAGGCTCAATATATGGGAAAGTCGGTGAACTTGTACCTGTTAATGTGACATTCCTCAGTCTCCGGAGAGCGGACGCCAGGCTCATTACAGATAACGGTTCTGTCAGCCGGGAGCCGCCTGACTCCTAACCAGCTCCCGCTGACGGCCCTCGAGATTCTTAACTCCTTCCGTTCGTGCCCACGGTTAATTGTGGGAATTATTGAACGAAGACGCCTTCCCCTCAAAGCACAGCTGGTCGTTAAATTCCACCCCTTGACTACCTTTATGGGTAGACCTTGCAATTGCACCATGTGGGGAGGTTTTAACAGCATTTCTTAATGTTTAACTCATTATCTCAAGATTAAACCTGGGGAATCTGCTTTGATCCCAGTGTCCATCTCCCATCAGAACTGAAGCCTTGGGTTGAAAAGGTGATCAGACAGTAGTTAGCCTGTCAGGAGGTGTCGGTAAAGGGGTCAGAGGTCTGGAGTGTGGTCCAATCAGAGCTCGGCACAGGGAAGTAAAGTACTGGTGTCATTGTCAAACTCCTCCTAGGCTTGGAGATCAGAGACTCTCACAGGCATAGCCAGATCACCATGAATTAAATGACAGAGTTCACATATAGTCTGAAAGGACATAGTGACCTTTCACAGCTGTTTTTTTTGCTAGATCCTACACCTTTTTCACGTTCTTACTGAGCATGGAGTATTGGTGTGTTTTATATATATATATATATATATATATATATATATATATATATATATATGTATGTGTGTGTAGAAAATCTCATAGATGATTTTAGCACTCCATGCATTACATGCATTACATTTAGCATATTGATGTGCATCCCTGTTTAACACATGGGTAAGTAAGGAATGAAGCTATTCAGCTGCACTTCAAAGTGTGCTCCTCAAGCCACTGCAGGAAAACAGTCACGATTTTCGAGTTGAACAGAGTTCACGCAGTGTTCATCCGTGCAGAAACGGCAGAGATGGAGATTATTTATCCAGTTTAAATTAGTGTAAGAGCCCTTCTGTGCAGTAACTGCAACTGTGAAAAGAGCCGAGGGCTCGAGAAAGACAGTGCACCCGTTACTGACCTGACACCATGGGTGAAACTCAAAATTACGACCTTTTTTAAGGCTTTTGTCACCTTGAGCCTTTGTCCTTAACACTAATGATATATATAATGTTTTTTTATGCATGTGTATGACTTGGATTAGTGTGTAACAACTGGGAGTGTGTTTTATAAATGAGGTTTATTCCGTGCTCCTTTACATTCACTTGAGCCTCTGTTAAGCACCTCCTAACCTCATATTTGTATGGAAATGTCAAGGCCTCTTAAAAACACTTGTTATTGCTTGTTATACCTTTTTTCTTTTAGCAAAATATAGGGATGTATTAACTCGGCCCCACAAAGAAGTTAATGAAACCTTTTCAAGTGGAAATCTAAGGCTGCTTTTGAAATAATAACACGCAGGCAAAAAAGTCCATCAGATTACTGAATAATAAATGAAAGGACCGTGACTTGGTGTCGCCGTTATGTGCTTATGTAATTGAACTTTGTGTTCCTCCTTTAAGCAGAGGTCTGCACCTTTGTTAATATTACATACGCGAGTTGGATTAGATGTAGCGTAGGCCACGGAAAAGAGATGTAATTACTTTTTGCCGTGAGATGCCTTGCTGGGTTTTCTCATTGTGAGCTCAGAGGTAGAGTGATCATTTACCTGATCATTTATTTCAAAAAGTCACTCTTCTCCTTCACCACATCATCTTCTTGCTAGTTATTCAATGCCTGACATTCGCCTGTGCGCAAACTCCTGTTGTATCCACGAAAGGTGAGCAGATAATTTTTTATCCAGTTATTACTGGAATGAACAGTAGAAAATATGCAGACCCCTATTTAAACAAGAGCAAAAAATACATATTATGTCATTGCATATGCTTTTTAAAATTTAAGAAACAAGTATACTTTAATCTTAATGGTATTGCAAAGAGCAAAGTTATATTTACAGATAATGAAAACATCAGAGTGACATTTATTCACAGTGTAGTGTCTTATTTAACGAGGGGTATGATATATGATATGGGGGGAACTATATTTGACAAAAACAAGCATTATGGGCAACAAGCAATGGAAAATAATGTAGTTGAATGATTACTGTAGCCAGATGTGTAATATTCACATTTAAATATTATGGATTTCGATAATCTGTGTTACCCCGTGTAGCCGTTATCTGTATCTCTGTCTCCCTGGCTCTGGCTCGAAGGGAGGCATTAAAACATTTTTATTCTTCGGAGGTTCTCTGAATATCCTTCCATATTTATTCCTGATTGCATTCTGAATTCCACTGCTCTGCCTGGGGTATGTTGTGATGACATCGATTACATCTGTTGTGACAGTTTGCTCAAGGTGAGGTGCTGTGTGCTGCTTTAAAGTGGGTAAGGCTTCAGTACAGTTCTCACCGCTAACTTTGCTAACTGTGCTCCTTTAAGGCTCACTCTGGAGCGACCTGTTTTGCGTAATTAATCTGCGTAAATTGGTTGTTAACGGCACGCTGGCTTCGGCGGCCTTGAACGCCACACTTGCGGCGTTGCGTCTCCTCCCCCGGTAAACACAGCCCCCGCCGAGGCAGTGGCAGCTTCAAAGCAGCGATCAGCGGAGTGTAATCAGACAGATACACCTCTCCCTGCGCGGGCCCCCCTCCTCTCTCCCCGCGTCTCCATCGGTGCTGCCATGTCTAAACTCCCCTCCTAATCACATTTTCACGAGAGAACACTCTGCTCTGGCGTTCTAAATCAAATCAGCCGCTGCAAATCTGTGCACTTGTATGTATTGTCTTATTAAGTGGTCTTGGCTGCCAGTGAAGTTCTGAGAATTCTGGGTTACAGTTTACATCAAGTTGCACAATATCATTGTAGTTACACGATAATTACCATGTAGTTACTGTCTAGTGGCATGTAATTACACTCTTGTTACATAATGATTTGCTGAATGTAACTAGCTTTTTGGATGCTATAAATAGGAATTACAGCATAGTACATGTGTAATAGCATGCAGTTACAGTCTTGCTACTAAATTAGTTACAGTGTAACTACTAGTGCAAGTTAATGTGAAGTGTTACCAAATTTTGTTCACGACGTGTTGAGTAGACCTTTCATTTGTTGCTAAATGTATGTTCAGGGGTACAATTGTACAGTTGTGTATTGCTGTGAAGAAAGGTTATTGTGTGTGTGTGTGTGTGTGTGTGTGTGTAAGTGTGTGTGTGTGTGTGTGTGTGTTTGTTTAGCATAAAACATCTCTCTGTATCACTCATGATTGGAAGTCTGTCCATGTGGAAGAGACGGTGCTGTTTGTGCCCATAAGCAAAACTAGCGCAGTACACCCTTACTCATGTGTCATGTATCTGCTAACAAACAGAAGGGAACACAGGATGTCGGCTTACAGATATCCTGTACCTGAATCCTTTTCTGTAACGTGTATGTCTCACTGTAGAGTCAAATAAAAACTTTGTAACGTATGTGTGTGTACGCGCACACAAGCGTGTGTATGTGCGTGCATGTATGTGTGTGTTTGTGCGCTGAAGTGGATGACAGAAGCCTCCATGCCAGGTCTCTCCCAAGGGGTGTGTTTAAGCAGCCAAGGAGGAACTTTATCTTACTTAGCCATTATCCTCTTCTCTCTCCTCTCTCCTTCCCCAACCCCCGCCACTCTCTCTCCATCACGCGGTCCCCCTCAGATGGATGCCCAAACCTGTGTAACGGGAACGGCCAGTGCACCCTGGGTCAGAACAGCTGGCACTGCGAATGCCAGATCGGCTGGAGAGGGGCGGGCTGCAACGTCGCCATGGAGACCTCCTGCGCCGATAACAAGGACAATGAAGGAGGTGAGGGGGGCATGTGGACGAGGGTGAGAGGTGGTTACAGGAATGAGGCAGACTTAGGTGGGAGGGGGGAGGGAGGATACATAGGGGTCATTATCATTAGCATTAGTTGAATAATGAGTAATAAAGAAAAAACAGATTAGCAAATGGAGTGTAGCATGTAGAAAATGGAAAATCTTACACAAATAAGTCTTCCTCTCTCTCCGTCTCTCTCTCTCTCTCTCTCTCCCTCTCTCAAATAAATTTGCTCTGATGTTGTTCAAAAATGAGCAAGATCAGACGGAAAAGAAGTGGTACCTAACACCCATTCTGTTTATGTGAGTCTGAGAGCTGAGGTTTGTGTGTGTGTGTGTGTGTGTCTGGAGAGTGTGTAGGTGTGTGTGTGTGTACAAAGAGAGATGAAAAAGACAATATCCCTCGGAGGTTTGATGGTGTCCCTCTGGACTTTGATGTAAGTTTTATAAGTGTGTAATTAAAGGAAGATGCGCTGTAGTCTCTGAGTGCTAGAGAAAGCATTTCTGTTAGGCACTGCTGGGAAAACCTCGCAAAACTCACACAGTTTGTAACGCGCTAATGAGCTCTGATCCTTCATAATTATATTTGCAATATCTAAGAAAAAATCAAAGGTGCAAACGAAGTGACGTTTGCTGTTTCCTGTCAGAAAGGAAGGCACAGGTGTGAACCGTCCTTGTCTCAGTACTTTCTCTGTAGGTCTGTTCTTCTTCTGTTTCTCACATATTATAAATGTGGTGGTTACTGAAAAAATGTGACAAAACAAAAATAAAATCACGGTTTCTTAGATGTGTTACTCAGTCATTGCAAGGACAGAGTGCCTTATTCTTAGTGTGAATTTGTACCATAGGTGGTATACTACATTATTAAACCAGTTTATTCTCAACATCTGTTTATTTATCATATGAAGCTTACAACCAAATATTTGGATCATATAAATCTAAATATCTAAATGAAGATACTAGCATTACCAATAAACTCTCCAATTCTGTGATTCACTTGTCTGACTTACTGGCACCTCTGCTTGCCATGTCGCATTAGAGACAAGGGTGACCTTTGACCTGCTGAACCCGCGGATGTCTGTGTGTCTGGCCCCTGCAGACGGACTCACGGACTGCATGGACCCCGACTGCTGCATCCAGAGCCCCTGTCAGACCAATCCGTTGTGCATTGGGTCACGTGACCCCCTGCAGGTCATCCAGCAGGGCCAATCAACCGCTCAGAAAGTGAGGTCGTTCTACGAGAGGGTGAAGATACTGGCGGGCAAGGACAGCACGCACATCATCCCGGCAGATAACCCCTTTAACGCCAGGTAATGTGCCCAGCCACGCCTTCTCCAGTATTCCTAGCCACTATGAAAAGATAATTGAGTCACACATAAAAGCTATAGTGAACTATTAGCCTAGCAGATGCCAACTGGCATCACGCTAATTTTATACGTTATCCTTTTAAACAACTGTTTAGTAACTGAGGTTGAGCATTTCTTTTAAGGGTGCAGTGGTAGTGCCTTTCATTGCATCAAGCTGGCAAACTCCTTAGCACCTTAACCATATTGACTGGGACTGACAGATTGAGAGGGGGACTGATTGCCCAATATGGAGTCTGAGTAACTGAGGGTGGAAGTGATTGACTGAGAGTAAGATTGAATGCAAAAAAATTGCAACCTATGTAAATCGCTCTGGATAAGAGCATCTGCTAAATGACAATAATGTAATGTAATGGAATGGAATGATTGATTAGCAATGGGACTGACTAACTGAGGGTGGAACTGTTTGATTGAAAGTGGGATTGATTGATTGAGGTTCAGAATGACTGATTAACAGTTGGACCTGAAGTGGAGACTGATCAACTGAGGTTGTAACTGACTCATTGAGAGTGGGATTTATTGATTGATGCAGGCCGGCAGTGTAGCGTAGTGGTAAGGAGTAGGGCTCATAAGCAAAAGGTTGCTAGTTTGATTCCCTGCTAGGGCATTACTGCTGTACCCTTGGGCAAGGTACTTAACCCAAAATTGCCTCAGTAAATATCCAGCTGGATAACTTGCCAGTCACTCTGGATAAGAGCATCTGCTAAATGACATTAATGTAATGTAATGGATCAGTGAGACTATGTGTGGTTTGAAGTGAATAACATCAGAGCATTTCAAGTGTAATTAAAATGACTGATTGATGATGGGACTATTTCACTGAGGCTGGGATGGTAAGACTGATTGATTGATGTTAAAAATGATTGATTGACAATGGCACTGATTGATTGGGGCTGAATGCTCTATTGACAGGCTCTCTTTGCTCTATTCTTGCAGCCTGGCGTCTCTGATCCGAGGGCAGGTTCTGACCACCGACGGGACCCCCCTGGTGGGGGTCAACGTGTCCTTTGTCAAGCACCCCCACTACGGCTACACCCTGACACGGCAGGACGGAACGTGAGTGACTCCACCTCCAAAGCGTCATGTGACTTTACCATCCAGTATAAATCAGACACAGTTTAAAATAAACATATGTGTTGTTTCTCAGCTTTAAATGTAGAAATTCACACCTAAGAGCCTTTGTTTTATTAAGCAGTAAAACAAGTTAACTTGAAATTATTTTATAGTTTTACACCCAGCTCTGAGGTAAATGGAGTTTCATACAAACCCCAGAATGCATTGCGCATTCAGATACAGACAAAAGGCTAAAACTACCTCCTTAGGCCTGCTGCAGAATGGAGGTAGAGAGCATCATTGGTTAAAGGGATCATTGTGGGTTCCAGCTGAATTCTTTCAAAATGATCATAATCCAGTCAAAAAATATGCACAGGTTGATTGGTCCAAGACAGTCACATAAGCCTGCTTTGATGGTTCACACTGAGATACTGGCACATTGCAGGGAGTCAGAACTCAGTATCCGTGTCATGTGATGATTGTGTAGTAGAAGTAGAAGTAGAAATGAAGGAATGTTTGTATAGTAACTGATAGTATTACTAGTATAGTAGTATGAATGTTTATAGTAGTAGTATAGTTTATATTAGTGTGTTGATGGGGGATTGCAGATGTTTACACATATTAACAAATGCTGCAATGCTTTCATTGACTCATATCATTTCTTATAAAAGTAAAAAAATAAGTTAATAAACTTTACTGAGTACCTACCCAGCATCAGCCTCAAGGCAGTTAACTTAGTTAAAAAGAGAAACAGGATCACAAGCAATTAAACACACAGCCCATCCATGAGCAATTAAAACGCAGCCTCCAGGTGTTTTCCTGTGACAGGGGAAGCTTAATAACAGCGCCGTGTTTTAAGCAGCCATGCGTCCGCGATTGCTGACCTTCGCTGTTCACAGTGCATGCTGGGATAACGCCTCAAATAGTGGCACACCGTAATGGGTGCGAGGAAAGCTTAGAAGAACATGAATCAGGAAAGCGTGCAAGAAGAGATAAAGAGAACTGCTTCTAAAATAGCTTGTGAACTTTGTTTTTTGTGTTGCAGCTTCCACCAGAGCATCATTATTTGTATTTCTGTGTCTCTCACTCAGTTCAGTTCCATTCAGTTCAGCTTTCTTTGCTGGCATGAGAAAGATTAAATCTCTGTCACCAAAACACATATCGCACTATTAACAATAACATTAACATGACCAAATTAACAAGGAAGGACAACTAACACACTTGTGAAGACACATGCATAGTATGTGCTACTGTTATAGAACAATGTATTTTTGTATGTTTTTCTAAAATGAACTTCCCCAATAAAACAGAAGCACCTTTATTTCTCTCACCTTCACTGGACTCCCCTCTCTCTTTCCCTCCTTCACACAGGTAATATTAAAAAGGCTGTAGAACTTCTGAATTAAACGATGAGGGGAATAAGCAGTGCTGGCAACCCCAGCCATTTTGACGCTCTCTTCACAGGCAGAGAGCTCACAGCTGGTCCCTCAGGCTATGGCTGTGCTGGCAGTGTATTGTGGCAGCTTGTGGGGCTGTGTGTCTTTTTCCCAGCATCCTTTTTGCATCAGTCACATGTGTGAATGGATAGAAGGAGATATTGATTTTTTTCAAATGATGACAGTCCAGACTATGTTGCACAATTGATCAGATACTACCTCTCCCAATTCAATTCAGTGCTATTCAATTCAAATGGAGCTTTTTTCTCATGACAAATTAAATTGGGTTGCTAAAGCATAAAAAAAGTTACAAATATAGAGGTATCAACTACATTGACAGAATTATATACTGCTGTGTGATATACTGTATATAATCATGTATGTAATGTCTATAACATTCAGCCTCCTATTCATCTCCATTTCCCTCGCTTTCCCTCCCTCCCTCTCTCTGTCTCCATCTCCTTCTCCCTCAATTCTTCTCTCTCCCTCTTACCACCTCCATCTCTTCCTCTCTCTCCCTCCCTCCCTCTCTGTCCCTCTCTGTCTCTTTCTCTATCTCTCTCTCTCCCTCTCTCTCCCTCCCTCTGTCTCCCCCTCTTTACCTCTCCCCCTCTCTCTGCCCCTCTCCCCCCTCTCTCTCCCTCTCTCTCTCTCCCTCCCTCCCTCTCTGTCCCTCTCTGACTCACTCTCTCTCTTTCCCTCTCTTCCTCTCTCTCCCTCTCCTGCTCCCTCTCTCTCTTTCTCCCACACTCTCCCTCCCTCTCCCTCCCTCTGTCTCCCCCTCTTTACCTCTCCCCCTCTTTACCTCTCCCCCTCTCTCTGCCCCTCTTCCCCTCTCTCCCTCTCTCTCTCTCTCTCCCCCTCTCCTTCCCTCTTTCTCTCCCCCTCTCTCTCCCTCTCTCTCTCCCCCCTCTCTCTCCTCTCTCCCTCTCTCCCCCTCTCTCTCCCTCTCTCTCTCCCTCTCTCTCTCTTTCTCCCACACTCTCCCTCCCTCTGTCTCCCCCTCTTTACCTCTCCCCCTCTCTCTGCCCCTCTCTTCCCCTCCCTCTCTCTCTCTCCCCCTCTCTTCCCTCTCTCTCTCTCCCTCTCTCCCCCTCCCCCACTCTCCCCCCTCCAGGTTTGACCTGATAGCGAACGGGGGTGCGTCCCTGACCCTGCGGTTTGAGCGGGCCCCCTTCCTGAGCCAGGAGCGCACGGTGTGGCTGCCCTGGAACAGCTTCTACGCCATGGACACGCTGGTGCTGAAGACGGAGGAGAACACCATCCCGGGCTGCGACCTCAGCGGTTTCGTGCGGCCTGACCCCGTGGTGGTGGCCTCGCCCCTCTCCTCCTTCTTCAGCTCCCGTCCCGGCGAGAGGCCCATCATCCCCGAGACACAGGTAGGAGGGGTTCAGCTCCCCTCGTCCTTCCCGCTCCTCTCTTTCACCTCTCTTATCCCCTTTGCTCCTGTCCTTAACCCTTTGCTCCTTTAATAATGACAAAGCTATCCCCTCTTGTATACAACTCAAACATATATATATATATATATATATATATATATATATATATATATATATATACATATATATATATATATATATATATATATATATATATATATATATATATATAAAAATACAACTCAAACATACATATATCTCTTTCTCTTTCAATCAATAAATCAATCAACTTCTGTTTGGTAGAGTGCCCTGTGAGTGAGAGTAGTTAAAACCAAAAAATGATTCCCAGACCCCTTGTAGAAGGCAATCAAAACTCTGTAAATATACAGAGTATACAGTACATGTATACAGAATATGGAGAATATACATGTCACATGTATATGAGCGCAGATGCAGTGCAGGTCTACAAGCCTTTATGCTATAGGCATGGCAGTAATGTAATGATCCGTGTTCAGTATTATGTGGTATTACTATTAGAGAACATAAGTGGGGATTTTGGTGTTATATCTTGGAAATAGAGGCGTGGTTGTTGGTTGTATCAGTGAGCATCGGTTCTGCTAGGTCCACAGTGACTCTCTGTGTTTACTGCCACACCATTCTCACTCATGAACAGAAAGAGGTGAGGATTCACACCTCAGTGTTAACTCAGGAATCTGAAGACAACCACAGATATTCATAGGTGAACATCTCTCTTACCCCCCCCACCTCATTCTACCTGTCTCTGTGACTCTCTTCCTCCCTCTCCCCAAATCCCTCTCTCCCTCTCACTCCTTCCATCCCTCTCTTTTCCCCTCTCTCCTATTCTCTCTCTATTCTCTTTCCCTCCCTCTCACTCTCCATCTCCCTTTCTTTCCTTCCCTCCCCATTTCTCTCTATTTCTCTCTCTCTCCCATTTTTCTCTCTCTATCCATCATCCCTTTATTTCCCTCTCCCTCTCTCTCCTTTTCTCTCTCCCTTAAATCGCTCCCTCTCTCCATCTCTCTCTTCCTTTCATGTCTTCCTCCCTCTCTGTCTCTCCCTCTATCCATCCCTCTCTGTCTCTCTCTCTCTGCCTTTCTCCCTTTCTCTCTCATTCTTTCTCTTCCCCTTTCTGTCCTTCCATCCCATTCTGTCTCTCTCTTGCTCTCTTTCTCTCTCTCTCCCTCTCTCTCCCCCTCCTTTTCTCTGTCTCTCCCTCCTCTCTCTCTCTCTCTCTCTCTCTCTCTCTCTCTGTCTCTCTCTCTATCTCTGTCCTCTCTCTATCTCCCTCCTTCTCTTCCTCCCTCCCTATCTCCCCTTCTCTCTCTGTTCCTCCATCTCTTTCTCTCCCTCTCCCTCTATCTCCCTCCATCCTGCTCTCTCTCTCTCTCTCTCTCTCTCTCTCTCTCTCTCTGTCGCTCCCTCTCTCTGTCTCCCTGCAGGTCCTCCATGAGCAGATTGATATCCCGGGCACCAGTCTGAAGCTGTGCTACCTCAGCTCCCGCGCGCAGGGCTATCACTCCCTGCTGAAGGTCACCATGACCCAGGCCCTCGTGCCCCTCAGCCTGATCAAGGTGCACCTGATGGTGGCCGTGGAGGGACACCTGTTCCAGAAGTGGTTCCACTCGTCCCCAAACCTGGCCTACACCTTCATTTGGGACAAGACCGACGCCTACAACCAGAAGGTCTACGGGCTGTCGGAGGCTGTCGGTCAGTGGTGGGGTTGGGGTTGGAGGCTGCTGGGATTTGGGGTGGGGGTGGGGGTAGAGGTGGAGGTGGAGGTAGAGGTGGAGATGAGCACAACACCATTCAAGCACTACCACAAGTCAGCTTGAGCAACCTGAAACTAGACAGCCTAGAAAATTAAGGGAGGTCAAGTACATACACTACCATATATCGCACAATCACTAGACCACAGTATGCATAACATATGAGGAATGGGATATGATGGGAACATGACATGGGTTTATCAACAGAAAAGGGA
The DNA here is from genome assembly GCA_019176425.1 of Megalops atlanticus. Classification (NCBI taxonomy): domain Eukaryota; kingdom Metazoa; phylum Chordata; class Actinopteri; order Elopiformes; family Megalopidae; genus Megalops; species Megalops atlanticus. The sequence goes on from CM032877.1 coordinate 43,086,271, forward strand.
CTAACCCTGATCCAGGACATGGATCTGTAGGAATATTGTCACTTTACGTTACAGGTCTCTGAAGAGAGAAGTCCATCAGTCATGCAGTGAGCTTGCGAACATCCCTTCCCTGTTTTCAGCTCATTTAGGAATGGATTCACACTCCTGCAGCCCCGCAGTAATGTGACAGATCCTCACCCCCGACACACACACACACACACACACACACACACACACACACACACACACACAAACACACGCTCACACACACACATGCATATTTCTGAAGCAGTGACCCCGAAGGGCTGGGCCTCCACCCTCCGTGAGACACCCTTTAAATAAAGTTAACAAATGCCTTCATTTCTCCCTGCCAATTATCAAGTGTTTAATTAATTTCACCCTGGAAGGTGTTGAGCGGGGTGGTGTGAACAGTGGTGTGGCCCCAGGCCCTGTGAATTAACTGATACATAATTATAACCGTGGCAGTGATGGTGATGGATGGTAACACGATGACTCCCCCCACAAAGCACAGCCTGACAGTTTGCTGGAGTGAGGGCAGCACTGAGATGATGATGATGGTGGGGATGAAGACGTGTGTGTGTGTGTGTGTGTGTGTGTGTGTGTGTGTGTGTGTGTGTGCGTGTGTGTGCGCGTGTGTGAGTTTTTACATTACTAACCTGTCCTTTCTTTGTGTGTGTGTGTGTGTGTGCGTGTGTGTGTGTGTGTGTGTGTGTGCGTGTGTGCGTGTTTGCGTGTGTATGTGTGTGTATATGTGTATGCATGTGTGTGCATGTACACTGTCTCTGCAGTGTCTGTGGGATATGAGTATGAGACCTGCCCTGGCCTGATCCTTTGGGAGAAGAGGACCGCCCTGCTGCAGGGGTACGAGTTGGACCCCGCCAACCTGGGAGGGTGGTCTCTGGACAAGCACCACATCCTCAACGTCCGCAGTGGTACGACCCCACCCCTCCCAGACACCCCAGCTCTGAGTGCAGCAGAGACCTTCTGGATGGCCTGTGGATTTTAATTTCCCCTCTCTCAGAGAAATGCCAAATGCACAGAGAATACAGTGCCTTGCAGAAGTACTCAGACCTTTGACCAACTGAATTTACTTTTACTTAATTACAAATGATACATTGAAATTTTTTTCTGTGTGATATTTTATTTAAAAACACCAACATTCAAAATTAATTATTTTAAGGTCACATTGGTTTATGTTAGAAAATATCTTTAAGAAAATTTAAAAAAACTGAAATATGCTGCTTGCATAAGTACTCAGCCATCACACATTAATATTTGGTAGAGCCACCTTTTACATATATATAAGCTTCTCCTTTAAAATGTAAACTGATTGACAGTGCTTTGGGATTTGCGCAAGACATATCCTTATGAGAAAGGTGGTGATGGCAGGGTAGTGGTGGCAGAGCCAGACTGCGCCCCGAACCCCCTGCAAAATCACTCTTCCCCTGGAGACCTTTGGCCCGTGTCTCCGGCGTGCCCGTGGGCATGAAAAGGCAGAGGCGCCCCAGCTCTGCTGCAGCTCTACCCGCCGTGATTTTCCCAGGGCAGTGACTGCAGCCTCTCCATCGCTACTGCAAATCACCATTTGCAGTGAAATGTCAGTCTGCCGTGAACAGAGCACCGTGTGGCAAGAATGCCAAATAAGTGTGAGAGTCCCTGTAGCCAGGGCCCAGCCGCCTCCAGATTAAACAGACCTCTGTAAACCCGGGGGGCACGACCTGGTCTACCTCTGAGACCGACAGCATTAATGGGGCCCCCGTGCCTGGGCCTCAGCGGCTACGATTCAGAGGCCCACCCCCCAACCTTCTCTCCATCTCTCTTTCCTGCTCTCTTTTAGAAGTGGAAGTAAACAAGAGCAGGGAGGAGTTTTAAAACCCTTAAAATCTCCTCGGGTGTTTGGATGCAACTGTCCTGTTTTGCTACCTGATTCAAAAAGAAGTATCTGGGCTTTTTATGTTTAGGAAAAAAAAAGTCAACAACACCAGCCACAGAGGCAGCAGTAGTTTATATTCATAGAAGTGTCGGATAATGAGTTATTTGGAAGCAGTGTGATTTGAGCTCAGGGGTTTAGCTGGAGGCTTTTCTCCCATTCATCCCTGTGTGGCGGGGACGGTGAAGAGCTCACCGTTTAGATTCCGATAAAAATCCGCCCCCCCTTCCCGTCCTCCGCAGGGATCCTGCACAAGGGCAGCGGGGAGAACATCTTCACCTCCCAGCTGCCGCCCATCATCAGGAGCATCATGGGAAACGGGCGTCGCCGCAGCATCTCGTGCCCGAGCTGCAACGGGCTGGCAGACGGGAACAAGCTGCTGGCACCCGTGGCGCTGGCAGTGGGCATCGACGGCAGCCTGTACGTGGGGGACCTCAACTTCGTGCGCAGGGTGTACCCCTCGCTCAACACCACCAGCATCCTGGAGCTCAGGTAGGAGGGGTGGAGGGGTGGTGGGGGCGGGGCTGGTGGGATGGAGATGGGAGATTGAGGTTTTGTGAATCTAATGGGTGGAGTTGTAACACGTGGCTAGTCATTGGCTTCTACAAACCAAGACTTTTCTCTCCATAGCACAATTGAATCAAATCAAAGGTACATTGATAGAAACACATTTCGGTCGGCTGGACCCTTGGGCAAAGTAATTTGCCTCTGTAAATACTTATTTGTATAAATGGGTAAGATGTAAGGATTGTCATCTATGTAAGTTGCTCTGGATAAGACAGCCTGCTAAGCAACTGAATGTAAACATGTGATGGCAGCACCCAACTGGGGTGGATCTTTGGTGCTCTGACTTTTATGAACCAATCAAAAGACTCTGCTCTTCAAAGTCACAGCACAGTTTTATTAAGCGTGCACCTGGATTACATTTATGTCCGTCTGCTTGCCCGTCTGCCTATGTCAGTCTGCCTCTCTCCCCACGTCCATCTATCTGTTCTAATTTCTGTTTTTCCTGCCTTTTCTATTCAAGAAACAAAGACTTTAGACACAGGTAAGACATGCACAATTTCCCATTTAAAGACCCGTTTGGGGTCACCATTTTCAATGACAACATCATCTGTCATTGTGATAGCATCTGCATGATGCATGGTTGCATGTTGCATGACTGTTGCCCTCATGGTCTTGAATGCACAGATCAAAATCACTTCAAGTTTAGCGAAGCTTGTGATAAAAGCATTCATTCACTTCTGCTGTAACACCTCAGCAATGTGTGTGTGTGTGCGTGTGTGTGTGTGTGTGTGTGTGTGTGTGTGTGTGTGTGTGTGTTCATGCATGCATTCCTATGTTCATCCATATTTGTGCATGTCGGTGTCCTCAATCACATACCAGCACAATCTGCCTGGTGATAATGGACATAGCTTTCAATGTGTTTTTATTTCAGTTGTTTAAATTCACTGCATCAAAGTGAATACACTCACATGTGTAAGCACTCCCACACTTCTATGGGGTGACAAGATCAACAACTAGGTGTCAGAACTGAGAAAAGAAACTTACTGCACTTATTCTTCAAACATTTTCAGATTTTTTTAAAGTGATGTTTGTGTCTAACGTGCGGTTTAAATAACTCAGAAGCTCCTCAAAGCGTAACAATAAGTGTGAAAGTCTTTCTTCTCAGTGTTCCATCCCTTTTATGGTCACGTTTTCTGAGGCTCTGTGGCTGAAGCAGGTATAATCAGCTGTGTTGTGCACCGCTCACCCTTCTGCTTGACTGTTCCGTCCCGCAGCAACAACCCCACCCACAAGTACTACCTGGCGGTGGACCCGGTGTCCGGCGCGCTCTTCCTCTCCGACACCAACTCCCGGCGGATCTACCGCGTCCGCTCGCTGGCGGGCGCCCGTGTCCTGGCCGACAACGCCGAGGTGGTGGCCGGCACAGGCGAGCAGTGTGTGCCCTTCGACGAGGCGCGCTGCGGGGACGGCGGCAAGGCCGTGGAGGCCATGCTGATGAGCCCCAGGGGTGAGGCTCCGCTCCGGGGAGGGGGCTGGGTGTGGGCGGTGCCTGTTGTGGGCGGGGCCTCTGTGACATCACAATCCCAGCAGAGCTACACTGAAAACTCTCTGTTTGTTTAAATGAAATGCCTCATTCTTTTTCCATTATCTGTGTCCGGTCAAAGAAATGTTTGGCAGGGGGAGGCTGTTCCACTTAACCGCTTGTGGAGCTTCGTACTTAGCGTGATGACATTTACATTTACATTTACATTTACATTTAGTCATTTGGCGGACGCTTTTATCCAAAGCGGCTTACAAGCGAGGCAGAGTACAACACAAGCGAAAGCCGTGCATGGTGTGATAATATTAGACGCGCTGCATGACCAAGTTTCAATAGCTGGTGAGGCGAATGAATTAAAGCAGTTAACATTTTTGCTACAATGGCTAGCTTCCTAGTCACCCCAGGCATGTCCGTCCAGCTGGGCATTCCTTCTTTATCAGGATCAACACTCTTCTATTAATCATAAACAGCTCAAACAGTTTAGTGATCTTTAATAGGGCTGTCACAGTCAAAGGGAGCCTGCATCTCTCCGGCCGCGGGGAACCAGTTCTTTTAAAAAACCCCTCTTTGTTCTTTTCATCAATTCATCAATCAATCAGATTTTATTTCATACAGCGCTCGAAGCAGAGGAGTCGCCACAAAGTACTCAACAGTGTAAGAGTGAATGTTCTGACAGATATGACCTGAAAGTTGAAAGAGGAACAGCTTTAAAGTTCATAAAGTGGTAATATTAATCCATTAGACACATTAGTATGTTCAAGGTCTATTCTGGCCTGTAGAGAAAAGATCTATCAGTGAAAAATCCAATAGTAACATATATTAAGACTTAATATATCTTAATATATGTATGCAAGACTTGCTCTTGAGAGGACGAACAACCATAAAATTATTAGGATAAATGACTTAGGATAAATGCAGTTTCCCCTCTGTCTCCAACTTGTTTCCTTTTTGCTAAATCACATGACAAGGCTAATGTAAAAAGAATTTTAAATGTAACAAATCACAGTTCTGCCATGTCAGTTATTAGCAGCTAATGGACGAATGAACTAGCTGCAGGGTTCCATCAAATAATACCATTCTAACAAGCAGAAGAGTGAGGAGTTGGACAGTGAAGGTGGCTAGAACTTTACCTACAGTTGGTACGGTGGCTGGGTTGGTTCAAACAGAGCAGTTGACTTTGCTGCTGCTGCTCTCTGAATCCCAGTATACCTCTGCATTTGAAAAGAGAGGGAATCATTCCTCTCATTATTATCGCAGCGCCCGTATCTCCACACACTTCTATCCTTTGCAGGGTGCGTGTCGTTTACGCCCCGACAGGAGACAACAGACACCGACTGTCACTCTACAAACCTGTCCCCCGGAGCTCACCTACAGAGATCACACGGCCGGAGACCGGGGCCTCGGGTGACACCGTCCGAGCCTCAGCGGGAGGCAGGAGTAATGAGCGGCGTTCTGCCGGTCCAGAGCCGCGGTGGGGAAAAACCTGCCCGCCACCCCCATGCCGAACCCGTCAGCGGTGTCACCGCGCCTCATCGATTTTGTCACTCGAGAAAATTGGGCACGGAGAACAGAGCTCTGAGCTCAGCCGCGGGCGGGCAGAGGCCAGGGCGCTTACAGAGACACTGATGGGTTTCCAAATCAGGCCTGAGCAGCCCTCAGGCCGGGCCCAGTCTTGATATGCGTGAGGTTTTTGCGTGACAGGCGGGCAGAGAGGCAGAGAGGCTTAAACTTCCACATGTTTTTCTACTGGAAAACCAGCATCGTTAACTACAAACTCGTGAATATGATAGACAAGGCATTTTTTTTTGTTTGGAGCAAGAAACAGTTGCCTGTTAGAGATGCAGCATGCTGTGATGGCTAAGACTCCCTCTCTCTGTTTCTTTTTCTCTCTCTCTCTCCCTTTCTCCCTCCATCTCTCCATTTTTCTCTCCCTCTCTCCCTCTCTTTCTCTCTCCCTCTCTCTCTCTCTCTCTCTCTCTCTCTCTCTCTCTCTCTCTCTCTCTCTCTCCCTCTCTCTCTCTCTCCCCCAGGGATCGCTGTGGATAAGAACGGTCTCATGTACTTTGTGGACGCCACCATGATCCGCAAGGTGGACCAGAACGGCATCATCTCCACCCTGCTGAGGACCAACGACCTGACGGCCGTGCGACCACTCAGCTGCGACGCCAGCATGGACGTCAGCCAGGTGATGCCCCACTGCATTCTGGGAAAAGGAAGCTCTCCTCACCCTCTCTCTATCTCTCTCTCTCTCTCTCACCAAGCCCTGCCACAAGGAAATGCTCTAATTGTTTTTGCTGTAATTGTCTGCCGACGAATTAAGGTCCGGAACTTTCTGAATCAGGTCACGGGCAGGGGCCAGGCCTGACACTCTTTATAACTGTTCTTCAGACATACTCGGTTCTTGTTTGTCCTAATACTGTTTACATAAGGTTGGATGTGTTCATTAATTTCCTACCAGCAAAGATTGTGAACAGAGAAAAGCATAAACTGGCACCTTTTCATACAGGAAACTCACTCCAGTAATTAAGTATCAAAGCTCACGTACAAAGTGTGACAAAGCTCCAACAGATGATGGGGAAGCTCTGCTCTGGCTGGTGTTCAGTGCTGGGCTGACTTCATCATATACTGGGACACTGTAGTGAGCCATCCTCCTGGTTTCATTGTTTCCGTGTTCAGGTTCGTCTGGAGTGGCCCACCGACCTGGCAGTGAACCCCATGGACAATTCGCTCTATGTCCTGGAGAACAATGTCATCCTACGGATCACAGAGAACCACCAGGTGAGCATCATCGCTGGGCGGCCCATGCACTGCCAGGTGCCCGGCATCGACTACTCCCTGAGCAAGCTGGCCATCCACTCGGCCCTGGAGAGCGCCACAGCCATCGCCATCTCCCACGCGGGCGTGCTGTACATCGCCGAGACGGACGAGAAGAAGATCAACCGCGTGCGGCAGGTGAGCACGGCGGGCGAGATCTCCCTGCTGGCGGGCGCCGCCTCCGACTGCGACTGCAAGAACGACGTCAACTGCAACTGCTTCGCCGGCGACGAGGGCTACGCCGCCGACGCCAGCCTCAACTCGCCCGCCTCGCTGGCCGTCTCGCCCGACGGCACGCTCTTCATCGCCGACCTCAACAACATCCGCGTGCGGGCGGTGAGCGCCAACCGGCCAGTGCGGACGGCGGCGGGACGCTACGAGGTGGCGTCGCCGCGAGACCAGGAGCTGTACGTGTTCGGCACCGACGGGCTGCACACGCAGACCGTCAGCCTGGTGACGGGCGAGCCGCTCTACAACTTCTCCTACGGCGCCGACGGCGAGCTGGCCGCCGTCACCGACAGCGGGAACAACACGCTGCGCGTGGTGCGGCGGGAGGGGGCGGGGCCCGGAGGAGGGGCGGGGCTGCTCCGCCTCGTCCTGCTGCCCGAGAACCAGGTGGTGACGCTGGGGCTGGACCCCGCCGGCGGCCTGCGCGCCATCTCCGCGCTCAACCAGGAGGTGGCGCTGCTGAGCTACGCTGGGAACACCGGCCTGCTGGCCTCCAAGGCGGACGAGACCGGGTGGACCACTTTCTATGAGTAAGCGTGTGTGTGTGTGTGTGTGTGTGTGTGTGTGTGTGTGTGTGTGTGTGTGTGTGTGAGTGTGTGTGTATGTGTCTGTGTCTGTGTGTGTCTGTGTGTGTTTGCATGTGCACGTGCGTGCATGCCTACCTGCGGTGTGTATGTTTAGGGGTGTAGCATGTGTAGCATAGTCGTCAGGAGCAGGGCTTGTAACTTACTGGTAAGGTTGCTGCTTTGATTCCCCACTGAGGCACTGCTGCTGAACCCTGAAGGTACTTAATCTAGAGCTGCCTCAGTAAATATCCAGCTGTATAAATGGATAACATGTATAGATGTTAACAGGTAACATGTAACTTACATAAGATGTTCTGGATAACAGTGTCTGCTAAATGACAATAATGTATTTGTTTGGTGTGTGCTCTGTGTGTGTGTGCTGTACAACCCTGCCTATCACCAAATTAACCAGTTTGTCTAAAATTATACATTTTTATGCACAAAAAACATACTGGCTTGTAACAGATTTTGTGTTGGGGTATTTGTGTATTTGGGTGAAGTAGAGTGGATTGCACATGTGTCAGATAGAGAGAGAGCAAGAGTGTGTGCATGTTTGTGAGGGAGGTAGAGAGAAACTGTGTTAATAATTGATGAATGAGGAGTCCAGTTCCTCGCGATTCTGGTCTTCCTCCTTGGCTGGATGCCGAGGGGCAGCCCCGGGCAACAGCAGAGGCTTATGGGTAGGCCGGGATGTTACAGTCATCAGCTGAACAGTCATACTCCCCACACCTCATCCCTGGTCCTGGGGGCTACAGAGTCTGCAGGCGTTTCTTCCAGACACATACTTCACCACCTAATTCTACTTATTGCCATTTTGATTGAACCAATGAAGCTGCCATTACCCAGGTGTGAGGGCATTGATGTTTCCAAGACAGTTTCAAAACCCAGATTGTGCTCTGGATTGCTGAGCAGTTCTGATCTGACTTTAACTGTAGTGCTCGCTGAGGTTAACATTGTTGTTTTGGAGCACTATCTCCCTCTAGTGTGTATCCTCATCTACTGCTCTCTGTTTCTCATTTCCCCTGGTCTCTGGTCAGTCCTGAAGGGTTAAAAATGTTGCATGCACCAGAAAGGGTCCAGGTCTCACACTCCCAGATCTCAAGAGTTTCAGAACTTTCAAGGCTGCTAGTAAAGGTCAAGTCTGCTCACATGTAGTGATGGGAGACTTCATGGACCCCACAATGGGTGGAGCTATCATATGCCATCAATCACTTACTTCGGTCCCGCCTCCCTCCTCAACGTGCAGTGATTGGTGAATTTGATGATTGATGACTTGGGTCATTGATGACAAGACAGCTCCACCCATTTTGGTGTCCATGAAACTTCACTCATCTGTTTCTGTCTCGGCCCACATGAGGCCCCGCCCCGCCCACTGAACGAGTCTCCCTTTGTCTCCGCCCCCCCTGCAGGTATGACAGCGAGGGCCGCCTGACTAATGTCAGCTACCCCACGGGCGTGGTCACCAGCCTGCACCGCGAGATCGACCGATCCATCAACATCGACATTGAGAGCTCCAACAGGGACGATGACGTCACCGTTGTCACCAACCTGTCGTCTGTGGAGGCATCTTACACCGTGGTGCAAGGTGAAGACACACACAAAGACATGCACACGCACACACACACACACAGACTCTCTCCCACATACACACTCTCTCTCTCTCTCCTCTCTCTCTCTCCTTCTCTCTCTCTCACAAGCACATATACACACTCTTTTTCTTTATCTCACACACATATACAGATACACTCTCACACACCCACACGCTCACACACTCTCATACATGCAGCCAGGCTCACACACACACATATACAGACACTTTCTCATACACATCAGAACACAAACATTGTCTCACACGAACACACATAATGACCCACATACATTCTCTCTCTCTCTCTCTCACACACACACACATATACACACTCTTTTTTCTTTATCTCACACACATATACAGATACACTCTCACACACACACACACACTCACACACTCTCATACATACAACCAGACTCACACACACATAAAGACACAGACACTTTCTCACACACATCAGAACACAAACACTATCTCACACAAACACATATAATGACCCACATACATTCTCTCTCTCTGTCTCTCACACACATACACACACACACACACACACACATAAAGACACAAACACACACTCTCTCCTCCTTTATGTTTCTCTCTGAGCATTCCTGTCATACCCCTCAATAGAATGAATCCTAGTCTGTGTCTCTCAGCTCCCCTCAGAGAGATGGCCCTCAACCCCCGCAGCTTATTCCTGCCTGCTTAGCAGAGGGGAGGTAGGGAAGCGAGTATTACCGTGGGGTCACCCTCACCCTGTGGGCTGGCGTGACAGAAAAATGAATTCAAAGCTCAGTGTGCCCAGAACACAGCGCGGCCTTCACAAGAGGTTGTTTGGAGATGCATTCGAAAAACCCTGCCCCGGGGGCTACTGCAGGGAGAGGGTTATGCGGGCACTTCAGACTGCAGAGTCATTTTGATATGGGCGCTGGGGGTTCTGCGCTGTCCTCTGTGGGTATAAATCTGATTTTAAGAGCTCGGCTCCCCTCTCCGGCCCGCAGAAAGGCGGAGCAGTTAAAAGCCCCTTTTTAAAGCACCATTTGGGAGCACTCTGCTCGCCGGTGAAGTGCTGAAATGGGCCGAAAAAGTTTATTGTAAATGCGGTTATATGGATCATTCTGTTCGGCCGTGCCTTTCTTTGATGCAGTACATGATCTTGTTACCGGGCGCTAATGGAATAAAACGCACTTATTCTGCATTTTCGCTGAGTCTGAAGCACCCCTATCCCGTCCCCCGATTTCCACGCCGTTTGTGCGGGGTGGCTTGTTTTCATCTGGATGGGGTTCAACAGATTCAACAACAGATAGAGTATCAGTCATTTAGCTGAAAGACGGCCTCGAATCGGCCACAAACAGCAGCTGTGAAACAGAGATTAGAGACTGATCCCTGCTCGGTTTCTCCGGCGAGCTCCATGCGTGTCTCTCTGTCGCCCTCTGCAGACCAAGTGCGGAACAGCTACCAGCTCTGCAACAACGGCACGATGAGAGTCATGTACGCCAACGGGATGGGCATCAGCTTCCACACGGAGCCGCACATCCTGGCCGGCTCGGTCAGCCCCACCATCGGACGCCGCAACATCACGCTGCCCTCCGACAACGGCCTCAACTCCATCGAGTGGAGGCTGCGCAAGGAGCAGACCAAGGGCAAGGTCACGGTGTTCGGCAGGAAGCTGCGGGTGAGGAGGGCTGATGTCATTTCCTGCGTCCGTTTTGTCTATTTTTTCCCGACTGGCTCATGCTGTTTTAGATCGCCCTTCCATATTTTCTCTCGTGAAGTTAAAAAATGGATTTTAAGTAACCAGTGTTGTAAGCATTAATTAGACATTCTGATGACCTGATTTTATAACTTTGGATATATATATGTAATAATTTGATATCTATATTTTGTCATGTGTTAACTCCTATGAAGTGTGTTATTGTGTGTCTGCATGTGCCTGAGTGGGTATGAATAGGATGTTAGCCTATTTGTATGGTGATGTTAGGTTTTGTTTTGTGTTTTATTGTCTCCTTGACCTGCCCAGGGACTGCAGATGGAAATTAGCTAGTAGCTAAATCTGGTACAAAGCATCTTTCCTCTTGTTGAGGTTAATGTATTTTGTACATGGTCCCTGATATAAATAAATTTAATAAATAAATAAATAAATTATATGGTTACACCAGTGCTGCCAGTATGCTTTGCACAACTCACTGCAGGAAAGTACAGTCAAACCATCATCAGCTGAATATGAATTTGTACTTGCGGGGTACCGGTTAATAAAGTATATGTTTCACTGTATTTTTGTTCACACTCTGTTTGAAGTGTAACTTCCTGAGTCCTTCATTATACATACATAATACCTGTATGACTGTGGAATCACTACTCTATAAAGTATAGTGACATAGCATGTCATAGCACAAACAGTATGGAGTACATCATTCAATGTCAGGCATCATTTGTTTGTCATCACTTTGTAAAGCAGTATCCCCATACTAATGAAAGTGTGAGATGTTATGAAGGACTCCGGAATTTACATTTGTTTTTAAAGTGTGGCCTCATTTTGCTCCAAAACAATGAATTAACAAAAAGGTAACGTTATAGTTCTGCTGATGTTTTTAGTCACCTTGTTGGGGCTACTATACTGGGCTTTGCTTTATGACTTCGGCCAGGCATGGGAGCGATTGCTCAGTCCTGTGTGTTAAGACGTCGCTAAATCATCGACAAACTCGTCAAACTCTCCCCTGCAGGCCCACGGCAGGAACCTGCTCTCCATCGACTTCGACCGGAACACGCGCACGGAGAAGATCTACGACGACCACCGCAAGTTCACGCTGCGCATCATGTACGACGCGCAGGGCCGGCCCGCCATGTGGCTGCCCAGCAGCAGCCTGGCCGTGGTCAACGTGTCCTACTCGCCCTCGGGCCAGCTGCTCGGCCTGCAGAGGGGCAGCATGAGCGAGCGCTCCGAGCTCGACTCCCTCGGGCGCGTCCTCTCGCGCTCCTTCGTGGACGGCAAGGTGTGGAGCTACAGCTACCTGGACAAGGTGAGCCTGTCTGTGCAAACTAATAGTAGAGCTACAGCCACCCTGACAAGGTGAGTCTCATAGTGCTACAGCTACCTGGACAAGGTGAGTCTGTCTGTGCAAGCTTACAGTGGAGCTACGGCCACCTGGGCAAGGTGAGTCCCTCTGTGCAAATTTATAGTAGAGCTACAGCTACCTGGATAAGGTGAGTCTCATAGTGCTACAGCTATCAGGACAAAGTGAGTCTGTCTGTGCAAGCTTACAGTGGAGCTACGGCCACCTAGGCAGGGTGAGCTTCCCTGTGGAAATTTATAGTAGAGCTACAGCTACCCGGGCTAGGTAAGTCTCCTAGTGCTACAGCACCCTGGACAAGGTGAGTTTGTCTGTGCAAACCCACAGTAAAGCTACAAGTATCTGGACAAGGTGAGGGTCAGAGTGCTACAGCTATCAGGACAAAGTGAGTCTGTCTGTGCAAACTTACAGTGGAGTTACAGCTACCTGGACAAGGTGAGTCTCCTAGTGTTGCAGCTACCTGGACAAGTGTCTCTGTACAAACTTACAATAGAGCTACAGCTACTTAAACAAGGTGATTCTCTCTGTGCAAACTTGCACTGCAGCTAAAGCTACCTGAATAAGGTGAGTGTGTCTGTGCAAACTTACAGTAAGCTATGATTCAGCAATCTGTCAACGGCTGAGATCAGTATGAACTTCATAAAACAACTTAATTTTCTTCAGTGGACCATGAAACACCATGATGATGCATCGGTCATTAAGCACTAATAGCCATCTCTCCCTTTGATGGATGGGGAGTGGCTTGCACTGTCTGACTCATGATTAATGTGAACATCGTAATCACTTTGCTGTGGAACTCCCACACTGGTTTGTAACCATGAGCTGGTTGTTTGTCTTATATGAGACCAGTTCAGTTGTAGTTGTACCCTTGGGCAAACTATTTAACCTGAATTGCCTCAGTAGATATCTAGCTGTATTAATGGATTGTAAGCTATATGAGTCACTCTGGATATGAGAACCTGTTAAGTAATGTAATGTAATGTGAAAAAAATCTCTCTCCCTATGACTAAGTGTGTAAAACTTCTTCTCTCTCTCTCGTCTCTCTCCCTCCCACCCTCCTCTCTCCCTCCCTCCCTCCCTCCTCTCTCTCTCTCTCTCTCTCTCTCTGTCCTTGCAGTCCATGGTGTTGCTCCTGCAGACACAGAGGCAGTACGTCTTCGAGTTCGACACCTCCGGGCGCGTGACAGCCGTCACCATGCCCAGCGTGGCCCGCCACACCATGTCCACCCACGTCTCTGTCGGCTACATCCGCAACACCTACAACCCGCCCGAGAGCAACGCCTCGGTCATCCACGACTTCAGCGAGGACGGCCGGCCGCTGGCCACCTTCCACCTGGGCACGGGCCGCCGCGTCCTCTACAAGTACGGCAAGCTGGCCAAGCTGTCCGAGGTGCTGTACGACAGCACGGCCGTCACCTTCGGCTACGACGAGACCTCGGGCGTGCTCAAGATGGTCAACCTCCAGAGCGGCGGCTTCTCCTGCACCATCCGCTACCGCAAGATGGGCCCGCTGGTCGACAAGCAGATGTACCGCTTCTCCGAGGAGGGCATGGTCAACGCCCGCTTCGACTACACCTACCACGACAACAGCTTCCGCGTGGCCAGCGTCAAGCCCGTCATCGGCGAGACGCCGCTGCCCGTCGACCTCTACCGCTACGACGAGATCTCGGGCAAGGTGGAGCACTTCGGCAAGTTCGGCGTCATCTACTACGACATCAACCAGATCATCACCACCGCCGTCATGACGCTCAGCAAGCACTTCGACACGCACGGCCGCGTCAAGGAGGTGCAGTACGAGATCTTCCGCTCGCTCATGTACTGGATGACGGTGCAGTACGACGGCATGGGCCGCGTGGTCCGCCGCGAGCTCAAGATCGGGCCCTACGCCAACACCACGCAGTACCGCTACGAGTACGACGGCGACGGGCAGCTGAGCGCCGTGCGGGTCAACGACTGGTCGGCCTGGCGCTACAGCTACGACCTCAACGGCAACCTGCACCTGCTGAACCCGGGCAACGGGGCCCGGCTGCTGCCGCTGCGCTACGACCTGCGCGACCGCATCACCCGGCTGGGGGACGTGCAGTACCGGCTGGACGAGGACGGCTTCCTGTCCCAGCGCGGCTCCGACGTCTTCCACTACAACTCCAAGGGCCTGCTGGTGCGGGCCTACAGCCTGACGCCGGGCGGCTGGAGCGTACGGTACCACTACGACGGGCTGGGCCGGCGGGTCTCCCGGAGGACCGGGCTGGGCCAGCACCTGCAGTTCTTCTACGCCGACCTGAACAACCCGGCCCGGGTCACGCACGTCTTCAACCACTCGGGCTCGGCCGTCACCTCGCTCTACTACGACCTGCAGGGCCACCTGTTCGCCATGGAGGTGAGCAGCGGCGAGGAGTACTACGTGGCCTCTGACAACACGGGCACGCCGCTGGCCGTCTTCAGCAGCAACGGGCAGATGGTGAAGCAGCTGCAGTACACGGCCTACGGCGAGGTCTACCACGACTCCAACCCGGAGTTCCAGCTGGTGGTGGGCTTCCACGGCGGCCTGTACGACCCGCTCACCAAGCTGGTGCACTTCACGCAGCGCGACTACGACGTGCTGGCGGGCCGCTGGACCTCGCCCGACCACGGGCTCTGGAGGAAGGTGGGCAGGGACCCGGCGCCCTTCAACCTCTACGCCTTCAAGAACAACAACCCGCTCAGCGACATGTTGGACGTCAAGAACTACGTCACGGGTAGGAGTGGCGGAGGTGGGGGGAGGCAGGGAGAAGGCAGGGGCAGGGGGAGGGTGGGGGCAGATTTAAGGAAAGGGTGTGGGCAGACGCAGGTGGGGTTTGGGCCAGGGCAGAAACAGGAACAGGCAGGGTTGGTAACCAGGCAGGCAGACAATCAGGCAAACAGAGCAAGACGGCGAGCAGAATCAAGGTCGAAGTACAGGCAGGATCAACAACGGCAAGACTTACAGGCAAAAAACACGGGGGGAACGAAACAGGAGAAACACTGCAACAATCTGGCAAACAGGACAGAGACAAGTCGGGTAGATATAGGGCTGGGCTGATGAGGTGATGGGAAGCAGGTGTGCAGGCAGGCAGGTGGAGATGATCAGGTGGGCGGAGACAGGGCGGAGAGCGGGGCAGGGCTGGAACACAAGGAAAAACAAAAGCACATGGACACAATGACAGATGGGGAGAACATAAACACAACAGCTAGGGGGCCGGAGTACTGACAGATGTATTGCATGACGCTACGATGATGTGCAGACACAGAGTGAGGGAGCCCTCACCCCTCTCCATTCTCTCTCCTCTCTCCTCTCTCTCCTCTCTCCCCTCTCTCCCCTCTCTCCGCTGCGCAGATGTGAAGAGCTGGCTGCTGATGTTCGGCTTTCAGCTCAGCAACATCATCCCGGGTTTCCCCAGACACACCCACTACTTTGTGGATCCGCCCTATGAGCTGCTCGCCAGCCAGGAGTGCGAGAACGCGCAGGCGAGTGAAGTTTCCATGGCAACGCCTCCATCTGCAGCCTAACGTGCAGTGCTCAGAAAGCAGACAGCACCTTAATGGTCAGAAAGAGGAGTTGACCGTACATCAAGAATAGAAGTACCTAGGGCTATCCTAAGAGTTTTTAAGTATTTAGGCAATGCAGTGGTATAGTAGGAACAACTACATTATTCCTTTAGCAACTCCTCTATGAGTGTCCTTAATGTTACATGACTAAGTGCTATCCCCTTTTCTAAGACAATAACCCTATTGTCCTGTGGGTTCAAATACCTGACTTTTCACCACTGACCCCTGACCCCTGACCCTGTGCCCTCTCTGCAGCTGATCACGGGGGTGCAGCAGGAGACGGATCGGCAGAACCAGGCCTTCATGGCGCTGGAGGGCCGGCTGCTGAACAAGGAGAGGCGGAGCCGGCGGGACAAGCCGGGCCACTGGTTCGGCAGCGTCGGCCCGTCCATCGTGGGGCGGGGCATGATGCTGGCGGTCAAGGGCGGCCACGTGGCGTCGGGCGTGTCGGCGGCGGCCAGCGAGGACAGGCGCAAGCTGGCGCTGGTGCTCAACGGCGCCGCCTACCTGCAGGGCACGCACTACACGGTGGACGGCCGCGACTGCCACTTCTTCGTCAAGGCGGGCTCGCCCGACGCCGACCTGCTGGCGCTGGGGCTCAGCGGCGGCCGCAAGATGCTGGAGGGCGGGGTCAACGTGACGGTGAGCGGGCGCACGCGCCGCGGCGCCACCGTGGAGCTCCGCGCCGGCCAGCTGAGCCTGAGCGTGCGCTACGGCGCCGCCGCCGCCGACGCACTGGACAAGGAGCGCGCGCGCCTGCTGGAGCTGGCCCACCAGAGGGCGCTGGCGGGCGCCTGGGCCCGGGAGCAGAGGCGGGCGCAGGAGGGCAAGGAGGGGGGCCGGCTGTGGACCGAGGGCGAGCGGCAGCAGCTGGTCTCCACGGGGAGGGTGCAGGGCTACGAGGGCTACTACGTGCTGCCCGTGGAGCAGTACCCCGAACTGGCCGACAGCAGCACCAACATCCAGTTCCTGAGACAGAACGAGATGGGCAAGAGGTAACAGAGCACCCCCGGGTGCCTCAGACTTTTCGCCCCGTGCCCGTCCCTCGTCCCCCGTACCCCGTCCCTCGTCCCCCGTGCCCCGTCTCTCCCCTCATCTCCTACGGAGAATAAGTGAAGCAACACACTGAACGCTGCAGGGACTTTTGAAAAGAAACAAACAAACAAAAAACTGTCACAGGCAAAAAAAAATGTGCTTTCTTTAAGAAGACTGACTTGAAATGCACTGGAAAAAATATCCGAAATGAAAACAAAAAAAAGACTTTTTTTCCAAAAAAAGAATCATTGAAAAGAAACTATTTTTGCACCCATTTCTTGGGAGGGTTTGTGAGGTTCAGATGGTGGGATGATCTTGAAGACAAAAAAAACAAACTGCCGGAAGGGAGCAGGAACATTAGCCTGGGTCCCGAAAGGAGCAGAAAACTCAATAACAAGCAAATAAGGGAAAATCTCACTGTCTCAGGCCACACGTCCAACATCACAGAACCATCCAGCACTGATGCAGTCACCTCCAAGAACAGAGAACCTTTTTTTTTCCTTTAAAAATAGATCAAGTGCAGCACCCTGTTTTGAGAATGAAAGAAAGAAAAACGACGGCTGTGTTAATTAAGAATGTCAGACCTGGTTACATTTAGACGGCACAGAAGTTCAGGATGTGCTTAAGTTTCATATGGTTCAACCACAGTTTGGGATGTACTTTAGTTTTACATGGTTCAGCCGCAGTTGGGGATGCGCTGTAGTTTCGTGCAGTTCGACCACAGTTTGGGATGTACATTAGTTTCACATGTTATAACCACAGCTCGGGATATACTTCAGTTTTACATGGTTCAACCATGATTGGGGATGCACTGTAGTTTCGTACGGTTTGACTGCAATTTAGGATGTACATTGCTTTCATACGGTTTGACCGCTTTAGATTCCTGAGACATTTTTCACCCGAACATTTCTGTACAGGATAATCATGAAAGTCATTCCCACATCGATTAGGAGTCAAGACGGACAAGGACCACTGTCAAATGCTATTTATTTGATGTTTTCTTTCATCTATTTATTTTTTTTCTTAGTACACTATGACAATCATGGAGGAGTCGCCAGTTTTACTGAAGAGGAGATACATTGGTGTATGTTTGTTTTCCTTTTGTAAGATATGTAAGAATAAGAATTGTTCATTGAAATTTTTATATTAATTTTAATTTGCTCTTAAGCAAATTATAGTCACGGACAAAAAAATAATATATGTAAAGTGTTTTAAAATGTTTATACTTTAAATAAAGTCTTTGAAACTGTGAGGACTGTTTTTTAAAACATGTCTGTATGTGGAGCATACAGGTCTACCTTTGTGCCACATGCTGTATATCACTAACAGGAAGTAGCCTGAATGAAGTGTGCAAAATTACGGCTGGCAGTACAGCTCTCCAGTTAAGTGATTCACAAGTATCCCCAGTCCCAAATGCCCTACTTTTAGTTGATTGTTTGTGTATTTTGTGTGTTTTTGGACCCAGAGGAATTGCTGTAACAGAGCCTGACCCTGCACAGAGCAATTTCCAGGTTTTACTGTGGGGAGCCACAGCAGAGATTTCAAGATGAAGACATACCAAGTCAGTAATTAGAAAAGGCCCTTACACTCAGATGAACCTTCTTTGAGTACAAATGGAAGTCCAGTCTTGTGTTATTTAGCTTGTAGTGACTGGTCGGGTTTTCCATGGTACACACACATGTGAATCCCTAACGATCAATATGCAAACATGATGAGTATAAAGGTATAACTGTCTGTTCTGGTTATTAATTCTGTTTTAATAACTGATTGCAAAGTGAATTTCTGTTTTTGAGGACAAGAACAGGTGTTTCCATTGACATCACTATATTCACTGTGAGAGTTCAAATATGCTGAAACAACACTCTCCAAGGCAGTTTCTATTTATTTTTTATTTGTTTTTGTGGTACTTTATTGTGCAATTTTTGTGTCTATTGTCATGTCCATTTGTTACTTATAATGCATAAGAACAGAAGCAAAAGCAAATAATTTGGGTATAATAATGAAATTATTTTGTTATTATTCTCTGCAAACTTTTTATATATTCACTAACAGTATCTAATGCTGGTGCACACAGTCTAAGAACAAGTGACCAGGTAACTGTAGGAGCAGTGTGCTACTTTGGCCACTAGATGGCCACAAGCGATAAGCAACAATCCAACAGAGGGGGAAGTTTATCATGCCATTGGCATGTTTTTCTCCATGTATGAATGAAAGGCTTCTTTGGATGTCTGGATATGAAAGCACCTTTTGGCACGTTTCTCCATGTTTCCAGTATGAAAGGTGTGGTTTGAGCAGGTGAGTGGATGAGATCGGTGTGTGCGCTTGTGTGTTCTGTGTGTAGGGGATGGAAAATAGGAGAACAATGTGGACTGGCTACAAAAACACTGGCCTCTAAGTGAAGACAGAAAATGTAATGTTTTCTGTTTCAGTGGGAGAGAAGCACATCATTCATTAAGGAGGAGTATACAGGAGCATGTTTGGGAATATGAATGAACGCACATACAAAAAGGAGTTAAAAATACACCTCACCTGGGACACCTTACCGCCCAAAAGACTCTGAGCCATCACCTCCACATCGAGAGGAAATGGGACAGATGCCGCAACAGCAAATCAGACACAACTTCACAACACAGAGGTATAAACCAAATCAATTCAATCTAAAACAGACACTTGTGCATCATCTTACACACTCGTTAGGTATATATGACAGTGCAGATGTAAGGCAAAAATATACAGAAAAACTGGCTGTGTGAACAAAGAGAGAGTGGAGGTGGTGTCTATTCATGGATAATTGGAGAGGGATATAATCATGAGAGGAGAAGTGAACTCCTCACTGGCTTAGATGGGAAAAGAGTAAGGACAGACTGAGTGAGAGAGAGGAAGAGAAAGAGAAAGAGCAGGATTCTTTCATAGTCCAGTGGGGCAGAGCCTACTGTACATCTTCTCTAGTACAGGCTAAGACTAGTACGTACAAATATCCCCAGAGCACTTAGTAGGAGCAGTATGACTAAAAATAGTCACAGACAGAGGGTTGGATTACCATTACCCAGTATTTCTGTGACCACACTGAGCATGCTCAGAGGATCCACTGACCTACAAACAAACTGGATGTGTTACTTGAATTCAACCACAATAAACTGTGCTATACGCGATGGTACCATCAGCACTTTGAAATATGTACATGGAAGCAGAGTTAGTGTCAAGAGCAGCAAGAGGAACACAAGGAACCAGCAATGAAAAAACATCCTCATGTCAATATAAAGTTTCCCCACAAAGAAATCAGGCTTGAAAAGAGCTTATGGATTATGAAAGGATTATGCTGACTTTCTCCCCAGAGAATGACAAACATGTCATTAGCACATTATTGCAGTGGCCCAGTGCTCTCTGTGTCACTTTAAATGTTTCATTAACTAATGTTGCATTAGACAGGATCAGCTGAGATTTGGGGTTTAACGTCTTCTCCTTGACCCTCACCCAGCCCCTACTGTCACAGCGAGGTGCCAGAGGCACAGTGTGAAACTGCGTTGCTCAGTTCGGCTGTGGAATGGGCACAGCTTGCATACAGGCGCGAGTCACACCCCTACTGGCACTCAGGTGACCACAGTGAGGCTGGCCCTGGACGAGGGGTCCCATGACACTGGGACAGAATGTGACCAGAAGCCTGAAGATTGTGGTTCAGTTGGTATGTAGTAGTGATACACACATATAGACATTACACACATGCACACACACACACAAACGCTCACTGATCTAAACAGATCTCAGACACAGAACACATCCCAAAACTAGGCACACTGAAAGACAAACAGAGATACACAAATAAAAATTGAGAAACACATAAACAAAATTGGAAAAACAGACCCAAATCTACATGGACAGGCAGACATCCTCATACTTATACAGTACAGATCCCAAACTTTGTGACATGGAACAGATTTTTACTGGCAACAGATTGACTCCAGTAGGGTGTCTTTTCAGTATTTATAACGAAAGACACAGATCCATCCTGGACCCCACCTTATCTCACACTGGCAATGGAAATCACAGAGAGGATCAGACACACTGGGACATGTAACCAACGCACAAATTGAAGAGAAAAAGTTCATAGAAATTTATATAAATGAGATTCACAAAACATCCATGGCCTATTCCCCATCCAAACAACCCCTCCATCCAGAGTCTGAAACCACAGTGTATTCTCTGTATAAAAACACACCCCCAGTGTCTATTCTCCACACACAAAGCTATTCTCACACACAGCAACTCTGTTCCCCAAACAGACACTCCACCAGGTTCTGTTTCCCCTGCTACTACCTAGCCCAACAGTCTATGCCACACATGAAATTCTGACCTACAGTTGGTTCCCCACACACAGAGCCACTCCCACAGATGATATTCCCTATAAAAAGCTATTCCCTCTTTCTATTCTCTTTAGAATAAATCACACTCTAATCCCCACACAAAAATAATTATGCCCAGCAGCTGCTACTGACATTCAAGCCACTCCCACAGTATATACCCCCACATACAAAACCACACCCACCTATAATCTATTCCCTAATCACAGAGCCATTCTGTATAAAGTCATTACCACATACAAAATACAATGTACAGCAGTTTACCATACACACTGCAAAGACATGACACACACAACATACACAAAAGCATCTTGTTGAAAGTTTATTCTTCGTGCAACTATTAAGTCTACAATAAGTAGCAAACATTTTGTTTTGTATGCTATTATTTTTTCATAATCTTTTTTCTAGGAACGTAAATATCAAAAAAGTTTAAAACTAGCTTTTAAAAATATTTCAGAGAAAGTTGCCAATACATCAAACATAAAAACGTGCAGAAATAATCAGTATCCCCATAAACACAATTAATTTAACATAATTTAATTTGATTGAAATTGATTTTAGACTTACTTTAGTTCATTTAAAAAACAGACTCTGCTGCACCCCCTGCTGTTGTGGAACAACATTGAAATTATTGAAAGAATTAATGGGAGGAAGGTGCAATTCTCCCAGGAGGTTGCAGGATCCAGCTCTGTAAAGTGCTGTGGCTGTTCTTTAGAAATGAGCTGGACACATAAATGGTTAGGGACTGGATGCTAAACTCTCAGTCTTAAATCAGAGATCCTTTCAGTTAGAAGAACAGTCAAATTTTTTTTTCCACTTTTCACAAAACATATTGGACAATTACAGTTAACATTACAAAATAAAAATGTGTCAGGAGAATCCTCTCATTTTGTGAGCTTATTTTTTGGAAATGTCCTCTGCTGCGACCTCTTCACACCGAAAAGGCTGAAACTGTTAGCGGAGAGTCCTGGAATTTCATCCAGATGAATACATCTTTGGAGTGGGACTGTAGATAGCCTGGAAGGGTAAGGGGTCAGGGGTCATGAGGTCACTGGTGGAGTTCAGGGGGGTTAGGTGAGCATGTCCCAGAGACAGCAGCAACAGAAGGCCGTCCAGCAAGCCGTGAGGCAGGCGTTCGATCCCGAGTCGTCATGTCTCCTCTCCTCTACCACGTACACTAAGAGAGAGAGAGGGGGAGAGGGAAAGGATGGGGAGAGGAAGAAAGTGAGCAAAAGAAGGAGAGAGAGAGGGAGAGAGTGGCAGAAAGGGGGAAAGAGAGTGAGAGAAGGAGAGAAAGTGAAAAAGGGGAGAGAGGCAGACAGAGAGAAAGAGAGAGAGGAGAGAAGGAGAGAGAGAAAGGGAGAGTGGGGGAGAGAAAGAGAGCAAGAAACAGACAGAGGGAGGGAAAGAGAGAGAGGGAGACAGACAAAAAGAGGTTTTCACATTGAGTCAAACCATTTAGCCCAACCCCCCTTTTTACGTTACTGGTCACATTTCACTCCTTCCTCTCTTTTCTTCCTGTCTCCTGTGGTATTAGTATAAGTGGGTCACGTTACATTACATTACATTCTAGGTCACAAGGGTAGCCACCACAGAGCTTCATATTAAATTGTGACAGAGCACACCTACAAACTCATGTATGCCTTTGGGGAAATGGCTTCTTCCTACAGCCATTCAGAAGAGCAGATAATGACACCCTGCCCTGACACAGAGCTGCCCTCATTCTGAACCTGCTACTGTTACCCTGTGCTGACTGTTATTCAAGCGCCATCTGATGCTGTCATCCACAAACAGACTGGGCAGCGAAAACAATGAAGAGTCTTCCCGGGGGCCTTGGGTCAGGTGAACAGCTGATATTCCACTCTCTTTCTCCGAAATTTCACCCACTTCCCCGGGCAAAAATAATGAGCTGGGATCAGTGAGCCATTGTCTGTGTTTGAACACACTGCCACCCACAGCTGCCAATGTGACACACTTTTCCCAAAGGATACTACGCACCACAGGTAATTTAGACCTCATTTCTCTTGGAGGAAAATAAAAAAAACAGCACCAAGGTCAAGTAATAAGCCAGCTCTTCAATCCTACAATTCATTTTCTTTATTATGTATCCATATTGCATTCTACTTAAGTTCTCACCATTTTTTCCCCACCCTCTCCCCCGCTCTCTCTCTCTAATCAATTCAAAATGCCTTATTGGCATGAAATACATGTGTTGTACACATTGCCAGAGCATAAAATCAATAGCAACATCAATAACTGTATGATACATGAATTAATTAGCGCAGCCTCTCTTTGCAGGCAGACTGGGAGTCCATCCATTAACAAATTACACGCCGTGTGCTGCAGTGTACCTACAGCTCAGAGCAGCCATCAGCATGCACTGCAGCACAGAGCCGCGTCCTTCATCCGTACCCGGAATTTACACACAATGCCGAATCTCAGAACCTGCCCGCGTTTCCAGGAGAAACCTTTTCGCACCTGTGGAATGTGACCAATTAGGCAGCTCCTTCTTTGTGTCAGTTTCTCGAGCCAGCGTGTGCATATTTGCGTACTTGTGTGACTGAAGCGACACAAGAACGGAGCGGATCCAGTCTACCATCAGGGCTTGGTCAGAACGCATGATATCAAATTCTCAACGATCGATTACAACGATCAACGAGCCTCATGATCGGTGCAAGATGATACACACAAGGTGTAAACTTTACAAGGCTGCATGACATTGTTACATTACTGGCATTTAGCAGACACTCTCATCCAGAGCCACTTACATGGATTACAAGACAGGATAGTATTGCCTGCCAGGGAGAATCAGGTGGTCTCCTATCTGTATCTAATCCAGGGGTAATCTATGACTCATAGGCGTGCTGTTTCTGTTCACACAGTGGCTACAGACTGGTGGTGCTGACCCACAGTGCTGACTGGGCGTTCAAAAGGAGAACACCCATGTCCTCATCCCTTCTTCCTGTCGGTATCCCAAACCGCACTGGAAATGTCTGAACCTCAAAACATCAACAACACCACGTCCTTTTAATAACTCAAACCACTCGTCAAGGCAGTGATATGTTCAATCAATAACCTCTGCCAGCAGTTTATCGTGAACTGCAAAGCTGTGCTGGAGGGGTAACTGAAGAAATAGGCTCCATTTCAAAAGGGCTCTCTAAACCGACATTCATTTTAAATTGCTCGGGGGTCATTTAACCAAGATAACTTCATCAGTGTGGCAGATGTGATCATGTTCAGATGCAAATTCCCAAGTCCTTTAACTAGTACCTTAATCGGAATGAGACTCCCAGACCAACTCAGGGTGGGCAGGGAGATCTCACGGGAAAAAAACAGAAACTGAGAATTTAAGACTAAATATAAAATGGAGAAGCAAACAACATCTGTGTTTTTTGGTTAGATAAGAATACTTGGAGTGACCTCATTGCATAAGTGGCCTGTGTCCTCAGAACAACTACAATCTGGACTGTCAGCCCCCACTGAGGGTGTCAGTACAATTTGGGGTCAAAGGTCAGTCAATAACCAATCACAGGTGACTAATTGCAGGCTCATTACTGCCTGTATCCAGTGCACTGACGCTATTATTTTAATTAGCTGTCATTGACACAGCAGGGAGTGAGTGCCTGGAGAATGGATCTACATCACTTATCACTGGTCTTAAAAATACCAGCCATAACAGGATAGAGACCTGTAGGATTATAGATTTGTGGGATTAACTTTTTGTATTTTCTTGGCCTGCATACTTACTTAACTCATAATAACCTTTTTTACACATCCACATAAATGTAATTTAGGAATATAATATTTCTAAGGACAGTAAAACATTTTTCTCTAAGTCTGTCTCTAAGCTATACATAATATTCCATTCATACTTATAGTTAATATTTTATTATTTCCAGCAAAATCCGGTTACGTTATTCACTGCATGACACCAGATAGGCAGCAAGCCACCTAATAAGTTCATCCCAATTGAACACTCACAAATAAAAACTTTACACTGTTCTGTGCCTTGTACGCATTTCAGATGTAAAACACAGAAAGGACAGCCCCATCGATAACAAAATAAAGGATTGAAATTAAGAACAAAACAAAAAGGAAAACAGGGTGGCAGTGTAGCATAGTGGTAAGGAGCAGGGCTTGTAACCGAGAGGTTGCCGGTTTGATTCCCTGCTGGGGCACTGCTGCTGTACCCTTTGGCAAGGTACTTAACCCACAATTGCCTCAGTAAATATCCAACTGTATAATGGATAACATGTAAAACTGCAGACTGTGTAAGGCGTTCTGGATAAGAGCAACTCCTACATACAATGTAAATGGTTAATGTGGTTTCTAAAATAACTAACTGCTTCACAAAGTACCATGAGATTCCTGGCAGTGGGGATGACCATGGCATTTCCTTAGGAGAAACTGAGGTCACTCTATCCAGATCAGATAGGAGCTTGGTGATGCAGATCTCTACGCCAGGGACCTCACCCACCCTAACAGCAGGGAAAGCAGGACTTTACTGCACACAGACCTGGAAAAGTGACCTCACTGCTGCATGGATCAGCAGGGCTTTTCTGAGGGTAAAAACAGGAGGCCGCAAGACTGCTGTATGTTTCCCCAAACGTTCATCTCAGCAATTTAAACCCAAGAGGAGTGTCAAACCCAGTCAATAGGACTCAGGTGGGAAGTGGGTGGCCAGGACTCTCCTAACAAACTTGTCGGTGTCAGAACATCAGAGCTCTCCGCATCTTGATCAATGCTGGCTTAAGGCCCCCATGGAAGGGCCAAACATTCTGGAACTCCCTGGTGAGCCGTCCAGGTGATAGATGTCAGAAGGTGAGCTGGGGCAGGAAACGAGTGTGTTTTCCATGGTTTTCCCACAGGGCTAGAATTCAGTAGCCTAGAGCTAGGGGGACAGAGTTCAGTGCTTGGATTCAGACAGCTTACAATTCAGGGGGCTAGATTTCAAGGGTGACAGAATTCACAGGATCTTGAAGGTTGAATTCTAAGGCAGGTTAGAATTCAGGGGGCTAGAGTTCACAGTGCTTAAATGCAGGCAGCACAGAACTCAGGCATCTGGCAATAGGGCTTGATGTAGGAGCTCTTCAGAGGAGGAGAGAGCGCCTTTAATTACCGTGTTTGCACCTCTCTGTGTTCCCAGGTGGCCCAGGCCACAGCTGCGCTTCTCTCCCGCTGCAGTCAGAGAAACACAGAGGGTCTCCTGAGGGCGGGGGGTCGGAGAGCCTCTGCTGGGAGCACAGGACTCACGGCGCTGTAATCTGATCTCACTAGGTTAACGAATAACCCTGCGAGGGATACTCTGAGCCTCCCATTGCTCTGGCCTTATTTATAGCTGCAGAAAGATGGTGGATCATTCCGTTACTACCAGTCCTGGGGGTAATCACTCAAACTCAATGTCGCCAGTGTTGTGCATGAACGCGTTAAAAGAGCGCGTTCATTGAACATGCTCATTTTTTTGGTGAACAGTGAACTTGAACGTATCTGTTTGCAACTAAAGAACGTGAACTTGAGCTCGTTCAGGTTTGCATGAGATTCGGAATCCTTGGGTGTGTTAAAGTTACTGCTTTATAAATAAACACGGACGACGTTATTCCATACTTCAGACATTTTTATTAGCGCAACTCATCCATCAGATAGACTGACAGCTCACAACCAACTGCCCATATCCCGCGTAACAATCACTGCGCATGTAGAGGTACACATATAATAGTCCCTGGAGCAGCTCTTTTAAAAAATGGAAGAAATTAACTGGGACTGTGAACTTGTTCAAATTCAAAATTGTGAATTATGAACGTGAACTTGTTCATTTTAATCTGTGTGAACTGAACTTTGAGCTAGCTCTTCTGATGTGTGAACTTGCACAACACTGAATGTCGCAGTAAATCTGAATCAGTCAGACTCATCAGACAACACCCACACTTTTCTTAGAACCAGATTTAATCACGCACCTAGCCAAAGCAAACTTACAGGTTTCTACAGCTAAACCTGCTGCTCACTTGCTACCATTGCCCATTTCTCCATCATTTCAGGCTTAGCAGCACATACTCACATTCTCCTTTTGGGTTTGTGAATGAATCCCTTCTGCTAACTTGTAGCTTGTACAAACAAGTAAGTCAAGCACAGACAAGGATGCAGGAAGATGCATCACAGAGAAGGAAGTGGCATCATCCCCCCCCCCATAGCTGTGCAGTCACTGTAGCCTTCTTTCAGTCCCAGACCAGTGAAGAGTGTGATAACCCTCCCTCTGCTCTCCCACCTCTCCCTCTCACCTGTGTTTTTGGGGGCCTCTCCGTACACTGGTCCGACCGGCGGGGCGTTCTGCCATCCGTACTGCACCTGGGGGTGCACGGGGTACCCCTGGTAGCCTGGCTGCCCCATATAGGGATCTGCAGGCCCTGGGGGGAAGTGGGGGTAGGCAGGGTTGGGCTGCTCCGTGAAGGCAGGGTATCCCTGGGTGGGGTACCCTGGGGCCGGGTATCCCTGGATGGGGTACCCCTGAACAGGGTACCCAGGAGTGGGGTACCCTGGGGCAGAGGGGCCGGGGCCAGGGTACGGAGGGGGCTGTTCGAAGTTCATCTGCACACAGCGGAAGAGGGCGTCCTGGGAGGGGAGGAAAACATATGAACAGGGGGTAATCGGCAGCAAATTCAGAGCTTTCTGTACGTATCATAGGACAAGTCCTTACAAGAACTGCAAGGTTCAGTGTGTTGAGCAATGACCTATATTTGTTTGTTAAAAAAATAGGGCTGGTAGGAGGATTTAGGATTTTTTTATCCTGTTGCTGCTACCATTGCAATGAGCACATAATCAAGTCAGTTCATGTCAGTGCAATCAAGTCCCAGCTCATATCCACTGCAGATTGTATTCGGGCATAAACTGGGAAGTATGTGGACAAGCAGCTAAACAGACTCCTAGAAAGCACTCTGTGACTCAGATCCCTCCACACAGACAGACTTCTGTTCAGGAACACTGTGACTGTCCTCAGATCAGCAATCCTGACCACACAGGATTTAATCTTACACAGTGGCTCTCCTCCCCCTGCCCTTCACTGTGTAAGTTTAAATAGCATTGACCTCCACATCATGACCATGGTGACCGTTGCCTTTGGTTGTGACCAAACAGCACCAAGCACACCAGATAATGGCCCTCTCACCTGTGGACTCACACATTTCCCACATGGGTGCAAATCAAACCCAGGGTCAGAAACACTTGAGATGCAGTATAGCAACAGACCACAACATCAGCACAATATCACACTAAATTCCACCACTCCACAATTCCAGACAAAACTCCACAACACCAGACCAAAAGGCCACAATGCCAAACCAAACCCTTCAAGTCCAGTGAGACAAGACCATCACCTACAGATTCACCAAGAAACATCTAAACCCAGTAAGTCTATAAAAACAAAACTGCATACTTTTTTGTAAAACAAAATACTCCTCAGAGTAAAACTAGCTATACCTAAAATGAGGATATTCTGGAATACAAACAGACATGATAAGCTCAGATGTGTTCATACTTTTATTTTCATAGTGACTAAATGTCTTTCACTGATTCCCACAGACTTGGTACTATTAGTATCCTTGCCAATTGGATGGCATACCCCACTGCTCTTTACAGCAGTCCTTTTCCCTTGACAGAGTACGATTTTCTATTTTTAGCTTAACTAGCCAGCTAAAGAGCTGCAAACTAGCATACATTAATAGGACACACATTCTTCCTCTGTACAGTATTACACTTTGAGCCTGTGACAAATCACATAAAGCAGCCAATCAGCAACGGCGCCACATGCTCAGCTGATAGAAAAGGCATCCCTTATTGGACGAGCAGCAAGATGTTTTTTTTTTTCCTTTTGCCATTGTTGTATTTTTATGCAGTGTCGTATATATTTCCCCCCTGCCCAGCGGCTACAAATGTAAATTAGGCTTTGATCAACTGAATACAGCGCACAGCAACGATATGTCATTAACATTTCCAATTAAGCATTGTCCTTTTTATATTCATTAAAATACATGCATAAAATGAATGGATGGATAATAAATACAAAAAATAATGCAATAAAGCCGACCGATCATATTACAAGAGTAAGAACAACAACAGAAAAGAAATCGTGTCACTGGCACTCTCATGTATCCTCTAGGAAAACTGCGGTTTAACCTGGCTGTCCAGCCTCGCCCAGACAACAGCATTCCTTTCCAGTAGCTTTTTTCTCTGCTTGAACCCACACACAGGATGCCAGTGAGAGGCTGGCTGGGTCACACCAAGCTTTCAGCTCAGTAAATTATTCATGCAAAAAGATCACACATCACAGAGCAGAGATGGCTATAGTCTTCCACCAGGCAACGCAAACCAAATGAGACAGTAATGAAGAAAGGCTAATACACATTAATGCAGAGTCTGTGTTCCTGGATGTGAGATGCATCCCTTTCAGATGTACAGTTGCACCCCAGTTACCTTATTTACCCAAGCCCTCACCTCATGTTCCACACTGACTCCACTGTCCCTCCATGATTTTACTCCCTCCACCACCATCTTACAAGCAGAACCATAGCAAAGCCACAAAGCATTCACTAAGCATTCAAACACCAGCACACATTTAAATAAGGTCATGTGCTTATAGCATATACGTATAGGAAAAAGCAACAGAACACCAAAACATGTTGCAAAGTTTCAACACAAAAGAGAGTTTTATCTTAAGTAAAACTGTGGACCACAGTGATGGCAGGTGCTATCACCTGCTGTGTGATTCCTTGAGTTTGTGACAGTTTCATGTCACATTGGCTATTCCACTGCAATTTACATCAGTCAAGTTTAATACATTATCCTGTTATACTGCTAGAGGTTTTACTGAAGTTAGTCAGGTTATATAGATCCTTAAATCTATCCAGTTCCTTAAACCCAACAGCACACAGATGTCCAACCATCACTGTGAGCATCAAGCATCTCAACACTACATATCACCACCTTCACGAATCCGTACACCTTTCATTCTATATCATATCTAGTTATTCATGTATCGATCTATCAATATGTATCTATCAAGGGCGGATCCTTTGGAAGCAATGTGTAAACTGTTAATTTTTTATATTGCTTTTCAATAAAAGAAAATTAAATCTATCAATGAAAACTGTCTATCTGTATGCTTCAGGGAGGAAAGCTCCACTTTTGCCCCTTGTGTTCTTCCAGTCTCCTCAGACAATGCATGAGCTATTAATTATTCAAGAGGTAAAAATACTTCCTGTTTTTCTGTAGCATACCTTTCAGTCCCAGTGGGGAAACCATAGCAACCACGGAACTCTTACTGTACTTCAAAGGGTTGTAGGGTCAGAATGTCCCAGTTCTGGGAGCGGTGTTTTGTTGTAGTGTCAGAAAGTGTCGCAGTGGCAACAAAACACTGTTTCATTGTTATTCCCAATAGGGAAGAGAGTCACATCCATGGATCCATGGCGCTTGGATTCCGTTGATCAACAGGAAGTACAGTAATGTGCTGCTTGCCGCTGCAATGCCATTACTTCTCTTTCTGTTCCAGAGATGTACAAGTTTCAGTGTGATTTTATATAAAGCATTTTGGGAAACAGTTGACAGAGCATGATGCACATACTAAGTTGTGGTGTGTGTGTGTGTGTGTGTGTGTGTGTGTGTGTGTGTGTGGGGGGTCAGGGTTAATCTGTGTATTAATCATCATCTAATGGAAGTCAGCTAGAGGAACACAAGACTAAAAATCAGAGAGGATCACATCCAATAGACAACCCCCAACGGCTAGTTTTAAGGAAGTTTTTATAGTCTCTAGTGCAGTGCGTAACTTCAGTCTCTAATCTTCCCATAACAAAATCCAAATTCTGAAGCATTACGTTAAATATTTACATAGAATTCCACTGACACTGTTCAGTTATCAGAGATCCCTGGAGCAATCAGCTCTCCACGGCAGGTCTCTCGTCTCATTCACACCAGCAGAAAGCGGAGCGAAGAGGAAAAATGAGAAGTATTTGCCTACTCGAAGATTTGATTTCAAACCCACAGTGCGCCCAGACGCAAGACGAAGGCCTGAACGAAAGCCGTCGTTAATCAAACGTACTCTCTGCCAAAACCCAACGGCGGCTCAGACGGTTTGCTCTGTGATTCTGTGTGTACGGTCAGCTGCGTGCTATTGGTTACTCTGAGAAACTGATTACATCCTCCCCACATCACTAACGAAGCGGAACAGCGGCTCGGTTTTCCTTCTGAAAATCTCACTGTTATAGACGGACCTTTACGTTTCCGTAATGATCAGATTCTGGCACTCTTTGTAACTTAAATACGTATGTTTACTAAAAGGGAACAAGACATCTTGAGTAATTATCCAGAATATAAACTAGTTACGTTGTTATTTCTTGAGACGTTTAAAGCTAACGTTTCGTTTGTCTTCCATAAACTTATCTCTTCTTTCAAAAGAAAGTTATTGGAGGACCATGTAGGTAAGATTAACACGAACAATGACTCCCCATGTGATTCTAATGGATTTTTAAGCTTCTCAGATACGGTATTATTCCTATTTATCCGCGGCTCAGAGAGCGGAGCCAGAATCCCCAGGGCTCACGTCTGTGGTCCTTTCCTCCGCTTACATATCCAACGCTAACTTTACGCACCGTATTCACTCCGTAGTGAGGTAAAAAAACGGTGTTCACATCAATGCGACGACAAAAACTATTGCATTTCGAAGATATATAAAGTTTGCAAACAACCGTAAACAAATTGCCAAAATTTCACCGCTCATTCAAATTAAGGCTACGCCGGGCCTTACGCTGTAGTTCGACTGCTAAAACGGGCACTTCATACATGTCAAACTGGCATACACTTTGCGTATCTCAGTTGCCGAAAAAGCAAAACTAGGGGCTGAATCAAGTGGCCCCATCGGCAGATACCTGCTCTCTAGCTCCCTGGACTCATTCTCGGTTCAGAAACCGACTTTGTAAGAATATCCTACTTCTATCCTGGCAGATAGCTCCCATCCTCTCCTCAGCCAGTCTGAGCCTTTGAAATGTAGAGCCCCTCTGGCAAATAAAAATGTTTAAGAAGTCTTTCATCCCAAATGCCATCAAAATTCTTAACTCTGCAAGTGACTGACAAAATTCAAGCAACAGACACTGACATGAACTGTATTTATTTATGTATTTGTTTGTTTGTTTATTTATTAAATCTTAATGTGTAATGTCACCTTGTCTACGTATTTCTTTTATTAATTGCCTGTCTGTTTCTTAAGTTGTTGTTCTTGTGTTTTGGTGAGCCAAAGACAAATTTCCACCCCGGTGGACAATAAAGATCTATTCTATTCTATTCTATTCTATTCTGTCCTGTTCTATTCTATTCTACTGGGAGATCTTGACACACAGTGAGACAGCGGTGAACAGTATTCGACTGTCCTGTAACTTGTATGGAAATTCCTAACAGCAAGAGGAACGCTAACAGGTAAAAGATACTAGCCTAGCGCCTGCATGTTTAAATAGTTCCCAATAACATATCTGATATTTTCCATCACAAATGAAATCGAACAAAATTAACCTAGAAGTCTCAATTCAAAAAGATCTTAAGTTACCTTTACTGGAATAGTCCTTGCGCGTTAGAAAGTTGTGTCCCCTTTTTCTGTCACTTTGAAACGATCTTCTCCGGGTTGTAATGTTTTTTTCTTCTTCTTTTTCTTCACCGTATCAAGTCATCCATTCGTACGCTCTCCCTGCTCAGCATCGACCTCAGCCGTCGAGTTGGACGTGCGAGCGGCGTGATGTCATCATGACAGCTGTGCGCAGGGTTCCAACTGGAAATTCAAGTCCCGTGAAATCATCTGACTTCTCCCCTCCCCTCTGCTCATTTCCTTACGTAACCACCGTCAGGAGGATCCCGCGGGGGGAGGGGACGTGACTTGATCACTTACTGTATATCCAGTAGCGTGACCGCATCCTCACACCAAGTCATAGAACAATGACGTATTTCATTTTCGTTCTTCAGTCGTAAATCTGAAATTTATTATGATTCGGTGACTGAATGATAGGCTAATACTTAGATTCCGGCATTCATATTTCAGATTATTTATATAATTACTAAAAGCAATTACAGTCTTTAGTAAATGGCACTTAGTCTCTCGCAATTGCAGTGCAATGTTAAATGAAATTAACCACAAATTTAAAAGTGGTTTCGCTTTAGCTAATTACTTTTAGCTAATTAAGCATTAGGTCGTTTTCTCGAAACGTTTGCGTTGCCACCTCTACAACATACTTTTGTTAGCATGTTTTCTTCATGATTCTTATTTATGAAATATAATAAATACCCATTTTATTCTGGGGTCAACTTTTCAATACCTACATATTCTCAATTGTTAGTAAACAGATACACCCAAACCACCTAAATCAAACCACATGCATTCAAACAATTTTACTCTGTTTAAACACACCACACAGCAAAAGGACAGACAGATCACACCTGTGGTTTATTGAATGTGTACCACTGACTCTTCTGACAGTTTTCATAAAAAGATTTTTTTAAACATCTCAAAGCATCAAAAGTAGTCAACCAGCAACACTCCCACAGAGCCACGATCATCGAGAACAGAACTGACAGTGCAAATTAATGTATCTGCATAAATCATATGAAATATTATTTTTTAAACCCAGGTTTAACTTTCAGACACCGGAGTTACAAATACCTATTCCTGAAGAGATTCACAGTCAGTTATATTTAAGCACAGGTGCACAGAGTCGAGGCCTAAATTGTAGGTTGAAAACAGCGCTTTCACCGGACTTATTTTGGCTTGTTTTTGTATTTTGGCGCCCCCTAGTATCTCTGGACATTATATAACATTAATGTCTTCCTACAGGCCTCTACTAACAAACCAGAAAATCTCCTAGACAGATCTGAGGGGCTTAAAGAGAATTCATTATTACTACGTGCCTCTACAACTGAGAAACTTGTGCTTTCTGTTTTTGCTTTGTCTTTTAACCTGTAAGTGTGCTACACAAATGCAGAACATGATGCTGAGTGGGAAAACTGCAGTCAAAGAATCTACAAAAACATGAGTATCTTCACCTACTGGTGATAATAAAAAACCTACTTCTGTGCCCTATCCATTCAAACAAATCAACTTCTTTTAACCAGTAAGCTTGATTTGAGATAAAAAAAAATGCTGCAGCCCCCTTCACAAACAAAATCTGACACCTAAAATACCGTTGGGTGACACTGAACTGGACCCAAAACGTTTTGCAGAATTGCAAGGAATAATCAAGGTGTGTGCATAAAGAAAAGGCCGAGGATTCTCTTGGACGGTCAGCGGGAGTTGGCAGAGTTTTTCCTTCCTCCGGGCAGGAATGTTAACCACTAAGGATCTGGAGTGATAGATCGACCCGTGTGTTCACTACGGAGCCTGCTGCAGGAGATCTATGAGCACACGAGACACAGGGCTGGGAAGGATCAGGAAAGCAGTTAAAGGTTCACTTCATCCAGAACAAATTAAGAATAAACCTAAAAAGGATCCAGGGGTGGCAGGGGAATAGGGGGGGGGGGTGCTGGAGGAGCCAAAATGAAGCATTGATCCACGCTGCGCCCCCTCAGTGGAAAACGGTCTGCCGCCAGCGCTTGTCGTACAGGAAGGGCCACAGGCTGTCCCGCACCGCTGTCCTGAAGGGTGTGGCCTCCACACTCAGGCCCAGTGACTCCAGCCGAGAGCACTCCAACTGGGCATTGTGAGGCCTCTGGGCTCCTGCACCGGCAGGCTGTTCCGTCACCTACAGAAAGGAGGGGAGGGAGGGAGGAGGGAGAGAGAGAAAGAGAAAGAGGAGGAGAGAGAGAGAGAGCAAGAGATGGAGGGAAAGGGAGACAGAGAGGGAGAGGGAGAAAGAGGGGAAAAAGGGGGGATGAGAGAGGAGAAAGAGAGAGGGGGATAGGGATGAGAGAGGAGAAAAAAAGAGGGAGGAAAAGAGGGGTACAAGCAATATAGAAGTTTAGCAGAGGACACAAATATAATCTTCAAATATATTATTTACAAAGAAAAGCAAAATATTTTTTTTTTAAACTGCCTGAGCTAAGTGAGTAATGAACTGATTTTTAAAATAAAAACTACGACACACAGCCCTCCAGGAACTGAACTCTGAACCCATGAGTTTAAGTATTCAGAAGAATGAAAAAACCAAAGAATTTTACATTAATAAAGGAATATCCGTAATTTTCAAGGCACAGTCTTTACAGAATCACAACAGAGAGAACTGGCA
Source organism: Megalops atlanticus (assembly GCA_019176425.1). Lineage (NCBI taxonomy): Eukaryota > Metazoa > Chordata > Actinopteri > Elopiformes > Megalopidae > Megalops > Megalops atlanticus. The sequence continues at coordinate 43,121,712 of CM032877.1, forward strand.
ATACTGTACGAGATATATCAGTTTGCTCTCAATATAGTAACAGTCTCTGAAGCCTGTCAAGAGTGTCACCCCTAACACTCTTACAGTTAATCCGTGATTCCAACAAATCAGTGAACTAAGGATTTCAAGCATGAGTCAGCCTGTTGAATCTACTTTGCAAGTACTGTTTCTCAGCACAAAACATCAGGCACGGTTTACAGAAATCCTCTCGACAGAAGATCATCAGAGCAAGGCCTCTGCATATTTACAGAGTTCATCTGCTTAACAGAGACCCAAAGTGTGGGAAATTTACATTGCAAAAACATTCCACATCTGACACACTCTGCTTCATAGCGTTTATAGGGCTGGATTTTCCACAAGCAAAATCAAGCTACAGAACATACACTATACAGCATCTTGGCTCTGCCCAACATTCAAAACCTGCACATGCTCTTGCTCCTACATGCATTTATTAATAAATAAACCAACAGATGACATTTTGAAACAAAGGTCCCTCGACATTATCTCTGACCTTATGGTCCCTGAGAGGAACAGCGTGTGCTGGCCTGACTCGTCTGTACAAACTGTCCATTCCTGGCCGGTCTGATGCGTACACACAATCACATACTTTTCTCCTCCCCGGGATTCAAACACAATTTGCGACCCCCCAGGGGGTCCAGAGGCTGTCGCCATGGCAACGACGCCACACACCAACACTCAGCTGTTCACTGGTATAAGGTGGTTGCTGGGGAGGTGGAAAGGTTAGGGCTAGGGAGGCTGTTGCCATGGTGATTGCCCACCTGTACAAGGTGGCTACTGGGGAGGCTGAAGGGTTAGGGTTAGGGAGGCTGTTGCCATGGCGATTGCTCACCGGTATAAGGTGGCTGCTGGGGAGGTTGAAGGCGTCGGCAATGGCACAGGCCATCTCATATTTGGTCATCTGCTCCTTGCCAGAGAAGTGGAAGATCCCTCGCAGGGATGGGTCCTGGGGGGGAGACATACAAACAACAGAGAACACATTAAAAACACAGGCAGCTTTGCAGTCCCTGGGACCTGCTGTCTAGGTTCATTACTTTCACCTATTCTATGTATGATGAATGACAATGAATGTGTCACAACAGCTGAAAGTATTGTTGGGCATAATCTGCACACAGAACAGCAGGCCATCTACATTCTCTCCCTGCAGACCAACACACGGCCATCGCTGCTGTAATTCTGATCAATAATACTGAACTTGAGGTTTACCACAAAACAAGCATGTTGGTACCATGTGCCAATGACTAGAATGGATAACTCCTTTTAGTCTGGTGTCAGTGGTCACGTTCCATGATGTAACAGTTGTGGAACTAAAAAAAACATAAGACATGTAACAGAGCGTAAACTGTTCATATGGATCACTGAAGGTTAATTGCACTGTTCCTGATAGGACAGATCATTTATCTGGATAATTGAGGGTTATTTCTACCACTCCACCTAAGACATATAATTTATATGAATCCTTGAGGGCCATTTGTACCACTCTGCCTAAGATGGACCATTTGGATTGATGATTGACGGTTATCTATGATGTACCTGTGTATAAGGCTCATCTAGGGTTACCTGTATGTGATAATGTGGATGGTTTACAGGGATTGCTGGCTGACGGGTGACTCCGAGCTCACCTGCAGCCTCCTCTCAGCCATCAGCCTGCAGACGCGGGCCACGTCGTTGACGTAGGTGGGGAAGCGCTGCTGGCAGTGATCCACGGTGCAGCTCTCCGTCCCTTCCTGCACCCGGTCCCAAAGCACCGCCACCGCGCTCTCATCCACCCGCTCCACCTCCCCGAACAGGATGGGTACCCTCAGCACCGCCGCACCTGGGGGGCGGGGGGGGACAGAAGGGAGTCAGGATGGGACACCTCAGAGAGTCATATACACTGCTGACCCGGGAGGAGAGAGGAAGTCAGTCACACTGGTAAACCTCAGAGAGAGTCATACACACTGCTGATCGGGGGGCAGAGAGGGAGTCGGTCACACTGGTAAACCTCAGAGAGAGTCATACACACCACCCACTGCCAAGCTTAGAAGAGAGAGGGAGTCAGTGGCACTGGTAAATCTCAGAGAGTCTCATACACACCATGCACCTGAGGAAGAGAGGAAGTCAGCTATACTGGTACACCTCGGAGAGTCATACACACCACACAACGCTGAGCCTGGAGGAGAGAGGGAGTCATTCTCACTGGGACACCTCAGAGAGTCAAACACATCGCCGTGCCTGGGAGAAACAGGGAGTGAGTCACACTGGTACAGCTCAGCATCATAAACACCGCTGCACCTGGCAGAGAGACAGGGAGTCAGTTACACTGGGACACTTCAGAGAGTCATACACACCACCCACCATCAAGCTTAGAGGAGAGAGAGAGAGAGTCAGTTACACTGCGACACCTCAGAGAGAGTCACACACACTGCTGATCAACGGGGAGAGAGAGAAAGTCAGTCACACTGGGAGATCTCAGAGATTCAATACACAACATCACTCCTAAGAGGCAAGAGAGGTGCACAGTAATAACACACACACACACACACACAATCTAACACGCTGTTTCTTTGGTTGGTCATCAGTGTACACAGCTATCCAGACATCTTCCAAGGCCCACAGAAGCACTTTCATCACCAAAAAAGGGAAAAAAAAGGCTCAAGAATTAGCTGAGCACCTTTACCCAAAAAGCTTAAATAGAAAAGCTTGTGATGGAAAAGTCTGTGACATTAATGGACACGGTTCTGTTCCGGTGATCATGATGTTGATGATGGACAATACTGAGTAAGAGGGTGACAGGGAGTACCCATACCTGGGTTGTGCCTCAGGACCTCCCTCTCTCCCTCCAGTTTGGACTTTCCGTACAGGTTCAGAGGATTGGGTGCATCGTTCTCGCCGTAGGGGGGGTTGCGCCCATCAAACACGTAGTCCGTACTGATGTAGATGAGAAAGATCCCAGCTGTAAAATGAAAGTAACTGTAAAGAACAAAGCACTGAAAGGACGCTGGCACACAGACACACATACACAAACATACAGACACACATACAAACATAAAGACACACATATACAGACACAGAGTTAAACAATCCACAGCCCAGAAGTGAAGGGACTGTGACATGCCATGAGTGGAGCTGCCGTATGCTGTCAATCACTGATGTTCTGAACCAGTGAAAAGACTTTCTTCTCCAGCATAAAACTATGACTAATGCAGGTGATCCACTGCTATCAATTTTTGGATTCACCATGCCCTAAATTCCCTTTAGTGCTACCAAGCTGATCAGATGTTCAACAATAACTGAAAGGTCACATTCAAATACATGCTTTTACTGTTAGTTTTATAAACTGAATGCATACGCTTTGGTTTCCAAAACAGGCACTGTTTCATGGGCACAACCAGCCATTGTTGTTAAACATAGCTGTAATGTTGTCGTGCAAATCCTTTTCCATATTCCTCCCCGCGGGCAAAAATATACAAAATCGTAAAAAGGACCTGAAGCTTTTGTGCTATACAAGCAAAAATACTGCAGGCTCACATGCAAATGATGTCAGAATCAAGCTGCTTGTGCTTTCATGAGAACAAGATGTTCAGTGCTGGCATCTGGCAATTTCAAAAATTCTTATTTATCCTTCTAAAATCAAACTCTTTTCCTGTTTCCTGTCAGAGGCTGCCCAAGGGAGAATGTGATTGGTCAGCACAGAAGGACACCTAACAGAAGAACTCCCTGCCTGAATTTTATGGCCAAGGATCTCTGCTTGCACTGTACTGACCTAACGGTAAGTGTCTGGTTTTCTCCGAGGAGAAACATATATCTGAGCGGTATACATATTGTCCACAGAGAGCTCAGTCTAAGTTGAATTACACACCTCAGAAACTGTAAACAACCACCATATCACCAGCACACATACACTATTATACCCACTGTTTACAATATTTCCTTTCATGGAAATTTAAGATAATTCTACATTATTGCACGGGATTCTTTGGTTGCTCAGCAGCTGCCCTCATGCAGGGTTACTAACACATTTTACCCAGGCATTTGCTGATGCAATTCAAGTGCCAGAGTGACAAGCACCACCCAACTGTGCAACAGCAGTGCCTTAACAGGGAACCAAACACTCAGCCTTTCTGGACGCAAACTCAGCTCCCAAACCACAAACCAATCAGACTTCACATACCGTTCACGTGACTCAGCTTTGGAAATTATTTTTTTAAAAAAGGAGGACAGAGAGAAAGACCACGGGGAGCATGTAACTGACCTGCCTCCTTTGCCAGCGTGGCCGAAGCATGGATGTTGAGATTCATGGCTGCCTCGGTGTGCCTCTCGACTACATCTGGCCTCCGCTCCGCAGCACAGTGTACAATAACATGGGGCTAGGAGTCAAGTTACAGACAAAAAAATTGGAGTGAATGCAAGTACTACCACAAGAACCAGTATTAATAAATATAAGAACAATGACAACAACATAAGAGTAAGTATTATTACTTTTTGTTATGACAATTGCAAAAAACAATGAAATCGTCATCGTTATAACAAAAACCACAACAATTACCTGGAAATCCTGTATAACCCCTCGCACGGCATCCTCGTCCATTAAGTTGCACTTGAGGAACCTGGGCCGCGCGCGGCTGTACCCGCAGCCCAGGGTTTGCCACGCATTGTTCTGAAACTCTTTGTAGACCGCGCGCCCGAGCAGCCCCGTGGCACCCGTTACCAGCACGCGCCTGTACGGGGTGTCAATGCTCTCCTGGAGTAGGACACAGAAACGGGAGAATCATTTGCCCATTAAACGGCTAATTAACGGACAAGTTCACGCAGACATAAGGAAATGCGAAAAGTCTTTGCCTTAAATAAAGCGTTTGCGTGTCCTATAATGAAATACAACTTAAGTCGTTTGTTTAAATGCACAGGTTGATTTGCGCTGATGTGCTTGACAGAAATGTCTGTCCATTAAAAGTCTACATGGCAGTTGCGTCAACACTGTGGTTTCTAAGGAAAGGTTTTTAGCATTACCGAGCGGTAATGCTACAGGTTTATTTACTAAAAACGATGCCATGAGATGGGGGTTCCGTTTCCTTCCACTCGAGCTTATCACGTCTGTTTCATTTACTTCCGCAATTCTACACGTACTTAAAGAGAAAGCCCTCTCCCTTTGACATTCAGACGAAAATTCTGCCATCGCGAAACGAATTAAATTTGGCGGAATTCAGCCTGTTTTGCCATTTGGGCGTTGTAACACGAGGTCAAGAGGGCGATGCTCACGTGATCCAGGCAGGAAGCAGAAACGTGCCCAAAACTCAACAACAACACACCCCATTCCATTCGGTTTTTGCTGCATAAAACACGGCCTTGCCATAAAAACAACAGTCGCAAACACCGCAAGAAGGGGGCAGTTTCCTCCAACCACCAATGAATGGCACCAAGCATTAAAACACTACAATCTTCTGTTAGTACTGAACGGAATCAGAAGCTTTTGCACAATGCACAAAGCTATATTTCGGGCGCGGATTGAAAAATAGCAACTGGTAATCCACTTTATCCACTGTTAATCTCCCGCACGATGCAGGTATCAGTGGTTCAGTTAAATCGCGCTAATACATGCATTCGTTTCATTCAATCCTGCAAAATCGAATTACTTACACTGGTAGACGCGTTACTGAAACAAACGCAGGCTTTTTGTACATAAAGTAGGCTCTCAAAATTGCGAACTGGAAAAACGATCTGAACGCAGGCAGCTAGGCAACTCGACAGCTAAACGCAATGAAATGGCAGTGTTCACTTCTACTAGCTCGTTATCTAATGCAAAGAGAGCCGTGCCACATTTCACCTCGCGAACCCTACCTGCACTAACTCTACGTGCCCGGGTGTGAAATGTATCTTCAATTCCTTGTCTCTGACGTTCATTTCTATGCAGCCAGCTAGCTATCGTATAAATGCTCCGGATTACGTACGGTTGTATTTCTGTTGCGCAACCGAGTTCTGGGACCTTCGCAGATCAGCTGTTTCCTGTAGCTGAGCTCTCGCATATTATCGCAGAGCCTGCTCGGTCGCTAAAGCGAAGTTAGCTAGCTAACACAGCTATGTGCTATATGTTTCGAGAGCCGGTTCTTATTTGTACACAAAATCCATGCAACTTTTGTTTTTTATTTGTTCGACTATAAACAACTCCTCACAGTGATTCCATATATTAGCCTGCTGCTGAGCTTAAGCTGGTGCTTTTGACTTGATTGCAGCTACCCAGCTAATACGACCTGGTTTATTACACATACTTAGTCTTTTGTTTCGTTTCAAGTGACCTAGATCATCGAATAGAAGCCTACTGTACACGTACAGCTAGCCAGCTAACTGCCTATATAATTACAGTGCCTCGGTATACTTTTGCAGGCATTTCCCACTCTTAACTAGCTAGTCTCCTGTGTTAACTTGCTTGCAAGACAGCGAATTAGCTAATGCTTACGTGTCGTGCTGTTAGAGATAGCCTTCCCAGCAAGTTAGCTTGCTTTCCTCTAATGAAAAGTCCGCGATAGCTATGCTTAATGCTTAGAAATGTGTTCTTACCTGAATGTCCCCATAGGGAAATCCAGGCATCTTCCTCAATATTTGGTTTGATCTAATACTGATGCCGTACTCTTTCAACAAAGGCGGAGTACAGTGGAGTATTGTATTCCGGCTACACGTGAATTTTAAAGGCATGATGTATCCTTAAAGGGCGGTTAGCTACTGATTTTTATAATGCGACAAAAAATGCAGCTCGGTCAAGTACGGCAATGACACACATTACATTACTGACATCATGACATTTAGCAGACGCTCTTATCCGGAGCGACTTACATCAATTACAGGTTTTTAACAATGTTATCCATTTATATAGCCAGATGTTTCACTGAGGCAATTGCTGGTTAAGTACCATGCCCAATGGTACAGCAGCAGTGCCCCCATGGAGAATCGAACCGACAACCTTTCAGTTATAAGTTCTGCACCTAAACCACTACGCCTACACTGCCGCACATTATATTATAACATATACACACGGCGTTTTGTCACCGCTATGCAGTCACTGATCATTACATGATCTGGATGTACCCTATTCATGATTCGGCTATATAAGTTAAGCCACTACGATGCGTGTTTTTTTAAGCCACATCACAGACATAGGCTACTGCAACCGAAAAGTAAGTTGACTCTAGCATAATAATTTTACGTACATATCTATATTTAGGCTAAGGCTTGACGCGGAGTGTGAAACGCCTAATTTTACTTTTAATTAGTATATTTATTTCTTAAATAATGTTCGATCATTGGAGATTTCGGTTTTGCGACCTCTCTTCTTGCCGAATCTTGTTGATATCGGACTTGCAAGGTAATTTCCACAGTCTTGATCATGGATTTATTCACACGTCGTGTTTTAATAACAGGCTCTGAAGTTCAACTGTTGTAACTCAGGGGCTGTGATATTTCCAAAATCACATCCCTCATTTTTAAAAGGTAATTAGCTGACCCTCTCTAGGAGTCACTTCACACTCTAGTCACATTTCGATATAAAACCGAATAAACCAATTTTAGCACGTTGTGGCTTGTCATTTGAGATCAGTGTTGATATTTTAGAAGTCGACACCTGCCTGTCTTTGAATCCTCTTCTTTCATTATCAGATGACCGCTAGATGGCACTCACACGATTTCGTTCTCTGCGCTACTGAGACTATCCTTGACAGTGGATAGCTCAATGCCTCGTGATCTCACACATCTAAACATGTGTTGACTTCATGTACCTGTTTTTTCCACTCATACAGAACCAGTTTCATAGATTTTCACACGAAACTGGGTCATATACCATATGTAAATAGGCAACGCTCTGAGGCGTCTCCTTATCGGAAACGAGCATTGGTTATGTGAAAAAAATTCAACTGGACAGCTGCAAGAAGAAAAAAAACGTGCCATACAGGCACATGCATGAATTGCATGCAAGGAATTTCTCAATATATGATTTCAGCATAGGGAAGCAGAGCTAAAACAGCCAAAATATTCAGAAAGGAAATTCCTTAAATTACATTGCATTTCCAATTCAAATTCAGATATTGCATTTGTGTGTCCTGAGCAGAACTTATGGAGGCAATGCTGAAGTTTGGTAATCGGCATGCACGAGATGTAAGCAATGATTTCTCATTGACAAGTCAAATTTGCCGTCTTGGACAGCAATCCTGTGTTGAATTGTTATACATAGGCACAGATCTTTACATATGTCTACACTTGCATTGTTCTAGTAACAGAAATAGTTTATTAGGGAAAAGTCATATTAGATGTGATATTCAAATCCAGCATTTGTTCCTCCTCAGTATATTTTTGGCTTCCCTGTGGTTGAGGGCGAGGGAGTAGACTAGGTGGGGTCAGTTCAGGAAGGGGTTTCTCGGGCCAGAGAGGGGTGTAAGCAACTTCTGCCCAAAACTCTATGCTAATTGTTCGGGGTCAGTAATGGGGAATTGGCAAACTGATTTTAGATCTGCTTCCAGGTGCCTGGAAGCTGACCCACCACCAGGGGGCGCACACTGTTGCAGAGTTTAGTTGAAGGTGCTGGTGTTTCCAGCTGGACAAGCAAGCAGTGCTTCCCAAGCTCGTCATTCTTGGATGGAGGGATGAAACAACAGCTGCTGGGGTTTGACTGACAGGTGGTGGGGGGTGCAAAACCCTGACACGATTCCTGACAGCACGTGCAGCTCTGGGAATAACTCGACAACACATCAGATTCAGCTGCTACACCACTGAATTAGACATAGACACACGCATGCGCACACACACACACACACACACACACCAGTATATACATGCATGCACGCATAAACACACAGCAGTACGTACGTGCATGCACACACACACAGATACACTCAGGCTCCAACATTAATGGTGGTGACGATTCTTTGGTGTTCACGGAAGATTTTGTTCGTTTTTCATTGGGAACGTAGGCCTGACACTCCTGTGCGGAATTGTACTGTGTTACGGGAATTGTACCGGAACGTTCCACCCACTGAGCCGGTGTCACCGGCTGCAGAGCTGCGGTTTTCCCTGCTAGACACACACACACTCACAAATACTGAAACTGGGAGAAGTCCAGACTTGTTCTTCATAAACATATCGTTGCCAGCGGCAGTCTTTTCAGCAGTGCCCGCAGGACAGTGTATGAGCACTTCCCAAAAATACCCAAGTGCATGTGGGAACCCATCAGGGTGATAGGGGTGGGTGAGTGGGTGGGTGGGGTTTTGGGGTGGTTGTCTGGGGGACAAGGCCAGAGAGTGTGGCAGGGTTCAGAGCTCCAGATCCTGAAGGGGCCACACCCACACACACTGCTTTTGGGGCTAGTTTGTAAGGAAGCAGAGCCAGGTGTTGTGAAAGGCTGTTTCAACCCACGCATGGGATTTTAAGTGATCAGCCAGATTTTTTTCCTGCAAACAGGAAGTCATTAAAGAGGTGCTGAGATTTGATCTTTTATTTCCCAATAAACCCTTTCACAGCAGTAGACAACATATTGATTTCATCCACATAGATTTCCAAAGTGTTGATAAAGTTATCCTTACTGACATTGTGGAATGTAAAGTAGTATTTGTATAAGCTTCGGACAAGCCACAACTGAACCTCCCCCTTCCATTCAGGGGCACTGTGCTACCCCTGTTAGCCAATCACAGAACAGCTGGAAATAAATTTGGTGAGTGTTTGAGTGACAGGTCATATGTGTTGATTTCTATTCTATTTCTAACATTAACCTGCAAAGGGAGACTTCTGACATCTCTATATTTCTGCTGTGAAAAATGACCTAAAGGTATCAGCAGTGCACTTTTGACATTTACTGTAGGGAGGATCCTTGGGATATTATTATCTTTTTTTCTCAGAACTGGTCCTCAGTTTTGTGTATGAATGACAGCCCTCCCACCTGGTCATCCCACCCAGTTCCAGTTGTACTCAGTGGGGAATGGGAGAAATGCAAGGGGGAGTGGTGATTGACAGGACTTTCTGCCACTCAGGAGAAGAGGCAGTGCCTGCTCCAATGAAAAGAGCAGGAGTCCAGTTCAAAGAGTGTTAGTGTGTGTGTGTGTGATGTGTTGTCGAAGCACTGCAGTTGTCCTAGTTGTCCAGGCAACTGCACTTTGGCCAGTGAACAGCATCAGGCGGAGGGGACAAAAATAGTCCCCCACCCCCATAGCAGAAGGGACTAAGAGAAGGAATTATTGCTTAGTGTCAAGTCACACCCCATTTTTAAAGACATTCTTTATCACCACCAGGCATATTCCCATTCAACAGTGACTTGCACATATATTTAAGCTGTGAATACCATGAGAACTCAGTAGGTGTAGGACGCAGGCCATCTCAGCTCTCAGTCTTCTTAAACTTTTCCAACATACATTTGAAGCAAAATAATGTGATCACATTCAGGGTTCAGGGGTACTGGGAATTTCCCTGTCTCCTCTGAGTACTGCATGCCTGGCCTGGTCCCTGTGGCCTTATGACAGCACTTCAGATATTTTCAGTGTGTTAAGTCCTCGAGTTGCCCCTACATGCACTGGTGACCCAGTTCTATAATGCTCTCTAGCGCCGAGTTTTAAAGGAGAAGTCCGGCCAGAATCTACAACAAGATACTTACAATTAAGGTGTTACTTTTTTTGCAAAAAAAGAGGTTCCATCTGTTGTTGACACATGGGGCATCTTTTCAGCTCAAAGCATCTTGTGTGAGCCAACGATAAAACGTCAAAGAGTACACTGAAGGCATTTCATTCAGAATTATTTAGGTGTTTTTTCAGTGGAATGGGGGTTGTCCCTAGTCACTTGAAAGCACAAGCCAGACTGTAGATATACTCCTGGGTATGCTTATTAGTGGAAAAAAATTTCCAGTGAAGAAAATGTACTTACCACTTAGATAGAATATATATACAGCCTGAATCTGGATTTAGGCCTGGACTTCTTTTAAATAAATCAAAGGAAGCATTCTGCTGAATAAACTTGTATCTTACAGTTGAAATATCTGGTGTCCTCATATATTTGCAGGGATCCCTTAGCAGAACAGTTTACTACTGTGCACAGTAGCTCAAAAGGGACAATGTGGAGCAATGGTTAAATATCCAGGCTTGTAACCAGGAAGCAGTAAATTTCACCTCCAGGTGGGGCAAAATACTTCACCCAATTTGCTTCAGTATCCTGTTGTATAAATGGATAACATGTCAGATTTCAGTTTAGTGAGTCATCTTGCATGAGGGTGTCAGTCATGAAAATAAATGCTGAGTGGCTGGAATCTATTTACATCCAGTGGCAAGTGAAAGAGGAAGTGTGTTTCAGGCAGCCATGTGAGGTGAAACATCAGCTAAAGGGTATAAACTTTAATTCCTTATTTAATTAACTAAATAGTAGGCCAACATTTCGAGCTGTTTTAGATATTCCTCTCTCTGTAGATACATTCTGATTAAGAACAGCTGTACTGATACAGCAGCTCCAACTATACTGAGAGTAGAACCACTGATACTGAACTTTTAACTGAGAGCTGAACCTCTGATACTGCAACACCAATAAATCCAAGAACCGAGCCACCAGTAACTGCAGTTTTGACCACATTGAGCACAGAACCACTGAGAGCCACTGACACTGCAGTTTCAACCATACCACTGATATTGTAGCAACAGCAACATTTCTGCAGAGTCCCTCCACTCTGAATGAACAGAACAAGGCTGCCAGGTGACCCTTACACCCCTGCTGTAAGATATGCATTTTATCTCTCACTGGTGCCTGGTTAGTCATGCATAAAATGTATGGTTGCTGCGAAAATGGTCAGGCTTCATAATCACCTCAAAATGTGTGAAATTCAAACTAATTAAATGAATTAAAAGCTGTGCATGGTTAAATTGCAAAATGAATCCTTTATACTGCTTTAAAATTCATCTCGTGTGAATTGTAGGACTCCCATCCCATAAAACAAGATGGTTGGATGATTTAATTGTAAGGCAATTTTAAAAATTGGGTTATCTCATCATTGTTATATCAATGAGTACATGTGTATATTGTAACAGGATTGATACCACAAATAAAAACAGTTCCATAGTACAATCAACAATAAAGTGTCCAACATTCCTATATATATATATATGCATATGTATGTATGTATTCCTATATATATGCATATATTATGTATGTGTGTGTGTTTGTGCATTATTCCTGTTCTACAGCATGTGGATCATGCAACAGTTTTGAATAAAACTACTAATAATTTTATTCATACAGCACTTTCCACACATTGTTTTCAGAGCACTTTCTGAAAAAGATTAAAACATGAATGTGTATGTCAGGGCAAAGTAAGTGGATGCATTCTGGGAATTGTACTCATTCCTTTGTGACCTCAGAAGTAGGTCCAAGGCAACCAGGCACTTCAGTTTGCTCAAGAGAGTGTAACAAATTTGAAAGGGTTCCCGATGGGGTTGACGGGGCCTCTGCTGTAGACCATAGCTCTCTGTTTCTCTCTATCTCAAACTGAACGCAAGTGATTTATTAATAACGGCACCAATCCAAGCAGAACCACATCTTACAGTCCACTGTAACAGGCCCCCGAAGAGGAGCTGCACTGTTGACCCCAGTGGCTGTGATAACTGACCTCGTTTCCTTGTGAGCAGCAAGTAAACAGGATGATAACACCTGCAGCCCTTAAGCACCCTTTGGAAGCTTACACATCGTTTACCATCAGAGCAAAAAACCTCGAGGTCCTTCTCTCAGGAGCATGCAATGGATATCCCAGAATTCCAAGAGTCACAACCACTTTCCTTTCAGAATGCTATGGTACTTCAGAAAACCTCACCACTGTTCTGAAGTTATTCTCCATTATGACCAGATATTTAGCTCCTGTTTCCCTTTTGTCCCCCAACTTACGAATCTATGAGGTTCTGGTGCCATCTGTGTTGCTATGCTAACAGTAGATGTTTTGTTTTAGACCACACCCCCTCAAGATTATTCCAAATGAGCAGCAAATCAGAATGTTTTTTTCTTAATTTTTGTTAATTACCATGCATTTGTGATTGTATGGTTAAATAATTAAGCACTGGGGTACTCTCTCAGAACTACAGGATACAGCATGGGTTTCCAATACAATGCCTCCATTTATTAGTGGTAACATACCCTGTTTAAGTCTCTCTCTTCCCCTTTTTTCTTACATATCACTCCCAGTCATTCTTGGTGGGTCATTTTCACACAGCATGTTGTTACATCGTCTAACACAGTTACAGAAAGACAGGAGACAGCACTGACCAGCACCTGTGACCCTCAACCCTGCCCCGTGACCCCCTTCACACTTATCATCCCCACAGTGCCCTGATTAGATGGGATTATCTAATCTCCAGGGGAGAATATGTTTGGGCAGGGAACTGGGTCACTCATTCCTTTACTGTAAACGGATCGTATTACACACCACATGTCAGGGGGCGACAAGGAGGGGAGGAACGCAGGATCCAAACCCAGGCCCTCCACACACACACACACACACACACACACACACACACACACACACACACACACACACACACACACACACACACACACACCAACACATGCATATTCCGTCTCTCCAGCATGCAGGCAGGCAGAGAAACAATGACAACCTCTCTTTTTGTAACTGAGTTTTATTTTACACATCTCTGTCCTTTCTCCTTGCAGCTGTGCTGTCTGGCATGGCAGAGTGTGTACACTGCCACCACACGTGCACAGCTCCCAGAGCAGACAGGTGACCCCCACCCCGAACCCACCCCAGCATTAGGGCCACACTCGGCAGCAAACCCACAAAAGGCCACCATAAATAACGAAAAAAACGACTGTCTGTAGTCACCTCCTGCATAAACATAGATTATGCATTCATACGTGTATTTAAACAAAGTGGCGAATGTACAAAAGGAAAATCGTACAGCGAGCACAGGCAGCTCCAGCCATCGCTGGCCTCCTCTCCCCGTCCCCCTCTGAGGAGGAGACCGCTGCCCTCCTCTCTATCTGCACAACACAAACCGCTGCCTTCAGTCGCAGGGACCAAACACCCTGCCATTCACATTTCCCCCAAATAACCAAAAAAAAAAAAAAAAAAAAAGTATCTTTGCATTATAAAAAAAGGAAATAAAAACTGAGGAAAAAGACGTCCGGGGATCTGGAGAGACAATGGGGACGTCGGAACAGAAGAGAAGCCTTCTCCAACTGGAGGCCAATCTAGGGGGCTCAGATGTCCATCTCGAACTGGCTGTCATCAGCTGCATAGAGACAAGAGGGGAAAGAAAGAGTCAGCGCCTTCAGACAGTGGGATCAGATGGCTGATCCAGACTCTGACGCCTTGTGTCGTTTTTTTTTTTTCGCTTTCACACTGAAATTCACAGTATAGAGTTAGAAAGTGCAACTGATATGCATGAGAGCAACAGGGTTAAACATGGTTGTGGGTTTTTTTTTTTTTAAACATTGATCTAAAGTCTTTAGTAAGTACATCTGGCAACAATTCAGGAAACTGCAGGGGGTAACCTGTACATAATCACCATGGTCAACTTTGTGAGGTACGCAGCCAAAATAAACGATTTCAGCAACTCTTGTGTAATCCACTGCCTTATTCAATCATTTATTTATACTGATACTCACGTGCACCTGGAATTACACCAGGGACGTCCAAGCTGAAAGGATTACTTCTGCCCTACAGAGCACAGACTGCAGCGTGCAGGGTCTCTTTTTGTGAACAGTTACTGGGGACGTGGGGTTTGTTGGTCTGGTCTGAACCGTCTGGTTTACTTAGGAATGGTGGGAAATCGGATGGCTTAATAGCCTATAATTGTTTTTTATCCTTTTTTTATTCTGTTTTTTATTCTACCTTTTGATTTGATCTCATTAAACCTTTACTCCTCTGTACCCTTCAATATTCACCCAATGCTTCCTTTGGGAATAGTATTGTACCTGTTCCCCTGACCTCAGTAATCTTCCACATGCAGGTTACCTTTTTACACACATGGGCGTTTTCTGGCTTTGAAAACACGGCTTTCCTTACACAAGGCTCCAGGGGCTTACAGGCTTTTACTTTTTAAAAGCAGGTTAATGTTCAACCAGGCGAGTACACAGTGACAAACACACATCAACCATTGTAATCGTCTGAATGACACTGTGCCATTCAAGTTAAGAAATGTCTTTGACAACCGGAGTTTCTGCTCTGCAATTGTGATGCATTTTTCCAAGTGAACAGTTTCAAAAGGGACCTCATGCAGTGCATCGTTATTCATATCTCTGAAAAACACAACAGAGACACTAAGACACTAGAAAGCCCAAAGCTTTTCCCATGATGCAGTGCAAAACTTTAATACAAGGTAAAAGTAAAATAACCAATGACATGAGCCAGGCTAATGACATTTCAGCTTCAATCATTTTCCATGGGGAGACTGGGACAAAACATGATAAAATTTCAAAAATGCTATTGCACTTTGGAGTGGGATAAAAGGTGACTGGGGACAGAAGTTCACAGCAGGACAACCAATCACAAATAAGCTGCTATTTCCGAAAGCCTGGGAGCAGAGATGTTTACACATGTGACTGGCGTGGCACCTGCGGCACTGGCCTCTAAAAACATGACCATGAGACACACCACCACATGCCAGAAACTTCCGTTGTGCGCTCATCTCTGTTGTCTTTGTTCTTTGTACAGATCGTGTGATCTCCGTTTGTATGCCACAGGCGTTTGACTAAAGCAACACCCCGACAATTTACTTTCACGCTACAGTGTGTCATCAAACAAGGACCCACTGGGATGAGCGATCATTCTTTGTAGAAGTACAGCCACAGTGCCTTACTGATCGGTGGCCTGAGAGAAGAGAGACAAAAATGCCCTGGTGTGATTGGTCAAATACCACGTTTTACTGATCAGACTGGGATTTGCCAGCCCAGCACTCTAATGCAGAGTTGAACCACATGGAACCCCCTCTGTGACAAAGCTGCACCAAAGCATCCAATATCACTTGGCACAGGGTTAGCTTCCAATACCAAGGGTCACCTCTGAGGACTTCATTTTGCACAGATTCACTGATCGTTATATCATCTGGATGGTTCATCGTGGTTATGGTGCCTGCTATATCAGCTGACCCACACACCTTAAAGATCAGACAATCAGTGCAGGCTTTTTGTGCAGTACAACACCTTCTGACAAGTTAATAAAAAAAAAAAAAAAAGTTGACTTCCCATTGAGGTGGGTGAATGTGTACTGGTACAAAAACAATAACCACGAGGTCTCAATAAACCCAAAACTATCAGATCAGACTGGTTGTTCAAAGGCCTAAAATAAAGAAACATGTTCCCCCTCACCACACCAACAGGGGGAAATTCCCCCCTCTCCTAGCGGCCGTAACAAACACACGTACTGTGGGAGACAGATGGTCTGGAGACAGGGGGGAGAGGATCGAATGAGCGGGGATATTTTTAAACGTCGTTTGCCGTTGCTAGAGAGCCGAGGAGAGGAACGCGGTTTTCCAAAACAGATGAGGAGTCTGGAGGGACGCATTGCGCCGATCTCACGAAGGTGCACTCTCCCTCTCACTTTGAAGCATAACACTTTTCCACTGCACCCTCGCGCCTGCACGTTCCCAAACAAACGAGAGGCTCGACCGAGCTGCGGAACTGGACATGGCGTTCTGTGCCCTTTAAGCAAGGACACTCTTAAAAAACGTCTCTCTCAAGTCTTACTGGGAGCAAACAAAGGGACTAGGCGGCTTATGTAAAGGATTGCTATTAAACAAATCAGGGAGTATGCATACCCATGCACAAAATATACATCACAAGTCCATATGAGAGTGGAACAGGTGCACAGGTGAGAGAGAAGCCAGGGGCAGGTGTTGTGTTTACATTCAACAGGTGCTCCAACACACAAAGAAAAAACAACAGTGCAACCAATAGAGACGTATGTGGGGGTGGGGTTAGGTCAGCTCACCGCTCAGGTCCTTGCTGCTGGTGCTGCTGTTATTGTTCTCCTCCTGCTCCTCCAGCTTGCCCAGGGGGGCCAGGGAAGGGATGGTGACCCCGGGGATCTGGGGGAGGCAGCAGGGGGGCGTGCGGGCGATCGGCGAGTTCCGACACTCCAGCAGGAACTTCCTATCGTAGATGACCCTGGTCCCTGCGGGATGGGGCTAAAGTCATTTTGTTTTACATCGCATTACACTACATTATTGTCATTTAGTAAATGCTCTTACCCAGAGTGACTTACACAGGTTACAGTTTTTACATGTTGTCCATTTATACAGCTGGATATTTACTAAGGTGACTGTGGGTTGAGCATCTTGTCCAACCTTTCAGTTACAAGCGCTGTTCCTTACCACTATGCGACACTGCTGATACACTTCTTAAGAGAAGAGCAGATTAGCCCTGTGCCACCAACACCAACCTCGTGCCCGCCAGCAACAATCACGAGCATTAATCAGGGACACATTGACCTGCCGTCACCCTGTCCACATGCAATGTATTCAGAGGGGATGTGGCCCTGGGGCCCTGTAGAGTGGTGTGTGTGGGCCAAAGAGGAGGGGGGAGAGAGGGCAGTGTGCATCTGCACGTTCTCTGGCCCGCTTCACCAGGACACATGACTAAGTTTACCTCAGCTCTCCGTTTTTTTTTGGCAGGTCCCCAATGTTCTGCAGTGTGCTGCGGTTTGAACTGCGCTGTGCCTATCAGCTGCTCCTCGGGACTAAAAACACGTTATGCAACGAGTCTGTTGTGCAGACAAAAGGGATGAGGTGGAAAAGGAGGGGGGGTATGTGCTGGAATCCTGGGCAGGAGAGAGGTGCAGTGTCACGCAGCCACCACTAGGTGGGCACCATAATGGGGTCATTTTCTTTGCCTCTGTCACCCCAGCACTGGAATGAATTTCCCCACTGATTTAGGACTGCCCTCACCAGGCTATACCTTGGTTTATTTGACTCAAATCTGCCCTAATCTTGTTGCTGAAGCAATACCTGTAGTCCATCTGTCTGCCATTTTTTAGTAGTAAAACCTAACCATAATTGCGGTTTACACTGGAGATTTGACTTAATCAGATGTGAAGTTTTTGTGCTAGCAGTGTGTTGGTATTACTGCACATGCTTATTTTCCTTCATATTCTACACTGTAGTTCCTAAAGCTATGTAAACCACCCTAACTTTAGGGCATCTAACATAATAATGAATAATCATATAGGCTAAATCCTCTGCATTAGAAACTGGAATGTCCAGTCTGCCCCTTGTTCCAGGAAAACCTGGGCCTCTATCGCAGAATAACTGAACATTCTGCTTGATCCGTCAAGACCCACCCGCCGCAAGAGCACCGGTCAGTTACACTTTGAATCCGTACCCCCTCACCACTGATCAGACCCACTGAATAATACCAGTCCCACCCCAATTAGCTGCTCCAAAAGGGAAGGTTACCCCAACAGAGAGCCCATATCAGAGGGGTGATATTTGAGACTCTCGAACCTGTGGTGCGTGTTTCAATATGCCACTCCTCTGCGGTGCTGTAACAGATACGCAGAAGAATCAGCGGTGTGTCCCTCTGCTGATGAGCCCCAGACCCTAGCCCTTGATATCTCCCCCTCCAAATCTCTGATGTCCTCTCCCTCTGCATTCCTGTTCCTCGAGCACATATTTCCGGCCCCTGCTATGCCCCCTTAACTAGGACAGACTGTTCACTGAAATTCCTGAAACGCAGCCCCACACCCCCCAACCCTGGCCCCACACCAAAGACTGTGTGTGTGTCTCTCTCCCATAGGGTGTACACCCACCCCTGCCCCCTCCCCTCCCCTCCCCAAAGGGGGTTCACAGGTCAGAGGGGCTTGTTCACCCTGCACCAATAGTGGAGCAACACTTCCCCTCCTGTGCCACATTTGATAAACAGCAGCATGCCTTTCCTAGAGTGCACAGGAGGCCATTCTCCTCTCTCTGGAACATTATGCAATGCTAAGGCTAAACAGGTCCCGCTCCAAAGTGAAAGCTAACGTTCGTTTGGGATAAACTGTAAACTGCTGCTGTATGGCTGTTGTGCATCTTGATGAGAATGTTGTGAATGAAAAAGAGCATGTCAGGGCGCCTCTGCCGCGGGGTGCGGGGGTTGACACTCATTTGAATATTTTTGAACGTCAGCTCAATAAATATTTTGAACGCAGTCGGGACTTCTGACAGACTTCGGCACGTAATTAAATAAGCTGCAACCCCAATGTTCGCCGCTAGAAGGCGACGCTGGCAAAATATTGGCACAAACCACCGAAAACAACTCCCGAGATTTAACTTGGCCCTGGGTGACTCTTCATTAGATTTCAACCCCGTTGATTTGCTTTGCTTCGATAGTAGACGAACCGGCAGTAGTTTATTAACGTTCGAGTCTTCTCCCAGTAAACAGGGCAAAAAAGAGAAGCCATTTGATATTTTTAATGCATAAATAATACTTAAAATAAATAAATTCACACCCTGTACAAGACAACTAACAACTGTGAGTAGCAAATATTACTAGCTGGTAACATTCATCGAGTGGGCTAAACTTTCAACAGCCTGGCTTGGTAGTTTTGTAAATTCGGGACAGAACGTACAATGTATTCCTTTTAGAGTGAAGACAAATGTTTAAATTTGCTGACGCAATTAAAGAAGTGACAGTTTGAATAATGAAGGGAGGGGTGAGACCGGGACGCGGTGTGATGGTATCGTTTTGAGCAAACATTATCGGGTGCATTCACGCGACCCCAGCACGAGGCGCAGACGCAGCAGGAATGGCCATTCAGCGCCTCGGAGCGATCCATGCAGTTTGGCACGTTTCTGTTTGCAGGGGGGTTGCTACCCTTTTGTTTTTATCAGCGAGTGAGTGTAACGTGGAAAAGTAAAGTGACTTTTTGAGTTTTGTCATGCACTTACGTTTCCTGTTTAGATCTCATTGCTGTTTTCTTCCTGACCTAAAGATGTAAACACCCCCTCCCAAAAAAAAAAAAACTGGCCAAATTGTATTACTTCTTCCCATTCTTGATTGAAAGAACGCATCAGATGGTAATTAACATGTGTCAATAACCAATTAGACAACAACATTCATGTGGAACACAAATTGAACTATTAACGTTTGTGCCCTCCACTCTCGTCTCCTCAGTGATTCTATCCTGCGCGTGCAGACCACATGATGGTCCGTGTTTAATTGCCATTTTTTCTCGTGGTGAACCATTTTAAAGTAGTCAGATTCTGCCTGGAGAAGTATCGCACGGTAATTCCCTCGACAATTAAAGCCCTGCGAGCGGAGAGGGAGCCTTACCTCCGGGCGTGGTGGAGAACAGTGTGCCCCCGGGTGTCTGGCTGTAGCAGTCAGGTAGCTGGGACCAGTCTTTCAGGTGCAGGACCCGGGTAGGAATGGGGCAGCTTTTGCTCGGCTTGCAGTTGGCGGACATGGTGCTTTCCTGCCGATAGCTCTTGGTCAAACAGATCGAGCCCTGTGGATGGCTGGATTTTGATATATAAACAAATTAAACCGACCAACAAAAATAGTTTCTGTCGGAGAAGAAAAACTTACTAACCTTACACAAAACTGAAAAAAAAACCTAATCAGCCGTACTGCCAAGGGAAACGTTGTTCCAACAAAGAGATCTATACTTGTATAGGCAACGAAATGTCCTTCAAATATTCTGATACAAACTGTTGGTACACCGCCCTAACCTGCACGGTGACATGCGCAGCGAGAAAGTGCGAGCTCGCGACCATGTGCGCGTGTATTTAGAGCTGTGAGATAAGAGGGGGGACGGGACTTCGGATCATGTGACGCGGGACTCATACATATCGACGGCTGTGAGCGATGCATATCGAACACAGTTTTAAACGGGTCGTCATGGAAGTGTTCCCGTCGGGACCGCATGCTGATATTCCTGGAATGTTTTTATTCACACATACTGCACCATACTGCAGTGGCCCCAACACCCAGAAACCGATCCCTTGCGCACCAAAACACTGAGCGTCTGTGATACAAAATAGACTGACGCGAACGTCTCAGAAAGTGTTGCAAAACCAACTTTAAAATGCTCGCAAAAGTAACTGAAATGGGGGGTGATACGTGCCCCCTCCCCCACCCTCAACCAACCACCCCTTCCCCCAAGATCATGTTTTCGTGACTGCGTGTTTGTGTATAAGTGTAGCGTTTTATAGGATTGCACGAGACAAGAGCAACTCAACTACTAGTCATAAGAGAAATGCGTTAAATTAAATCAGGGAGAAAACGAAAAGTTCATGGACATACAACCGATATATACACGTGCTGAAAGTACACGTAATAAAAAACGTAAACCGAAAGATGCTGCTCCGCCGCCCCCCACCCACAGGTAGCAGGACTGGACAGCTACATTAGCCCCCCTGACACACATAGGGCGCTATACTATCTAAGTCAGTAGCGTTGAAGTGACGCAGGCAGGGTCACGCTCTCTGCAGGTGTAACATTCCCATCCACCTTAAAGTCATGTTTTTTTCTCCCAGGTGCAGATAGCTAATTTCTTCTCGCGAATTATCTTTCTGCTACTTTCCTCCCCCACATGTTCAAACAAGTGACGTTATTGCCCAGGTTTAAGCATAATATCGTAACTAATACACTGGCAACTTGAAAACACCTGTCCCAAAAACATGACCGTTAAATTAATACAGTACCTTTAGCCTTACAGTGTGCAAGGAAAAAACCTCTGCCCTCTTCTGTATTGTATATCGTTCTACATAGCTGACATACTACAATTCAGGCAGCCTTAGATCCGCAGGTTCTCATGTAGCCTATTACTTGTTATAATATGAAACAAAATTTTAAATGAGGTCCAGGAAAAATATTTGCTAATTTGCCGAGATTTTTTTTTTGGGGGGTTGTATTTGTCCATTTGTTGTATAGCCTTATCCAGTGGGTCTCCGTGCATTAGAAGATGAAAGCGCAGAATAGAAACAGCTAATAGACAAACACACATGCAATCAACAGCACCAAGACACAACTACAACTGGTTACCTACAAACCCCTCCTATTCCTAAAAACCCATCCTGTTCCTAATTTCAATGTTATGACTGAATGTTACTGTGTCATTGTATACAACAATCATTGTTTTAACAAATATACCAAGACTTGCCAATTTCATTTCAGGATGTAGAGGATGGTATGTTTGTGAATGAGCTGAATGTTACATTTTTGTATACATATTGCATTTTCCTATTCTGCTATTTCTCTCTACTTTATTATGAATATTGTTCTTGTCTCATAACACTCACCAAATTCAATCTAAAATGTGTTCATACTACATAGTTGTGAATATTGTCAATCACATGTTGTGGTATGCTGAGTTTGTTCTTTCATGCCATTCTGTTCATTAAACCCAGAGATTTTAAGAACAGGGGTGAAGATAGCACTCACATTTAGTCAGACACAGACCCTGTCACCCCTAAAGCCTGACCACATCTGAACCCCTTCACCTGAGATCACCACAAGGATCCCCTCCTCCATGGCCAGACAGACCAGCATATTTCATTGACTGGGCAAGTCTAAAAATAATTTTCGAGAGAGACATTTATATTTTTAAGAGGCGAGTTATGAATGTGGGATACATATTGGATTGCAGAAGAGCCCTATCTTGGTGCGTGCTGCCGCTGGGAATTTGGCACCTGTAGTTTCATGTACGCACTTGTCCTGCTGAGGCAAGGCGACGTCACCAGGACAATTAGCGACCCCTGCTGGCCAGTGCAGTTCAGTACAAATCCTCTATACTTCTGAGCATAGACCAGAGCAATCATCCGGGAACTTTCATGCCGCGGTGTGGTTACCGCCCGTTTTGGGGGGAAAACAACCCTTTGAATTTGAATGGCGGCTAATGAAGTTCGTAGGTGTTTGACAAGGAAATACATGAAAATTTAAAAAACGGTAAAAGTATAGTTGCAATGACGTGTCAGGAGAGTTACATTAGTACTTTGGCGGCTGATGACAGGTGCCGGTATTTAGATAAACTTCGCGGTATTGGTGGTCAGTGTCCTTTTAGCCGAACATCGGAATGGATTAATGATCCCACTCAATGGCCAGAGGTATCATATCCGGACATTTATGTTAGTTCTGAACAAATACATTTATAATTCATAAGTGGAAAGTATAATTCATCTATGCCCCCCTGTTAATAATGTTAACAATGCAAAACTTTGTTGCAAAACCTCGTTCCCATGTCCTCTCCCCCTTCAGTAGCCTGCGCTAGCTTTTGACAGGTGCTTTGACAGCTGGTGCTGAGAGATGAGTGTATGCTAGATCATGATGCTAGCTTTATTACTCTTTTAATTTGCATTCCTATTGGGATAACCAACACTTGGGAGAGTTAGAAGCACGTCGGAGAGCAGGGGGTTAAAATCGTTGTAGCTTACTTTGTATACAGTATTATGCGTCTAGCTACGTTTGCTACTTTGCTGCAATCACTGCAATAGGCGCGCTGATATTACATTGAGGTCGTTTTCCGATTTACTGATTTCTTTATTGTAAAGCCTATTGTGTACAATAATTCATAATTAAAAATGGTAATTATAAAATGTATACATTAACATACTTGCTATCGGGGTCCCATAGGTTTCCCTCGGGGTCCTCCCTCCAAATAGCCTGAAGCCATAAAATCCGTCTTTTGCCCTCCCTTTCCCTACTCGGTAGCAAGGAGAAACGAATGTGTGGGTGTGTTTTACAGTTGATGGTGCAGGACACAACACAGCAACTTTTAGGCATGGTGACAACCTCTATCTCCTATTTGCCGCCAGTCAATTTTACCGCTTTGTGTTACCCCAAAACGGGGCGTCCGCCAAAACTACTTCAAGCTGACGTCACGGTGCTCTGGTCTATCTTCAACACGATTATTATGCTGTTCCTCACTAAGTTTAGCACTGGAAAGCCCTTAGCCTTAATTATCAAGCAATTAAAAAGCTAATTCGATAACACTCCATGTTTCCATAAACAGCTCCAATGCAGTCTCATGCAAGCCCCAGCCCCAGCCCCCTCTTGCTTTGTATGCATTGTTGAAAGGATCACTGTCCGTTTCAGACATCTGGCCAACTAATATCTAATGACTAATATCTAATATCACATGACTTAAATGACCCAAGAAAACTACTTGAGCAGGTTTTGAGGGCTCCTGCTGACTTGAGGCAGGAGGTCTGAAATGGAGTATCTGTCCAGCTATAATGCAATGATGTGCCAAAACGTAATATTCAGCCGTCAGAGAAAGGACTGAGAAATAAAAAGGAGAATTCAGCCCCACCAAGACGCCTTGCCACACTCCATCTGAATAACTATGAAACTGCGAATCCCTTTTACAGTTTAGTATTGCCTTAAAAAGCACTTCCACCCTGAGCTAACATGGATGTCACAACAGTGAAGCCCTTTATGGTGTCAACACAAAAACAAGGCAAACGGGTACAGTTCCATCTTTTTATTGAATATTAAGGTAAATATTTCACATTAATACAGGCTACATAAAGTAGAGCCACTATACGACATGAAATTTACTCTCATTTTAACCCTTTTTTAGTATGTAAACAATTATACATGTATTTACCACTCTAAAAGGTCTGATTTCTCTCTTTCTGCAGTAATCTAGTTCTTGGCTGAGTATAAATAGCTTACGGTCCTGTTGAGCCCTGCAGACCAAGAACGGTTTATGTGGGTTTTTTTTTTTTTTTTTTTTTAAGTCAAAACGGCTACACTACGCAGAGAATGTATCCTGTTGAACAGGCAATCGATTTGTTCATAGACAGTGGTAAACAGATCACAGCCCACAATGAATGCTTTTCCTTGTAGTTAGGCACATCAGAAACGGTGTCCGTCCTTCCAATTCTTACTCTTGGGTTTGTTTTATTTTGCTTTTTGTTTGTTTTTTTGGGACACTTCTCGGTTAACCTCTTTGTAATTTCGGTTGTTCTTTAAAGAATTTTGGGTTTTTGTTTACTGGTCCTATGCCTTCTCGATCGCGATGTCATTGGTGGTGTTGCTGTTCAGTTCACGTGGTTCAGATGGACGTTGCCGACATGCGGAGCCCATGTACCAGGCCAGACCTGAAACGAGAGAGAGGTTTCCATCAGTCACAACCTGGCGGACAGAGTGCTGTAGTGGTGAGATGGGGGGGGGCTAAAAGCGGGAAGCCAGGGGGTCAGTAGTGGGAAGGCAGGGGCTACAGTGAGAAGGTAGGGGGTACAGAGAGAAGCCAGAGGGCTGGAGTGGGAAGGTAGGTGCTATAGCGAGGACCTAGGGGGGTATAGTGGAGAGCCAGGGGGGCTGCCGTGGGGAGGCAAGAGAGTATAGCAAGGGGTACAACGGCATGGACACTCAGGGGACCCTTTACCTGCTGGGGGTCTGAATTCTCTGCAGAGTTGGGGACGACCTTGAGGATGGGGTTCCAGGCGGGGTCGGCAGTGTGGAGGCCGTTGTACATGGGCGCGCCCGGCCCCTCCGCCATCGGGGGGTGAGGGGGAATCATCGTCCCGCCGTACATCGACATGGGCAGCCCCTGTAAATGCAGAGCACACAAAATGGCCACCGTCATTCACCCACTGCAAGGACCAGAACTGAAGTCTGCGTGTGTCTGGGTTCGTTGGACACCGAGGTACTACTGCTGCTGCTACAGAGTAAAACAGAAATCAGCAGATATGAACTCAGCCAGTTAGAATCCTTTGTGAAAACCACATTTTTATTTTTACGACACAAATAAAATGCTGAGGGGTAAACATGTGAGAGGGGTGGCAGTGTAGCATAGTGGTAAGGAGTGGGGTTCGTAACCGAAAGGTTGCTGGTTCGATTCCCCACTGGGGCACTGCTCCTGTACCCTGAGGCAAGGTATTTAACCCAGAATCAGCTCAGTAAATATCCAGCTGTATGAACGGGTAACGTTAAAAAATTGTAACCTACATAAGTTACTCTTGATAAGACTGATCAATGACAATAATGCAATGTCAAGTAAACATGCTGTCATTAACAGCTGCCTTTACTAAATATACTCTTAATTGTGACTAGATATTCCGTTCCTGTGTTCCCTCAGGCCTGTGTAGGAGGTACCAGTTGGTAACAGGAGCCTTGATACATATGCTCTGTTTTTGACCATGGCTCTTCCATTACAAGAGGGCAGGTAAGAACACTCCGCCTCAAAAACAGCAGAGAGATCCCCTCACTGTGAAACAAAGAGCTCACTACCTGGTCATAAGTAGAATCCAGAAAATTGCTGGGGTGGGTAGGTTCACATTGCACCAGGCAAAGCTACCTTTCACCTTTTCACTTATAGGTTCATTTACCCCTCACCTAGCTGTTACATCACTTAAACCTTCCTTTTTGTACTTTACTTCAGGGCATTACTGCACTTAGTCTCTGGTGGTTGTAATCGTTGTACCTTTTATTCTGAATCCGCTATGGGGCTGATTATAGCACTGTGCCAAACTCACACGTTTAGACATGTTACAGTGTTTTCTTCATGTACTGTACCTTCTGTGCACTTATGTAATGTTATCTGTACATCCTCAATCACCCTGGATAAGAGCATATGGCAAATGTAAAGGTGTAAATGGCAGTAGTGTGGTGTAGTGGTAATGAGCAGGACTCGTACCCGCAAGGTTGCTGGTTCAATTCCTTGGGAGGAAACTGCCCTCGAACCCTTGGGCAAGGTACTAAACCCACAACTGTCAACTACCTGATGTATAAATTGATAAAGCAAAACCTATGTAAGTTGCTCTGTGTCTGCTACATGACCGATGCTACTGTAGAGATTTTAAAACTCATTTTCCAAATCATGGAGGGTTGAAAGGCTGAGTGGCCAGCAGTGTGGGGTAGCGTTAAGGAGCAGGGCTCGTGACCCAAAGATCGCCGGTTCGATTCGCCACTGGGGCAGTGCTGCAACCCTTGGGCAAGGCACTCAACCCAAAATGGCCTCTGTGAATATCCAGCTGCATGAATGGATAAAACCACGTAAGCTGCTCTGGATAAGAGTATTTGCTAAATGACAATAATGTAATGTCCAGCTCCCACAGCAGGGCGACGCCGGAAGAGCCTTTGTGTTTGCTGGGGGGTTAGTTTTGGGGTTAGGGTATAGTGGGAAGACGGGGGCTGTAGTGGGGAGCCAAGGGGCTATAGCAGAGGGGGGAGAGCGGCGCTCTGACCTTGGGGAAGTCCATGAAGCTGCTGGGCACGGGCTGGGGGAAGGTGTTGGAGGGCGCCACGATGCCGGTGTCATCGCGCTCCATGGGCTGGTGCTGGGAGAAGGCCGACTGCTCCGGCAGCTGCTGGTGCAGCAGATGGCTGCTGATCAGGGGCTGCGACCAGCCCGACATCGCCTCTGCGGGAGGGGGAAGAAGGGGTTAAAGCACAAGCACAACAGGCCCAGGGGCTGAAATCACGCTTCTGATTCGTATCTGCTTAGGGCCGTCCATGTTATTCTGGAAGCAGATTGGCGTACTACCAACAGGTCCCTTCAGTCGATATGCTAACCTACATCTAGTGAAACCTGGCTCAAAGTGTACCTTGTTGAGAGTGCCAGACCTTTCTCAGCAGTCTTCACAAGTCATCTCACTGACTGACAGCATCGGGGATCGCCGCATTACACTGAAACCCAACGCATGCGACACTAACACAATGCATGGCCATACAGCTCAATTACCATCGGGGCTGTTTCAGCGTGTTAACATTTAGCACATATGCAGACAAACTGCAAGCTACATTCAAACTGATTCTTCGTGAAGCACGAAGATGCATAATCTTTGACTGCTGTGGCTGAGGAACAAAACCAGTGGTTGTTAGGGACGCACTGTTAACTGTAGGCTACATCACGCATCCCTGAATACTGGTCAATGCCAGCTGGCTTGTATCTCCTCTCCTCTCATACCTCAGACTCAGTCCATAATCGTAGGGATAAAAGCTGCACCCCTTAACCTGACTGCACGCCTCTGCTACCAGGTGCTACTGCTCAGCCTTGAGCTTCTTTCTAGCCAGCCTACTGCCAGTGACACGCCCCCCTTCCCCCAACCCCCTCGCGCTCACCCTCACCAGAGGCACTCCCAACGCCGAAGGACCAGATGCCGCCCTGCCCGACGGGCGCGGTGTAGCTGGTGGTGAGCATGGCGGGGTTGACCGAGCCCGTCTGCCGGATCCGGGCCAGGCGCTCGGTGCCGATGGGCGGCGGAACCTTGCGGTCCTGCTGGCCCGAGCCGCTGGGCTTGGCCTGGATCATCGCCGGTGCCGCCACGGAGACCGACAGCGGGGACGAGGCCCCAGAGGACACGGAGGGCACCGGGGACTCACCTGAGAGGACAAACGGACAGACGCGCAGTGAGACAGACCAATCAGGCGCGGCGGGAGGAGTCTAACAGGCCTATCTGACACACAGCCAGACTGAACAGGGAAATGGGCCTATCTGACTAACAGATAGTGAAATAGTGAATTCTGACAGGGAACAGGCCAGTAACATTGCAACACATTTAATCATTTTTCTTTCTTTTTAATGCTTGTATTAAATTTGTACTGTCTTTTTAAAATTTAATGTAAACTTCTTGAAGAGCAGATTTTGTCCCTTTGAAAGTTTTAAAAGACAACTAAATACCAGTCTAAACCTACTCATTGCAGTTTTAGTAGTGATTCATTCTACTCAAACAGATGCATCACCATGCTTTAGTGGTCCCGGCCTTTTGCCTTCTGTCGTTGGAAAATCTACCAGGCTGAACCTGCTTCTTTTAATCTACATATACAAACACGTTCAATATTGGAGATCTGTATCTCCTACAGACACTTTCAGTCTGGGAGACTATGCTGCTAACACCCCAACACTACAACCCCCAGAAACCCTCGCTCCCCTCGTACAGGAAGTGGAAGCGCTCCAGGGGTGTGGCGAGAAGTGCTGGCGGCTGAAGGAGGGCGTGCCCACGGGGGCAGGGCCCTGCAGGAAGACCGGGCTGCCCGAGATGCTGGTGGCGAAGCTGGTCAGCGCAGCGGAGGTGGAGATGGAGTTTCCCGAGGGGTCCATGGGGTGCACGCCTGGGAGGGCAAGAGGGCGAGAGGCTCGTTACAGGGGGTGCACAGTGCCCCAAATAGTTATCCCAATAGCATGCTTACGAAAAACACGAACATGGATATAAACAGAAAAGACATCTGAAGTGTTTTAAGCCTTTGTCGGCAACAGGCATTTTCGGATCTGCCACAAGGCAGTCCGGTTACTTGGCAACTGATTTACACAGGGTGGCGTGACTTCCTGTCTAGGTAATGACCTTAGCTAAACAAAACCTCATCTCAGTTCTCAACCTGCTAATATCCTCCTCCTCCTCCTTTCCAGCCCTCTTGCATAATTGTGTGCATGTTCTGCCAATTTAGAAGCGATTGCGATGGGACCTCTCCCACACCTATTTCCTCCCTGATATTAATCTACTCCACCTAATCGTTTGCCCCTCATAGCGATGCTTTTTCAAGTTATAACTTGTTATAAATGTTATACAAGAGGGTAGAGGAAAACTACAAAAAGCGCTACCCATAATGATTATGTTTCTGCTCTGTCCGAAGTAATAAAGCCCTGAGACAGAGGAAACGGCAGGTGCCGCCGCAGCACTCCTGTCTGTGGCCTGCGTGGGGCGCTCTCCCTCACCCATGGGGCTGCTGACGATCCTCTGGGTGGCGCAGCGGTAGCCGGGCGCCTTGGAGCCGTCGGGGGGAGGGGGGAGCACGCTCTCCATCTGGCCCACGCCCCCCATGTAGGCGGGCGGGGCGCCGTAGGCCTGGTCGGGCGGGGTCCGGGCGGGCAGGTGGCACGCCCCCCACACCTGGCTGTTGCCCACCTGGCTGCCGTCGAAGATGCTGCTGAAGTGGCTGAAGAGGGCGGCGGGGCCGAAGTTGGGCGGCAGCTGGGTCTTCCCGCCGTGGATGTGCACCTGGGAGCCGTTCATCACGCCGACGGCGGAGGACATCTGCAGGGAGGGAGGGGCCAGGCCCGGCTGCTGCTGCTGCTGCTGCTGCTTCAGGGGCTCCTGCGACGGCCCCCTCCCGGGGCACGAACACGGAGGCCTGGTCCTGCAGAGCGCCCCCCGGTGCCAGCGGGTAGAAGGGGCCGGCGGGCTGCATGCGCGGGGACACTCTGGGCGCGGGCGCGGCGAAGTGAGGTAAGGTGGCGCTGGCGTGCGTGTGCGCGTGCGTGTGTGCGTGCGCGGGCGTGACGGAGGCTGCCGGGCGGGACGAGGGCAGGCCTGAGCAGGAGGGGACCGTGGGCAGGGGCGCGGGCTCTGTGCTGGGGGCGAAGGGCAGGGGCAGCTGCTGCCGGGACTCCGGCTGCGGGGGGTGGGAAGGGAGAGCAGTGGGCGGGGCCGGGAAGGCCAAGGGGCCGGCTCCATCAGAGGCTCCGCCCAGAACGGGCACGGCTGACTGCTCAAGAGACGGCTTCTCTTTAGCGGGCGTGGCAGTGGCGCAGGGTTCGGGTTTGGGGGCTGAGAGCTGCTGCTGCTGCTGCTGCTGCGATGTGGGTGGGGGGAGGCGGGGTCGGAGGCGTGGTGGGCGGGGCTGAGGCGAGGGGGGGGGGAGCTGGAGGGCCGCGTGCTGCAGGCGCTGCTCGCGGCGCTGGCGACCGTCTTGGGCTCAGCGGAAAACAGCTGCTTCCTGACCGAGGAAGGGGCGGGGGTGCCGGGGAGGCAGGGCGGGCGGGGCGGAGCTGGCGGGCGTGGGCGTGACAGGGGCGGGGCCGCTGGGGTTGGAGGCGCCCGCGTACTCCGGGTGGGAGGCGCCCGGCCTGGGCGTGGGCGTGGCCGGGCCGGCGCCGTTGTGTTTGGGCGAGCTGTTGGCACTGCCCGGGCTGACGGGCCGCATCGGGAACGGGCCCCAGGTGTTGGGCGACGGGGAGAAGGTGCCGCCGAACTGCGCCATGGGCAGCCGCGGGTGGCGGATCTGGTGCATGGTCTGCGCGGCCAGCAGGGCGAGCTGCGGGTGGGCGTAGGCCAGGGGCAGCGAGACGAAGGGGGGCCGCACGCCGGGCGACAGGCTCTTGCCCAGCTTGCCGCCGCCCTGCTGGGGGGCGGAGGGCGAGGAGGGCTGGAAGGACACCGAGGAGGACGGCACCACCGACGCCAGGCCCTTGGAGCTGGCAGCCGTGGTGCTGGTGGCCCCCGTGGAGGTGGTGAAGGTGGAGCCCACCTTGGTGTTGGTGCCGGGGGTGCGGATGTGGTTTCGGGGGATCAGGTCCTCCAGCTCTTTGGCGGGGTCCTGGATCAGAGCGTTTATCAGTTGCACGGCGTGTCTCGTCGACTCCGTGCCCCCTCTGAAAACACATGCCAGGGTCAGAGGGCAAAAGTCACACGGCCGTCTAAGATAACTTTCAGTTCATCACAAATACAGACACACTCAAAACAGAGGTCATATAGAGCACAGGAGACTGAAAGGTCTCCAGGGTGGCAGTGTGGCGTAGTGGTAATGATGGTAGGTAGGGTGGTAGGGCTTGTAAATGAAAGGTTGCTGTTTCGATCCCCCACTGCAGCACTGCTGCTGTACCCTTGGGAAAGGTACTGAACCCACAATTAGCCCTGTTTCTTTGGGTACTGTCATTTAGCAGATGCTCTTAATGTAATGTAAAAGTTCAGCTGTGGAGGGGTGAAGAGGAGGCCTGGCGGAGCTGGTACCTGATGGTGATCATCCGCTCCCCGTTCTTGTCCTTCTGCTTGTCCACGTCGATGTGCGCGCCCGTCACGTCCTGGATGGCCGTGATGTTGCAGCCGCCTCTGCCCATGATCCGGGACACCACCGACGCCGGGACCGACAGCTTCTTAGACCTACAGGACAGGACACTCCGCTCAGCACTCTTTCCCAATGCTAAAGGTCAGAGGGACAATTCCAACACACGTGCATGTTCTGGTCCTAACCCTTATCAAACACACTTCTAAACTGTGTTTTCACTTTTAATGTGTAAATCCAAACACTGGTGAGATTTGAGTGGTCTCTGATGCAAGTAAAGGGCTTGAACAGCGATACGCTCACACTCACTGGCCTGGGAGTGTTGTTAGCCTGGTCTGACATTGTTGCTCATTCAGCTTGAATGGATACACTTATTTTGTATTGTGTTGGAAGTCGCTCTGGATAAGACTGTCTGCTAAATGAATATAATGTAACGTAAAGGGATGGCAGTGATTCGTTTCGGCCTCTGGTGCGAGTAAAGGGATGGCAGTGACTCGTTTCGCTCGTTGGTGCGAGTGCGGGGACCATTTTTGGGGGGGACACAGACCTCCGCACCACCTCCTTCCAGCCATCCTCTCTCTTCTGGCCCCTCTTGGGGCTGGTGAGGTTCATCTTGCCGTTGGGGGACGCCACGGGCAGGGACATGGTCTTCAGCGCCGAGGAGAAGGAGTTGGGAGTCAAGTCACTGGGGGAGTCTTGCATTCTGAAGGGAGAAACATACACAAGACCATCAGTGTGTTCATGTGCACTTCTGCAGTGACACAGATGGATTCTTCATTAAGCATATAGTATTGAAATAAGCAGAATAAGGGAGGTACTAGTTAATCACTTAAGGCCTCAACGATTTATTTACATATTGTTGGGAGGAGCTCCTAGAATAATTCAGGAAGAAAGAATAATTCAAGGTTTTAGGCTCAGGGGCTTCAGCATGGGTCTGGCAACTAAAAGGCTGGGGATTTATTCTTGTTAACAGCCCAGAAGCGATACAGAAATACATTAAGCATTTTTTCTGCTCATTTCAAAATTGATTTTGGAAAGGGACTGTGCACCTCTAAAAATCGAATCTCTTACTCCCCCTACGAAGCTACTGCAGCAGTAGAATTCAATATTGTGATGTGTATTATGACATTATGATATTACGATATATGCGTATTGCAAGCACAGCTCCTTCCTGGGGAACTGAGACGGTTTGGAGGCCCGAGAGAAACACTCACTTCTGCTGCGGTTTGGAGATGGACACGGTGATCTTGTCGTCCCGCGAGCCGTGCAGGGAGGGGCACTGTCTCCTCTCGGGGACGGGCGCGGGGTGGGAGGGGCCGGAGGGCGCGGACGTGGAGGACGAGGAGGAGGAGGAGGAGGAAGAGGAGGAGGGCAGGTCGGGCAGGTAGTTGAGCTCCTGGCTCTTGCTGCCGCTGCTGCTCTCGCTGTTGCAGTCAGTGCTGTCCAGGTTGTCGGAGTCGCTGTTGCCCCCCGGCGCCCCGCCCCCCCGCGGCTCCCCGTGGATCTTGTTCTTGTCGGCCTTCTGCTGCGCCAGCGCCAGCTGGGGGTCCTGCAGGATGATGGGCTCGCTCGGGGACTCCTTGGTCTTGTTCTTCTTGCTCTTGCGGCTGGCGCTGGGCGTGGTGACGGCGTTGGCCCGCTTCTTGCCGAAGGCGCAGGTGAAGGTCGGGGAGGTGGCCGAGATGCCGATGGTGGTGGTGGTGGTGGCGCTGGGGGGCTCGATGGGGACCTCCGCCTCTGCAGGGAGGCGAGACGACGCAAAAGGTAAGAGGAGAGGGTCAAAGGTCAGCCAGATTGAGGTATAATGTTCTAAGTTGATGAGAACACACAGATAGAGAGAAAAAGACAGAGAGAGAAAATGCACACAGACGGACACATAGACAGACACACAAAGACACACAGAGGCACAGAAAGGCAGAGGCACAGAAAGGCACAGGCACAGGCACACTCCATGGTGAGACAGACACACAGAGATACACACACGATGAGACATGCAGGCTTGGGAGAGCTCACCTTCGGCAGAGTCCTTCCCCTGGTCCTGCATTTCGGAGACCTCCTTGACCTTGGCCTCCTCCTCCTCCAGCTTCCTCTTCTGCTCCTCCTTCTTCTTCTTGCGTTTCTCCTTGCGCTTCTCCCGCTTGGCCGCCAGGGCCTGCTTCTTGCTCTCCTCGCGGGACTGTGGGAGCCAAACAATAACCAGAGAATGAAAGGCTGCGAGAAACAATCCCGCCTCTCGTAAAAATCTACAGGCCAGTTTTGCTCAAATTTCTCAAAATATCAAAGCTTATTTTTTTCGTTGTGGCTTCTGTTGTAAACAGAATGACGATGAGTTACTACATGTAAAGATGTAGCCTCTTCCTGTATTTTGCACCTAAGGAAAATGCCAAACCTAAATAACAAGATAACCGAGATTGTAAATAATGCCCAAATATGCTCACATCTTTGTTTTCTTCTTGTTTTTGTTGAGGGAGAGGGCCAGTTACTCACTAATGTCAAAATGTCACAGTCAGCACTGTAATGTTTGTTAATGCAGCAGCAGCAAGTGAGGGTGAGGTCAGGGGAAGGGTCAGGGGTAGGGGCAGAGGTCACACACCTTCTCCAGGTCTAGCTCCTTGAGCAGGATGCTGGCGTTCTTGTTGGCCTCGGCTGCCTGCTGGTCTTTGGCTTTGACGATGGTCTCCATGCACTGGTGACACTTCTTCAGCAGCTCCTGAGGGGAACCAAACACCTGCAGTCAGACTGGGACCCACACACAGAGTGCAGCCTTGCTTACCTTACACCCACCCCCGCCCGCACACACATGTACTGAGCTCACACCTCTCACCAACATACACACAGCACTCTTCCTACACACACACACACACACACACACACACACACACACACACACCTTTCACAGCTCCCCTCAGCACATTCTCACACTACTACATACGTAGCACAAAGACAGACACCAACAAAACACACTTGCCCTAAACAAACTCACACACAGAACACCTCTTACACACACACACTCTCACATGGCTCTCACTGCTCTGCCCCAACACACACATTGACTCCTACACGACTCCAGGCGCGCTGGCGTGGAGAATCACCTTATCAGCGATGGTGGCGATGTATCTCATGCACTCGATGTCGGAGGGGAACTGGTTGACTTCCTTCACCAGGTACTGCACCACCTTCACATGACCCTGCGCACAGAGTTTAAAGGGTAACGGTTTCTGGAGAGTATGAACTGGGCACGGGTGTGTACAGAAGAGATGCAGGAGCGAACTGGATACAGACGTGTGTACAGAGGAGATGCAGGAGTGAACTAGGTACAGATGTGTGTACAGAGGAGATGCAGGAGTGAACTGGGCACATGTGTGTACAGAGGAGGAAGCATGAACTGGGCACAGGTGTGTGTACAGAGGAGGAAGCATGAACTGGGCACGGGTGTGTGTACAGAGGAGGAAGCATGAACTGGGCACGGGTGTGTGTACAGAGGAGGAAGCATGAACTGGGCACGGGTGTGTGTACAGGTGCGTTTCGGGGCGTTACCTTGCGGAAGGCCGCCATGAGCGGCGTGATCTTGCGGTTGTCGGCGGCGTCCACATCGGCGCCCGCCTGCACCAGCAGCTGCACCACGTCAAAGTGCCCCCCATTGGCCGCCAGCCACAGCGGGGTGTTCCCCTTCTTATTGCGCACGTCGATGTGGGCTCCTCTGCAGGGGGGCAGGAAGGGAAAGGGTTAAATTAAAGGGAATGACATTTAAATGAGCGAACAAACCGCCTGGCGCTTCACAGCGAAGGACACCAGACCAGCGCTCAGCGGCCAGGTACGCCCGGCGGCAGACAGGGGGCGCTCACCTGTTGATGAGCAGCTCGCAGAACTTGTAGTGGCCCTTGTCGGCAGCGATGGTGAGGGCGGTGTCCCGGGACGAGGGGACGGGGGGAGCGTTCACATCTGCGCCCTTGTCCAGGAGCACGCGCCCCACCTCAGCGTAGCCGCCGGACGCTGCCTCCATGAGGGGGGTGAGCCCGGTCTGAGGGGGACAGGGGTCAGAGGTCAAGGGTCAACGCCAAAATGGTGCAATTTTCCTTTTTGCCCCATTTTAACAGACTTCAGTTTGATGCTACAAATATGAAACAGTTGACAGTTCATCACAGGAGAGGAAATTCAGTGAAGGAACTTCGCACATGTTTCAGCAGTGTAGCATAGAGGTAAGGAGCAGGGCTCGGAACCAAAAGGTTACCAGTTCAATTCCCGGCTTGGGTCCTGCTGATGTACCACTGGGCAAGGTACTTAACCCAGAATTGCCCCAGTAAATATCTAGCTGTATAAATGGATAACATTTAAGAATTATAACATATGTAAGCTGCTCTGTATAAGAGCATCTGCTAAATGACAATAATGCAATGTAATGTAATGTTCCACTCCATCACATTCCTGTTCCACCCCCGTCGGTCTGAGGCGGCAGGCAGCGCTCACCTTGGCCCGGTGCTCCACGTTGGCCTTGCGGTCCAGCAGCAGGCTGACCACCTCGGCGCGGCCCTGGAAGCAGGCCAGCGTCAGCGCCGTGTTGCGGTTGGTCTCGATCTGCGCGTTGATGTCCGAGCCCATGTCCAGCAGCAGCTTGACCGCGGGGACGTGGCCGTTCATGGCGGCCAGCATCAGCGGGGAGATGCCCAGCTTGCTGCCGGTCCTGCAAGGGGGGGGGGGATGGAGGCACGGCGTCAGGGACAGATGGACGTGGCGGGGGGGTCGGGACGTGGCGCTGGGGGCAGAAAGGGTGCCTACCTGGAGTTGATCTCGGCGCCGGCGTTGAGCAGGATCTTGATGATGTTGACGTAGCCCCCTGAGGCGGCCAGGCTGAGGGGGGTGTAGTCCGACACGTTGCGGTGCTCCTTATTGGCCCCACGAAGCAGCAGCAGTTCCACCACCTGTGACACACAGGCACCTGAGTCCACGTGTACACACACACACACACACACACACACACACACACACACACACACACACACACACACACGTTCCCCATCCGACCACCATATGGGGCAGCTGCTCTGTTGGGGAGGCATTCTGAGTGCTTGTATTTTAGGCCTCAGTAATGACTCTCAGTAGAGCCTCTGAGTGAAACTGCTCTAAGGTGAGATATGGGGGGGGGCACAGCCTGTCAACAGGAGGGGTTTAGCAAAACTCATCCAGCAGGTGGTGCACTTTTGGGTTTTTGGGGAAATCAGTGTTTTTGAGCGATGGGTACCTCTTGGCGGCCCCCTGAACAGGCCAGGGAGAGGGGTGTGTCTTTGGTTCTCTCAGACTGGGCCTCGATGTCGCCCCCTTTGTCCAGCAGGATCTCCACAACCCCCACATGGCCAGCTGTGGCAGCCAGGATCAGAGGAGTGAAGCCTGGGAAGGGACAGGGGAGGGAGGGGGTCAGAGTGAGCACACCAACACCAGTACACTCTTTCTCCAGGTGTGTCTATGTATTATTCTTATACTAGCAAAGCTGTAACTGTATCTCATGAGGTAGAGAGTGTGTGTGTGTGTGTCTGCGATTCTTACATTTGCAGAGCTGTACCTGTATGATGAGGTAGAGAGAGTGAGAGCGAGAGAAAGTGTGTGTGTGTGTGTGTGTGTGTGTGTGTGTGTGTGTGTGTGTGTGTG
The DNA here is from genome assembly GCA_019176425.1 of Megalops atlanticus. NCBI lineage: Eukaryota > Metazoa > Chordata > Actinopteri > Elopiformes > Megalopidae > Megalops > Megalops atlanticus. Next base: position 43,159,011 of record CM032877.1, read on the forward strand.
TGTGTTATTCTTACACTAGCAGAGCTGTAGCAGTACCTCATGATGAGGCAGGGTGTGCGTGTGTATATGCATGTGTATGTGTATATATGTGTGCACGCGCGCGTGTGTCCGTACCCTTCTTGTCCCGGTGCTCGATGTTGGCCCCACGGGCGATCAGCACGGACACCAGCTCCTCGTGGCCTCCAGCGCAAGCCAGCGTCAGCGCCGTGTCGTGGTTGCTCTCCGTCTGCGGCACACGCGCACACAGAGCGTCAGAGAGGGCGTCACACACAGAGCGTCACACACACAGAACAAGGGACAGAGCGTCAGACACAGAGCGTCAGAGAGAGCGACACACAGAGCGCCACACACAGAACAAGGGACAGAGCGACACACACAGAGCGTCAGAGAGAGCATCACACACACAGAGCGCCCCACACACAGCACCAGACACGACCAGAGTCACGGGGGGTGTGGTGGGGGGGTTGGTGTCCTTACGTGAGCGTCGATGTCCACGGAGGGGTAGAGCGGAAGCATGGAGGGGGGAGAGACGGCGGCGCCGGAGGTCTGCGTCGAAGGCTGGGGGTGGGCGAGGTCGTAGTGTTCAACATAGGCACTCTGCTGCTCACCGCTGCGGGACACAGAGAGAGACGCGCGTCACAGGGAGTCTCCATCGCATCACTTCCTACAGTCTCAGGACCAGGGCTCACTCTTTGGGAAGGGAGATTCATGTGTAGTACACCTCGTACCGGTTCATTCACAGGTACTCACAGTAACCAACCTCATCGCTGCACTGGCAAGTATACACAGTTGTTATTATGTTCTTTAAAAATACTAATTCCACATATGTACTTTAATAGGCTAGGCTTCTTATAGTATAAGGGGCGAGTCATGGAAACAATATTCGCTGAGTTGGTTTTAGGCTTGTGAAGTTGGGGAACCCCTGGAGTAGCAGGCTGTCCCCAGGACGTAAAATCCCCGAGCAGTCCCAGGACCAGATGGGAGCTGACATGGCCCTCCCTGTGGTTTCAGGCTGCCTCTGATACCCAGGCCACAGGGCATGCGGCCAACCCACAGAAAGAGCTCCCAGCCTGCTGTCTGGGGCAGGGGACCACAGTCACTGTGCTCAAGACCCCCTGGACATTTACACTGACAAGTCATTAAGCTTGCTTGTGCAAACTAAGGGTTAATTCCAGTAGTGGATTAGTGCTGTAAAGTCAGATTCCATTTCTCCATGCAACTGTAATACTAACTCAGGCATTTTAAGTGAAGGTACAGAAAAAAACTTTTAAAATGAAATAAAAATATATATATATATTTTACCCTGGACACCTCATGAGACAGACAAAGATACACACATGTAGAACTACATATATACACCCATAGCCATTACCTCCACAATTCCCCACAACCTGATTGCACAACAGCAGAGGTAACCATGAACAAGCTTAAACTTTCAAGATGCTGGCAACCAAAACCTCTAGTGACAGGAAGTCAAATATAACAAACGAATCATGGAAAAACACAAGAACTTCCTCAATTAAGAGGTCAATGAACTTTTGAGTGTCCCTGCAGGAAAAGCCATAATACGTCTCAGTAGGCCGTGGCTTCACTCATTCACACGCACACTGGTTTAGGAAGTAGCCAGATGTTCCGCCCCTCCCTCTCGAACTTTCTAGGACCTCGCCCAGAGAAAGGAGATTCCAGCCGCCCTGAGCTCTGTATCCACTGCTAATCTTATTACAGGTAATAGTGGTTCAGGATTTAAAAGGTCTCCAAATTCCTGGTGACAGATGTCAAACCACCCCCTAGTGTCCAACCTGAGTCAAAGCACAACTCTGTGATGCTCCAGTTTGTTACTTCCTGTATTGTTTCCTTTGAATCTTTCAGCTTTCAAAATATGTGAAAGAGGGAAATTCAAAATAAAGGAAGTCGTCCAGGAGAGAGAGGAAACTAATTATTAATTTTCATGCAGCATAAAGGAATACACTGGTTTCAGACTGTTAATGCAGCTGTCCCTTAGATTAGCACTAGCAAGGGCTGCACACTAGGAGCTTAAGACAATACTACGGGGACACAAGCAAAGAGGAAGCATGTGTCCAGATGGGGTGGTTTATATACACACATATTCAAATATTAGCACAACAAATCCATCAGCCAGTCACCACATAGTAATTTGGCTTCTGAGAGATGGAAACAGCAAGTCCATAATGCGCAGCATAAAAGGGTGTCTGTTTGCCTTCATGGGCACAGGACATTGAATGAAATCGAGTTAGGGTACACAAGCGTAACGCTTTTTGTGATCACATGGCTGGGGACAGGGGGAGAAGGGCAGGGCAGCAGGGAATGGCTCCCTACTGTCCGCTTTGGGGCTTTATGCCCCGTCTCTGTGTACCATGCCACCTCATGGCCACTCCTGCTCCATCGTCATGGTTACAGCGTGTGCTACACTCTTACCATTCCTCATAACCTCAAAACCATCAAAGGGAAAAAAATGGGATTTTTTTGGGGGCAGGGGGCATGACCACTACTGAGAAGCAGCAAAAAGGAAAAAAAGAAAAAAGAAAATAAAAAAATAAATAAAAAAGTCAGTGTATTGGATAACACACCTGCCATGATGTCATCCAGCGTGTCTGTGAGCGTCTGGGCGGGCGTGGCCACCATGAGGCCGTCGGTGGCCTGGGTGAGGAGGCCCGGGCCCAGCATCTGCTGGCTCACCAGCACCCTCTGCAGGTCGGGGCTGGCGCTGCCGGGGTAGTCGGCGCTGCCGAAGTCGGTGGACTGCTGCGCAGCCAGCGGCTGGATGGGGACGAAGCCCGCCTGCGTCGGGGGGGCAGGGGGCTGGCCGTGCGTCTGCGGGGGGGGGGGCGGGGCGGGGCGGCTGCGCCTCCCGGTACAGGATGGTGTCCACCTGCGGCAGCTTGGTGTAGTCGTCCTCTTCCTCCTCCTCGTCCTCCTCCTCCTCCTCTTCCTCCTCGTCCTCCTCATCGTCGTCATCCTCGTCGTCCTCGTCATCCTCTTCCTCGTCCTCCTCTGCAGGGAGCGCCCGCCGGCCGCCGCCATCCTCGGGGTCGCCGCCCTCCCCGTCGCCGTCGGAGCCGGGCCGGGCGGGGTGCGGGGGTGGGGCCGCCGCCGCCCCAGGGCCCATCCCGGCGCCGCCCCCGGCCCCGGGGGGCCCCTTGGCCTCCATGTACTCTTTGGTGAACTGCTGCTGTGTCTTGAGCTGCAGCTGCCGCTCCACCTTCTGCAGCTCCTTCAGGATCTTCTTCTTCTTCTGCACCTGCTCCTCGCGGCTCTTCTTCAGCTCCTCGATCTTGTCTTTGGTGAGCGGCTCGCCCTGGATGAGCTCCAGCGACTGCAGCTGGGCCTTCTCGATGGCGCTGATGCGCTGGCCCAGCTCGTTCAGCTTGCCCTCCGTCTCCTCCACGATGCACTCCAGCGGCTGGTACGGGTGGAAGGGGGGCAGCAGGTCGGCGTCCGGCCCGCCCGCAGTGCCGCCGCCCGCCTGCAGGGGGCCCGGCCGCTGCTTGGACGCACCTAAGCACAACGGGACAACACAAGACCGGTTGTGGGAAGGAAATTAAAATAAGGAAAAAAAAAATAATAATAATAAAAGAAAATAACTAAAAGGAAGGTCAGCCGGGCACATGAGGCGGGGTTGGGGGGGCGTAAAGACAAAATGTGTCCGTGCAAAAAAATGAAAATAAAAGGGACAATGAAAAATATGAATGGGGTATTAATAAACAAACCACTTGACGATTAAAATGAGGTGGGCCGCAGGAAATGGGTCCTGTGACAACACAAAAGGGGGACAGGAAAACGAGGACCGGGCGTGACGTCCTGGGGACGGCACCATGCCCCCGAGGACACCCTAGCCCAAAAACACAAACACCTCCTCAAAGGGAAACTGCCAGTCACCTGACTCATTCCGTCACAACACCTACCATGTGCTCCGAGCAAAACAACCTCACAATAAGCCGTCATCTCTTCGCTGTACACTGTGCTGAAACAATCCGCTAAGTGGGAAACACTTCACTAGAAACGCGGGAGGAAATGGTTTGGGACAATTCCAGGGTGTGAGACGGATATCCATCACACCATAAACAAACAAGCCCATCGTCTCTAAGTCACGCCACAACACCACGGGCTGTAGAGGAACCTTCGCTGTAGATTTAAAACTCTTGAACATTTGGGGCCAAGTAGTACTTTAAGTGTTAATTTGAGTTGCTACCTTATCAGTTTATCCAAGTTAAACCCCTTACACTTCCCTTTTTTGTGAAAATCTTTTCACAACACAGTTTGCAAATTTTGGGGAAAAAAATTAGGTGAACTCAACATGTTAAAAGTTTATGTCTGCATCATGTGGGGCTTGGCAATCAATATATTCTAATTCTAAATATTCTAATATTCTGAAATGAGCAACTGAATAAACAGTGCTAGCCTGCTGAGGACTGTCTGGAGTTAGACAAGCTTCCAACTTTTCACACATCCACATGCTCAGCTCTGTGCTTAACCCTGCCGTTCAGTGGACATAACCTGTGAGGTTCATCGGCTTGTGCTTATTTTAATAATCTCAGCCGTAGCAGTATGGGCCAAGCCACACACAGGCCATCTTTAACCTGCTATCCAAAAGAGAGACTGCAGAGGCTTGGTCTAAGGCTGAGAAGTCCTTAAATGCTTCTGTAACGGGTATCTTATGTCAACAGTCTTTCACATCCAACAGCACCAGTATAAAAGGCCTGGGACAAAACTGACCTGAGGTCAGTCCCCGGGTCAGAGCAAAACTGACCAGGAATTGGCCTCAGTTCTAGGATCAGGGCAAACAACTAACATTCAGGCTCAGTATCCTTCGAGGTTTGGGGGAAACTGACCTGAGGTCAGTGCCAGTAGTGTTTTTTTTTTTTTTTTTTTTTAAGGTATCACTATTGTTTTTCTTTGACAGAACAACCTCCAGCACAGCTCAGAGTTATGAATTATGTCAATTCAAAATACTTCATAGTCATTCGTAGAACGATCAAAGAAAAAGCCATTTCAGGACAAAGCCATGACCAAACATGTCAGTATGTAACTGCTGCTATATTGATTTTTTTTGGCACTGAATCAAAAGCAGAAAGAAAAATCAGCTGGTAGCTGTAATTACTGTATGCGTTCATTGTACATACAGCATTAAGCTGACCATTATTTCACTATTATACGTGAATTATTTATATGTGCATACACATGGAATAGAGAATGAAGCTTGCTAGGCCTCAGCAATTGCTCATGGCTATACTCAGACCTCTCTCACATCTGTAGTTTGCTCAGCTGAAGTCGGGAGTTTGGAAATATTACATCGATCTTCAGCTACTGCTTACAGAAGATACTGACCAGTGTACGCGCTCCATTTTAACATGACTTGCACTGAAGAGTTACGGTGGGGCAGGAAGCGAACGCATTAAGGAGAATATTTATGACAAGAAAAATATTTACACATTGCCAGAGTCACAGAAAAACTGCCCTCTCTCCTGCCTCTGCCTCACTGCTACCTCAGATCCAAAAAAGACGTTTTTTCACAACAGCCCTTCTCTCTGAGCTAATGCTGATGGTGAACCACGAGGTTCACCAACTGCTCCTTTCTGGACTTTAGAGTGCTAGGGCACGGATCAAGCAAGAGGAGCAGTCAAATTAAACTGAAGGTTTTATTTCAAAGGACTGTAGGATTGATGCCACAAATGAACAGCCAAACATGCTGTCATTCTTTATTTCTTGTCTCATTGACTTAGGTCTCTGCAGATTAAACTGGGGCCCTTGAAATTCACTTAGCTACGCTCCACCTGTAAGAATCAGCCAATGACTAATAATAATTATATAAATGATGCTAATATATAAATGATTATTTTACTTATATTACTTGCTTGTAGTATGTAGTATCGCCCTGCGTTTCTGGATTCTGTGATGTAGTGACTGATGTACAGTAGTGTGTGCACTTAGCTTCCCTTCACAAGTTAACTTATGGTAGGGCTTGAATAGTGTTGTGCTCACACTCACTGGTCTGGGGGTGTTGTTAGCCTGGTCTGACACTGTTACTCATTCAACGTGAATGGATACACTTCTGTTCTCTTGTGCTGGAAGCTGCTCTGGACAAGAGTGTCTGCTAAATGAATGACTGCAATAAATCAAGGTAATGACGTCGCAATACTGACTGAACCTGCCAATTCCCTCAGAGCTCCACCTACACTGTGACCGAAACTAACATAACTAGTGTGACATCACAAAAGAGGGCTTCATTCGGAGACGAACACAGATCTCCTGTAGGGAAACGGTTACCGTGGTTTCAGGCCTTACTTCCTGCCTTACCAAAGAACGGCTGTCCTCTGTTTGGTTTGGATGGGTAGACGGAAACAGCTGACTTTGGAACATGAAGAACGAAACACAAAAACACACACACACAAGGGGGAAGCACAAGTCCTCCACGAAACCAAAGAGTGCCACATGAGTGCCACAAGAGACGGCATGTTCAGACACAGAACACGGAACCGAGACAGAGGAACAAGAACCTGGTCTCCTCTAGTGGATCCCGCCGACTCAAGAGGAACTCACAACAGACTCCTGTGCCTCCAAACAGAGATTAATAGCATTCTGGCATCTGGGAAGCATTTCAACTTCAAGTTTTACCTCACTGGGAAAAAAGGGTAAATATTCTGCTGAGGGAGAACAGGGAAATGAGTTCTCCCGGGCAAAGGGCAGCAGAGCAGCCAGTGTCAGCAAGGCCACCTCACGCTGCAGAGTACCACAGAGTTTTCCAGGTAAAGTCCAGGTAAACTTGGAAAACCCTCTTCACTTAGGTGCACATACACCTCTTACACGAGAGGCATGGAATCTGTCTCTCAAGCCGTAGGAGAGAACTCTGAAACCAGGTTGCTTTGTCTTCTGCCTGTTCTTTCAGGTAGAAAGGGAGTATGCGCGTGCACACAGACAGACAGGCAAACAGACACACTGAACAATCCACTGACCTTTGATCGCGACTGGCGGGGGGGCCGTGTGGGTGGAGGGCACTCTGTCGGGCTCCTGGGGGGGCACCACCATGGCCAGGGCTTGGAATGGAACTCGAGGAACCTGCAGGGTAAGGGGGGGGGAAGGAAAAGAGCGTTGCACATAGGAATGACATCACTCTGACATCACTTCCACCCACACCCACACAAATCCTCTCCTGCAGGCCCAAACGAACAGAGGCGGAGGTGGATGCATGCTCACCTGAGACGTATCGTGGGAGGGGGGCGTGAGCTGGGACAGATCGGGCGCGGGAACAGAAAGGATGTTGTTTGGGTAGTCTAGCAGGTAGGAGACCACGTTGGTGTGACCGCCCTTAGCAGCTTCAATAAGCATGGTCGAACCGTCCTGCAGGGAGAGAGAGAAAGGGGAGAGAGAGAGAGAGAAAGAGACCACGGTACGGTTACGCTCACACACAAAGTCCACCGCAGCGGAAATGTTCACGTTCGCCTGATGGCAGTGACGCTTGTAATGTGAGCCAGAGGAACAGAGAGGAGGGAGAGGGTCAGAGGGGCGGCGGGGGTCACACCTTCAGTCTGTGGGTGGGGTCCGCTCCGTGGGCCAGCAGCAGCTCCACCACAGCCAGGTGTCCCCCCGCGCAGGCCAGCGACACCACCGTGTGGTCGTTGTTGGCTGTGGCTCTGTTCACATTTGCACCTGCAGATAGACATCAAACAGCCTCTGGTGTTACACGTATACGTCAGTATTCGGTACTTCAGATTTCAGAAAGACCTCACCGCACCAATGGCTTGTACAGTGAAAAGGCTAACGCTAAACTCTTGAGTTCCTAACTGATTTAGCATTTCGATGCTTTGGCGTAGTCACAGCGCGTCACTTAAACATGGAGGATGGATGCCTAATGGTTTACTTCAGGGTAATACAGGCATACAACATGTAGGTTTTATATATTGAACATAGCGGCATTATTTGCTAGCTGTTGTAGGTCCCCAGCCAATGGGAGAGAAGACATGTTCCGGGGGCGGGGCAAACACACCTTTGCTGATCAGGAACTGTACAGTACACAGGTGTCCCGCTCTGGCAGCTTTCATCAACGGCGTTCTGCCTCCTTCAGACTCGTGCTCCTGTAGGACACACAGAGCCTCCATCAGCTCAGTCCATACAGACACACACTGCATCAATGAACAGTCTATAGAGACACACATAAAGGAAGAAGGAACACAGTCCATACAGATACACACACAGGAAGAAGGAACACAGTTTGTATGGACACACATACAGGAGGAAAGACACAGTCCATGCAGACAGACACATTTTAATTAAATTAGTCAGGTTTGGGTTGTGGCATTCTACAGTCTAACTGCAGAAATGGAAGGGGACGGAGACTGGAAGCTGTCGTAGAAATGGGAAGACAAAAGAGTGTGCAAAGAGAGGGAGAGAGGAGGTCTGCAAGGATGGAGAGATACGAGGAAGGAAGAGACAAGGTTGCACCAGATCAGCCCCGGTCTGCAGCAGCACATCGGCGACGTCTGTGTGTCCGTTCTCGCAGGCGTACGTCAGCGCTGTGTCCCCTGTCGCCGTTGTGGCGTGAACGTTCGCCCCTGGAGACAAGAGCAGGACATGAGTTCACCTCAGAAGAGCCAGCAGGCATAACTGCATATTTACTGACAGCACCATATTAAAACATCAGGCCAAGTCTACAAAGCTATGTCTAAATTTTGACTGCTTTAATGACTATAAATGAAGTTTTTCCATCCTTTTTAAAAGTACATTACTCTATACCATACTGATTTATCCAACAGGAAATTTACTGAAACCATGAACAGGAAGTAATTCTGTCAGGATCACGTCAGGAGTGGCACAGCCAGGCTTTGAACCCGGCTTCACGTCTCAGCTCCACTGAGCACCTCGCTGCCCTCACCTGCAGCCAGTAGGTACTTGACGAGCTCCAGGTGGCCCTCCTGCGCGGCCTCCATAAGTGGCGTGGAGCAGCCCAGCTCGATGTCCGCCCCCGCCTTGATCAGGAAGTCAGCCACCTCCAGGAAGCCGCCGCAGCAGGCCAGCGTCAGGGCCGTCTCCTGCGTCTCCTCCGTCTGGGCGTTGATGTTGGCACCTGGGGGCCCGGGGAAACAGAGTCTCTGTGACAACCTGTCTGAGATTGCACGTCCTCGCCCCTTTGACTTGGATCTTCTCACAGGCTCCCTCTAGTGGCCAGTCTGTGACCATAAAACACACACTGCCTTGCAGACGCTGCAGCTGGAGATTTGTTTTGATGCGGTCAAATCCAGTGCAGAGGAGGATCAGCAATTCGAAGAAAAGCAAAACAGACATAATCCCTCCTGGGTGAAAATGTAAAACCAGCACACCTCTGATTTCTGAGATGTGGTCACAGACAGAAATAGATGATCAGGAGGCAACTGCAACACCATCAGGGTGAGGGTAAAACCCAGGCCAACAGCAGCCCTGAAAGCCCCAGGATCTTCAGTCTGCATAATACAACTGTTCTGGAGTCATAACTGCTGTATTCTTATACGTTATGCCAATGTTATCTTTCCCACTGCTATTATCCCGGAATCTCTCCACTGCCTTTTCCCAGCATCAGGGAGTAATTTTCCAGTTTTTTCCCCCAAAATTGACCTGGGTTTTCAGGTTGATTCCCTCTGGAATGCCATATGTACAAATATGCTATATGCACAGCGTTTTGTGACAAACTCAATTGTAAAAACGTGCTATAACGTACTGTATAACGTATTTGACGTATTGTATTTACGTATTTGACTGACCGACTCATTATGGGCTGCGGCATTAGTGCTTTAGCTGTTTGCGCCATTAGCATTTAGCCATTGGTGCATCAGCTGTTAGCGCCATTAGCGTTTAGCCACTGGCACTTTAGCCGTTAGCATTAGCGTGGCTCTCTGAGGGGCACTCGCCTTGCGCCAGCAGCAGGGCCACCATCTCCTCGTGTCCCTCCCGCGCAGCCTCCATGAGGGGCGTGTAGCCCTCGTCGTTCACCTCCTCCAGGTTGGCCCCTCGCTCGATGAGCAGGGCGGCCAGCTCCACGTGGCCCCCGCAGGCCGCCAGCGTCAGCGGAGACTCGAACGAGTCCGCCGGCATGTTCACCTGCGCCCCGCTGTCCAACAGCAGCCGCGCCACCTCCACGTGCCCGTCCTGCAGCAGAGCACAGGCGTATATACACACACACAACACACACATATACACACTCCCACGCGTATATAAACGCACTTGTTTGCACTCAGGCACATACATTCATATACGTACACGCGCTCTCACACCCACATGCATATATAAACATGCTTGTTCATAACGTGTGTGTGTGTGTGTGTGTGTGTGTGTGTGTGTGTGTGCGCACGCGTGCATGTACAAGTACATGCTCACACATCTAAATATGTATGCTCACACTCACATTTACATAAACACGGACTCATATGCACCCTCAGGAGACACGTTATATATTACACACAGATTCAAACACATATGTTTGCATACACACACATACACTCACATATGGCATTCTGTACTTGCACGAGACGAGACATTTAGCAATTTAGCAAACGCCAGTACATAGTGAGACTTTAAACTTTTACTTCTAATATATTACACATTCTCAGAGCAGCACATTCACTAACATTTTTAGTTTGCTCAAAGGCTCAACATCCATGTCACATGCAGGACGGTCCCTGGAACCTGCGGGTCTAGCTCTGCACCCGCCCCAAAGCCCCCACACCCTGTCAGAGCCTCACCATGCAGGCCTCCATGAGCGCCGTGTGCATCTCGTCTGTCTTGTGCTCCTGGTCGGCGCCGGCCTCCAGCAGAAAGCGCACCATGTCCAAGTGTCCTGCAGCACCACCAGGGGGAGACACTGAGCTACCTGCCCTCTGGGCCATGGGTGGCCATGTTTTTCCACTCTACTAGGACGTCCCGAACTGGGTTCTGGGGCACCCCTGTGCTCACTGGTTATTGTTCCAACAGTATTAAACAGGTAAGTGATCTGAATTATACACTTCATTGATCTATATGGCACATTATTATTGGTATGGGCCCTCTAAGGCTATGTTATGTGAGAGGAAAATACACGTGCGACAAGGAATTAATTTTATATTACTTTAAGACCAATTAATCTAATCAGCTCTCCGGCGACTATTGCATTCATTTTCTCCAATGTGTTTTGTGGCAGTAAAAAAAGCAAAAAATTGCTTAAATGGCAGATGAAATCACAGCAGGGTACTAAATGAATCTTAGTGTGTGTTCACCTGGTTACTGAAACTAAAGACTGCAGGGAAAAGGAAACAGTAATGAGTCAAACCTACATCCTGTTAAAATTAGTTTAGTGATGAAATCAGGGAAACATTTAAATGGCTGATGCAACACCCTTAACTCATCCAGAGACCAACTGGGACACAAACATCAGCATTTATTATTTATAACTATTTATATATATGCATATGCATGCATATCACCCATTTACAGCTCAATATTTACTAAACCATTTTATGTTAAATGTATTTGTGTACGTATAAGTTACGTGTATATCTAAAATTTGTTTGCTTTTGTGTTTTCTCTCTCTTGTACATTACTGATCTGTTTACAACCTGAGCTGGGATCTGTTACAACTTGATTGCAAGGATGACTGCTGTGGCAATATTGTTATCATGGAAACAGTTATGCCGATGTGCGTTTGATTTTTGAATTTCAATGTGTTTTGCCCAAGGGTACTCATTGAACGGGTGAGGAGCCCCGCTCCTTACTGCCCAACTTCCAGCCGGACGCCTCAGACCACAGGTCTGGGGTCAGTGATGGGACGTACCTTTGTAGCAGGCCAGGGTAAGTGCACTTTCCTTGAACTCGTTGGAGTGGGTGTTGATGCCGGCTCCGTAGTCCAGCAGCACGCGGGCCACCTCCACGTGCCCGGCGCTGGCCGCCTCCATCAGCGGCGTGTGGCCGTTCTCATTGTGGTCCTCGATGTTGGCGCCCTCCTTCAGGAGCACCTTCACCACGTCCACGAAGCCGCCCGCGCACGCGTACGTCAGTGCCGTGTTACCTGGGGGAGGGGGGGGCACAGAATACTATAGAGAACGTGGGTCTGTGTGCGCGCGATTACCTACTACATGCCCATTTGTGAGTTGTGGAGCACTGTACATGTGTGTGTAAGAGTGTGTGCATCTGAAGGTATGCTTACTTGTAGCGGCCTCAGTGTTTGTGTGCGAGCGATCTAACCTGTACAGGGTGTGGGTTTGTACGCAAGCGTGTTTACCTGTAGAGGACTGTGTGTTTGTGTGTGAGCGTTCTCACCTGTAGAGAACTGTGTGTGCGTGTCTGTGTGTGTTTGTGTGTGAGCGTTCTCACCTGTAGAGGACTGTGCGTTGACGTCCGCCCCGTGTACCAGGAGCAGTTTGACTATGTCCACGTATCCGCCACTGGCTGCTGCCATCAGAGGCGTGATGTCACCCTTAATGCCCCGGTCCTCCACGTTAGCGTGCATGGCTAACAGGACCTTCAGGGTCCACACAGGAGAGAGCGTCAGTCTCTCTGACACACACATACATACATAGAAACACAGAGAGACACAAACATCCACACACAGAAACAAACAGAGACACGCACACAGAACCACACACAGAAACAGATGGACACATGCACACGGACCCAGACACACGCAGGAACACACAGGCACGTACTCTCATGCACAACACACATACACACACACCCACATGCCCAGACACACCCCACACAGAAACGGCGCACGCGGACGGCGTCGGTTTGGAGGGGACTGACCTGCGCCAGCTCGTAGTAGCCGGCGGAGCAGGCGAGGCACAGCAGGCTCTCGCCCTCCTCGGTGTGCTCGTTGACGCTGCGGCCCTCGTCCAGCAGCTTCCTCACCGCGTTCACGTCGCCGTCCGAGCAGGCCTCCGCCAGGCTGCGGCTGAAAATAACCAAACTGCTACAATTACCGGGACCGCGCCGCCGACACACGGGACATTACATTATCAGCATTTAGCAGGCACTCTTATCCAGAGCGACTTACATGGTTACAATTTTTTTACATGTTATCCATCTATTAAGGCAATTCTGGGTTAGGTACCTTGCCCAAGGGTACAGCAGCAGTGCCCCGGCAGAGATTCAAGCCGGCAAGCTCTCGGTTATGAGTCCCTGCTCCTTACCGCTATGCTACACTGCCGCCCCACAGACGCTCACAGAACGCAGACAGGGAGCTCTGAGGAGGGGGGAGGAGAGGGGCGGACGGGGGAGGAGAGGGGCGGAGAGGGGAGAAGAGGGGAGCAGAGGGGAGCAGAGGGGAGCAGAGGGGAGCAGAGGGGAGAAGAGGGGAGAAGAGGGGAGCAGACGGGCGGATGGGGAGCAGAGAGGCGGAGAGGGGAGGAAAGAGGAGGAGGGGCGGATAGGGGCTTGCAGGAGAGACGGAAGAGATACATACTTGTCGGCCTGGCCGGCGTTGAGCGTGTTCTCGGCCCTCATGCGCGTGAGGGCGGCGGCGGCCTCGTCCAGAGCGCAGCTCACCGACGACGTCAGCCGGCGCAGCACCTCGGGATCTGCGAACGCTTTACCATCGGCAGTGGAGAGTTTACCGATGCCTTGGGTCACGGCGCGGCCAGAGCGCCACACACGCCACACACCCGCGGTTAGAGAAAAACACACACACACACACACACACACACACACACAGAACAAACAGGCACGGGTTAGTCGCGTCCAAACCATGCTGCCCGTTAATTATCAATTCAGTGCACAATCACTGCACAACATAACCAGTAGCACAGGGTCCAGGTGTTAGTTACACCTCAAACCCCAGCCCCTAACAACTGCTACTTCTATTAATAGTGGTATATTTCATATCACAAAAAAAACACCATCTGATCTGTATTTATGTAACAGTAGCCAAATTCAAAACAATCTATAAAATTTACATGCAAATGCAAATAAATATGGTGTAAAATACAACATTAACCAAAAATATGGCAACTTTGTCAAACAGACCCCATACAACTTCTAGTCAGTTGTTTTTATGCCCCTTTATGTTCCGTCTGGATCTCGCATAACACAAATACGATATGATGATCTTAAATCAGTGAAGCAATGGGTGGATGAACGGTTAGACTCCTATATCCACTAAATGCAGGAGGACTACATTACATACAACAGGCCACGATAAAGGCCATCATTTCCCTTGGCCACGGTGATGAAGGCTGTGAATGGGACAGCTACTGTATTCATCTCCATTACTGAGCAGAGAGGGGTGAGATGTCAGGCCTGTGTCTGCATCCAATCCACAGCAGGGGCTGTGAAACACAGCATTATCGGAAACAGCTGGAGGCTGCTCCTACTGCCAGGTTAACATCGACTGGGGTCTGACCTGCAGCGGGCCCCCGAGAGAGAGGGCCCCCAAATGCAGGAGAGTGTGAGTGTGTGCGTGAGTGTGTGAGGAAGAGTGTGCGAGTGTGTGTGTGTGAGAGAGTGTGTGTGTGTGTGTGTGTGTGTGTGTGTGTGTGTGTGTGTGTGTGTATGCATTTGAGACAGTGAGTCAGAGTGATCGAAAGAGCGGGTGAGTGGTATGTATGCGAGTGCACGTATGTGTGACAGTATGGATCGAATGTGCGCAAGTCTGCACATGTACAAGGGAGACACCACAAGAGACAATCCAGAGGACAGGAGGGGATATCAAATCAACCACATTCATACTGAACACCTCAAAATGTACATCTGCTCACACCCGCACACGCGCACGCGCACGCGCACGCACGCGCCGCACGCGCACGCGCACACGCACACGCACACGCACACAGAAGCTCCCTCCATACAATTTACCTAGGAAGCCCTGCCTTCAGTCTTGTGACAGAGGCTGGCCATTATGTTTGTTTAACTGACCCAGGCTAAAACCCACTGTACTGCTGCTGCCCTCAGAGGCCATTCAGCCCTTATGGAACAGCAGCAGAACAGCAGCGAAAACACTAAAGAAAACACAGCGCTAAGGTTGCCCAACACACACACACACATCAAGACTATGCTGGGGACTCCAGTCAAACGCTGCTGCAGGCTATGCTGGTATAGTACATCACTGAAGTTAGCTGAATTATTAAAGTAAATGGTATGTCCCCATTTTCCCCTGATAAATCTAGCTGTGTTTTTAAAAGCTTGCTGTATTTATGATGTTTCCAACTCTCAACGCTGAAGATTTCAGAGGTCTGACAGCTGAGAAGGTTGAAACTAAGACCCTGACACTGTACAGCGAGATTAATATTTAACGTACAACCTATATGTAACCCTTTATTCTCCCAGGGCAGTGGACACCAAAGCATTTCAACAGACCCCTGGCTGATTGTGTTCCAGTCTGAGAGAAAACAATGCTCTTTCTCCACATTATTCTGCTTATTTTGTTGGTCTCTCATCTTGCACTGTACTCAATTACAGCCAATAGCAGGATATTCTACATGGTAATCAAGTTATCAAAATGCTAGATCGATCATAGTTACGGTTGTTTGCAACTAAAGGTCATTGTCACAAAACGCATCTTCCCGAGGGAAATGCATTTACCCTGTCCTCTCTTTGAAACCCATTTCAGGAATCTTACTTTTAAAAGTAAAGGTGGTTTACTTTAAAATATGTTCAAAGACCTTTATGACTGAGGAATTGTGCAGTCTGGATCAATAAAGCACCTGTGACTATTTATTTTTCATTTTTCATTCTGAGGAACCTGACCTCTGAGATGTTTTTGCCAGCAGATCCCTGGCAGTACAGCTATTCATAGAAAAACAGTGAGGGGAAAGGTCACTGCCACTCCTGCTGACCTGCATTAAAGCAGGGATGGGGGGGGGGGCACCTAAAAACCCTGTACTATAAACTGCATGTATACAGTAGCCCGAAGTCAGCGAGCAAAGTGACAAGCACCGCTCTGTATGTATGTATGTACAGAGTATGTAAGTATCACTCTGCCCCCCCTTCTTAAGCCACACCCCTTGGGAAAAAGCCCCACCCCTCCGTTTACACAACAACTAGAATGGCAAACTTAACAGACATGCAGAAAAAGGACACATAAGATTGCTATCTGTAATTTACATGCATTTTAGATGGTTTGTATACATATACATTCCACAGTGATATTCTCATTTAATTTCTAGTCAGTTACCTAAATGAAAAGACTAGTTCTGGATTTTTCACTTCCAAATACTACAGCATGTGCAAAAATGCAAAGCAGGATGAATTATTAGTTCATCCCTCAGAATCTTAGAACATCCCACACTATTTAATACTTCCAAATTTCACTATACAAGAGTGTAGATTAAGGCAGTAAAATGCTGTACAATTGACTAATATAAGCCTTAGCCGCTACTGCAAATTGCCCATTACACTGTCACCTGCAGCTAGTTTAAAATATTAATGTTTTAAAATGATGAGCCAGCCATTAAAATGCAGTCACTGCGTCATTTTTATCGCAGACAAAGGTCATGAGAAATTAACTTGATAAAACTGTCGATTTCATAGCAACGGCCAATAATATATATGGCGACGAAGGCACAAATCTCCGATACAGGGACAGAAGCACACACAGAGGATACCTGCAGAGTGTGTGCACGCACCCCACACACACACACACACACACACACACACACACACACTCAGTATACAGTACAGTAGGTCAGTGCTGAGTCATGATGTGTGCTACTGCTGCTGTATTGAAATCCATTGTTCTGGTACAGAATGTTTAATCTCCCCATAGTGCTGAAAGCTGGGGCCTCCCTGTTGAACAGGCCAGAGGACAGGGCCTTTCTACAACCAGGCCTGCCTAAATGAACCTCAAGGACAAGGCTTTCCTGAGACCAGGCCAGAAGACAGGGCCTCCCTATAGTAACCTTGAGGACAGGAGCTCCCTGTGACCAGGCCAGAGGAGAGGACCTCCCTGTCGTGCTACAACCTTCAACTTTACCAAATTTACGCTGCTCTCTGCGCTGCATCCGAAGCAGGAGACACACATTACATTTATCATTTACAGCTTATCACTTATAATTATTATATCATTCATTGTCAATGCACTGTGATTAGAAGAAACCATTGGCATAGCTAAGGGCTAGTTTGCCTATGTCACACTGCCAGACCAGTGCCCGGATTATACCACTGCAGCTATAAAAAGCTGGGCTCCTTTAGACAGACTCCGTAACTCTCCCGGCATTAGAACTTCATTTCCCAGCATCCCATGAGGACTGCCCACAGAGGCCATGAGTCAGAGAGCCAAGGCTGGGAGGAGGTGTCGGCCACAGGCGTCATTAACACAGGGCTTCTCGCCCCCACACAGAGTCCAGAGCGGCAGGCAATGAAACTCACTGACACCGAAAACAACGGGATTCAGCGAGGGTGTAAAAATAAACGCGCTCATGAGGGGCCTGTGATGCTATTCTGGGTGCAGAGGCTGGGCACATCTCAGCTAGCACACACTGTGCAGGTAGCCCGATGCAGCCGCATGCTAAACTCTCCCGGCGCAAAACAAAACCAAATACACAATCAGGAAAATTCCGCCACGATTAGCGATTAACTCAGGGGAAAAAAAAAGCATGCAAAATCACTTTAAAAACCTGAAAACCAGGTTATACAGCCAACAAAAACAAGAACAAATTGCAAACGATACCACAATTTACTCTCCAGAGCGCAAGTTAAATTATAGCTCCTGTAGTCTGGTAAATATGTACAGCTTTAGAAGCTGCAGAAAAACCCACAGAGCACACAGCCATGAAAGTATGACAAAATAAATGGATTGGTTCAAATTGAGCAAAAACAATACCAGTCACCCAGTGTGCAACATACGAAACTGTGAGGGTTCTCTGATCACCCAGCATGCTTTGCTATGTGAAAGTGTGCAAAGGGTCTACTCAGTGATCCAGCAGACTGTGCTATACGAAAGTATGTGAGGGGTCTCCTTGGTCACCCAGCATACTGTGACATATCAAAGTGTGTGAGGGGTCTCTAGTCAGCAGAACTAGAGGAAAAAAAGTACAAGCATCCGTTGGCAACCTTACACCGGGAGACACGCAAGACACACTGGCCAGAACTGGGCCACTACGCACTGATGATTAATATCTAAATAAGAGCACACTGCAGATGCACTGCGAGCACAGTCTGCGGCACACAGCGAGTTCAGCCGCTGCAAACCCAAACGCTGAACCCTGAGCACAGTCAGTCTGTACTGAAGCCAGTTACACTAATAACACACCCTGCATACCAATATCAGACTAGCATGTACTAACATCTTAGCTACAGCACTGGGAAAACTCAACAAACTACAATCAGACCCTCCAAAGTGGCTGGAGGCCTGAAGAATCTCACATGCCAGATTCAAAGCAGGGACAGTGTCCAATCAAGCATAAGCTCAGTATCCAGTTATTGGCAAATGTCTTGTAAACTCTGGTAATATAAACAAAATTGCAATTCAGAGTAAAATGGGAACCAACAGGAGGGCTTTGTGGCAGAACTTTACACAGCATTAGCAGGGAGAGACTGAGGCAGAGAGAGAAAGAAAGCGAGAAGAGAGTGAGGGACAGAGACAGGAAGGAGGAAGAGAGTGACAGGGAGAAACAGAGGGAGCTAGAAGGAAAAGAGTGAGAGCAAGGCAACAAGAAGAGAGAGAGGGAGAAAGAGAGAGAAACAGTGCATAGTTGGAGGTGGTGAGTCTGCCCAGTTGAGGATCTGTTCTTACTATACTGCGGTAGAAGAGTCAGCATTTAGTCATCATTACACACACATGCACATACACACCACACACATTTACACATCTCCCACACATGCGCAGACAAACACCTCACACACACAGACGCCTACACACTCATACATACATGTTTTACATTAGTGACCAAATATTAAGCCTAGAATAAGTCAGCTGTGATGATAGCTGATACACATTTACTACGTCCGTTTGCTGTGTTGAAATTTGTCAACGACAGGCTGAAACTGTACACCGGCTTAACAGTTCTGACCTAGAAGTGCGCTCAGTGCTTACACGCTCTGCTCCTGTGAGCACCTTTGAGCTGCGAGTCCATTTCGGAGAGGTCAGATCGTTGCTGTGAGAATCACATTGAGTGTCAGGTTTCACAGGCTGACAAGGATTGGCAACAACCAATCAAAAATGACCATTCAGCAACGGAAACCTCTAGCACCAGTTTTTCACAAGCCAGACTGGGCGCGCTGTGGAATAAAGAACACCAGAGAGACGCAAACACCCCGGTGCAGGCAGACACGAGAGAGAAGGGAAGTGTGGGTTATGGGCTATGGTGAAACAGCTAGTGTTTATTCGATCCATACATAGACCTTGCCACTGCAACCAAGACGAGCAGAAACAGAAACGGTGAGCAATTTTGACCGCGTCCTTGTGTGGTGTGAAACGTGACCGGCCGCCTGCCCATTTTCAAAGCTTGCGGCACGTCACTCCACCAAGTCTGTCCGTTCCACAAAGAGGAAACTCCTACAGCGAGACGGGTACACTCACTTGCTGCTGTGAAAAATGGAACGGAATGGGCTTTGGGTGTCCCAGATTCGGAGGGGCGGGGGTTCTGGGGTTTTTCCTGGACCCCTCAATAAGCATTAGCAATCTGGCTTTGCTGACCATGGTGCATTTAGTATTCCCACCACAAAAAACATACTGAGAAACAAGGGTCACTTGCATTCCAATTTTTTGCATGCAGATGACAACAGGCATTAAACGCTCTTGGATGTGATTTTTCCAAGAATAAGAATTTGGGGCAAACACACAGCCATGTTATGTAATCAGTCAAATTATGGCCGTCAACATAACACATAAAATGAGACAACCACGGCCTAGACACTTTTTCTGAAAGACAACCGTAGTGTGAATGCTTTTACGGCAAAACTCCGACGCTGTCTCACGTTAGGGACGGGTAAAGTGCACATCCAAGAGGAGAGACACGATGCGTTACAGAAAGTGAGGAACCTCCAATGCGGCGGCCCCTTACAGGGAGGGCACCCGGAGACATGTACCTGCGGCCTCCAGCAGCGCCTCTAGCCTGGCCTGTGTCTCTGGATCCACTGTTCTCAGGTCAGTTCCGTCTGCAGCACTCGACAGGAGCAGCTCTGACGCAGTCTTCAGCATGGGGTTGTCCAGGTCCTCCTGATCCAGTATGAAAGACTCCACCTGGGGAGGGGGACAGAGACAGGTGTGTTTTAGCACATCGAGATAAAACTCAAGTACACGGTCACGCATTCCACACAAAGGCCTTGAAAATGACAACCATGTGACCCTAAAAAAAGTCAGGTTTCAATGTCACAGAAACCTCAGTATAGTTGTGCCCAAGTACATGCTACAATCTCTCTGCAATCAGGACTCAGAATTTTGAAATACACTGACATACTGAACATTCAAACTCAATTTAATAAAAGTATATAGATATCTCTGTGTGCAACACACCCTTTGCACAGAAAATGAAAGTGAAAGCTAAGGATGGGTGAAGGTTTCATGAGTATCAAAACGGGCAGAGCTATTGAGCGGTAAGTGACAGTCGAGATGTGAGCAAATCAGTTTTATTTGCTATCAACAGCAAATTGCTGATTGGTTGGTACAAGTCTGACAGGAGATGGTAGCTCCTCCCATTACAGACTTCAAGAGTGCCAGAAAAATTCAGGCAAAGATCAGCTCAGATGTAATGCACTTTGCAAATTAGTAATTCAAATTCACCACAAACTGCCTTTGGTGATGGTGGTTTAATAAACAAAACCGCAAATGTTTCAGGTGAAATTCACTCCAACAAGACTTCTTCCTGCCGTAATGCTAATTAAGGAGTTTTAGAGGAAAACTAGCCTGGTGTTTCCCAGTGCGTCAAAGGGATTTTTTTAATCAATGAAATCTAGCGATGAAATTTCACTCACTCCCCAAAGGCTAAATTACACACAGCGTGCCTCTGGAGTTTTAGCGTACAGCGAAATAAATATTGATGAATAAAAACAGTAATACCACTACGATCCATACAGGCCTTTAATATTTGACACCATTTAATATGAAGGCGAGTTCTGCAGGCTGTGCCACAGGGAGGGGTGTCAGCAGGTGTGTTTCCGCGCAAAGCTGTTCATTAACAGATACAGCCATTCCTTCTTTCACTTTCCCCACCCCGACACGGTACGAAACTCGCAGGCTCTGACCTCCTTTGGCGTCCGATTGGTTGGGCAGGGCTTGTAGCTATCTTACTCACGGCTCCACTCGATATTCCCCTGTCGGACCCGTTCCGCCAGATCGCCCCGGTCCCCCCTCGGCGTGTGCGGGAGACATACCCAGACAGGCAGTCGCGAGGGGACGGGCAGATACAAACGCACATTTGGAGCCACGCGTAACCGAACCTGAAAGCGCTCACCGCAGCTGAGATAAGTACGTGATTCCAGCTGGCGGAGCGAGGTCCCACAGCCACAGAAAACAGCAGTCCGCATTGATATTATTTGCTTAGCATTCTCCCTTATCCGGGGTGAGCTGGAGTTCATATTTTACATATTACCCATTTGTATGGACAGATATTTACACAGGAATTCCAGCTTTAGTTGGAAAGTGACAAAAGCCTGGTCCCACCCGGGAATCAAACCCGCAGCCTCCCTTTGACTATGCCACACTGCCATTCCCACTTTCCTATACACAGGGGATAGCAGAGATACCAGTGGGCAGTTGATCAAATGACGAAAAATGAAGAAAAAATTATGAAAAATCACAACAGTGAATGAACAGCTGAGAGACCTTCTGGTACTTCTTGATTTGTTGTATCGTTCCTTTTACCTTATGCCGCATCAATTCAGAACTAAATATTTCTCCTAACATGGTCAAATATGGTGAAATTATGCTTGACAGAACATAACATGCGTAATTACATCACTGATTTGGTATTTCAATCACATCACAAGACACTCAGTACAATGGGCTTTGTTAGAGATTAAAACTGTGGATAACTTTTTGAAATTAAAACATTGGCTGCTGATTATAATCTGTCTCTACAGAAATAACACACACATATATATATATATATATATATATATATATATATATATATATATATATATATATATATACACACACACACACACACACACACACACACACACACACACACACACACACACACACACACATATACATTCTTGGATGTGTGCTTATCTCATCCTTCTTGTTTGAAGAGTTGAGACGATGACACTCTCGCTATAAACTGTTTAACCCAGATGATTAGAGAAGGGGCTTAAACGGAAGGGCTGCTTAAGAGCCATTTTACAGGTCTCAACATCTTTAAGCAGTGCACAGGTGAAAGAGAGGCCGGTGTGCATTCACTTCGGAGAGAGAGGAGAGACACAGACAGGCCTACAGGCTCGCTCTCTACATTCACGAAGAGAGGTATCTGCAAGGATGTGCGCAGGTAAACCAATGGGTAAACCCATTGTATCGGCCTCATTATATTGTGCGGCCAGTGCTTAATGCGGTCAACACACACACCGTAGTGGAAACCACTGACACAGTCCCGACACGGACAGTTTGACATACATTCAAGTACTGGAGACCACACATAAGGCAATGAACGTAGCATTAACAAATGACCAGTCAGTGACTACACTTCATGCAGAGCAGGAGTGTAGCACAGTGGTAAGGAGCAGGGCTCATACGCAAAAGCTTACTGGTCCGATTCCCCACTGGGCCACTGCTGCTCTATCCTAGGGCAAGGTATTTAACCCAGAACTGTCTCAAATATACAAATGGATAAGATGTAAAAACTGTAACCTGTAACTCTGCGTAAGAGCAGCTGCTAAATGACAGTAATGTAATGTCATCTGTAGGACTGAACTCAGCGCCAGGCTGTGTGGGTCAGGAGCAGGGGGCGCGGACCCGCCCTCACCGATGCAGCGAGGGCGCGGAGTGACTTCATTCAAAAGCAGCCGCGGCTCCGCCCCCCTCTGCGCGTTGCCTGGAGACGGAGCGGTGCAGCTGTGCGGTGCTTAGGCCGGGAGCTTGGGTGGAATTACTCTAAGCGCTGAGATGAGCTGAGCTGATCAGCGACACCCCCCCTTCCCCTTCCCCTTCCCGTCCCCGACCTTGACCCGCGTCCACCTGCCTGAAACGGGACGTCCCGCACCCTCAGGTAACCGCCGGCTGGAGCCGAGGCTGCTCTGCCCCCGGTGAGGCACCGCTCACTACCGCACACTGGCATCCCTGGTGTTAAGGAGCAGGACTTGTAACCAAAAGGTTGCGGGTTCGATTGCCTGCTAGCGCAGGGTACTTAACTCAGGACTGCCTCAGTAAATATCCAGCTGTATAAATGGATAACATGTAAAAAATTGCAACCTACGTAAGCTGCTCTGGATAAGAGCGTCTGCTAAATGCCAGTAACGTAACATAATGCAATGCATCCGCCCAGGCTGAGCCTGCCTAAGAGAGTCACTGTAAAAGGCAGGCTCTGTGTTCTCTGCCTCCACCTGGGCAGAGAGCTCTCCTGCCTCCACCCTCTGTGGGCTGAGAGTTCTCCTGGCAGTGCACTCCTCCCTTCCGCGGCTAACCTCCTCGCTTTCTGTAGCCGCGCCGACGGAAGCGACAAAGCGTCAGACCCTGCTGACTCCCCCCAGCGACTCGCTTCCAGAGGCTCGCATCAGAGCCGCTTGCGGGCAGAGCCAATGTGGGACAGGGCCACCAGAGCCATAATGAATTCGCACCAGCCAAGCTGAACCCAGTGAACCAGCCCAGATCCCACTCTAAACAGGGTGAGGGCTATAACGGTCTAGCTGTGCCAGTCTGCCCAGAGCGCGAGTCCCGCTAAACACAATGCCAGGACACCCCCAGCACACCAGATACAGGTCACATGCCACTGAGGCAGAGATTCCACACAGCAGCAACATCTCCCTGTAAGCACACTTCCAGCAGAAGCAGCTGTCGGAGCCTGCGAAGAAGGCACAGACCCACGGCACGTGCAGGAGTAGTCTTCCAGCAGTCGCTGAAGCGTGCCTGCACAGATGAGCTCTTCTCCGAAATAAAGCAGAGCTGTGCTCATCTGAGGAACTGTCAGCTTAATATTTTTAGTTCATTACGTTCGGGAAACGCTGGTAACACTCGGCTGAAATATGCTCCGTGCTTTCCACCAGGAGAAGCACAGCGGTGGACAAAGCTCAGCAGTCAGGCCGGGACTGACTGGTTCTCAGATTCCTCTTCTGTCCACACAGAGAAACTGAAGTTTCTTCTCCTCCCAGCTACTCCTGACCCCTCCCGCATTTAGCTTTTGCTTCACTATGGAATTTACACACCGCACAGCTTAACCTCAACCTAGCATACAGCTGAAGCACCACCTCCGCACAGCATACAGCTCAACACCAACCCCAACACACACACACACCAGAGCTCAACACACCACCTCAGCAAACTACACCACAGCTCAAGTCACCTCGATACATCACATCAAAACAAACACCTCGTTAAACCACACAGCTTAACGTAACGCCTTAACATAAAGCACAGAGGGGAAAATCACTGCCAGGGACCAAAGACATAAACTTCACTGACTGTGCAGGCAGACATTTAACCCGTTTTCAGAGGATGATCCAGCTGATCTGTTCAAATCCAGCTGTAGCAGGTCAACGACAATGACTAATTTCCTCTTAAGCAGACGCAATTCCATTCTGTTGAGTGCATTTTTCAGTATTTCAGTCTGCAATAAACCATGTTTATTTCAATTCACCAACTATTCATCCGGAAAACACAGCCACAGCATCTCAAAGCCAAGACCGGGCTGTGTGCTTCCCACTGCAAAGGGACTGGGCAGCAGCAAATTCAGGAGCTCCTCAGGTCCACAGTGTGTGTTAGAATGAGAGCTACTCGCCCGGTCAGACGTTCTGCCCTTAACCTGGCACGACGTCGCTTTCGGGACAGACGCTCGTACCGGCCCGCGCTCGGCACACTGAGCATCGGGGGCGCCTGCGGCTCCCCGAATTCTAGCTCCTTTCTGCGAGATCCCAGAGCTGCAGAATTTCACAACGTGGCTTTCATCAAGCGGGAAAAGCTGGAAATGAAGGCGCTTCCCGATGCATGCGGTCGCTGGGGCCCCCAGAGGGAGAGAGCAGGGCAAAAACGCTGGGGTTTGGTAAACACGCGGTGATGCAACACTCCAACAATCTGCTCTCTCCCCGGCACTTCCCATCCCTAAAGGTAATCGCGCAAAAATGCGCCGTCTCGCGAAGCTATTTAAGAAACAAAGAAAATTCCCACTTAGAAAAGAATACAGCTGCTTTTAAAAGCAGTGCGCAACAGTATCAAATTACAGCATTAAAATTGTGCGTATGAGCCGTATCTGCAGGTATGATGGACTGTCATTTCTGACCCAGGTCTACAGCAGAGCTGCACAGCCCACACACATATTTAAGCTAAATTATATTTCCACAAGCAGGCCTTGAGGAAGGGATCAGTGCCACACATGTACACTAACACACATGCTCACGCATACACAAGCAAGCGCACAGACACACACACACACACACACACACACACACACACACGAGGGAGGAAGACATTATGAAGGAGACAGAAGCTGGGGGAAAAATCTGTAGGGAGAGGTGAGCCAGGCTGCCCTTCAGAGCAACACAGCAGCTAAATACGTCAACGCAGTGCAAGACTCCACTGCTCCTCTGAATCACTGCTCCAGCACCCTGTGAACCAGGGCAACAGCAGGTTACTAAGCACCAGGTGAATGCTTGTCAGAGCTTCGACTGGCTGGTTATTCCTCAGCGGTGCCAAGGCCCTTCGTTTTTACCACCCTTACAATATGCGCTAGCTGTTTCTCTCCATGACGATCCTGCGAGTCACTCTGAATAAAAGCACCTGTCAAATGAATAAATGAATGAAATAAATAAGATGGAATCCTCCTGACTGGCACGCAATCAGACGTCCCGCAGGGCCAAGTCAAATCAATCCAGACTGCCTTCTAGCTTCGGGCGCATCACAGAGATGCTTGTCCAGTGCACGTGTCTGCGCAGACGGATGCAAAGGTGGCGGACTCGAGCGTGCACGTGTGCGTGTGCGTATCTGTGTGTGGTACCACTGGTGTGGTACCACTGGAGCCTGAACAGGGCCCAGCCCATTTCTGGTGCCATTCTCCAGGTCTGAGACGTACACAGAACACTAACAAGCTTCAGAGGGGATGGGGGCACTGTGGAAAAACCCTCCTGCTCAAGTTCATCCGAGGTCATTGCGAACAGCCTCGATGCAGTCTGTTCTGCTCTCACTCCGTCTCAAGACATGAGGCACAGCTCTCCCTCACAGGCAGAACACATCGCTGATCATCTGCCAATCAATAAGTTGCTCAAATACACATGGGGGTAGGGGGTAGGGAGGCGTACAGAACGCAGCCGACAGGGACAGGGGCTACATAACACCAGGAAGCTCAACCCAGTCGTTATCCCCAACACGCCAAACGAGAAGAGCAAAGAGGGCATGCTCTAATGGCTTTCTTTTGAACTCCCTTACTTTGAGGAAGGCTGCCTCCCTGGAATAACAAAGCCGGAGTAATTAACACACCAGTCCTTTGAGCTTTGAGTGTTTCGGTTTGACTGCTCGAGTCTGGCCCCGGGTGCGAGCGGGCGGGGCACGGGACTGACCTCGTCCAGTCAAGTAGCATCACGTCATTCTTGCGGTCAGGTTTGTCTCGGAGGAGACACCGTAATCAGACACGCAGCTGAACACAGGCCGTGTTACATTAAACATGGCCTGTTAAAATGGGATTAGGAAAGAGACTCATAGACTTTCTGTTCTGAACCACATCTGACCGTGTGAATACTGGTTTAAGTGCTCTGGCAGGGTTTTTTTTTTTTTTTTTAACATCATCATGCTAATAAAGGCCATTTGAATTGGAACTGAACACACAGAGAGGCACAGGGAGAGGGAGAGGGAGAAGGAGAGGAGGGGGGCACACACACGCAAAGCCTGACAGGAAATGGGGGCAGGGACAAGTTTTGATATTTATTTATTTGAGACAACCCCAAAAATCAAAAAATGCGAACAAACTGTTCACAATATTTACCCTGTTATTCCGAGACTGTTTATCTAAACTAGGCCAGCTGACTCCACACTGAAATGTTGGAGTGCTACAGCTAAGCTGCTAACTGCACGCATACTCCTCCCGATACCAGGAACATACCAGAAGACCTGTGTGAGAGTGGTTTTAGAGAGAGAGAGAGAGTGTGTGTGTGTGTGTG
Source organism: Megalops atlanticus (assembly GCA_019176425.1). NCBI lineage: Eukaryota > Metazoa > Chordata > Actinopteri > Elopiformes > Megalopidae > Megalops > Megalops atlanticus. Next base: position 43,186,200 of record CM032877.1, read on the forward strand.
TGTGTGTGTGTGTGTGTGTGTGTGTGTGTGTGTGTGTGTGTGTGTGCGTGTGTGCGTGTAAGTGCGAGTGTGTCTCTCCACCTCAGGGTTCTTCCCCACAGGTTCATTTGGGTAACAACTCCTCTCACCAGTGCTTCCAGCTCTGACACCAACCGCCTGCTGAAATGAACCTGCAGGCCTCCCGGGCTCCTGTCCCATGTGCAGCAATGACTCCCCTCTCTGCAGCTCACCCTCATACAGCTGTCTGTGTGTGTGTCTCTGTGTGTGTGTCTGTGTGTGTGTGCGCGCGCACGCATGCGTCCATATCAGAGTGCATAACTTAGCAGGTGGCACATGTAAATAAGCATCATTCCCACACTTACCGGGCCTGAAGGACAGACCATGCTGCAGGCACCTCTACCCATTTCCACAAGCCGTACCTGAAACCCTTCTCACTTCAGTTTGGCTCATGACAATGTCAGCATGTCAGCCTGACATGACATTTGTGCCATTTGAAAACTTGAGTGAAATGACTCACACAGACACCCTGACAAGCACAAAAATCCCTCTCCAATGCACAGCCTATCAAATCTTTCCCAGTCTTATTTGTCACTTTTTTTCCATTACAGGTTCACTTGCGCTGTGCCACTGATGTTACTGATGGAGGATGCAGCAGACGTCTCGCATAAACATGTGTGGCACCTCAGAGCCAGACCCGCCCCTCAACGACACCAAATGGGGCATTTTAATTGGATGACTAAACTGCCAATTACTCACAAGTGGGGAGGCACCTAGAGTCTCTGTTCCCATCATTATAATCTTTCAAACAGAACTCTGACACAAAATATCCAATTCCACTTCCTGGCACTCAGGAGATAGCACTGACATCAAATGATCAAGCACACCTATATTTCACTGTACCGAGGCTATAACAAAATGATGCAGATTTAATAAATATTCTTACAGCTGACTCACAGCACTCATTAGCTCAGCGAAGCACGAGGCTAAAAGACTAGAGTACGTTAATCATTTGCATTTTATTGAGTACAGTACAATGCTACATGACAAAGAGTGGCTTGGATGTAAATTTGGTGAGTATCTGGTGCGTGGAATTCCGCACTGGGGCTGCATGTGAACAGGGTATTACAACACTGCAAAACTTTCACTTCTCTGTCCATGGGGCTCACAAACAAGTGGGCATGTGCACTCACATTCTGTCACTCCCACACACACACACACACACACACACACACACACACACACACACACACACACACACACACGGTATGAGGCCCAGGAAGGTTTCTGGAAGCCTACTGATTTGCTCATTAACTTAAGTCAGGAACACTAAAACATCATGCTAGCTGAACCTGGCAAACAGCAGCGAGAAAATATGGAACTTACAGTAAATGAGAGCTTGGAGCAACATGAAAAGTCTGGGCAGAATCTGGGCATTTAAATATGGCAAAATTCCAACAGTCATTTAATCCCTTTCCTATTCAAATTTAGCAGTTTGTTTCTGATCCCCTCTGAATGCATTCTTAGCAAGATACTGCCTGCAGTGTGTTGTGGGATAGCAACTGCCCGTCATTAATGGAAGGTGACTTCAGACTCTCACAAGCGGAGGAGCCAAGATCAATGACTGACATCAGCCTTCAGGTCTGACATGCGTCTCAGGTTTAAACCTTACTAGAATGTTCACTTCTTTGGTTTACTTTGGTGTACTGTAGCATGGGGTGCTAAGTGTTTGTACGGCTAAGCCCACGGGCTGAAAGCTGAAAAACCAGTGGGGTCACAGACTCCAGCCCTTTGTCCCTCTGACAGCACACGTTTCTGGACACACTGCTAGTGTCCCGATGTACGCTTGTAAACAGAGAGGGCAGCAGGAGAGAGACAGACAGACAGACAGACAGCCAGACGTGCATGCCGAGCCTAAAGCAGTACCAGCAGGGTAAAAATACCGAAGAGAGACGTGCTGAAGTATGTTTAATGATGAAATCACTGCTGGCAGAGCGTGACCACGGCCACTCCGAGCCCCGCTCACTCACAGTGCTTACGCTCGCTCACAGTGCTTACGAGACAACATTCCCCTTCCTCCCGCGACGCCGCACGGTGTCGGCAAGGAGACCGCAGCACGGCCATTACGTAATCAAAATATGAGGAAACGACAGGACTGAGTCATTAATCGCTGCCCATCACTCAGGGGTACGGTCTCTGGAGTGTTCCAAAGACTGCACCGTGCTGATTCTATTAACTGCATCCCGGTTTTCATTACATTACACTGCATTCATTTAGCAGACGCTCTTATCCAGAGTGACTTCCAGCACAAAAAAACAAAACTGTATCCATTCAAGATGAATGAGCAACAGTGTCAGACCAGGCTAACAACACTCCCAGACCAGTGATTGTAAGCATAACACCATTCAAGCCCTACCACAAGTTAACTTGTGCTGACCTGACTAGATAGCCTAGTTCACATTCCAACAAGGAATAACTGTACCGTTCCCCATCTACAGTAATGACAGTATTACTGTATGCCTTTCTGATAATAATGTTTTGTGTATGCTTGAGTCGCATGACCACAAAGTCATTAAGATCACATGATGCTGGAAGTAATGAGAGAAGAAACAAGCCCAGCTGCAGTACTAACAGTGGGTGCAAAACAATACTGAAGGGCTTCATACAAGAACATCCCCCCATCTCAATGCGTAGAGGTGAACCCCATCTCCTAACACCCTCTCACACACTGAGTGTCTCTCTCTCTCTCCCTCTCACACACACACACACACACACACAACCGGCAGCACAGCAGGGTGTGTACCGTTACACCCTCAGTGTGTGTCCCTGTGGCCCTCCCCATGTCATCATCTCTGCCCTGATCCCTCAATGTGCACCACTTTAAGAACTGCTGAGGACGGCCTTTCCCTATCAAGCCCGGCTCCTGCAGCACATACATAACTAATCGTGTGAGGCAAGGACAGCTGCAGTTACCCAGGATTCCCAGGGACCAGTCCCGCCCACCGGGGCCCCCCTGTCCCACCGGTCAACCCTCCACTAAGCAGCTCAGAAACCCAGGACTCACGTTGGACTGTCTTCCAAGCCAAATGTGAGGAAATGCAGGGGGCAAAAAAAAAAAAAAAAAAAAATGCAGCAGCATTCCATTCTAATCAATGGAGTCTTCCACAGCACCGGCCTCCTGCCGCCCTGCAGACATCCCCTTCCTGAAAGATGGCTCGGCTTGCAGGGAAATTAGAATTTGCTCTCACTTAATTTGCCTGGTTAAAAGATTGTTTATTTAACTAAACAGGTTTCCATCACACTGCAAGGCTCACTTTCAACAAGCAGTTGCAGACCCGGAGACCATCCCGTGGCCCCGCCCACAGAGCCACCGCCCTTACTGGTTTACACACAGCCACATGATTATAAAGGCATCAATTATCACACATAAACAATTTCTTGTGGGCGTGAGCTTTGTTTCGGGAGAGGTGACTAAGCTGTCTCAAGCCAAATTGGGTGGGGGTGTGGGGGTGTGCTGTGGCCCGACCACCAGGGGTGCGTGTGATCGCACCTGCGCGCGTTTGAGGAAAATGAAGCAGGAGAAAATCTGAGGACAGAACATCCTGTGGCGAGTCCTTGAGCAAGCCACTCTGAGGAGACGCACAAACACCGCCGTCTCCACCCACAAACTGTCATCGGGAAGCTCAGCCGAGCCCTGTTCACAACAACCAGACAGAGTGCGGTGCTGCAGCGCTGCTGGAAAACGCCAGATCCAATCAGGGAGGGGAAAAAATGAGCAGGAAGCAGCCGAAAACAGGGGGACCAAACCCACTCTGGTGAATCAGACAGGATGGGCCGCGAAATCCGCGACGACCGTGAGGAAGCCCAGCTGGACTCCGCTGAAGGAGGCTCAGCAAAGGGCCTGCTGATTCACAAACTGCAGTCGACAGCATGCTCAGACACTCTGTCAGCTGATTGGTCTACGGGCAGAGCTGGCGCTGATCATTCCGAAGCCCTGGTTCTAGAACCCATTCGCCAGCCACGTTCCGCCCTTCAGCCTTACTGTTCCTATAAGCACAGAGCTCACGCATTTGTGTGTGTGTGTGCACTGGAAACAAGCTGCGGCGATTCTCAGCTGTAGGTCACTTCGTGAAAACAAGCAGCGCTGCTTACAGTCAACTGAACCATGCAGTCATGACAATGAGCGGCAAACAGAGTGTACCTTTTTTTTGTGGCATCAGCCATGTGTGTTACTTTGCAAAGCAACCTAGTCAGCTAACGAACAAACAGCACGCGCTAGCAAGCGAACCATACGACAATGGATTAGACTAACATTAAAATCCAACAGCTAGCAACCAAGCTTTGTTTCAGAGAGAAACAGGGATTGTTTTCCCTCACTAGACAGACAATTCACCTCATCACCACCTGCTATTTCCTTCAGTCTACCAAACAGACATTACCAACATCACCTGGATTTCACCTTTGAAAATGAGCACTATTACATGATATTACTGGTATTTAGCAGACGCTCTTATGCAGAGCACCTTACACAGATTACAAGTTTTACATGTTACTGTATATCTACTGAGGCAGTCCTGGGTTAAGGGTAAGGTTAAGGGTAGAGCAGCAGTGCCCCAGCAGGGAATCAAACCAGCAACCTTTTGGTTACAAGCCTTGCCCCTTACCACCATGCTACACTGCCACTGCTATTAAAAGTTATGGGAAGAGAGACACCCATCCAGTGGCAGGAAACAAGCAGATAACCCTCCAAGTAATATCCCTAACACTGTCACAGAACTTCTTAATGAAAACCACTTCCAATTCCTCATAGGTTTCAATGGTTAACATTTACCTCATTAGTGTCACATGAAAATGGTCTCAGTTTCTCCTTACAGACATCTACCACATCAGTGCTGCAGAAATCAGCAGCCCTTTCAAACTCACAATTTAACCACAGATGCCTGGATGTGTGCGTGCCTGGTAGCTAGGTGAGATGGAAAATGTGTAGCTACACTAAACTGCCTGTGATCTGTATTTTAATAGACTTAGTAGAGTATTGTGTTCTAACACAAAAAAATAAGTCTATGAACATAGAGAAACTGGAAATTTCAAACAGTTTGTGGTCTCAGATCACTTGCCACTTCCTTCAAGAGTTGTGTCGTCTGACTGAAGATATACCAACACAAAGAAGATTTCCCAGCAAACATCAGCAGAAATAATCTAATTCGGACTGCAGAAAAATTCTATACCCATCACAAAACAGACAACATAGCCAAATAAGCAAAGCTTAAAACCAAATTAAAACGGCAAATGGCATATCACCTTCAGGATGCCCAGCTGTAGTAAACCTGACCTTATAAACTACTTAATGAATTTTAATTGTCCCAGTTCCCCAATATGGGAGTTATCTGAAAATAATGACTGGACAGAATATTCCATTAACTTTTCAAATAATTACAGATAATAAATGTATTCATATTCCCAATTCATTTTGATAGATTTTATGTCTGCACACACATAGTCCTGTATTTTTATGGCAAATGGCTGGATACTCAGCAATGTCCAGCATGTGCTAGATTCTGCAAGTACCTGGCTTAAGGTGCACCAAAGGCAGGAGTTGGTTACAATTGTGGAAAGAGAGGCAACTGAAAGAAAACATTACTTTCTGAAGGCTGAAACATGAGACCAAATGGTTTGGAGGCTGCAAAAGCCTCAAATTTGGGCTCTTTCATGCTGATGTTTCAAAGGAGGGACAAAGAAAAAGCGCATTTTCTAGCTGCCTTACTTACAGCTAAAATACTTGGCTTCACCACATCAGAAAACGAGATAAACCCATGGCCTACATTCAGCACGTACGGGTGCCTCCTTAAAAGAGGGAGGCTCCACATGCTCACACAGCAATTTATTTTCGAGAAACTGTCTGTTACGGGCGGAATGCCGTTTCATTTTTCATTCATGTGAACAGCTCCCTCGGAATCTACGCGTTCAGAGTTCTTGGGTGTTCGGAACACCGCCTTGCATGCAGAAGCGATCAGGGCTTCCTTTATTCTTCAAAGGCACCAGCCAGTGCCTGCACACCACTGATCCGTACCTGACTTACAGCTGGTCTACAAACTGCGGAACTACAGAGCAGCTGCGGGGCAACAAGTTAGCAACTCTGAGCAAAATACACATATACATTTGGCACAGTGTGACAGTAAACCCTTATGCTGGCTTTCTAAGAGTACATTCAAACCCTGCGTCACCCTAGGCCATTTTGGAATGTTACATTTTTAATCTGCTTAGCTCCTTATGGTTCCTAAAAACAAACTGTGCATACATTGAGAAAAAAAAAGGTTTTAAAAGCATACACACACACACGAGTGACTGATAATGGCAGACGGCCCTGCTGTGGAATGTGTATGAAAGGAATGCGTCTCACAATGACCTGTGGGGGCTGTAGTTCCACGGGGCCTTGGAAGACACTGCTAATTGACAGCGAGCCCCCATTGATCAACCACAGTTCCCAAGGTGCCTGGATGCCTCTGCACATGTTCACTGTGGCCGGAGAGGCCTGGCGGTGCATCTGCTGAATCCTGGACCTCACATTTTAGCTGCAGCAGCCCAGAGCAGCCAGGCTCTCAGCTCGGGCCCTCACAGTGCACTGCTGCTTTCTGCAGCAGGTTCTGGAAGCTGCTACCTTTCCCCAAATAAACCCCCCCTCGCCAACCTCAGACACAATCCTGCTGCTCTCCTGAACACACACACACACACACACACACACACATTCTTGCAGTTCAGCTAAACACCACACATACACACCCTCACACAATCTTACTGTTCTGCTGCACACTACAAACACACAAAAAAACCTTGCTGTTCTGCTCATCACAACACACATACACATATTTTCCTGCTGTTCAGCTGAACACTTCACACACAATACTACTGCTCTGCTGAACATTACACACACACACACACACTCTCCTGCTGCTTTGCTGAACACCACACACACCCATCTATTTTGTCTGGTCATTTTACAATGTACATAAAACAACGCATGCTGGACTAAAACAAAACAAAAATGAACAAACAATGTGATCTCCATTTGAAAACATTTCAATTAATTACAACAGAAAACACTTTGATGACTCCTTTAAATACAGTGAAGTGTCTACCCTTGGCTATGCCCCATAGGCACACTACACTCCTGATTCGCCTACCCTCTGTCATGTCCCTCAGACATTACACTCCTGATTATGATCACAGAGACAGTCCAGACCTGCTGGAGACAGCTCAAACACAGCCATCACCGTGGCTGAAGCACACTACAGCCCGGTTGTACCCCCATACTTACTAAACCCAAATGCCAACGCTAGCTGGGGCTTGCTGGGAAAGCCCTTAGCCAGAGGCCTCTGCATGGGCCCCCCCACACAACAAAACAATCATTAATACAAACCCACATGCTCTCAACCTCTACACTACACATATCCATTTCCTTGCTGCAAATACACTTATACATATGAGAAGTCAGGGTTGAAGTGCAGACAAGATTCCCCTTCAGCTAAGTGCCCCTTATCCTTACTTCCTTCCTTGCCTTCTCACGAGACAATTCCAGGTTTCCCACAGCAATGAGGCCAAACTGGAGCACATAGTGGAAATAGTTCTCGCAGTAATGGTGCAAGCGGCACCTGTCTGTGTGTGTGAAGGCTGACATGACAATCTGGCCCTTTTCTCCCAGTTTAGGGTCCAAAGGTGAAGGTTGCTTTGCCTGGTGAACTGACCTACATTTCCATGATAACTCCTTTGTTTTCTAAAGTGGCAGTCACACTGCAATGAACAAAACATCTGACAGGACAAGTAAACACTGAACCAAGAGGGGCTTTTCAAGGAAAATAAGAGTACCATTACTAGCCGCTGCTGTTCACACTTCTTTGGTTTAAAGGCGAACTCCACATTGCCCGTTGAATTAATGAAATTAATGTCATCCTGACCACGCCAGCAGTGGGGAACCTCCCTGGTGTAATATCTAACCACTCTTAGGAAGTGGAACCTGGGGCAGTTTCTGTGTGTGCACACCTGCTTAATGGAACCTGGGTGCATACCTTTGAGAACACTGGGGGTGTGTGGAACCTCTGTCCATTTCATGGAGAACACTGTGTTAGTGAAAGCAGGCTAAGTCTCTCCAAGAACCTGTGCCTGTGTGTGTGTGCGTATGTAGAACCTGCCTGAGTTTCTCCAAGAATGCCAAGTGTCTGCATAAGACAGGCAAGTTTCTCAGAAATTACTGAGTGTGTGAAACCCAGATGAGGTTCTCTGAGACTAGTGTGTGTGTGTGTGTGTGTAACCCATGTGAGGTTCTCTGAGAATACTGTGTGTGTCTGGAGAACCCAGACGAGTTTCTCTGAGAATAATGAGTGTGTGGAAGCCAGGTGAGTTTCTCAGACTACTGAGTGTGTGTGTGCATGTGTAACAAGCTGAGTGGGCACATAGTGTGAGGCCAGGATGGCAACTGTTCCCTGCTGCGCCACACACACTAACCTTACGATGATCCCCTGGCGTTCCAGTAAAATACAGTCTACACAAGGGGGAAAAGTGGCACCTTCTGCAAGCTATAAAAGGCAACAGACACACCCGTGTCCTGCAGGACAAGCAACGACAAAAAGCATGCCTTGCTGGAGGGAGCACAAATGCGTCTGTCTGACCCTTCATCTCTGACATCACTTCCTCTCCAAATTACCTGGTACAAGTGGTCCTTGCTCAAGTGTGCAGACATACTTTTAAATTTATTTATAGGGATACAGTCAACTGAGCCAATTACGTATGTGTGCAATACCTGCACAATGTAACCACATGACAACTGTTAACACTGAGGGGTTGAGTCTGTGCCTCGTAATTATCACCATCAATAGAATTATTCTGACGTCTGGCTTCTCAGCCAGTTACACTTATTTTTATTGCAACATGAAAAATAAGACAATGACACTCATGCTTGCAGGGCTGGCTGCTTCTTATGGGAAGGGCAGCTCGTTCAAAGCAACAGCCACACAAACAAAGCGATGAAAGGAACGCAATTCAGAGTCTCTTGGTGTGACCTGCTCCTTGGGTTGTGTCACGGGATCGGGGACCTCGGTGTTGACACCGAGTGCGACGGCAGGGGCAGGACACAAAAAAGTCACGTCTGAGTGTGCCAGCTTTATTCCCGCAACGCTGACAGAAAAACCACACATTCTCCGCGATGACGAGGCTTTCAGTCCGCCGCATTAATTATTTACCTGCAAATAAGATTAGTTTTATGCTGCTTGTGTGAAATTCGTAAAGGACGCATGGACTGCAGGACATTAATACTTGGAAAAAAAAACATCAACCAGCTGACTTACGGACATTTAAGGAGACGACGACGGGACTTAGCTGGCTTTCATACCCACCTGTGCATACAGAGGTGGGTAATCACAAACGCACACGCCTTTTTCCTGATAGAGAAAATGCATCACAGCTGTTAAATGACATAGTGGCTGACTTCTGTCGTCCCGACATGTGAACGTGTCTGAGCGGGGGGACAGCAGGCAGATTTGTCAAACCGGTCTCTGAGGTACAGCGACGACGGGGACAGATGCCTTTTCGACATTTTTTGCAGGATGAAGACTGGGATCGAGACTCGATAGATCAGATACGGGTTTAAGCAGTTTCTGGAAGAGGGTCATACTGGGGATATCCAACAGGCTCGACGAAGGAGAGAAAGCACCGGCTTGGCTTCGTAATAGGAGCGATCGCGTAAGAACGATCATGGCATGAAATCGTGGTCTTCGTGGGGCCCGTGTTATCAACATCTGACAGCAAACAGGAGAAAAGGGCACAAAACCAAGTGTATTATGTCTACAAGGTGACGCAACCCTCGGTGCTTGCCGACCCCCGTAACTAGCTGGCAAAATAACCAACTAACTAAAAAAAGCTATGAAGTTTTAACTAGCTAAATAGCTGGCTGGTTAGCTGAATGTGAGAGCACTGCTGCACTACTGTATGATCGCACCACAGCCTGGGTTAGCTAGGCCTCGGCCGCAGCCTTCGCCGTAAATAAAACACTGCATACTGCTCCCAAATGAGAAAATACGTCCATGTATCCGCTCAATACTGTCCCAAAATAAGGCAAACCGCGAGCAATTTCACTGACATGAGACGTATTGGGCTTAAATTGTGTTTGTTTTTATGAAATTTCACTGGGGGGAGGGAGTTAGCTACCCAGCTAACTAAATGCGATTTTGTGTAACGTTAGCCGAGCTTACCTCAGAAACCTCGTCTTCGTCGCTGCCCGATCCGGGGCCAGAAGAAAGCACCGCGGCCGCAGCGAGTTTAAAATCCAGCCTATCTGCCGCGGGCCCGCCGGCCTCGCCGAACAGGCGAACTTTCTTTCCCCCGACGCCGATCCCCAGGCCCCCAAGTCCGGCTCCTGGTGTGGCTCCTACCCCCATCCCTACCGCGGGGGAGCGCGGAGTCACCGAGTCAATCTCGTCCTCGAAGCCGTCCGTCAGCATTGCCGTCCCGGCTACTGCATCCTGCATACTTTCCCGAATAATACGTGTGTCGACAAACGCAACGTTGTCTTAAACTTCCTCTGGGGGTTATATCGTTTTAAATGATTACGGTTTTACTTCAGAAAATCCAGAAACTCTCCTGAAGCGAGAAGAGAATCTCTTTCCCCCCAGCCATTAACTTTCTAACAACCAAACCCACTACGTAACATTCCTCTAAACCCCGCCTCTAGCCAAGATTTATGGCATTTATTGGCCAATCAAAAAGCTTTCCTAAAACTGATTGGATACGGGGAGTGCTTCTCAGACCCTAACACGCGACGTCATGTTAGGTTTACCAGTACCTTTTGGGCGGTGGGGCATTGCGATTTAACGCGAGGAAATGCAGTGCCTGCCCTTGATTGGATTACTTACACACCAATCACACATTCCCCACCCACACGACCCTCCTATTTTGATTAATACTAAAAAGTATAAATATTAATTTGGCTTATGGATGGAGCTGTGCAACGGTTTATAAATTGCTCATCCGTCTCACGGTGGATTATGAGCCTCATATTCTTTGGAAAAAAATATGGAAGTTAACTACTTAGGATTTACCATTTTACTCCCCGTTTGCTTTTGTAAATTGCTCTGTTTGTAAATTGCTCTCTCTTGTTTGTAAATTGCTCTCGCCTCCTTAGTAAAACCGACACTCGCTCTGTACTGCTTAGGGAGAGGTGGCCCATCTGTTTGTGTGCTTTTTCGTAATGTTTGTTTGAAGTGAGCAGCCGACTGGCCGGCGAGGTATGTGACTGAGGTGAGCGGTGTTCAAAGCGAGCCAGAGACACGTTCGCTCTGTGGGAATTGTAGTTCTGCTGGGTCGCCGTGTCTTGGCAGCCCCATTTTAGAGCTTGCACAACTGCTGTGTCCGTTTCGAGGCACGACCAGCAACGCCGTGATATGGTCTAGATCATTCGGAACCCATCTTCGGTAGCCGGATCGCGCTCGAAAATGCAGCCGCGTGTCCTCAGACGACCCGGCGTACAGTCGCTCGGGTACCGCCGTGGTCTCCTGACAACCACCTCACCGCTCAAACGCCCACGGCTTACATTACCGTGCATTGTAATAACCGAGCGATTTCTTTCGTCATCTTCTGGTTTACATGCAGCTGTACCACGACTATTAACGATAATGCAGTATTATTGGTGAAAGGTGTCAGAACGCAATAACATCCCAAATATTTATTTGATTTCAAATATTTCAGCTGCTACGCATGTATCCATTGGGTTGTGTCTACAGAGTATTATGTTAAGTTGCATTTGTTTTACAATAAGAATTAAATTTGTCAAGTTAAATTTGTATTTTCGAGTAAGAATGATTTTACAATACTCAATAATAAAGATTTTGTACAATGTGGTACTTTCAGATTTGAGATTTGTTGCACAGTCACAAACAAGCATTATTGTAAATGGAGATCTATGTATTTGTGTGTGTGTAAATATGTATATATATATATATGTGTGTGTGTGTGCGTGTGCGTGTGTGTGTGTATCTTGAATCGTGAGACCAGTGCAAGAGTGAGGGTTGCTAAGGAGCTTGATCCCATCAGTTTCTGTGGATGCTGATGTTGAAGAAGGACGCACAGATCTGGCTGCAATCACAAGTGTTGTTTTCACTTAAAATTTACATTCTAGATGGTGCTCCAGTCCTCTATGAGGCTGTGAGATCATCCCCCCCCCTTTTTTATGAAAACCAAGTAACATGCACCACCCTGAAGTAACTGTCTGTCTGCAGTAGGTCTGCTCTGCTGAAGAGTCACATAATATATGGCAGTGTTTTAGGCTATCATGCCATACAGATGATGCACTTCTAGCTGATTTGCATAATACATGGATCAGCAGGTGCAGCAGGCATGGTTAGTGGGATGAGCCATCCAGGTGATCTACAGATCAGTGTGTCTGCACAGAAGCCACACACAGTTCACGTGACACAGTGCCATCATAACATGAGCTGTGACTTAAGTGTGACATTTTTGGAATTAAGAAAGCCAGGGCCTCTGCAGCCCTCCTGTATGTCTCAATGGTCACTGCAGCTTTTGGGGATGATTTCAAATTCCTGTTGCTCCTATCGGGGGCAACAATACATGAAGATCTGACCACTCACACCCTGCCAGTGTCAGCACAGGGCAGCTGCAAGATGACTTCATCCAGTAGGAGTGATGGTGGTGTGAAAGCAAGAGTGTAGCGAAGGGAGAGAGCAGTCACCCCACTCAGCCTCAAACCCGGGTCTACAGGGTGCCAAACCTGCAGCTTGACCACAACGTCAAAGAGCCAGGCCCTTTGGCGTTGCAGTCAAGTTGCATGTTTGGTACCCCGCAGACCCAGGTTCGAGGCCGGGTGGGGTGACTGCTCTCGCCCTTTGCTACATATGGTGTGAGAGTGGGATGGCTTGCCGCAAGGCTATCGGAGGCGTGCCGAGTGTATGAGCCGTACGAGGGACCCCCAGGTTAGGTTGACCCCGGTGTGAGGGACCCCAGAGATGGGTAAAGCACGGTGTGAGGGACCCCAGAGATGGGTGAAGCACGAGTGACCCGGGTTCAAGGCTGGGCGGGGTGACTGCTCTTGCCCTTCACTACGAAGAGATTTGCTCTTCTCCAGAGCTACATAGAGGCTCTCTCTCCGGATTGTGGATTGCCTTCATCTGTTTAACTTCTCTCAGGTTTCTTTGCAGCCATTTGTATAGAGGTGAGTTGTATAGCACAAGATCACACAGTGTAATATACAATTGACATCTCTTGATATCTGATCCTGTTGAGAAGGGAATACTGGGAGGGGATGGGGGCCGGGGGTTGGCTGAATCTCTTCACTTGAGGTCACATGACCTCATGTCATCATGGCAGTTCTGAGCCACCTGCTCGCCTGTCTTAGTTACAGCATAAGGATGGCTATTCTGCATCTGCTAAGTTTCTCTGGGTACTCGGCAATGTCTTAATGATGATGAGCATGTACCGGCAGCATTCTCCACGCGCCGCTGAGGCGCCATTATTGGATAAGACTGCTTAGATTTTGTAATTGCTGTTTCTCAATTCTGCGTGCGGCTCAAGGGCTTAATTGGCTGATCAGCTAGCACGAGAACACGCTGCATTCCTGTCTTGTCTCCGCTTGGCCAGTAAGCCAGCTTTCCACGGCTGCCCTCACATGACCAAACTAGCCCACAGAGGAAATTGTTCTGATAGAGAATGCTGGGTAAACCCTTGCGTCTGCCAAGGGAAGCATCTAAATGATATGTGTGCAGACCCACATTTTCTGCCTCTCCTGCAGGGGCAGTTCCTGAAGACAAAATGGTGTCTTCACATCCAGCAAATACTTTGACTTGAGACAGATAAATGGATGGTTGTATTTCTTTGCTGCTGTGCTGTTGCGAGAAAGTAGTGCCACTGAACTGCCTTTTAATGATGCCTTCAGATTGCCGTGTGAGAAAAGACAGAAAAGATGTATGAGTCGAAAGCAAGGTTGCAAAGTCCTGGTCCTTCAGAGCCCTTCTCTGACATGCTTTTTGAATCACTTTTTGATCACTGTCAAGATTCACGAAAGCCAGTGTTTTTGTTCTCCTGCAAAAATCTTACAACTCCTTGGTTACATTCAGAACCAAGATCCCGTTAAAGGAGCAAGTGACTTACTTTACAGTCAATATTCAGCTGGACTGCCTTCAGAAGATCATAGTATTACAAGGTGTTTCATCTTAGTGACTTTGGCTCCTTTTGAAAATTCAGTTACTAGTGTTGAAGAAGCTGGCAGAATCGGAGTTTGCCCAATGTGAGAGCAGTCCTTGTTTTTGCATTTTTAGTTCATATGCCAAACAACAATTTGGGATTAAATTTCTGAAATGGCTACATTAGCCCAAATATTTGCTTAGTACCTAAATTTACACCAAAACATAGTCTGCTTCTCTGCATTCATTATTTTGCCACATAAGTTGCCCGACTACTTTAAATGTGCTGACCTTCAAAGAACAGCAATCTACTTTAATTCAGAAAGACACTACAGTACATGCTTGGGAATTTGCATATCTGTTACCCAGCTAGCCAGGCATAACATTTATTGATATATTTAAAACAATTTAAGGTGAAATTAATTTATGCTCTTAAGTCATAATATTATAGTATCTGCTGAAGGTAGTGTTTCTCTTAAGAAATTTCATGTTGAGTAGTTAATAAATTTCAAATCAAGGAACACTTGCATGGAAACATTATTCAAAGGGTGTGGCAACACTGCCATAACTTGAGAATTTTAACAATCCTTGCAATAGCTTTCATCCAGTAGGGCCAATGTTAATGACTGTCATAGAAATGATCAAGGTTTATTGTAGGTAGACCAGGATATTTGCAACCAGACACTGCCATCTAGTGTCAGTAGCTTGCATTACAAAGGTCCATTGCAATTTAGCTTTTCCACTGCAACCCTTTCATGCAATATTCAAATGACACAAATGTTACAGAAACATTGATGCTCATAGTCCATGACATAAAAGCTGTGCTTTAAAAGGACAATGATGTAAAGACATTCATCCCAGAGATGCATCTTTATCTCTGGCTGTACTGAGCAATAATGTGCAGCAGCACAGCTGCGCAATCATCCCCCACTAATTTTTCAGGTGATCAAGACTCAGGACATTGAGATGAAGTGCGGATAAAGAGGGAAAACAGGCAAAGATATCAGGGAGAGATCTGTGCAAGAAACTGATATCACGAGCTTATGGATCCCCTGCAAGGGGACATGGAGAGGAGGAAAAAAATTTCAAGGTAATGATTTAATAGCTAGAGGAGGTAAACTCACATCTGGAGGGAATACCAGCCATATCACAAGGTAAGAGTTATGAGATTGCATTTCCTTGAGACCGAGTCGCTCTGGGACTGCATACAGCTTTGTATGCAATTTAAGATGGAAAAGTGTTTTGTACAATTGCTGGGGATGCCCTGAAATAACTCCAGTGTCTGTGCTGTATCTCCCCAGGTGGGAAGCCACTCATAGTACAAGACACCAATGACCTTCTACACAGAAAAGATGATGCAGATCAGCAGCCAAGCTTTAATGCAGTGTAACAGCAATATAAATACATCTCTGTACAAAAAAAGCTACCATTCAAAACAGCACCACACACTAGTGGTACACCATATACACCGTGTTCAAAATAAAGTATGTACACATTCTGGGAGTTCTGAGAAAACATTCAAAATGACATTTGCGTTAAAAAAGCTGTCACAATTCATTACACAGCCAATATCAATACAAAAAAAACAATGCAACAGTCACTGGTACTGCGTTCAGTGCCGAACGTGAAATCAGAACACTCATCTGCAGAGGGAGCGTCCATGCTGCTCTCCATCTTCAAGTATTTTCCGGAATACTACAGCAGGTGCAGCGTCACCCCATCCAAACGTTCTGTGCAGGACAGGAGTGTGCCAGGGGTCACAGTGTGCTGAGGAACTCCTTCACCTGCAGAGGGGAGGGGAGAGTGGGAATCAGTGCTTCAGCGGGCTCCATCAGTATATGCATAACGAACAGAATGGATCTCTACAGATGCAGGTTCTCGGAGTGAGGACTTGTGTTTGAAGGCACAAGTAAACACACACACACACACACACACACACACACACACACACAGACACACAGATCCAAACACATACAGACACAAGCTCAAACAAATGACTTTCTTTATACACACACTCCTCTCCCTTCCCCCTGCCACACCTACCTCATCCACCACAGACTCCTGCTTGATTTTGTCGTTCTTGAAATCTTCATTCACATCCAGGACCAGTATGGGGAGGTCTTTCAGGTATTCAAAGTCCACACTGTAGAACACAGCACACAGACACCCCGTTACATTAAAGTTACTATATTACACCACTACACACACATTACCCTTCCCAGGAAATGCCCCACCCTAGCAGTGCCCGTCCGTCTCCTTAGGAACTGTAACTCACTGTGTGGTGCGGTGGTAAAGCCAGCACTCGTGCTTGTAATGCAGCTTCTCCAAGTAGTCGAGCGGGATGCCCTGCTCCTCCTCTCTCCCGCGCTGATGGAGCCGCTGCATGCACCTCTGCAACACACACGCACAAAGATGATGTCATCAAAATGTGTCAGATGTGGTTATAGGCAGGCTGACAGCAATTTCCTTTTCTCTGGTCATCGCAAGCTTCAGGGCTGATGTCACCTCCTTCATATTTTATATTCATAAAACTAAAAAATATGCATCTTGCCTGTTTTTGAAAATTATAGATGTAGAGTTGCACAATGTAAGGCAATTTCAGAGATTAAATGAAAACTTCAGAGGCTCATTAAATCTTGAGCACATGCACACACAATATGACTGTATTACAAGAGTTATAATGTGACTGGAGGAACAATCCATGGTCTGCCATACTCACTGTATTTTATACCTTATCCCATAAGGTGACAGATTTGCCAAAATATGCCCAACTTTGAGTATTGGGCTATCCTAATTAAATGTGCACACGCACTGGTCTGACAGACCCTTCCCAACAAATGTTCTGAACCTTGATGCAGTTCATTTTCACAATGCAAGAGAGACCAGTGCCAGCCATTCCATAAAGATTTATTTCTGTGCTTAAATAAGATATCCAGAAGCACCATTGGAAAAACAATGCATTTGTACATTGTGTTAAACAATGAATCCGCATTTTAGGAGTGCGTCCTACAGTCCTACAGTCTTATGTTTGTGCCTTGTTCTGGTAACCTCAAGAAATGGCAGCATTGCTACAAGTACTACGACAACCTGACCTGCCCAAGTACGTCAGAGCACAACTCACCTGTGGGTCTGCCCTCAGATAGATCATGGCGTCCAGCTCTATCTGCGACTCGAACTGGGAGAGGAGCCAGCCGTGCCAGTCCTGGTATATGGCCCATTCCGTCTCGGTCAGGTCTCCCGACTCAAAAAGGTTGGAGGCAAAGACGTACCTGGAGAGGAGGCACAACAGCATGGAGGTGAGACACACTGCCACCTTACCGACAGACAGGTCGAATGCAAACGTGGTGGGAGTTTAACATAGCGGTGCTCGTCAACCAAAAGGCTGCTGGTTCGATTCCTCACAAGAGGACTGCTATTGCACGCTTAGGCATGGCATTTAACCCAGAATTGCCTCAGTAAACATCCAGCTGTATAAATGAACAACATGTAAAACTTGTAACCTGTGTAAGTCACTCTGGATAAGAGCATCTGCTAAATGCCAGCAATGTAAATGAAGAGACATGCTCGCTCACCGGTCGCTATACACAGAGCGCTCGAAGAATTGGACTGGTCTCTCGGCCAGCTGCAGCTTTACCGAGGGAGGCTGCAGCTGGGAGCGAACGCGACTCAGGCACGCATAGCTCTGGAACGTGTAGGACCACCGGCTGGGTTTGTCGTACAACATCTGGAGCAAGTTTCCCCCGCTCTTCTGAGACGTGCTGAGCTCCTAGAGATTTATGGGGGAGGAGAGAGTCTAGAGTCAGGCTGCAGAGACCGTCGTGTTAAAATGCAAAGCTAGTCGTACTGAAAACATTGCAATAAAAGGGTAACACGGGCACGCACTTTTCCCCACTTACCTCGTACTCATTGTCTGTGGTCTGCACGTTGCACCACTTGCCGATTGGCTCCGGTATCACCTCCCATTCATCCGACGCTTTCTCCAAAATACGCACAAATGTTGATTTCCCTGCAGCTGCGAATAGAACAGAAGTTCGTTTTTTCCCCTCTTTCTTCGGCTTTATCCATTACTATCAGCGGGCATTTCTCGTTGGTGGAGAACGTTAAATGAAAAACACGCATCTTTTGGAAGAATACTTGAAAAGCGTACAAAAATTGCGAACGTTTATTGACAGTAAAGATATAGATTGAGCCAACCAGATATCCATGTAATGTATAGACATCTCAAGTTAGGTGAATTTATACCTTTTAATTCGGACAGTTGAAATACAGGGGGAAGTCTACTGTTTTTGGCGCCAATCAGCACAATTTCCACAAACCACAGTCAACACAAACCAAAGTAAACAGTTCGCGAAAACTGTGTATATATATACACACACAATAAAAATACGAATATATGTCTGGGAAAAAGTCATCGGGATGAAGACTGGATGAAAGATGGAAGATTAATACAACCTAGACGACCACTTCTTACTGGTAGATTTAGCTCGAGGTAACGAACTCAGTAGCCCGCTGCCTAACTGACTGCTTTGAAAATCAAGGCATAAGACATACATCTAGTTAGCCATCTGACGTTAATTACGAAATCAACCATCAATCCACAACAGCGTCGTCCTACTCACCGATATTTCCCTCAATGGAAACTTTCTTGGTTCTTTTTTCAAAGCTGTTGTCAAAGCTTGGGCTTGAGCAAATTCTCTTGGGGGGAGTAGCCATCCTGATTAAAATGGTAGTTACCTACTAAAATCTGGAAGCGTAAAAAAGGTTAAAACCAATTGAAAATGATCAATGTCAAAGCAATATAACTTGCTTCTTAAAACTGGCGAAATAACTAACAAGCCCTGCTCTCAACACCATATAGGCAGGTATTACAGCGCTTTAAATCTGGCGCGACTCTTAAACCAGCTTTAAGTATTGCCGCCAATGGCTGTAGTCGAATGACAGCGCTGTTCCATGACTATTTCCGGAGGCGGGGCCTAGAGCTTTAACCAATAAGCGTGTACGCAATTTAAAAAGGTTACTTTGTCGATTTCCGAAGTTCCCATGTATTTGCCTTTATCACCGCGAGGAAGAAAAATCTACTGTTAAAAAATCATCCAATTAATCATATTAACAAATCACTAAAAATGTTATTCTATAACCCGTCCGCCTGGTAGCAAGAAAGCTGTAACGTTATCTTGTCATTTACAAACCACGTTATCACGGGCTAGCTCGGTAACATTCTGCCGTGGTAACTGGCTAGGTAGCTAGCGATCTGTTACCACATGTAGGCTCTTGCCTGGTAGGGGTGCTCTCATCAATGTTATAAATAAATACTTTGAGAACTGAACAAACGTATGTTCTATTTCTATAATAAGTTTCAGTAATGAGCCAACTTCTGTTCAGCAACCCTTTTCACTTATAAAAACACTGGTTGGATAGCAAGCAAACATCTAAACGTTAACTTAAAACGCCACTGTAAAGGTAAATTGAATAAATATCATTACTTACTGTTTGTCATAATTTTCTTAGAATATTCATCATCATTTCAGTTAGACAATTTCGGCTACAATTCAGTGATTCGGATCACACACGTGAAAGTCGAACCGACCTTCCAACCAGAGCGGGGTTGCCCGATGATAAATCCTCATTTTCCGTTACAATCATTTACATAATGCCAAGTACCACAACATCGGTTTTTTATTGTGTTGTCTTCGAGACGACATACGTTTTACTCAGGCAGTTAACATTTATAGCATCTGTTATATATCAGTAATATAAATGAAAAAGCTAAGATATTTGGTTTGGAATAACCTGAATTATTGGCGCGTATTGATATTGATAATACGTGTGTACATACACAGATGGATAATGTGGGAATTTTTGCCACAATCTGGCAACCGTAGTGCGCGCTGCGTCACTCCGGGTGTGATAACTGGCTTGTGAGTAACGCAGAACTGCGCATGCGTGCGGACACAGCTTGTTCAGTGCTGTGAAGTGCGGCCACGCCGGACGTAGCAACACCGAGAAAATCAAACTTATCAGGTAATGTCTTATTTTTTAGTTAGTTGTATACAGCGTTTGAGTTTACATCTCCTCTTACTGCCTCTATTAGTGATCACTAGTGTTTTCTGGATAGGGATATTTCAGTTTAAAGGTTTTCCACTGTTGGTATTGGCGATGCTGTTTCAGTATTTTCGAGGCCTAGCTGTGTCTTTGTCTGTGAGTTTCCTTTTGCGAAGTGCGTCCCGGCTTGCTGACCGGCCTCGGTACAATTAAAAAATTATATCCTGTAAGCAAGCGAATGAAGTATTTCAACGAAATCAACAGTTTTTCAAATGAATATATATTTAAGTTGATATACAACACTAAATTCATCTACAATAGCTATCTCCTTGGACCTCGAGCCTCTCTTTAATTAGAGTAGCCTGCTTAGTTAGCCTAGCGTGCAACTTAAAATGTCGGAAAGATTGGCGAGGCGGCATGTGGTTAGCTTGCGTTAACCGGCTAATGCTACCATACTATCATCTCCACAACATCTAGCTAGTTAGCCATTTATCAACAGCAAGTGGAACGTGTAGCTGGTTAGATTAACTGGTCTGTATAAATTATACCAGGAGCCCGGTCTTTTCAAACAGGACAAACTGGAGCATCGTATGTGGCCATATGGATCAGCTAGCTTTCTAAGGTAGCAATCGGAGCGTTGGTGGTAACCCTGTACCTGTGCATCGATAATGCCGATGGGACATTTGTGTTGTAGGTAGCAAACTGCTCACCATTAGGCCAGTATAGGTACTTAATTTATGAAATCCCAGGTACGAAATGTTGATTTGGCCTTCAAAAATCGCATCTGTTAAACAAACTGGCAACTATATGTATGGTGCATGGAGTTTGGTAGCTCGCTAGCTAGATTATGCAAGTGTAGAGGAAGGAGTCTTGGTCCGTGCTATATCTAGCTAGCTGTTTAGCTGCAGTACACGGTTAGCGACTCGGGCGGGAAGCAAAGAATTGCTGGCTATTGCTGAAAAAATGACTTATTTTTGCTGCGTGTGCCAACTTTCAGGCAACTTTACTAGATGCACTGTTTTCGTTTTTTATATCGCTCCGTTTAAGCGCTTCCCCTAATGAATGAATGCATTTAACAGCCCTTTGTTTGGCGAAGATTGATCTTCCTAACAAACACAAAGTAATATCTAGCTGGAGAAACATTCCTTGTATAAATGGTCCACTTTCTACATTACTACATGCAATATAAATAAAACGCCCAATTGTTTGGTCAGTTAGTTAATCGCGCCTAAATTGTTTCACAAAACGACTGTCCATCAGTTGCATAGTCTGAACCATTATAGCGATGAAATGTGCTGAATGAAGGATCTAAGGCGGTGTTTTCCGCCATTTTGATTTAATTTTAATGTGTTGTCTCACAGCTACTAAGGAATCTTACTGTGTTTGAGCATGGCCGACGGGGAGGGGTTCGTGGTGCGCATACGGGGTCTGCCTTGGTCTTGCTCTGTGGACGAAGTTCAGAGGTTTTTCTCAGGTAAGAGCTGTTGAGCACGCCTTGCTTCACTGTAAATTGCCTTTTGCTGTGCGTAGCACTGGTTAAGTCTTTCAAGCTGACGGTAATATGATTCATCAAAACTGAGTATCCTTTTAGGAAGTATAACTTTTGTTTCTGGCACTGAATTTGGTGGGGGTGGTGAGCTTTGTGCAATAGCATACTGAAGTGGATGCATCACACTATGGTGTGGAACTGTTCTAAACTCACTAACAGACATAAGTGGGCAGTATAGCCCTGTGAATTTCTCAGCTCAGCCTCACATGCCAGATGTCCATGTTACCCCCCACAAGGTCGGAAAGATTCCTCTAACTCTACAGTGAATGCTACTCCATGTTGTTCCATTGAATTTGGTATCCCATGATCCTCTGTTGGCACCCCATGCAAGATTACATTCAGCTCTGTCACCCTGCTGAACTGATCCTCTTGTCTGCTTCCAGTATATTCTCTCCACCTCTCCCATTTCTCAGTCCTGTGTCCACAAACTTCACAACCCCAAACCAGTATTACATTTTACATTTGTAGGCCCTGATGCACAGAGTAGAAGCTGTTACTCACTTATGTAGCTTACTTTTTTCTATATTTTTTATTCTTTCATTCTGTTAGAATGCCATTTGGTAAGAGTACTCTGCACAAGGGCACAACAGCTGTGTCCCCTCTTGGGAATCAAACCTGCAACCTTTTGATTTGAGTGGCAGCCCTTTATCCATAAAGCTGCCTCACAGGTGCCTGTACATGTGCTGTCCACAATCAGTGTTTAATCAGAGTGTGTGTGTGTGTGTTTCAGATTGTAAAATTGCAAGTAATGGCACGAGTATCCACTTCACATACACTCGTGAGGGCAGACCCAGTGGAGAAGCCTTTGTGGAGCTGGAGTCGGAGGAGGACCTGAAAATCGCAGTCAAGAAAGACAGAGAAACAATGGGGCACAGATACGTGGAAGGTGTGTGTGTCTGTGTTTGAGCATGCTTTCTTTAATCACAGCATGTTCTCAGTGCAGTGAATTTTGTGTGTGTGTAACAAGTGTTTGCCAAGGATGGGTCATACTTTCTTTTAAAAGCCTGTAAAATATTTCATTGTGAAGTGACGAGGTTTCAGAATACTTAAAGTATTCACATCTGGGTACCTTTTCTCTGAGTGCATCCACCTCTATTGTGAACTTAAGGTTGACTTTTAAACAGATTGCTAGTGTCAGTGTGTTGAAATTCTTAACAAATTGGCTGTTTTACTGGGCTCAAAATGAAATCCACTACTAAAAGTCATTGGTATCTCCGCCAGGAGCATCTGCAAAAAATGTGTGCAAAAAATCCTTTGAAAGTAGCCTAAGTCAAGCTGTTCTCCAAACCACCAGGGAGTTCCATTTTCAAAAAAGTCTAGTATCAGATATTTCATTGCTTTACATTTTTGTCATTTAGCAGAAACGCTTATCTAGAGTGACTTTTATAGGTTACAGTTTTTACCTGTTATCTATTTATACAGTTGGATCTCTACTGAGACAATTCTGGGTTGAGTATCTTGCCTAAGGGTATAACAGCAGTGTCCTGGCAGGGAACTGAACAGGCAACCTTTGTGTTAGCATTCCTGCTCCTTACCAATATGCTATGCTGCTGCCCTGTTATGAAAATACTTATACTTTAACCATTGGAAAGTAGTGGAAATTATACATCTGGCTGGAGATGGAAGAGTAGATTTCATTACATTCATTTATCAGATGCTGTTATCCAGAGCGACTTCCAGCACAATAGAACAAGTGTATCCATTCAAGTTGAATGAGCAACAGTGTCAGACCAGGCTAACTCTCCCAAACCAGTGTGAGCATAACACTATTCAAGCCCTACCCCAAGTTAACTTGTGTGACCTGACTAGACAAAAGAAGCCAAGTATACTACCATACATCACAATCACTGTTTTGAAGCATAGTCACTGCTTGTGGGAGGTGGCAGTGACAGACTCACTCCCTGTGTGTGCTCTGCCGCAGTGTTCAAGTCCAATAACGTGGAGATGGACTGGGTGATGAAGCACACGGGCCCGAACTGCCCCGAGACAGAGGGGGACGGGCTTGTGAGGCTCCGAGGGCTTCCCTTCGGCTGCAGCAAGGAGGAGATCGTCCAGTTCTTCTCAGGTATGTCGGGGGCCCCCCCACCTCTTCCTTCATCTCTCTGAAGCTCACTTCCTGTTGGAACCCTGAGTGGTTTCTCTGTGAATTGTCTTCTGGGATATTATTTGCTGCATGTAGTTAGCTTTTTTTTTTTGTTTTGAGTTTTTTTTTGTTTTTTGTTCAGCACAAACCTTCGTTAACATTTTCCATCATTTAATTGCTGGCCCCTTTTCCTGGTTTCCCATAGTTTTGTATTTGGTGTTATCTGGATTTTGGCTTAGTCCCTGTGCAGACCAGGGGAGTTCTGACCCGATTCACTCAGGCAGAACCAAGCTTGATGGTGGGTGTGCATGGACCCTGCCTGTCTACTAGCGTGCTGGTCCTACACTTCCAGCACTCACAGTACATGGCCTGATAAGTCACCTTGGGCCTGAGCTCATCTGGATATGCTTTTTCTTCCTGTAGTCTCCAGTTATGTTCCCTCAGTCTTGTAAAACCAACAGTGAGCAGCTCTCACCTCCTTTATAAATAATTTGAGGTTTTGTTTAATTTTGTTTTTTCATTTTGTTTTGTTTTCTCAGTTGTAAGAGAAGAAAAAAAAAACATTAGAGAAAAAGAGATGGTTGTGATTGGGCATGTGATTTAATATGTCCCCCGCTGGGGTTATCTGTCCTTGGGTTGAAGGGTTGGAAATCGTGCCAAATGGGATAACATTGCCGGTGGACTTCCAGGGGAGGAGTACGGGGGAGGCCTTCGTGCAGTTTGCTTCACAGGATATAGCTGAAAAGGCTCTAAAGAAACACAAGGAAAGAATAGGGCACAGGTGGGGATGGTTGGTTGGTTGGTTGGCTGGAAAAAAACGTTGCTTTTCTTATGGTATACACCTGCCTACTGCTGCAATCACCTACTTACTCATGGTAAACGGTACATAACAAGGATCTCACATGCACATACACACACACACGCGCACGCAGAGGCACACGCGCATCTCTACATGAGCAGGTCACTCACATCTTCAGTGGGAATAAAACACTGTTTTAGAACAAGAAAGGGGGCTGTTCGGCCTAACCCCTGTTGTGCTTTGATGCCGTCAATGCTGTGTAACAGATTTGACCAAGAATTTTTTTTATTGTTACTTGTGTACCACTCACTAAATCAGGAACATTGTGTTAGAGTACACATAATTTAAAAGTATTTACTCATGCATAAATTGCATGAGTTTGTCACCCAGAGTTAAGAGCAAAGCACCACAGTGGTTAGTTTGATTGGCAACTTGTCAAGTTGCCCCGAGTAAATTCAATTTTTTTTTCAAATTTAATTCTTGAATTAGTGCTGAGTGATGATGCCATTGGTGAATGTAACTTGAATATAAACATATCTGGCAGCAGGGTTGCCTGCTTTAGCCCTTCCATAGAAGGGTACAGTTCCATTTCCTTCAGAAAGCACATTTATAGAAGCCAGAGACCCATGTAATTATTTGAAAACTCTGTAGTGAACTGTGTATATACAGTTGGAGTGTGGTGATCTTAGTTTTCCATATCCCTCTGAATTGCCTGTTTCTGTGGGGAGGGAACAGTAAAGCACTGAATCAACCAGTCACCTGTTCGGGATCACAAGTGTGACTGTCGTCTCAGTGGCATTCAGGCATTGTGATTACATCACTCTCAAATGAGTTTTAATCAGCCGGTGAAATTGTTTGTCCTTTTAGAGATGGGTAAAAATCTTTGTAGGTCCTCATGTGGGGAGAATTTTATTCATAACACTGACACATCAGTCACCCTAGTCCTCCAGAACAGGTGAACGTTTGTCAGTTCATAAGCAGTGCACCCATTCGTAGGGTAATGGGAGACCCGGGCCGGTCTGAGATTATTGTTATAGACTCCAGTTAGATGGGAAAGGCAGTCACTCAGCACTAAGCACTAAGATAGCAGCACACAAATCACACTGGGGTTAAAAACTGCAAGAGTCCCACTCGCCACGGTGACCTGGATCCCACAGTCTCAGGTAACGCTCCGAGCAGCTCAAGGTGAACAGGGTTCTGGTACCACAGGCGACCTCACTGTCTCGCATCGTCAGGGAAGATGCCACTGACACAGAACGTAATGTTGATGCTTAAGTTACTGCCAGGTAACCATAAGAAAAGTTTCCATTTTAAGTTTTATCAAAATATGAAGGTCAGTCTCCAATTTTACGTGACATTTATTCATATATAGATATATTTTATTGAAACATTGCACTTAAGATATCACATTGAAATGATATAAAGATAGTCCTTAACTTTAATATAAAAACATGGTTGTGAGGTTCAGTGCCTACAAGCTATTTGAAAACTGACCAGTATAAGACACTGAATGACCAGCTGTAATGAGTAATGCCACATTCAGAGTAGCTCAGTTGGTGTAGACGCATAGGTAATCTAATGATTCTTGCTGAATTTTTATAGCTTGTCCTGAGCTTCAACCCCCTGGCTAACGCGGTCTGCGTGCTCTTAGGTATATCGAGATTTTCAAGAGCAGCCGTGCGGAGGTGCGGACGCACTACGAGCCCCCCCGCAAGGCCATGGGCATGCAGCGGCCGGGCCCTTACGACCGCCCCGGGGGCGGGCGCGGCTACAACAGCATGGGCCGCGGAGGCTCCTTCGACAGGATGCGCCGCGGTGGCTATGGCGGAGGTGAGGCCGGTGAGGGTGCATTTTTCGTGGTATTACTCCTCTCGGTTCCCCCTTTTTCTCTTTCATGGCCCACCTCTTTTGGGAACAGGGGTGGGATGAGTGTGAGGCCTCGCAAAACCCTGTAATGGGTAGAGCTGGTACACGCATGCTGTCAGTCAGTGGTTTATATGAACCAATCAGAAGGCTTTGCTGTCCATAGGTGGAGCACCGTGATTGGTTCACATCAGTGAGCCATTTAGATTTCTTGATGCCCACCTTACTGAAGGCGTTTCTGCTCTATTCCTACTTTTTCTTTCACTGCATTCTCTCGGGACAAGGGATTTATCCCTCAAAGAAGTTTATTCCGAGTATAAATGTAAGATTTTTCCCTCTTGAGAGTAGTATATGTAATAAGTTTGCATCTCCCCGTCTCCTCTCTTGCTGTAGGTGTGTCAGACGGGCGCTATGGTGATGGGAGCTCCTCCTTCCAGAGCACCACTGGTCACTGTGTTCACATGAGGGGGCTCCCATACCGGGCTACAGAGACCGACATCTACAGCGTGAGTGCTCTAACCCAGACAACACCCGACACAGTCTTACCATAGAGTCCTGCTGGTTCTGCTCATGTTCTGTTCATGAAAGGGTTGCGCCCCTGAAAATGGAAGCAAAAGTTCATCACTTTAAAGGGTCATAGTGTTGTAGCAGTTTTTTTTATTTCTGACATGCCATTAGTTACAGGGTAGA
Organism: Megalops atlanticus; assembly: GCA_019176425.1. Taxonomy (NCBI): domain Eukaryota; kingdom Metazoa; phylum Chordata; class Actinopteri; order Elopiformes; family Megalopidae; genus Megalops; species Megalops atlanticus. The sequence goes on from CM032877.1 coordinate 43,213,403, forward strand.
TTGTTGAAAACAGACACTTAATGTACCACCAGCATTCACCTCTCACATAGCAGTACCAGAGATTTTCTATAATTTGACCACATAGTCAGTTTGATGCCCTTCACATTGAAAGCCCTGTCTCTACCATTGTTTGACATTTGACTCTTCTGATTTGCTGGCTTGTTAAAAACACTCCTGAACAAGCGGGGTGATCTAAACCACAACATTTGTAGTCAGATAGGAACACAGACAGCACTGAATCTTGCTGTCAACTATACTCTCCTACAAAGAGGACAAAAGGGACACAGGAGCTGAATATCTGTGGAAGTGTGCCAGAGCAGGCATTAATGCCATCTCTCCCTCTGCAGTTCTTCTCCCCGCTGAACCCTGTGCGTGTGCACATTGAGATCGGCCCTGATGGGCGTGTGACCGGCGAGGCAGACGTCGAGTTCGCCACCCACGAGGACGCGGTGGCCGCCATGTCCAAGGACAAAGCCAACATGCGTGAGTCTGCCGTGTGTGTGTGTGTGTGTGTGTGTGTGTGTGTGTGTGTGTGTGTGTGTGTGCTTGTGTTCACTCTTTAAGCAGTGAATGTGACTGGCCGTAGTTTCAAGTTGATTGGCAGTTGTGAGGTCACTGATTGTCTCTCTCTCTCTTCCAGAGCACCGCTATGTTGAGCTGTTTCTAAACTCCACTGCAGGAGGAAACAATGGATCCTACGGCAGCCAGATGATGGGGGCCATGGGTGAGTCTCGCCATGACAGGGCAGGATGGGTGTTAAGGTGGGGCCGAGGAGGAGCTAGTCTCCCACAGTGACTGCTGGGAAAGGGATGGAGTGGTTTTGAGGGGTGGTGGGTGTTCTGCTCTGGCAGCCGTTCTACAATTCTTAAATGTCGTAAAACAACAGAAGAATAGTTTGAGTTGCTCTTTTGTAATCTTTCTTTTTTTTTTTTGTTCTCCTCAGCCAACCAGTCGACCTACGGGCCCAGCAGCCAGCAGCTGAGCACTGGCTACAGTGGGGGCTACAGCAGTCAGACCAGCATGGGGGGCTACAGTGACTACAGTGAGTATCAGCTCTCCCCTGATGCTAGGGGCTAAGTGTCCAGTATTCTTGGCTTAGCTGTTTGATCTGAGGCCCAATTTGCTATTTTCCTCATGTTCAGTTTTTTTCCTGGAGGCTGTCCCTTGAATGAAGACAGTTAAAAAGGGTTTCTCCACCCTAGGAAATTATTTCATTTGGCTAACTAAATTGATGTGCACTGTAAACTCCAACATTGTGAATAGGCTGCAGTCATGGGTTATTGTCCACTGCGCACCCCATAAATCAGGAGATTATCTAAGACTGCTTCTGTTTCCTTTCCCTTTTGAATGGGTGTTTATGTTTATTTTAGAACATAATTGTAAAACATTTGTCCTTTCATGATATGTTCTTGAACTGATTTGAGGGTCCTAAAGTGGGAATTGCTCTCTCCTGTCAGGTAACCAGAGCGGAATGAGCAGCAGTTACTATGGCGGCGGCAGTCGTGGCTCAGTGGGGATGAACGGGCTGAATGGGGGCATGAGCATGGGAGCGGGGTGGGGCATGTAGGAGCCTGGGACGGGGCTGGGGTGGGGGACAGGGGCGGTGCTATCGGAGTGCCAGCACTGAAGATTGAGCGCCCCCCTGAGCTGCTGACTGTTCTTCTGTGTCGGAGAGGGGCTGAGATTCTGTACAGAACGGGGGGCTGGGCTAAAATTTGTTTTCTGGAACACTTGTATGAGATGGGAGGGGGAAGGGGCTACAATGGACTGTTTTGATGGGGAAGTGTTGATTTTTTTTTTTTTTTTTAACCCCTCCCCCCTTTCCTTAGACTGATGCCAGGGTGTTTAGAATTTCTTTTAGAGGGGCAAAAACCATGGGTATCTTGGTTCCCTGCACATTATGTCCGTAGGTAAAAATCTGTAGAGTTCAGCCCCGAATGACTGATCTGTGTGGCGTTTCTGTCAAGTGCATGAATTAAACATGCTTTTTTTTGTAAATAGGATCCAAACACATGACTGCTTTTTTTTCCTGGGGCTGCAAACATTTCCAGACTTTTTTCAAGGCCGATGACCGTTAATTTGGTGTGAACTTGGAATTTTTATATTGTGAATGAGCATGTTTGAATTGCCTTTTTTTAAAAATGGAAAAAAATAAAACCCTTTACATGTTTTTGGGGCTGGGTGGGGCTAACTGACGCAATACAGACAGCAAAAAATAATTTTAATCCTTTCTTCTGTTGTGATAGAAATTCCAATCCCTCTCTGTTACATGGTCTTTTGTTTGTGAATCTTGTATTGCGCATAGTAAATAAACCTGTCACATTAATGTGTCTGTCTCTTTACTGCAGTGTGGCACTCAAATGAGCAGCATTCACTTGCTATGATCTGTAAAGTTTATTCTATTGTGAAAGGAAGCCAGTTTTCCACTGTGGAATCCTGGTCATCAGATGATGATATGGCTGGGATCAAACCTGGATTGCAGTTCTCAGCTAGTACTCAAGTTGAGTGCCTTAATCACTAAGATACTCGGGAGCCCAAGCTAATTTTTAAGCACTCAACTACAGTACAAGCTGAGAAACTAATTCTTAAGTACTGATGATCTGTACATACACTGCTGAACCTCTTGAGTGGAACACTACCTGCTCTGACAACATCTTTATGCTTTGTATAAATTACTGCATGGTTGTTTTCACAACTTGTCCTGTAGAACTGGAATATTTCATTTTGGTCGCCTCCGACATTGTTAGAAACTCCAGCTGGATTAATGACAGCTGGGTGATGTGCTCAGATGAGTGAATGGCTATACTATGGTAATCAGTCTACACATGCAGACACGGGCCCGACCCCCTGCAAGTATGGATGTTATGTCCAGTTTTGGCTTGCAGGGGAGTTACTAAGTGGCTGTTGAGACAACATGGTCTCAGAAGTCTTGAGTTTCTGCACTTGGAAAGCACGGCTGGTACCAAGGGTGTGCTTTCAGCCCCTCAGTGTCTTGCCTGTGCTCTAGAATGTTAGTGGTCATCACATTTGTGATGTGGGGGGCAGCTAAGGAAAAGGTTCTAGAGGGTAACAGTCACAAAGGCGTTTCCTCAGGTGCGAGGAAAAGTCAATGAGGTCGATTTAACTTGAAAACATAAGGTACCTGTTCGGATTACGACAGCTAACTCGGCCAATAACGACAAAACAACTTGGAGGCTGATAGGGTGTAAAATGGCTCAAGCGAACATTTACCGTGTCCTTGCTAAAGTAGGATCCAGTACACGGGTGTCTGAACAGGTATAACTGTGACGTTGAAATCCATCGCCGTCCTCTACTTTAAACATACGTGCTGTACAGGTGTGGTGAGGGAGTTTCACTTCGGTAAATACCCAACCGTTAAAAAAGTGATGTAAATGTGCACTACTGCTTACCATGCAACTCAGAAATAATGAAGGAGGGACTGGGGGAAATTAAAGTTGTATTTTTCAAAGGGAGGGGTCACCTATTTTACCACAAAGGTTTAATCTATTTTAAAACGTTACATAAAACATTATTACAATACGTTAAGGAAGCGTACCCTGGTCCCTGGTCATGCTCGCTACAACAAATTCTTTTAAGGGCAGGTTCGGCCAAGCGGAAAAAACATGTGGAGATACATTTTATAAACTGACATTTAATCTGCGCAATTTACCAGTTGGCTACCGAACCGGCCAGGAATGCGACACCGACACGCTTCGTATCCGTCTGTTTGGGCTGGCACGCCCACGTGTACCAAAAACCTCTGCGACACCTTGGCTGACCCTGGCGCCAAAGCCTCAAGGTCTCCGGTGTTCTCGAACCGGTGATGGAATCGGTGCCCATGCAGCTGCTGCCAGGGAACCGCTTATATATACTTAGCTCTCTCCGTCTCCCCTGTCACTGCGTTTTGGAACACCACAGACAAAACACTGCAACCTCGCTCATTCTGCTTGCGCTTCACAGCTGCCAAGGGCCTCCTAAGTTTACAAAACTTAAAAAAAACGGGACATCCTGGCCGGATCTAGTAATTCTTTATCCTTAGAATCTAGAAGACGGGGTGGGTCTTGATAAATGTTAAACATACAAATCACGATAATTACAATACTGCTTCTCTTTTTCACGCGTGTAAGTTCAACCGGAAAGACTTGTAGGCCTTTGTTAGCCTTGCAAATAAACAGTGGATGTTGTGAGTGTGTAAGTACCACTAGGTGCCGGTAGATGACCGCGGTTCAGTAGCGCAGTGCGCGCGTTTCTCCAGTGTTCCTTGTCTTGCTTACTGTAGGGTATTTGCATCTAGGGTTCCCCGAGACATGTCCGGGCGTGTCAAGATTTCTTTGAAAAACTGTATTCAAAACAAGGATTTAAAATGGATAACAAATAACAACAACATGATATGTAATCGAGACTGACACACCAGCATGCACAAATTTTATAAGTTGGCCCCCAAATGCAATGATTGGGGTATGACGTGTGAGTCCAACTGGAGAGTCGATATGCAATGGTTTTCCTCGAAAGGACACGTGCCACATTGCAACCTGGACGAAAAGGCCGAGAACCGCTGATTCACGCCCTTGCATCTGCCACGGTGCTATTTGTGGAATTAATAAAAAGGAACGCGGAATGATGCCTGGGATTTATTTATATGTTGCAGTCGGAGGAGCTGTAACAGAAAACGCGGTGCAAAACGATAAATGTTATTTTAAGGCACTGTGACAATTATTAGCGGTTTGTTTCATAAAAGATCACAATTAGTTCTACGGACGCACAGACTCAACATTTGATCAATCAAGCATATTAAATCAAACATATTAAAAATGAGCGTTTCTGTGGGGGAGGGTGGTGTAACAATTTTAATTTCAGTGCATGATTTCATTTGGGGCAAAGTAAAGGATGACGTTGCTGCTGGGGATTTTAACCGATTAAAACATGTACCCATGTCCGTCTTTCGACTATTTGAATAAGTTTAATTTCAAAGTGATCTCCGTTTTGGCTCAACGTCGCCCACCCACGACAGCGAGACGCTCCTTCTTGCATCGGTTTCCCCATTTGTTTTACAGTGTTGACATACCAACAGCTTTGAAAATTCCTCGTACATTCTTTGTGGAACTTATCTCTGTATAGCAAACACAAATCTCTTCATGGTTACTCTGACAATGTAGTCTTTTTCGTAATATTTCAGAGGCTATTTCAGATCGCATTTCCGTGAGTTGAAGATAAAAAATATCTGTCGGGTAAATATTCAAAGGTCCAGTAATTCTGCATGTCTATTAAAATGGATTTGATGAAAATCTGTGACTTTCACTTGGAAACCTTTTTTGGCATTGAATTACATTTGCCATCACTCTTTAAATGTGTTCCACAAAATGCTGAAAGTGGAGAAGTAGTCTTGTTTACCGTTAGGTAGGCTATTACACCTTTTTCACATTTTAAGGGTTTTGCTGCTGTGTGCGGTTTGGGTGTTGTGTAGAGGTAAACAGCCTAAACCTTAAAAATTGCATTTTGAAAGTTTGAATTATTTCAATTAGCCTATTGAATTATTATAGGTAGTTAGGTATCAGGGAAGCATAAGGGGGGATATGAGGGGGAATATAAGCATTTGAGGAAAACTGAATGCTATACAAATCATTAATTATCTTATTTAATATTGTACATTATTTAATAACATACATTTGCACACTGGTCAGTTCAGTTTTAGGACCTTTACTCTGGGGGCCGTTGTTGTTGCTCGGCCAGAGCATTTCTTTAATTGAGGCGTGGTCGTGATTCACTGACAGCTTATATATAAGTGGCTGGAGGAGAGCAGTGAAGTGCTCTTTCCGACGTCCTGTGCCAGACAGGGGCTGACGTTCACGCTCGCACTTGAAACTTGCCACCAAAGAGGCGCACTCCGGGAGAAGTTTCAGCGCTGCACGCAGGGGCGAGGATACTGACACCGAACTGCAGCTGAGAGGACAGGCGGACCCCGGCGGCATTGTTTTTCCAGAAACTGTGGAAAACACTGGAACACACATTACTTTTTTTCCTTTTTGCGAGCTTGAAAATATGAAGTTGCTGAGAATTGCGCTCTTGATCGCCCATGGTTTCGGTAAGCGGCAAGACGCGTATAGCAGCATACAGCTAGCGCTGTATCTTAACAGGCGCATGTCGCCTCGGGAAGGTTTTCAATTTCATACCCTGAGAGAGAAAGGCAGAACGGGGGACGGAGCGTTTTGTTAGTAAGACTTGGACTAAGAATATTTGTAGCGTGTAGCTGGCTAATTACAGATGATTTTAAACTTGCCTTGCATTACCTTAACAGGCTTTCATACGTGCATCGAGACGATTTTCAACCCGGGTTTTAAAATAAGCAGGTCACAAAATCTGCCAAAGCATTCTTTATGTAACATAGTGTGTATTTACGACCGTATATGCCGTGCACTGTCATTTTCTATCAAATACACGTTTTGTACGTGAAACTCTGTAGCTAATATACCTGCTCATGTTTAAGAAATAGCCTTTAAGCAGAGCAAGTTCTGAAGTGACACCAGCCAGTACTCTGGTAGAGTAAACATGTACTTTTCAGAAATGTGTCGACCAAAATTGTCCGGGCTTAGAATGTAAAGCTCGTGCCTTTAATGGCATGGACATGCCTCAGCGTGTTCTGCGCGTCTGTCACTGGTTCTGTAGGGTTAGCACAGTCACTGATTTATTCCTCGTGTTGATCGCTAGAAATTTTGGCTAAGGTTACGTCTCACTTTCAAATCAAATAACACGTTGTCTCCGTTTTCCAGTGGTGTCCAGATTGGCCAGCAGCGCCTCCGTTGACAGCTACGAGAGCGCGAAGCCGGCGCAGACCGCGGTCATAGATCTTCTGCAGGCGCTGAACGAAAGAGACAGTGCGGATGATAACGGAGATCTGGAATACAGCAACACGGATGAGTACTACTATGACGAGGAGGATGAGGAAGATTATTTATCCGGGGATTATGAAGTCGAAGTCCCCAGAGGTACGGAAACTGGACTGAAGCGTACACACATGGGTGGAAGACGTTTTCAACTAACGTATTGGGTCCCACTACACCGCAATGTCATGTTTTAAAATTTTGTAAATGCAATGAAATAACTTAAGATTTATAACAGAAAGCTGATGGCAGTATTGTGGAAGCGCAGCAGATCGGCCTTTTGAGTTGCAATCTGGGATACAGCTGTTATTTTTGATCATAAATATGTTGTAAAATAGGGTCTTGTTGTTTATTGTCCTTTTGCATACGGGAAATCACTGAATGGCAGATGCCCAGGTGGGTTTCAGTTCTGCGGAGCTGAAAGCGAAAGCTCTCAGGAATGCTTCAGTAGTAATGAACACGTTTGGCGTGTTCTGGGAAAAGGATATGGATCGCTAATTCATCAGCAATGCAAAATAATTTGAGAAATACTTGTGGCCTGGGTTTTTTTTTAAGTCAATCCCCGATTATTATGGGTTCGTCAGTACTTCCACCTGTTGCATGTTAGGTCAGAGAGCATCTGATGCTTTTTAATTTATGAGGTGGCAAAACTGTAAATTGCGTCAGCTAAAGATTTTGTGAGCTTTTAGCAGAAAAACATGAGACCAGATTGGGTTTATTTTGAGACTGATACAGACGTACTGGTACATGTTGCACATATTAGAGATGCTGCAAGAAAGGGGTCGTGTGAAAGCAGTGTTGCAGAAACTTAGTGGCATCTCAGGTCTGCTCAGAGTTTGACTTTCCACATGTATTTGCCGCTGGCACTGTAACAACAAAGGCAGCAACATGACTCTTGTCTCTCCCTCAGTGGCGTTTTCCACTAAACCGAAGGACCCATCCGTCGTTCACAGCACTGAGAGGAAGAGGAAAGGCAAAGGCAGGAAGAAGGGCAAGGGCAGGAAGAGAAACCCCTGCCTGAGGAAGTACAGGGATTTCTGCATCCATGGAGTCTGCCAGTACCTGAAGGACCTGCGCACTCCATCCTGCATGTGAGTCTTTCTCTCTCTCTCTCTTTCTATCGCTCTCTCCCTCCGTTTGTCTCTCACTGTCACTCTCTGTCTGTCAATGTCTCTTTGCAATTCAATTCAAACGTATCTGATTGGTAAGACAAACCAAAACATACAGTGTTGCCAAAACAGTCACATATAGTATGAAATGTAGCTAGCCTAAATAGCATAATATAAAAGACATATATATATATATATATATATATATATATATATATATATATATATATATATATATATAATGCATAAATGTATGTTAATAACCTTAAAATTACACACGTATATATATATATATATATATCATATTCATATAAACTGTACATCGATAATATTAACGAAAAGTAACGAAGTGGAATTGTTCAGGACTTTTTATCCTAGTCTGTCTCTCCTTTCTCTCTCTCTCAGTCTCTTTCCGTCTCTCACTCTTTCCCTGCTGTCTTTCTGGAAGTCCCCACAGATGCTATGTATCACAGAACTGCAGATGTGTGACTCTTATCTGCATGGGTGTCTTGTCTGTGGGCAGGGAGTGTGGTGTGCTCTCAGGCCTGCATTTGTGGAGCTTGGTGCCCATAAATCTGCTAAGGAAGGCTAGCCGCTGTGGTCAGGATAGGACAGAACCAGTCTGCTGAGAATGTTGGAGGGGAGAGGGAGTGTCACGAATGCCGTGTTAAACATCGGCACCAAAGAGTCTATCCCAGAATGCACCAGGCCTCCGGTGCAGGGCCAGAGGTTCACACAGGCTGTGACACTGAGTGTTTACTCTGCAGCAGTGTGGGGGACCATTAGGGGGGCGATGGAGGTAGATGGGGGATGAAGGTGTAAAAATAACCCCATTCCCCCAGCAGGCCAACAGACGTGCCTTGGACAGGGTAGATCAAGCAGTGCTAGGAGTCAGGCCTGTATGGCGACACTTGCTCTGAAACAGCCAGTCCTCTAAATGTGTGTGCAAATTCATGCTGGTCAACATCCCAAGGCCCAAGGCCCCAGAGTGCACACCACTAGACAGTGATGACATAACTGACCCACTTCTCCCCCCATTCACTCTGTAATGGCTCCAGAATCACCTGTGTCTGTGTGTATTCCCCAAACAAATCTACCTCTTTTTTTGGAATTACTCTGTGCCCCTGATTCATCTTTCTCAGTAAAGACTCATGACTCAACGTTATCCTTGTGTGTGATCCAGAATCATCTCTCTCTACCTTCCTCTGGAAGGACAAGAGGCTTACCTGTATGCCTATATGTGTATGCTCTACACTCATAGTATTTTCTCTAATGCCTCCCTCTCTAATACCCTCCCTCTAGTGTCTCTATCTCTGTAATGATAGGCAGATGCAGCTGTTTGTATGAGTGTCTTTCAGATTCATCTCTCTCTGGCTCCCTTTCTCAGTAATGACTCCAGACTTGCCTGTATGAATGTACGTGTGTGTGTGTATGTACATATGTGTTCATGTATATGATTGTGTTTGTGTGCACATGTGTATTTGTGTGTGTGTGTGTATGTGTGTGTTCGTAAGTGTGTGTGTGCTTGTGTGTGTGTTTGGGTGTGTGCCTGCCCCCAAACTGACGTTTTTCATCCACTCTCGGTGCAGATGTCTGGCAGGGTATTCAGGGGAGCGATGTCACCTGTTCAGCCTGCCAGTGGCCAAGGAGAGAGGGGGCTACAACAGGACGACAGCGCTGGCCGTGGTGGCCGTGGTGCTCTCCTTAGTGTGCCTCACTATCATCGGCATCCTGCTGGCCCTCAGGTCAGGGATACCCCCACACACACACACTCACACTCACACCACAGTGTCAAAGTGCTGACTGGCTGGCAGAATGCACCCGTTCAGACCTGGCGTGGCCAGGAACTGCATTCCATTGTTCATTCGTGTTTACATTTCTGCCATCCAGAGCGATTTACAAAACTTTTACAAAAGTGAATCAACAGCAGTATGTACAGGAAACTGTACATGTGTCTGAACATGTGTCAGTTTGTCACAAGGTGTGGTAACCACAGAAATTATTTTCATGTATTTATCATTGTCCTCCATAGGAAGGTTTCCTGGGCAGAGGACTTAAACTCTCTGTCATTTCAGGTACCACAAGCGAGGTGAATATGATGTGGAGAGCGAGGAGAAGGTCAAATTGGGAACGACCTCACACCACTGAAGAGCAAGAAGAGAATGGTGAGCACCTGCTATGAAGGGGTCATGACCTGAGAGCCTGTTTGAAATATCTGGAGAAAATGGGCAATCATTAATATAAAGGCTTTTTTATGTTTGAAGGCAGGGGTTACATTTATTTGAGAATTCCAATGAAAACAGAAAAAAAGAGTTTGCTCATGCTGTGTCAGGGTCTATGCTCTGTAGTGTCTTGGGGAGTTTTTTTTGTAATGCCTGATCCGCAATGTTCTCTGTTTCACACAAGGAGATGGAAATTCTACCTCAAAAATAAAATGGAGAAGTGCCGAGAGGAACACGCGGTTTTGGGAGAAGGGGAGAGTGAGTGTGTCTGGCACAAATGTCTGTCGCCCCGAAATGACCGACAGACCAACAGGACTGACATACAACACGGGAGGCAGGAAGAGGGATGTCAGGGGGGGCGAGTCCACCAGCCAATTAGGATGGAGACTGTCTGAAACTGGAACACTGATTGGATGAGATGGATTGCCTGAAGTCACTGAATGGGAGCGATTGTTCAGAGGTGGATATGGGTGAAGAGAGGGTTAAAATTGAGTACTGCTCTGATGTCTTTCTTCATCACATCTTAGACAGGGAAGTGGCGTCCTTTCAGAATTACAGTGCTGCTCTAAGAGAAAATCATGTGGCCTTTGTATGGTGTGTTGTACGATTCAGTGGTGTTGTTTAGTTTCCTTTTCCCCACACATTTTCATTGTTGTCTAATGTATTGTAAAATTATTTATACCATCCGTCTTTTAATTTATTTATTTATGTACTGGTATAGTGGCATTTGTTCAGAGTTTTATGTGCTTAGTTTTCTGAATGTGCTGCCAGTCCTTCAACACTGAGTAACCTTAACATCCTCCTGTATTATTGTATCCAGTCCAAGCTGATATTTATTCAGACTAAATTAGGTAAAGGAATGTGATGCCCAGTGGCAGGAATTCTTCTGTAAGGAGTTTTTTGGCTTCTCCTCTCCCTGGGCACCACCTGTGACAATGCAAACAGACCAGTCTGGCAGAGCAATAACGTAAAAAGAAAAGTAAAAAAAGAGGCTTCATTTTACCACTGTAAGGCAAAATGCCCTAAATTAATCCTTGTTGTCTCCATCAGTCCAGGGCTCTGTGATGTCATGGTTAAGCTACACTAATTCAGCTTGTGAAATGTGAATTTAAAGCAGTCTGGCTTCTCAAAACTAATCCTCAGAACAGAACGGAAGTTTTGTAAAAATGAAATGAAAATAAATATTTTTTGTAACTGAAAAATGTAACAATGTGTCCTATGTTGGTCTGGATGGGATGGTGACATTGCATTGTGAGACACTAGCACACGAAATGTTGTCAGCTGTGAATACTACAGAAGAGCAAACACGTCATTATCATGGCCACAATGCATCTGCAGATATGCACACAACTGTATATATTACTCTTTTGTTGATCATCATCTCTGCGGCAGACGTTTCGTTTTAACTGATAAACAGAGCAGAAGCTGATAAACTAAGACGTACTTGCTGATGCCTTGTCGCCGTTGGATACAGTGGGAACAGAATGTGCTGTGATGAGAGGGCAGTGTGGTAAGACCACAGCGGCCATGTCCAACAGGAAGTCCATTCAGGAAGCACTTCCTGCCACAGGCAGCTGCAGCTGGGGTGTCTGACCCCCTAATTTTAGAAAGAACAAACAATGATTATCAGAAGCAGTAAACACAATAACAATCCATAATCGACACGCATGTTTCGATTATGGTAATATAATTGTTCCTCATATCCATAGTTTAGATTCAACATCCTCAGCACAGAGCCTTATCTGTAGCATTGCCCTGTGTGGTAGATCAAAGACCGGTGTTACGCTAGGACATTAAAGACATCTGGGATCTCTATCCCCAAACATCCTTCATGCTTTTTTTGTTGCCATCTGTAAGGCTACTTTGACTCCTAAAAGCATGCTGTTTGGGTTTCCTGTCCTCTACTTTCCCGCTCCTCTCTTTCAGAGTACGGCAGTTTCATGTTCCCCAGCTGTTCATGACCTTGTAGTAGATGTGTTTTTAAACAAAGTGCTGTTGTTGTAGGATTTGTGTGTGTGTGGAAATTGTGGCTAGCATATTTTGCTCACAGCAACTAACCACACGCACAGAACCCAGAATAAACCACCCTGCAAGCATGTACACCTGTTAGCATGTGCATGCACAACACACACACACACACACACACAAACACATGTTAAGCAAAATCATCCACTGCCTAGATAACGGGCCTCAACAAGAAGTCCTCCACAGCCTAAAAAAACATGCTTCAACTGCAAGGCAAAAAGGTTCCTGGTGTTGGTGAACCCAGGAAGGTCTCACCCTCACATTGAGACTCAGTTTCCACTCAGCCACCCATGGCATTACATTATTGTTATTTAGCAGACACTCTTATCCAGAGTGACTTATATAGGTTACAGTTTTTAACATATTATCCATTTATACAGCTGGATATTTTACTGAGGCAATCGTGGGTGAAATACCTTGCCCAAGGGTACAGCAGCAGTGCCCCAGCAGGGAAGTGAACCAGCAACCTTTTGGTTATGAGACCTGCTCCATATCATCATGCTACATTCCTGTACTCACTCTTTTGACCCATTAAGATTCAAATCCAACACAGGAAATGCAGAAGCACTTTTACTCCTTTGCGGCGGTGACATAATTTCCTGAAACGGGCAGACTGTACTCAAATGAGCCGTTACCCAGGCCTTGCTCATTTTGGTTGCGTCCTGAGGCTATCAGGGGGAAAGTGGTTGTGCGAGCGGATAAACTCAACATAAGACGCAAACAGATTTGGGAAAGGCAGACAGGACAGGAAATGGTGGAGAGAAAATTGTGCCACCACAGACTGAGCCACAACAAGATCCAAACAAAATTCTTTCACCCGTTATAAACATGTGGGCGTTTGGTATCTCTTGACAAAAGCTGACAATAGACAGAGGAGCATTGGTGAAATGCGTCACAGGGAGTTTTTTTTTAGATTATAATAGTGACAACAACGAGCCATCAATGTGTGTTGTGGTTTATACAGAGAGAGTATCGTGTGAAGGTCGAGAAACATTCTTGCCAGTTTATATCTATCACCACATAAACTAAGGGACCTTAAAAAGCCTATTGCGACCAGAAGATTGTTGGTTGGATTTGCAGGTGGTTAGCTGCTCATACAATGTTTATAAATGTTCAGTAAGTAGTATCGCTTCAGTACACATCCAAATGTAAGAATGTCCGTCGTGTAAACAAGTTGCTCTGGAAAAAGGCATCTTTAATGATGCTTAAATCGAGAATGATAACTTTCAAACGCTAAGACAAGATGTTGGAATGATTGATGAGAGATCTTGGAGGCACAATTCAATCTGGACAAATACAGTGTGCCTGTTTTCGTGAAAATACAGTAATGCCTCTCAAACATTTTCCGCGTTACCACTCACAGCTAATAACCCCATTGACGCATCCTGGTAATCTCCTGTGGATTTGGATTTGCCCGTTTCTCAACACGCATGCGCATATCATCATTTTCGGTTAACATGGCTGCCCCCGTAGATTTAGAATTGAAAAAGGTAAATGCTACGTTTCCCTGTTGTTAAATAAGATTATATATAATTTTCACAGGCGAAACACGATATTGATGGATTATATGGGGCGGGAGGTCTATGAGAAAGGAGGTATACACAGCAGTTATGCTGCTAGCTGTCTAGATGGCTAAGAAGCATGGCACATGTGGTAACATGTAACGTTAGCTACACTGTCTAGCTAGAAATTGGTATCAAGTCGGTTGTCAAGCTAGCTAGCAGCAGTATTTAGCGGTTAAAACTATAGTGATTAGTATATTTGATACGTTGTCTGAACAGCAATATCAAGGTGTTGTCCTGATTGTATTTTAATGTGTTTTCGTTACCGCTGGTTCGTGCAGTTCCGTAGTTAGTAGCTCTGTGTAGCAAATGACATGTATTTCTATCCGTAGGCTCATTAGCCAGATAGTTATTACCGTAACTAATTAACAGTGCCCAAAGACTAGCTAGCTATAGCATTGCCCAGTTTGTCAGATTTGCAGAAGAGTGATGTGTATCCCGACAGTTCTATCTCTCTGTAGAGGTGTACAGTATCATCGCCTGACAATTTAAAAATACAGCGTTTTGCTGAATTATTAATGAAAATTTAGAAGAAAAGCCTACATTTCTTCAATGACCACTTAAAATGCACCTGATCAGAGTGACTTTGCATTACATGTTGTCTTCAAACTCTAAATTAGTTAAATTGAGCTACAGTGTTGTATGGTTTGGTTAAAATGTGCAAAAATGGTTTGTGTCGTGACTGAAGTCTACATAAAATTGTACTTATAGTGATAATGATAAGAGGTAAAGGAAACAAGGAACAATGCGGTGTGAGAAATTTAGACCTCAGTCAGCAGTGTTTCCATCACAGGAAATGTTTTGCAGAAAGAGCAGAGTAGTTTACATATTTCAGACCTATAGCCAGCTACATTTGAGCGAATATTGAATGAGTTGGCAGTGTAACATAGTGGTTAAGTAGCCGGATTCGTAACCGAAAGGTTGCTGGTTCGATTCCAAGCTGGGGCACTGCTGCTTAACCCACAATTGCCTCAGTAAATATCTAGCTGTATAAATGGATGCTATTGTTAAAAAGGTCTAACTGGGTAAGACCGTTAATGTATAGATCGTATTTGCGATCAGACTTTGCTTGAAATTGTTGACAGTGTAAAGTCTATGGATGTTACATTTCATGTTTATGTAAATACAGTTAGTGACATATAATCTGCTGTAATATCATTCGACATACTGTTAGCCAAAATTTACGGATAAAATTGACTCTTTTCTAACGTAATGTGTGGAACCAAGGGGGCCTCGTGAAGGAGGGAATGAGTTATCCCTGTGCCACATTCTTTTGTTTTCCTGTGTGTCATTGTTGCTCGTGGCCGATATATTTAGCTTTAATTGCCCTGGTGGGGTCAGGCGGTTCAGCGAAAATGTACCGCTTAGTGCCGACAATGACCGGGAGACCACATCAACGGAAAAAATTGACTTCGTTCCGCCAGGAATAGGGGTGGGTAGGTCAGCCGGGGTCCTTAAGTTGCTCTGCTGTCGACACCGTCGGAGTTGTGCGGGCGCTATGAATTTCCAAGATAATATCAGCAGGATGCGCCCGTCCTCAGACGGCGTTTACCTCCCGGTGCACCGTGGGACCGGTTCACTATAGTGCGGAAAATTGTTGCGGTGGTCGTGTTTGTGTGTCGGAGGATTGCACTGGTCGTGCGCTCATACTTGGGTTCTGCGGTTATCCATGCGGTCGTAACGAGTTATATGCATAATTGACTACTAGGTAAGGTTGAGTAAAAAGTGCAGAAAATACATAAAAATGAAAGTGTACTGCTCAGATCAGCATAACTGCGACATTCTGGGTCCTCCAAAGACTTACTCTCAACTCCCCAGTGCTGTACTAGCTGCTGTTAGGGAGAAATTCACACATATGAAGGTAGGCTGTGTCTTGTGTAGTATTGTGATGTTGTGTACTTGGCTTCTGTTGCCTAGTCAGGTTGCACAAGTTAATTTATGGTAGGGCTTGAATGGTGTTATGCTCACACTTACCGGTCTGTGAGTGTTGTTGGCTTGGTCTAACACTGTTGCTCATTTGACTTGAATGGATACACTTATGTTCTATTGCGCTGGAAGCTGCTCTGGATAAGATCATCTGCTGAATGCATGTAATGTAATGTAATGTAATGTAGGCTGAGGTGAACACAGGCGGGGAGGACTGCTTTCCCTCTCCTTTTCTAAACCCCAAGTCTGTTATGTCACTATTGATTATGTTATGATTGAATGTTTGTGAATTGAAGTTTAATCAAAATGAAACATCAAATCAATGTTAATTGAACTGATTGCAATGTTATTGTAATTTGAGAGTGCCAGTATGGCTGCCTCAGGGCTCTCAGCAGCACATGATTGGCTACTCTCAGACATATTGTCAGCAGTCGATTGTCCACCCCATGACTCTGACACACATTAGCAGCACCTGACTGGCTAAATACGTCTTCCGTCATGTTTGGCAGGCGTTCACGGAGCTGCAGGTGAAGATGATTGACACGCAGCAGAAGGTGAGGATGGCGGACCTGCAGATCGAGCAGCTCACCCGGGTGAAGAAGCACGCCACCCTGACCAGTGCAGAGATCGCCGCACTTCCCGACGGGACACGCATGTACGAGGGCGTCGGACGCATGTGAGTGTCGGCGTCAGCCCGCGCGTGTGTGTGTGTGTGCGTGCGTGCGTGTGTGTGTGCCCGCGCGTGTACGTGCATGCATGTGCGTGTATGATGTGTGTCTGTGCGTGTGAGTGAGTGAGTGAGTGTGTGTGTGTGTGTGTGTGTGTGCGCGTGTGCATGTGAAATGCTGGTGTGCGTGTGTGTGCTTGCGTGTGTGTGTGCGTGCGTGTGTGTTTGTGTGTGCGCGTGTGAAATGCTGGTGTGTGTGCGTGTGTGTGCGTGTGTCAGTATGTGTGTGTGTGTGTGTGTGTGTGTGTGTGTGTATGTGTCTGCGTGGGTTAGTAGTGACGCAGCCTGTGTTGAGTGAGTTGATCCCTTGGCACTTGCCTTGATGCGAGTGCCCACAGAAATAGTGCCATGTAGTCATCGTCATGCACATACTATTCCAGGAGCAGCCACCCGCGGCGGCTTTTTTTGCTCCGCATCTCAGAGGGGAGGGGGGATGGTTCGAGAGCAGGGACAGGCTAGGAGGCAGAGTGTTGAGCCCCGTTTAGGGGATCCTCAAACTCCACCTGTCATTACGCTAGCAGTTAGCTGTGCGTGGCATTGTTACAAACGCTAACCCGCACCCTTGAGCTTGTGTTGAAAGTGGTTACGGGGGTTAGGAATAGGCTGCGTGATTGTGTTCAGGCGAGTTGGCCTTAAACCTCATGGCTGCTTGTCCTCTGATTGTGTGTGTGTGTGTGTGTGTGTGCGTGCATGTTGTTCTTGTGTATGTTTCCTGACAAAGTCACTCCATCAGCTCAACAATGAGCTGTCTCCATGGAGACTTGGAAGTACGTACAGTGTAACAGTTGGGAATCTCATCAAGCTGGACAACTGCAACAGCAGAAACTGTTCCTTCATTTTATGTGCAGTGTGTGTGTAGTAATAAAGCCAAGTTGTGCACTGCAGAGTGCATCTGCATGTGCGTGCCTGTGCATGTGGGTAGTCTGATTGTCCTTTGTGAAGTGCGTGTACCTGTGTGCACAGGTTTCAGGGATGCAAGTAGCCATATTGATGCACAGCAGTTTGAGCCATTCCAGGTCTTAGTAGAAGCAGAAGCAGGTTAGTGGAAGTCACAGAGAGAGAGCTTCTATTCGGTGCATGCCCATGTTTGTAGTAAAACCTGGAATAGACCAAAGTGCCGTGCATTGGGAGGGCAGCATCCATCCTGGGGTTGGGCATGCTAAGGGAGACAGTCCTGTGTGTACAGTCAGAGTGGGGGTTGGAGGGGGGCTGGGGGAGTGGAGGTTGAGGTGCTCACACTGCCTTAGTGGGGTTTTTTAAGGCTTTAAGCTGCTGTCCGTGAGTGCAGTGGGTGCAAGCAGGTGCGGAGGGTGAAGAGGTGAGGTCGAAATGTCTGTCTGTCTGTCTGTCTGTCAGTGTGTGCTTTTCAGTTTGATCTCCTGTGGAATAAATAGCAGGGGCGCACCCCGACCCCCCCCCCCATCCATGCCCCTCGCCCCCACCCTCCCCTGCCCTGCGTTTCGCTGCCAGCAGATTCCCCTCCGCTGATCTCATGCCACGGGACGGACGGCTTGTTATGTATCCCAATGACCCTCTTCCTCCCTCTCTGCCCCGTCTATTTGGAACCCTGTCTGCCTGCGCTGGCGGGCCTGGCTGCGCTGTGGTTCCCCGCTGGGGGGAGGAAGAGAGAGAGAGGGAGGGCAGCGGTGTGGCATAGCGGGTAAAGAGCAGGCCCAAAGGTCACAGGTTCAGTCCCCGCGCGGGGCCATTGCTGTTGTACTCTTGAGCAAGGTGCTCAACCCGGATAGCTTCAGCTAGTATCCAGCTGAATGAATGGATAATGTGCAAGTGTAAGCTGTATACATTGCTCTGTATAAGGGCATCTAATAAAATATATGCGATGCTGTAAAGGACAGGAACAGAAGGAGAAGTAGGAAGGGAAGGAGGGTTGAGAGGAGAGTAAGAGATGAGAGGATATGTTGTACATACTAAGAGGACTCTTAACGCACGCACTGCCTCCTCCATTCAGCTAGGCAGAACAGTCTTTCTGGCTGCAGGATTGTGTGTCAGAGATGAAACAATTTGTGTTTTGTGTTCTCCAGCGGGCGAGTTTGAGCAGCCGGCTCTGTGGTTGTGCTGTGCTGTGCGCTAATTTGGTCGGCACAGCCAGGCCGGCACACTGCAGGTGCAGTTCTGGCTCGCACACGAACGCGAGGGAAGCCAGGGGAGAGAGGGCAGGAAGTCCTGGCGCGGGGGGTGGGGAAGGGGGCGGCCAGCAGGAGGGGCGTGTCGGGGCCCACCCCACGCGATTCGAGCAGCTGCTGAGCTGCGGAACGCTCCTACTGGGACACCCCCAAGGGGTGTAAATCTCCCCCAGCTCCCCTCTCCTGATGGCCCCCTGCCCCCGCACCCCCCCCCCCAGCGCCTCGCCCCCATCTGAAGCACGCTGACATTTTCAGCGAAGGCGGGGGCGTGGGGTTTCGGGGGGTTGGGGGTGTCCGCGGTTAGCGGAGTGGTACGCAGAGAGCTCTCTCTCTCGCTGCGAGCCCGCCCAGCGGCCGAGCGGAGCGGCGCTTGCCCGGTGGTCCTTTCTTAACGAGCGCCGCGACCCCAGCAAAGCCCTGCCCCTAACCTCTCCTCTCCGGCTCCCCCTGCTGGTCTCCCTGTGTGGCGGTCAGAGGGCAGGAATTCTGGGAGTTGAGCTGGAGAAATGAGAGTAGTTTTTTTTTTTTTATTCTGGCAGCAGTAAGGTTAAAGTGGGCTTCTGTCATAAATTCAGCTCAAAGTGGATGATGCAGCTGTGGCAGGAATGTAATCCTATCCCAGGGAAAAAAAATATTTTTGGGATTGGCCGTTCCGATTTTATGGTATCTAAATTAAAAAACTGTCCTTATTAAACATGAGATGGGTTTTTTAATGATGATAAATAAGGGAGTGGTTGGCAGTCAGTGTAATCAGTGTCTCTTTACTGTCTTAGGATAGACGTGTAGGCTCTTTTTTTTGCCCGTTTGATTTCTGAAAGAGTTGCAACTTGAGAAAAGGCTATTATTTCACCTCTTTGAAATGTGTACATGATGTGTGGATACCTGGTTTCCTCCCACAGTTCAGACATCCTGTCTAGGTAGATGGCATCTCTGAATTGTCCCGCACCATATGTGTGTGTGTGTGTGTGTGTGTGTGTGTGTGTGTGTGTGTGTGTGTGTGTGTGTGTGGATAATGTCTGTCTATGTATCAACTAAGTACACGATGTCTTTGTAAAACAAGCAGAACTCTGTTTTTTTCAGTGCTGTATGGGAGCCGGAGATCCAGTAGGGAGGCATTTCCTGTAAGAACCTCCTTGCTGGTAGGGTTTTGATATGGAATGTGGTCATATGGAACAAAAAGACTCCAGAGACTCTACAAAGACACAGTGTAACTCTGAAAAAATGCCACATTGCAAGCAAGTGCCTGTAATTTATTGGCATTTTACATACTTGCCGCTTATTTCACTTGTAGTATCGTGATGTGTTGTGGACATTGTGATCTAGTGACTGCGTGATATACGTTAGTGTAGCCACTTGACTTCCCTTCGTTTTTTAGACTGTCTAGTTTGAAATTAGCACATGTTAACTTGTGGTAGGGCTTGAATGGTGTTATGCTTACAGTCACTCGTTTGGAAGTGTTGTTAGCCTGGTCTGCCACTGAGTGGATACAGTTTTGTTTTTTTTGTGCTGGAAGTCACTCTGGATAAGAGTGTCTGCTAAATGTAATGTAATGGAACGGAATTTTACCTTTTCAACAGGTTGGATGATTTTTAAGCAATTACAATTACTAGTAAAGCAAGCGCTAGGGATCAGCCCTGAAACAGTCTAGCTGTGGACCCACATGGCATAACAGAATGGCGTGCTGCAAGTGGGCCACATCCCTTAGCCATTTTTCCATATTAATGCATACAGGACGCTCTTGCGTAGCGAAATGGAAGGCTAGCAAATGGTGAGCACATGTGAGAAAGTGGATATGAGTATAAAACAGAGCGGTGAGGTCAAAGAGGAGCGGTGGCCGGGAGGGAGGACGAGGTTGACCCTAATTGTCGGTTTGATCGGGGCGTGTGGAGCGAAGCGCCCGGCCACCACTCTGACGTGAGGACGAGCGCTTCCCCCCCCCGTCCAAAAACGCCTCTGTGCAGCTGAGGGGGAATCACGGCGAAAGAAAAATAAACAGCGGACGAAAATAGCCGGCAGAGATTGTGGTCACATCGTCCCGGAAACCGGCTCCTGACGCGGCCGTCTCCTGTCTGAGCGAGGCTGGAATCCCGGGAATGGAGGCGGCTCGGCTGGACCTGGATTCTGCGTCCCGTTCCACCTGCTTTCACACCATGTTCCCTCAAATTGTCTAGGCCTGTTCCCTTAGCCCTCTCTCTCTGCTCCCCTCTCTGTCTCAGCCTGTTTCCCTGGCCCCCTTTTCCTGTTCCCTCCATTGGCTTAGCTTATTCCCTTAGCCCTCTCTTCCTGTTCCCCCATTGGCTTAGCTTGTTCCCTTAGCCCTCTCTTCCTGTTCTCCCCATTGGCTTAGCTTGTTCCCTTAGCCCTCTCTTCCTGTCCCTCACACTGTCTTAGCCTGTTCCCTTAGCCCTCTCTTCCTGTTCCCCCATTGGCTTAGCCTGTTCCCTTAGCCCTCTCTTCCTGTTCCCTCCACAGTCTCGCCTTGTTCCCTGCTCCATCTGACCCTGTTCCCACCACTATCTCGCTCAGGTACCCCGTCTTCTCACACCATGTTCCCCCTTCCCTCTCACCCTGTTGCCCCTTCCATCTCCTCTAGATCCCCCACTGTCTCGCCTTGTTGCCCCTCCTCTCTCCTCCAGTTCCCCCACTGCCTCGCCCTATTCCCCCTTTCCTCTCGCTCTTTTCACCCTTTGGTATCACCCTGTTACCCCTGCCTCCTCCCCTAGTTCCTCCGCTGTCTCACCCTGAAACCCCTGCCCTCTCCCATAGTTACCCAATCGTCTCACCCTACTCCCCTGCTCTATCCCCTAGTTCCCCCACTATCTTGCCTTGTTACCTCTGCTCTCCCCCCTGCTTCTCCCTGCTGTCTCTCTGTCCTGTTCCCCCCACTCTTGTTCTGTTCCTCCTCTCTCTCATGCCATTCTCTCCGCTGTCTGTCTCGCCCTGTTCCTCTGCTCTCTCACCCAGTTGTGTCTGCATCTTCACCCCCAGTCTTTTCACTTCTGTCAGCCCAGACAAGGCTTCCATTGTTCAGCTCCGGTGGCTGGCAGGGAGTTCCCTCTCCACTCAGCAAAGGATACCTGTCTGTCACCCTCGCGATACACAGCAACACTTGTCCTGCCAGTCAGCGTTAACCGTCTCGGGGAGACAGCGTGAAGCCCTCTCCGTCTGGAGGAGGAGGAGGGCGCGTTCCTTTCGGGAGGCCCCCGAGCCACGCCCGCGATTGATGGCCACATACTACAGATGGTCGGTCGGAAAAGAGAAGACGCAGTCGGGGTCGGGACAATGGGATCTCTGTGTGTGAGATTCCGGAGTTCCGCGGCCTCAGTGTTCCGTTCAGGCCTGACCCTGGACATTCCTTTCTGTCTGAGCCACTAGACCAGCATGCCTTGCAGGGTCTGGCGGTGTGCTGGGATATGTAGTCCTCGGCCCCCAGGGCTCTGGGATGCTAGCAGGGTGCCGGTGCTCTCATTGTGCCGTAGCCTCCAGCCTGCCTCGCGAGTGCAGAGTGAGTCATGACCCATTCTGGGGAGGAGAAGTTGACTTCTGTATTTATCTATTTGTCTATTTTTGTCCAGTTCGCATCAGTCCCTTCCTGCGTGGTATGTGTGGTGTCTAGTAAGTGTCCTTCCCTCTCCCTCTGATCTCTCCTTTCCTCTCTGTCTCTCTCTCTCAGGTTCATCCTCCAGTCTAAAGATGACATCACTGGGCAGCTGATTGAGAAACAGAAGACAGCGGATGAGAAGATCAAAGAGCTTGAGGTCAGACTCTGAGCTGGCTGTAAGCGCAGTCACGCTCGACATCCACACCCTGCACACACACACACACACACACACACACACACACACACACACACACACACACACACACACACACACACAGGAATGTGTAGAGGCGCACATACGCACAGGCACACATTAATGTACAGACACATATACATAATACAGACACACATACCCTGTATAAACAGGCACACACGCACACACACACAACCAGACAACACACAAACACACGCACACAGGTACTCTCACACACACACACACACACACACACACACACACACACACACACACACCCTAATGTACATACACACTCATGTACTCACACACTCATACATGTATATATACACACACTCTCTCTCTCACCCACACACACACATGCACACACAGGCACAAATACATAATAAAACACACAGGTACCCCCCCCATATATACACAGGTGCACAGGAACATACACATGCATACACAAACATATAGGCACCCTCTCTCATCGCCATCGCATGCAAACACTGCTGTGGTGTGTTTGAGTCAGAGGGATCAGAGTGGAGTGGCTCCCCCTCCTTCCCTCCCCCCTCCCCCCTGCGTGTCCCATTGTGCTGCACCTGTACTCTGGTCCCATGCTGAGCGCTCCCATGTGTCACCACTGCATCAGTAGCTTAGTGTGCTGTCATCCTCTCCCTGTCTGTGGGGGCTGGGACGGGCCAGTGGTGCGACTCGGAGAGGAAGGAGGACGGGACTTTCCACTTCGCCCTGTCGGCTGCTGCCCTGCCCCTCGAGCTCCCAAACCCCAGCCCCCAAAATCGGCCTCTCTCGTCTTTTATCCAGCAGATGTTGTTGAGTCCTCCAGAATAGCTGTGTACCCGGGACCCTCATGGCTGCCGGGTTTAGCTGTACGCAGGCTCATCCCAGAGAACAGACGTGGCATGTTAAAAAGGACTGCCAGCACAGAAAGAGACAAAACGGCCTGGTGCCTGTAGATAGAGCTCGTATCTGTGGTAAATGATAGACACGCAGCACGCGGTCACACAGCCAGAGGAAATGGCACCAAACAGAACAGCAGAGCCCCAGTGAGGACTGCTGGAATACTTCTTTATAGGAGGGAGAGGATTTGGTTTTTATTAAGGGAATTAGGTCCAAAGTATGCTGTCATTGTCATGTTCTGCCATGCATCCTCCCTCCCGCAGTCTCAAACACACAGTAATGTACACACACACACACACACACACACACACACACACACACACACACACACACACACACACACACACACAAACACACACCCTCTAATGTAGACACACACTCACACACAGGTCTCATACTGGCAGACGCTTCTTTGAAGGTTGTATGCAGTATTCTGTCTGTGGCTTTATCTGTCCAGGGAGGAAAAGACTGCACAAACAGTCTCTTTATCACAGGAAGCTTGGATTCTGCCCAGCCTTTGCTCTCAATATACAGCTTTATAGAATGGCACACAGGCAGGCCTATCCATACAGGAACACACACACACACACACACACACACACACACACACACACACACACAGGCCTGTCCACACACATATACATAGACCTATCCATACATACACACCCACACCCACAGACATATCCACCCCCAAACACACACACCCACACACACACTCTCTGCTGCATTAAGGAAAATATTCCTTTATTGGATTATAAGAGAGTTCCTTGTTTTTGACCCTGTGCCCTCAGGCACACGATTATAACTTTTTCCGTTATTCAAATGTCAGGTCTTTGCTTTTCAGCGAGGCTATTTTGAGGTGTTTTTCGAATGGGGAGTGTGGGAACAAGTGAATGAATTCAAAATATGAAAATATGAAAATGAAGGGTGAGGGGGAGACTTATTTTAACAAAACACAGGGAAGCAAAAAATGAAAGCACACGCACAGAATATAATTTGCATACAAACACGAGCCAAAAGTAGAAACAAAACAACATCCTTATGTCTCAGGACCAAAATCAAATAAAAACAAAGCCATGACACCAAAACAGCTTTTTACATGATCTTTTCACGTGGAACAACTATTGGTAAGAACTGATGAGAAAAACACACACAAATTTTGTCCTTAATTTACTGTGTTTTATACCTGAGAATTCACATTTAAAAAAAGTAACTGTATAACTTGTAACTTCTCCATTCACCTTACAGAGAGGCGAGTAGAGAGAAAAGGACAGAATGAGAAGGGGTCAGACAGTGAGAGAGAGAGAAAAGGAGAGCGTAAGAGAGAACAAGGAGTCAGTCAGGGAGAGAGAGAAACTTAGACAGGACAAGAGACAGACAGCCAGAGAAAGAGAGAGTCAGAGAGGAAGAGAGAGACAGAGAGGTGCAGGGACCTCTAGTTGAACTCCCGTCACTCCTTCCTGTCTGCTTCTATAGAAGTGTGTGTGCGTGTGCGTGTGTGTGTGCATGTGCGTATGTGCTGACTCCACACGTTGTGGGCCAGTGTGTCGGTTTTTTCCTCTCTTTCTCACTCGTCTCGCACACACCCTCACACAGACAAGCAGAGACTGAAGGTCAGAAAAAGGAAGTGAGTGACCTATAGTAAAGAAGGACACGTGAAAACACAGAGCAGTCAGGCTGAGTGCTGGGCCTTTCACACTCTTTGTGTGGGGCGTGGAGACAGGGTGTGGGTGTGTGTGGAGGAGCACTCTGAGTGCTTTTTAAAGACCTCCATTGATCACCGAGTTCTCTCTTGTTTGGCTGCAAAACTCCCTCAGATCCACCTCAGCCCACAGTACTCGCTCCAGTCCGGTCCCAGCTGGTGCAGGGCAGTCTGGCACCGCAGTCTGGTAATTAGAGAGCCGGCCTCCTAACCGTGAGATTGCAGGTGCAGACTATGGTGGGCCTTCGCGAGGCTGTTAGTCTGCGCTGCTTCACGAGAGGCGCTTCCAGCTGCATAAACGTGTCACGTGTAAGGAATGCGAGCTATGCAGTGGCGCCCTGGATGAGGGCTTCTGCCGGCCCAGCTGAATGACAATAATAATAACGGCAGAGAACTACTGCTGGGTTTAGCCCTGAAGCTCAGTGTAGCGTTTTTAAGCTCAGCAGCTTCTCGTGTGAGCCGTGGGTCCTGTAACCGGGCTGTCGGGTGCCGGGGCTACGGGCGATGCCGGTGTGGGCTGGGGAGAGGGAACGGTGGGAAGGAAAGCTGTGTTTTCATGATGCCAGCACCAGATAGGCCCAGCCCTCCTGTTTACTGTTCACAGTGCTGAAAGGTCAGGCTGCTTTGAAGATATTAGCCAATCAGCACACGTGCAGCATGGGGCTGGCATAACACACACACACACACACACACACACACACACACACACACACACACACACACAAATTTGCCCACAAACACACACATTTGCGCTCACACATGTACACATGCTCGCACACTTTCACGTACACATACACACACACACTGTTCAGTGGTGATAGGATTAATATATATGTGCCTTGTATGTTGCATTTCTGCTGGTTGTCTGTCCCCATCGGTGTTCTACCCGAAACGAGAGCAAGCCATTTCGGAATAGGCCCATGGGTTGGTATGTGAAGACTGAAGGATTTTCACCTTTAAAATTGCTAAGCAATGAGAAAGAAATGAAGCCAGAAGGATTAGCATAGCAGCTCAGTGGGTGGTGTGGAAAGCACCACTGACTGTAATGGAATGCAGTGTTTTTGTTTTTTTTTCTAAACCCCAGCAAATGTTGGCCCGTTGGCGTGGATGCCCTGTAAGGCGTGATGTCATCGCTGTCCGCACCCACTCTCTCTGCCTGGAGGAAGGGGGGGGGAGAGGG
The DNA here is from genome assembly GCA_019176425.1 of Megalops atlanticus. Classification (NCBI taxonomy): domain Eukaryota; kingdom Metazoa; phylum Chordata; class Actinopteri; order Elopiformes; family Megalopidae; genus Megalops; species Megalops atlanticus. Next base: position 43,239,575 of record CM032877.1, read on the forward strand.
AAAGAGGGAGGGAGAGACAGAAAAAGAGGAGAGAGAGAAAAAGAAAGAGGGAGGGAGAGAGAGAAGGAGAGTGTCTGCAAGGGCAGTGTTGCAGGCACCCTGATGCCATGGAAACACTGATCTTTGAGCTCAAACAAACAAGAGTGAACTCAGTCTCTCAGTGTGGCTGCGAATTTTAGGCCCCTTTCACCTCCAAGCAGGCAGGGCCATGGAATGGCGGTAGTGTAGCATAGTGGTAAGAAGCAAGGCTCGTAACTGAGAGGTTGATGGTTCGATTCCCTGCTGGGGACACTGCTGCTGTAACCTTGGGCAAGGTACTTAACCCAGAATTGTCTCAGTAAATATCCAGCTGTATAAATGGATAACATGTAAAAACTGTAACCTATGTAAGTTACTCAAGAGCATCTGCTAAATGACAATAAGGTAATGTAATGTTGCGCAGACAGTTTGCAACCTTCACAAAGTAAACCCAGAGACCAGCAGGCAAAGGGGGAAGAGTTCATGCGGAAGCACTAGAGCAAACAGCGACTGACCTTTATCTTTAATGCCGACACACCTGCTCTTAAATAACTTAATTCACAACTGCGGTCAGTTTGAAACCTCCGGGAAGTGAACCCAGAGACCAGCAGGCTAAGGGGAAGAGTGGAGGAGCTAGAGCAAACAGTGACTGACCTTTATCTTTAATGCCGACACACCTACTCTTAAATAGCCTAATTTACACCAGCGGTCAGAGAAGCAGCGCTCTCGCATGCGACTGTATCACACACCCTGTTATTCAGTAGGAGGGGGTGTGGAGAGGAAGGTGATTTGTTAGTGCACTGATAGAGGGGCATAACGAGTCACCCCCCCACCCCGGAGCCCCCAGGCCTCAGAACCTGGACACTGTAACATGAGCCCGCATAAGAAGCCCGTGCCACGCCCTCAAAGCCGAGCGCCTCAAAGCAGAGCACTTCAAAGGCTCCTTTAAACGAGCGGATCGCGTGTCGCCTCGGGAATGAGCCTCTCCTGTAGGCACGCTGGCCGGCGCTCTGCACAGGGGTGTTTTCCCATTATCAGCTGCGGCGCGTAGACGAAAGACCTGTAAACCACAGGTGCCAGGTGTGCACCGCTTTCATCCCCGGCACAGGTGTGTGCGCGCGCGCGAGTGTGTGTTCTCTGGACATAGGGCAGCGGGTTGGGTGTGTGCGCGTGTGTGGCGTATTGTATTGAGTCACTCTGTGACATTGCGGGTGGCCTGGGACCGGAGAGCCCCTCTGAAGGCTGGGCCTGGTTCTGTGGGTCACTCGGGTCTGGTTCTGAGCTTGACCACAGAGGTCACAGAGACCATTTCTGATAATCAGTTTAGCTTGTAGTGGATATTACATAACATTACATTCATTTAATACGTACTCTTATCCATTGCGTCTTCCAGCACAATAGAGCACAAGTGTTTCCATTCAAGCTGAATTAGTAACAGCTTCAGACCAGGCTAACAACACTCCCAGACCAGTGAGTGTGACCATAACAGTGTTCAAGCCCTACCACAAGTTAACTTGTGCAACCTGACTAGACAAGGGAAGCCAAGTATACTATCAGTCACTATATCACAGAATCCAAAACACATTGCAATACTGCACTTAAAGTAAACGGCAAGTACTACAAGTAGCAGGTGTTAGGGGGCAGGGATTGAGGTGGAACCGAGATTAAGTCTACAGAGGTTGGTCTTCAGTCTGCGCTGGAAGATGGCTAGTGATTCCGCTTTCCTGACCCCTGTGGGGAGTTCATTCCACCGCTGAGGGACCAGTATAGATATAAATTAGGTAGCAGTTATGCTTCAGCAGTGAAAAAAGAAAATTACCTAGAGTAGTAGCAGTAGTACTAATAACGGTAGAGTCAGTGGGTTGTGAGAGATCTGTGCTTGGCTTTAGGCCAAGAGATGGCTTGATGTAACACCTCATGTACGTGTATGAAAAGATGGTGCAAATGATTTTAACACCAGGTCCGCCTTCAGACTGTAGCATTGCTGCTGTGTTTAATCAGTCTTGGGGCTCGGCTGCGTTACGCAGCGCTGATCAGTCGCAGGGCACAGCACGGTGTCCCTCATTGGTGACCTTGTCATTTACTCATCAGACATAATAAACATTTAACCACTCGCATGGGAGCAATCGCGTGCTGGCTGCTGACAGTCCAGACAACTGTGCAGACTCACAGGTATAGTCACAGGTGTGTTTTAGCGTCCCTGCTGTCGGGTGGCAGGTGGCACACGGCCCCACAGGATGTGAGGTCACTGTTCTGTTGCCCAACGCTGCTACCTGAGGAGTAACCTCACATTGTTCCATCTGTCTGACGGATTCAGTCATAAAAGACAAATTTCTTCATTCCCTCTCTCCTAACCCCTTTATGTGGCAAGTACGGTGACTACCCCTTTAGGTACATGCCTCTGCAAATATTTACCTTTTAAAGTGTGTGTTGGAACAGGGTTCATTGCTGTTGACTGAAGACATTGCTCGGTTAGTTGCCTTTGAAGCAGCTGTTTCTTAAGACAGTCGATAAGGCGATTGATCTTTTTTTCTCTGACGCCGTCATGAACATGAGTAACATGACTAACTGTCGGAGGGAGAGGGAGTGGACTTTGTGGCCACTCTGTTATGTTGTACATTTCCACAAATATTTGGAGTTTATTCACACGTTCATTTTCCCAGGTGGTCTCGCTGAGATGACAGTCTCTTTTTCAAGAGAGAGCTGGAGTTTCCCCTGCAGGCGAGTCCCAATAATGCAGAGGGGTGACTTGTTCCCAAAAAAGGCTTGGCTTATGTTCCAGTACATTCTATTCCCCCAGGTGACAGAGGGGACATGGGGGAAACAATATACTGTATTACTGACTTTGATGAACTGTTGATGAAGCACTTTTGTTGAATTGCTCAATGAAACACTCAGATGAAGCACTCTAAAAGAAGCACTCCGGATGAAGCTCTCTTAAAGAAACACTGTTAATGAAGCTTTCACTGCCTGTCACAGATTTTGTTCCATATAAACAGTTCAGGTCGTGTAACACGACCTATAGTGGACATATAACCTGAAGAAATAGCACTGAAGCTGTAGCAGCTGAGTGAAGTGTTAGTAAAACAGATTAGATTTGATCAGTCTGCGGCTGCTCTGAGTCAGAGAGATGTAGAGAGCAAACACACTGTTACACATCCTTCCCAATGTGGTATGTGGAGCTGTGGTTTAGCGGCTCCTTCGGCAGGGTAATCACATGGAGAGACACCCCCACTTCTGTGTGAACCCTGCTGAGTTCCCCTCTCTGGACCCTGCCCTCAGAAAGTCACCTCAGGGGCTGTTTTTGGTGTCAGTTGCCCCCTGTTTTGGACCGACTGCGTCCAAATCCACATCACTTTCTGAAAACGTGGGTGTGGAGAAGCAGGCCAACACTTCCCACAAAAAAAGGAAACAGAAAGCAAACATTCAAAAAAAAAAAAACAATAATTTATTTTAAAAATCCACACACCAAAAGGAACCAGCTTGAGCACACAGCCAACCTGATTCAGTTTCCTTGTTAAATACAGCCTCATGCCTGTATTTAACAAGCTTGATTAGACAGGTGAAGCTCATTAACCAAAGTGTGGCTTAGACAGACAGTTACAAACTGACAAATAAAAATGAAACAATTAACCAGTTAGATATATTTGATATGAAATGGGTGGGGTTATGGACAAATTAGCTATTTGAAAGACAAGGAGTTGGCAAGCAATTAAACAATTAACAAACAATTTTGGGGACAATGAGCGTAATCTCCACGGTCCCTTGTCTTTCTGTAAAGAATGGGAAAGCAGTAGGAAATATATGGTATTGCCCTGCATTCTCTTGGACTCTATTGGATCTCTTGGACTGCAGTGATTACATTACATTTTACATTATTGTCATTTAGCAGATGCTCTTATCCAGAGTAACTTACACTGATTACAATTTAATCAGTTTGTACTGCTGGACATTTACTGAGGCAATTCTGCATTAAGTACGTTGCCCAAGGGTACAGCAGCAGTGCATCAGCGGGGAATCAAACCAGCGGCCTCTTGGTTATGAGCCCCGGTCCTTACCGCCATGCTACACCGCTGCCCCTCTTCCAGCTGAAGCGGAGCAGGTTTGGAGCCCTGAGTGAGGTGGCGGCGAGCACCATGCTCATGCCTCCAGAGCAGGAGCAGGTGGGGCAGTCCCAGGGCGTAGGGACCTGGGGCTGGTAGCCTGGGTGTTGCGGGTTCACATCCAGGGCAGGGCATTTCTTCTCGCTCAAATGGGTTTTGGAAATAATCCGCTTAGCGAGCGGGTGGTATGTGAACAATGTGAGCTAACTGCGTGAGTCGGGGGTGAGATAAGGATGCCTGCTGGCAGAGCTAGGCTGCATGGTGCTGCACGAGTTAGTTCTCAACTGAAAGCACCATTGGGGGAATACCTTGGTTGGTCTGTCACCGGGGGAACATTACAGAAATGTAACATATGTTAGCATTACAGTAGTGCTAACACAGGAGTGCCCACACCGTGCTGGTGCAATGCACTCAGACTCTGTACCTCTGAGAACAGAGGGGTTCCAGAAGAGACGTGTGGCAGGACCAACTGCCCTGAGCACAGTGCTCCTCGGAGATTAAACTCATTCTTCCAGGAAGTGCCGCCCTCTCCAGGGTTTCAGAAGGACAACTGACTGATAAACACAGGCACGTCAGCCTCAGGTGAGCTCTCTCTGGGTGCTTTGTCTCGCTCAGGAGATTAACCTTTAAATGGAGTTCATCACCAAAGGGCGAGGAGGAGCTGCGCCTCACTGGCTAGGTATGGCATGAGACAGGTGAGCGGTGGGCTCCGCCCACGGGCGACGGCGACAAATGGCTGATTGCATTGCCCCCCTCCGCGGGAGGTTAGCCGGGCTGCCGTCGGGCCCAAACGCCAACCCCAAACCCCCCCCAACCCCCTTACCCCCCCTGCGCTGTGTTTGGGGTGTAATCACAGGGCGGTGGTGACATCACCGTGTGATTAAGCTCTGGCCTCACAGCCCTGGAATGTGCCCTTCTCCTGGAGGTCCCTCAGATCTCAGGCGAGGGGAGAGTGGGACTCGCAAAGGCCTCTCTGACAACACGCAGCCCTGTCAAACAGATGGCATTTTATTTTGTCTTTGTTCTCTCCTCCTCCTCCTCCTATCCCCCCCACACACACACACACACACACACACACACACACACACACACACACCCTTGGGCGAGTTTTCTGTTGATTCTGTATCCTGTGGAAACTGCTGTGTGTTGTTTTCTGACACACTGCCCCCGACGCCCACGGCAGCGAAATGCCAGTGTATCAGCGAGTGACCTCAGACCTCGAGCAGCCGGTCTGAATGTGCGTCCGAAGCAGGCGGAGCCAGCTGTAATTCCCAAACTCTCTCGGTTAGATGGCCTTTTGTTTGTTGTAGGTCGGTCGCAGACCGCGTGCTCTGGGAGTGCTTCGCACTTCCTTTGCTTTGCTGTTGCCTAGTTGGGTGACCTCTCTGTCTGTGTCAGTCTGCTCTGCGAGAACGATGAAGGTGCAAGAGACATCGGGGAGACAGAATCTAGCGGGTAGGAGGGTGAGTGAGGCAGGGGTGCAGCATATCCCAAATAGGGATGGGCACAGGTGCCAGGGTATCCCTGAATGGAGGAGGGTATCACTGAAAGAGTTTGGGCAGAGGGGCAGGGTATCTCTGCATGGTTCAGGGGTCATGGTGTCACACAGTGAGTGCGGACAGGTGTACAGGTTATCCCTGAATGGGGCAGGGCATGGGCACAGGGTCTCCCTGAAAGGCACGAGGCGGGGATACAGGACATCCCTTAATGGAACGGGGCATGGGTAAAGGTTATCTCTGAATGGGGCGGGGCTGGGGTACAAGGGATCCCTGAAATTGGCGGGTCATTGGTGCGGGGTATCCCTGAAAGGGGTGGGGCAGGGATACAGGCTATCCCTGAATGGGGCGGGGTTGAGGAAGTGGAAATTTGCAGAGCAGTGCATGAAGGAGTCCTATCACAGCCATAGGACTGTTCCAGGGGCCTTTTTGTTTTTTCTGTGCATCAGTGTACAGTGTGGGATCATAGTTGGCATTCCCCCACACTGTATTTAGCCTCCCCCCACCCCCCCAGCCTGGAAACGAGCTCATGACCTCATCCGCGTATCCACACGGCTCGGCGAGCCAGTGCTAATTTACGAGGTAACATGATGTCATCGAAACCCCAGTCCCCCTGGCCCCCCCCCCCCTTTTTTTTCTAAGGCGCGCTGCATGAGCGGTGACCCCAGCAGTAATAATGTTAATTATGATATTTTAATGTCTGCTGATCGGGGCTACCGTGCAGGGTTCCCCTGTCTGCCCCGCAGAGGGTGATGACAATCGGTTTTCAGCACCCTGTCAGCCCCCCTGGCTCAAAACAGGGGTCGGTCATTGTTTGCTTACTGCGCAGACGGGAGGGGGGCGTTAGGGGGGGCGATGGGTGATATTAATACCCCTCTGAGGAGGGCAGGCGGGGGATTAGCCCCACAGCTAGGGTGTCAGAGCCCCCCCTGAGCTCACAGACAAACTTCTCCAATGACAAATGTCCCTACAAGGCACTTTCATTCTGACCCCTCTGCGACATGTGACTGCCTTCTTCCTTCTGCGCAGTCTCCTGCAGGTCTGCGTGCAGCCTCTCTGTCTGCGCAGTCGAGTCTGCTGGTGGCAAGTAAAGGGGGAGTGCAGTTGATGCCCCCCCAGGTTGTTTAGGACAATGCCCCCCCCCAGTGCTTGCACTCCAGGACCTGTTGCCTGTGTCTGCATGTGGCAGGAGACTTTCAGATTGAGAGAGAGGCGGGAGTCCCCTCTGTCTGCATGTCTGTCTGTCTGCATGTTTGTCTGCATGTCTGTCTGCATGTCTGTGTGTCTGGATGTCTGGGTTATATCACTGTGGGGCCTAGTGTGTGACCTTGACGTAGGCAGTGACTGTGTTTCATACTAGTACACAATGAGTCTCTCTCACAGCGTTTCTCCGTCTCCAGACACAAAGTAACTCTATTAATCAGACACTGTCACGGTCAAGACACTCCTGCCTGTTATACTCCCTTTCCCCCTCAGCCCCAAGCAGAGTCCAAGCACACACACACACACACACACACACACACACACACACACACACACGCATGCACATTTAACTGCATTTAAAGTTTTAACTGCCCCATTATAGACACACACCTGTGTGAGAGCACAGTGGTGGTGTGCAGTGTCTCCGGAGCATCTTTTGGAAACTCTCTGAGGATGACAGCTGTCTCAGCTGGCCTGATTGGTCAGAGAGCTTCCTTGCAATCATGGTGTCAGAAATCTCTGATGCACAAAGAGGCACATGAACAAGGCTGGGAGGGTGTTTTTTTACCTGCTACTGCTATTGCAAATCACAATGCCCTTTCCTTTCCAAACCTCAAATTCCAACACTCGAACCAATAATGTGTTTCTGATTATGCATAAAATTTGCTATCGACTTAATCAGTATATAATAATTGAAGTGATAATCAGTATTTCTGATCAGTAACATATTTCTGTGGTGAGGTGAGCGGGACCCAGTTGTGTTGACCTACTCCCCCCTGGTCACAGTTGTTTTAAAAAGGCGACTATGGGGGAGTGCGGTCGGTGACGAGCGTGGCACGGTTTTCTTGCCATCGCCAGCAGCCTGGGGCAGCCAGTGCCGTGCCGGTGACGGATGCCGGACTCCCGGTAAATATAGCCTGTCCCGGCCTCGTTAGTGTGGCGGGCGTGGCGCGGGGGCCTGCTGTAATGCCCTAAATATACCCTCGAGAAAATCGTTTGGGACCGAACCGCCGTCCGAGCAGGGCCAAAGCAAATATGACGGGAATAGAGATCAAACTTCTTTTCTTCCACCCCCCCCACCCCGCCCCCCCATGTGGTCACGCTGTAAAAGTAAGAGCTGTGAGGTAATGGCGCAGGCGCACGTGTTTTTCGGGGGTGCTCTCGTTACCGGCCGCAAAGCCATGGTTACCATGGTGACTGCTCGTCGGCAGGCCATGTCTGATCTCACCGGGGTGGTGGAGTGGATGGTGTGGGTGTGGTTTGGTCGAGGTGGGGGGGGAACAGCTGAGGTGGTTAAGGGTGTGTTCGCATGTGTGCTGAGATTTTGAATGGGGTGATTGCTCTCCAGTCTCTGAATTGGGCGGCATGCGCAGTTCGATAGGGACGGAAATGCAGAAGGCAGCTTTGATTGGAACGGTGATTTTCTGCTTGGATTGCGAGCTCCTCACCAGGCAGGAAGTGACAAAGCCAGAAGGTCACAGCTAACGTTTGATGCACCTTCCTCGTAGTCTGCAGGAATCCGTCTCTTTGCGTCACCGTGGCGACGTGGCCTTTCCGATCAGTAAACACAGAGCTCTGTTACCTGGGTCCCTGCTGATTTGCAGAGTGGGGAATTCCCCCGACCGGCCTTCCCATCACAGTCAGGGGTATTTTAGAAATGAGCGAAACGCAGCCGGCCTAATCAGGGCCCGGCAGAAACGCATGCATCAGCACTTTCCTCTGTGATTCGCTCGGAATGGACTGAGTGGCATTTTATTGGTCCGGCGGGCCCGGACAGCGGGCCCATTCAGCCGATCCTGCCCCGTTTATCTGCCTCGTCATCAGGGCCCCGGGGGCCGCGGCAGGGCCGGGGCGGGGCTGGGGGCCGTGGCGGACCTCAGAGGATCCATTCACTCTGCAACAATGAGGGCCTTCTCCCTGTGAGTCACGGACACGCACCCGCAGAAATGCCAGAGAATCTCTTTGTGTTTTAATCAGTGTTATTTCCATAAGCAGCCAGCTCCCTCCACACGGCCGGCCGCTGCAGGTCTGACAGCCTGCAACTCTCACAGTATCACACACACATAATGCACACACACACACACACGCTCATATACACACACACACAGGCATACACACATAATGCGCACACACACACAAAGCACACACGCACACACACTCACATGCACACATCACATGCACACACACACAGGCACACACACATAATGCACACACACACTCACATGCACACACACACAGGCACACACACATAATGCACACACGTGCACACACTCACATGCACACACACACAGGCGTACACACACACACTCACATACACACTCACACAGGCACACACACATGCACACACACACATAATGCACACAAGCCCACACACATACACATAACACACACACAGTGCACACATGTAGACGCACACATACTAACACACACACACACACACAATGCACACACGCACAGTGCTCACACAAACACGTGTGCGAGTGCACACATACGCATGCAAGTGCGCACAGACACATACAGAGAACACGCAGATACGCACTGAACGCAAACAGGCACTTACACAAACGCACGCCTGCGCACGAAAGCGTGCATGCATGGAGGTGTGAACACACAGGAACACACACCGGTGCTTTCACTGCTGCGTCACTGCACGGGTAAAATAAGTCACCGAGGGATGTGTCCCTGCTGGGACTGAAGCCCGGAACCTCCAGGCCCTTTTCATTTCCTGAGGGGCGGCGGGCGGGCTGAGGTCGGCTGGCCCGGGGCCCGGTCCCCAAATGCTGAATGGATCCAGTTGTCCTGCCTGCAGACGCCAATCACTGCGTCTCTACAGGGCCTGGAGATGTGGGAGGGAAGCATTCAGACTGCACCGCACAGCTCTGAGCTGCATTTGAGTGTGTGCGTGTATCTGTCTGAGTCTGTGGTGTGCGCACACGTGTGTGTGTGTATGCGCGTGTGTGGGTGTGTGCATGCATGCGTGCGTGCGTATGCATGCACAACGGCCTGGGTCTGAGTGTACACTTGTGCTTGTGTGTGTGTGTGTGTGTGTGTGTGTGCATGCATTTTTATGTGTCTTTGGGACACGTATGTGTGGATGTATGTGCGCTTGTATTCCAAATCTGTGTGTGCGTGTGTCAACATGCATGAATTTGTGTCTACATATACCTGGATGTGTGCGTGATTGTGTGTGTCTGTTGATATCAATGTCAATGAGTATTGGTGTGGCAGGTTGCTTGTTCATCCAGCGCACAGAGGCTGGGCTGATTAAGTACACAGACAGACAGACAGACAGACAGACAGAAAGGCAGACGACTGATACAGGAGGCTAGCTGGCAGACGAAGGAGGGTAAAGGCTTTTCCCCTGAAGTGGGGCTGCCCTTTCCAAAGCCTCTCCCAGGGCAGCTGAAACAATAGCAGCAGCTGGAGGTGACCTTTGCGAAACTCCCCTGTTTGTGTGCGCATGACGGCAGAGGAATGCCAGGCATGAGGGAGACATTATCGATGTTGTCGTTATCGTTATCATCGCGCCCGCTATTATAATGGGAAACAATACGCCGCTGTCATGACCCGCGCGCTCAGGTGCTGAGCCGCATACACATGTGTGCGCACGTACACACATAGGCACACATACATATACACGCGCATACAAACAGGCGTGCACATACACGCAGCTCACAGACCCCTCACACACACATATATACACAGCTTACAAACTTGTCACACACACAAACACACACACACATGCACACACACATGTGCAGATAGATACAAAATATCTCACAAACTCCTCACACACATTCAGACACGTATACACACATGAAGACACATGGCCCTCGTCATCCCTCATTGTGGAGCCCCACTCCGACCATGTGCCTCGCCTGTGCTCCCAGCATACTCGGAGACACGCCCTGTGTCCCTGCACAGAGTTTCGCCTGTGCATCTCCCACACAGTCACAGCTCTGTGTCTCTGTCCCACTCTGTCTCCAGGGCAGGGCGTTGAACCTGTGCTTGTAACTCTCACCTCCAGGCATCTTGCAGTGCCTCTGTGCCCTCTCTTTTACGAGTATTTAAACAAGTTACCCTTGTGGCTCTGTTGAGTTCTTCATTGTTAGAGGAACTGGATGGACGAGTTGCCAATTTTAAACTTTTCTCCTAAGCGGGACTTTCTTATCTGATGCCATTTAAAATAGAGGCTGACATTGTTTCTCTGGGGTTATCCCTTAATCTGCGTATGACCTGGGGAAGGTGTGTTTGTTTTGGAATAAGAAATATTTCTGTTGAAGTCAGTTCAGGCAAGTTCAGTTCAAATTCCATAGTCTTTATTCTGTATTTCCTGTAGTTCAAAAACAAGCCTTTGTGAAAGGGAATCCTGCCTACAGCACAAACATAATAATAACTTACACTGTGAGAGAGAGATTTTAAATCATCCAGATGAAAGACTGAAAGGAAACCATTATCCTAAAGAGCGTCACTTGTTTCACGTGTCTGCATGCGTATATGTGTGTGTGAGAGAGACAGGAGATCTCAAGCCATTTTTACGGGTTCCCCCCGGCCTTTGACGATGTCTTTTTTTGTGGAGGTGGCACAGAGTGATGATGTAGCGGGTAGGTGGGATCTTGTTTGTATGAGTGGTGGAGGCTGAAGGCTTGTTGGATCAGCACAGCCCTGCGGGTCCTGGCCTTGCATTGCTATGAAGGGACCAGCACAGGAGTGGGATTACATTATTACATTACATTATTGTCATTTTTAGCAGACGCTCTTTCCAAGAGCGACTTACATAGGTTACAATTTGTACATGTTATCCATTTATACAGCTGAATATTTACTGACACAATTCTGGGTTATGTACCTTGCCCCAGCCAGGAATTGAATAAGCAACCTTTCGGTAACTAGCCCTGCTCCTTACTACTGTGTTACACTGCTGCCCCTCCCCCTTGATTCTGCAGTCCTTCCCAGAATTCCAGAACACAGTGGGTTCCACATTCCCAGACTCAGCATGTCACATGCACTGGATCCCTGAGAGGGGCCCCAACGCAGGTTTCCCCCTTCCATTCATTAACTCATTAACTTTGCAGAAACAACTTGCATACCTTAAAATTTACACATGTCTGTGCATACAGCTGAATATTTACAGACTGTTCAGGTCAAGTACCTTGCCCAAAGGTAAGCAGCAGTGGCTTATCTGGGAATCGAGCCCTGCTACTTATCACTAGACCACACTGCATTTTTAACTCTCAGCCTGTCTGAGCTTAGGGAAGAACACTGGGCTTATGAGGGGAGACTTGATGGAGCCTTTGGCGTTGATCCAAAGCGGGTGGCAGCACCAGCCTGGGAAGAATGTGTTGAACCATGACCTCCCAGTGACACACTGCCAGCATCCTAGCACTGTCCTGACTTCCAGTGCGTTCCTGTGGACTGTGTTATACTCAGACCTCAGCAAGATGCACACAACAAAACATTAGATTTTACTAAATGCAGCACACATTATGAATTAGTAAAAAAAAGTCTGTCTTAATAAAACACGCACGTGCATCAAAGTCTTAATTTGAAATGAAAGAGAAAGCCATCAGGTGTCTTTTTTATGAAAATAATTAGTGTGACACTCTGCAGTGCTGCTGTTAAAACAATCTCTGCAAACGTGTAGGATGTGACGTCAGTGCACAGAACACGTCAAACCTATTGATTCACCTTCCTGTGGAAACAGCTACAGGTGTGTTGGCGTGGCGTTTGTCTGTGCTAGAGTTAAATAGCGTTTGCGATGTCAAGTTTAGCGCTGTAAACAAGGCTGCTTTCCCAGGTCGTGTGGCTGTTCTGACTGAAGGAATCAGAGTCAGCGAGTCACAGCTGCACAGAAAGTTCTCTCCCTGCTGCTTTACTGCTTTACTTTCACATTGTCATTTGTCATTTTTGTCATGTTTGCTTTCTGCCCCTATTCTCCAGGATGCTTTTTCTCATTGTAAATCCCACTGTGCAGTGACTCTGTGGACAATAGAGGAAGCAACACTTAATGTAAGGAATATATTATAGTATTATAAAATAAATAGGTTACAATTTTTATATGTTATCTATGTAAGTCACTCTGGATAACGGTGTCTGATAAATGACAATAATGTAATGTAAAATACAATGAATTGTAATACACCTCTTCTCACTCTTTCCTTCCTGAGTGCCTCTGTGTGGCTCCTGGTTGGTTGTGTGGGGAACCAATAAGAAGACAGGGTTACTCTGTATTGCATCACCCGCCCCTCGCAAGAGTTCATTTACCTGACAGCAGTTCATTCATCACCCCCCACTCCATTTCCTGCTCTTATTCTTCTGCAGGGGGAAGGCTGTTGTTTAAGCGTCACCCAAATGAAGACATTGTTAGAGTTAATACTGTTATGACCACAGACGCCCTTAAAAGAAGTTCAGTCATTGTGCTCCTGGGGGGAATATTAGTCAATATCAAGGGAGTGATGACAGATTTGACTGTGTGTATGATTTTTTTATCTACAGTGTCTCCCTTTGTGCCGAAACAGGTTCATAGGTTAAGTCTGACATTCATAGTTTATGTACTGTTGTAATGTTTATGAACTGAACCTGTAACCGAGGATTGCAGGTTCAGACCCTGGAAGGGGCTCTGCCGCTGTGCCTTTGATCGAGGCGCTGTCAGGCTCTGGGAATGTTCGGACAGAGACTTGTAAAAACTTTCAAGGTTGTGACTCGCAGTGTTTGTTGTGTGAAGGTGTACAGAGGCTGAAACCCTGCGCAAACAGATGTACATCCCAAAATGTGTCGGAAACCACCTTGTGAGGTTATGCAGGAGGCGTCTGTGTGAGATTCCGTCCTGTCTAAAGACTTCACAGAGGTTGTACAGTATGCATCCAAGCCCTTTCTGTGCTGTTACCTGTCGTACAGCTGCTAACGCTGTACTGTTTAAACAGATTGAAACAACTGCGCTTGTACATATTAAACCTCCATGACTCCTGGTGGAAGAGCAAATGTGATGTGTGGCAGCAGTGTAGCATAGTGGTCAGGAGCAGGACTCATAACTCAAAGGTTGCCGATTTGATTCCCACGCTGGGGCACTGCTGTTATACCCTTGGGCAAGGTACTTAACCTAGAATTGCCTCAGTAAATATCCAGCTGTATAAATGGGTAACATGTAAAAAATTGTAACCTATGTAAGTTGCTCTGGATAATAGCGTGTGCTAAATGACAGTAATGTAACGTAATGTGATGCATTTGAATCACCACACTGAAACAGTTGTAGGATCAGACTGCCAAAGCAAATAACACTCATGCTATTACTACTACCAGTAATGCTAATAATAATAATAAGAGCATTCGTATGAATAGTAATGAGTGGGAGACGTGCCGTTCGTGCGCTGTGAGGGCGTTAAATGGCTGGGAGGCCTAGGTGACGCAGTCTTTCTCAACCGCGACACACTCACCAGGTGCCCAGCTGCAGACAGCGCTGTCGGGACACGCCCAGTGGTCTGCCGTGCGGGGTAGACGCCTTATAAGGGCTCGCTCCTGCCGGGTGCCGAGGCCTCGGGCCCTGTCAGCCAAGATGCTCCGCGGCCCCGGGCCCCTCTCTCGCCCTCCTCTCTCGCCCCTGTCTCGCGCCCCTCCTGAGGGCCGGAGGGGAGCAGAATCCCACAGGCTCCTGTTCCGTCTCGGCCCCGGGTGGAAGCTCCGCCGCGAGCTGTCACCGCCTGTCAGTGCGTGTCATCGCCATGGCAGCCGAGGGGGACGGTTGAATACAGGGGCGGACGTGTGGCGGCGGCCGTCCGACCGCTGGGGGGGAGGGGAGTTAGGATGGCGCCCCCTCCTGGATGTATCCATAGCTTCTGTTAACTGCGGGTGTATGTGTGTGTGGGTGTGTGACTGTGTGTATGTGTGTGTGAGTGTGGTATTAATACAATTCATATACAGCTCTGTATATGAATTGCGAGCTGCTGGTCTGATCCACCATAGCCATGTTAAGACTCAGCCAGGAGCTTGACCTGAACTGTCAGTTGCGACTCAGGTAGTGTAAAAGTTGTGAAATCCTCACTGTCTGTGCTTGTGTCTGAGTCTGTGACTAACAGTTTCAGGCAATAAAATGTGAAACTTTTGTCCTGTCTCAGCTGCGCACACACGCACACACACGCACACACACAGAATGGCTGCTGAACGCTGTATGTCACACACACACACGCGCAAGCATACACGCACAGAATGGCAGCTGAATGCCGTGTGACTCTAGAGGGCACGCCGGCCCTGTTGAAGGTCAGTGTGTGAGAGGCAGGTGACGTCAGGTGTGTAACCCCTCTCCTCCTCTCCTCTCCTCCTCTCCTTTCCTCTCTCCCCTGCAGCAAAAGAAGACTTACCTGGAACGCAGCGTCAAGGAGGCTGAGGACAATATCAGAGAGATGCTGATGTCCAGGAGGGCCCAGTGAGAGGGAGGCACTCACACACACAAACTCACACTTAAAATATATGCATACACATTCACACACAAATATATGCGCACATATACATATAAACATATATATGCATGCACACACACACATACACTTACACATAAGCATATGCACACACACATACACTTACACATAAGCATATGCACACACACACACACACACCTAAACATATATACGCGCACATACATACATTCCCACATACACATATGCAAACACACACACACACACACACATTCTCACACTCCGACTTTCTCATACACAAAGATATGCACACACTCACTCACACTCGCACACTTGCACTCCAACAAACACACTTACACACAACCACACACTTTCACATAAGACACACATTTGTATATTTTGACAAACGCATACACAAGTGAGCACACAAAGAATCACATTAACATATGCGCATACACACGCTTACACACAAACACACATGTATTAAACTACATTATTTATTTTCTCAGAGAAGACCCTTATCCAGCTAGTCTTAGTCGCTTCCATTCTCCATGTGGTCCATGTGTGCAGGTGGATATTCACTAAAGCAAGTTTAGGGTTAAGCATCTTTGCTCAAGGACACAACAGCAATGCCACTGCAGGGGCTCAAACCTGCAACCCTCCAGCCATAAGCCTAGGTCTGTCACTCCGACGTGCAGCCTGTTCTCTACTCTGCTCCACGCTGCCCCCACTGTCATCCTGAAGGCGCTGCAGCTGTTCCGGCCCAGGGCAGGGAGCCACCTCTGTGTTACGCTGTGACTGTTGTCATTTCTGTGTGTTTTCTAAGACCAGACGTTTGGATACACTGTAATAAAAAGGATACTGCGGCGACAGCAGGTGTCTCCGGTGTGTTGCCTGTGTGTGTGAGTGAGTTCTGTCTGGGTCTGGTTCCAGATCCTTTGTGGTCCCGTTTGTCATCGGTGTGGCAGAGACGGCCAACTGTCAGCTTTCTCCTGTGCGTGTGAGCGTGTGTTTGAGATTTGCTTGTGTGTGTGTATTTGGGCATTTGTCTGGTTTCCTGTCTGGTTCCCAGGAGTCCTCCCACCCACCCTTTCCCGGTTTGTCTCTCATGTTTCCTATATTTCAGTTTACTTCATGGTCCATCTCTCTCCCCTGCTCCCCCACCTCTCTGTCATCTCTCTCTCTCCCATCCACCCCCAACCTCTTTGTGTGTGACTCAGGGTCTTTGACTCTTACTGACTCCTGTCTCTCACTCTCTGTGACTCTTTAGGCCTATCTCTGTGTCTCTGACTCCCACAGTGTGTCCTTCTTTTTCTGTGGCTGTGATTCTTCCTGTGTTTGTGTCTCTGGCTTATTGGCTGTCTCTCTGTTTTCCCTCCCCCCCGACCTCTCTGTGTGTCTGATTCTGGGTCTTTGACTCTCACTGACTCCTGTCTCTCTCTCTCTCTCTGTCTGTGACTCTTTAGGCCTGTCTGTGTCTCTGGTTCCCACGGTGTGTCTCTTGCTTTCTGTGGCTGTGACTCTCCCTGTGTTTGTGTGTCTGACTCATTGTCTGTCTGTCTGTGTTATCAGCACTGGATCTTGTGAGTGAGCCTCTGTTTGTCTGGAGGTCTCGGCTGTGTCTCAGCCCCAGTCTGTCCCACCTTACACCCTCCCCCCGCAGACAGCTCTTCCGGTGAGGGCACTGAGCACCTCTCCCTGTGTGGGCTGGGAGTGGGAGGGGAGGAGGGCGTGTCTGTGTTTGTGTTGTGTGTTGGTCTAAAAGGCGCGTGAATGTGCACGAGTGCGTGTGTGTGTATGTGCACTTTCATGTGTCAAAAAATCCACATAATCAATTGCGAACCCCATTTAAATGCACAACCCACACAGTCTCTCCCAGCTCTTGCCTTGTGCTGCAGTACCAATTCCTGAAGTCTTGAATTCCTCAAATTTCCCAAGAGACAGGCAAGAGAAAAGGACTGTCTCCAGAATACCCACACTGCCCGCTCTGTCCGTGATCAATCTGTCTTCGAGTTAGTTCACAATTTTTAAACACCCTCCAACAGATCACATCTCACAGGCTTGATTGCCGTTCCAAAGTGACAAAGTATGGTGTATGTCGCCCCCCAGTGGTTGTGATGAAGCATAGGATCATGGTAAGAGGTCCAGGGCCTTTATTAACCTCATAAAGGTGAAGTATTATGATGTCACTTGACTCAAACCAATCAAAAGATTGCTTAATTGGTTCAAATCCACCAGTCACTGATAGCACATAATAGCCCCACCCATTCTGAAGTTAACAAAGCCTCCTGTCACACATTTGTGTAATCTGCATGTGCAAGTTCATGGTCATAAGTCTTTGGTGTCCGTTCATCCCGAGGGCTCTTGGCCATGAACCAACAGGGATAAGTTACACAAACATGAGATTGGGGGAGGGCGAGGCCTCATTACCTTGGAGTAAGGCTGTGTTTGATCATGTGCCAGTTGCTCTAGGCCTCTCGCTGTGACTTTATCAGGTGACAGGTGAAATCTGAAAGTAGGACTGTGACTCCATTCATGCAATTCCAGACTCCTGCTCATCAAGGAGACCTTGTGTTGCTTTGATTGCCCACGTGATAGGATGGCTCTGGGGAAAGGGGGCTAGGGCCTTAATATTGTCCCCATGTCATTTAGCAGATGCTCTTACTCAGAGAGACTTACATAGGTTACAAATTTTTACATGTTATCCATTTACACAGCTGGATATTTACTGAAGCAATTCTGGGTTAAGTAGCTTGCCTAAGGGAACAGCAGCAGTGCCCCAGCGGGGGAACTGAACCAGCAACCTTTTGGTTACGAGCCCTGCTTCTTACCCCTCTGCTACACTGCTGCCCACCTGATCCTTCTCTGCTTTACCTGGTCCCTCTTTATTTGGCTGCAGACATGTTAATACGACCTTAATTCTGCTGTGTTTCCTGTGAAGCTCCTGTTTGTACCCAGAGGACAGGAGGAAACTCACTGCTGTCATAAACAGGTGAGGCGCAGAATAATGCTTATTAGGCGGTTAGCTAACTGCTGGTTAGTTGTCGATTAATGCGTTTTATGATGATTAGACACATAAGTGCCCTCTCTGAGTTACCCGACGTGAAGAACGTGCCGCTGTTTGTCTTCCTCCAGCGATGCAGCAAAATGCTCCCTTTCTCCCTCCCCCCCACCCCGCAGTCACGTGACTCTCCGTTCCGAGAACAACATCTCGACCCCTGATCTCCTCATTCTAGTTACAGTATCAACTCCTTGATTAGTACACCCGGGGATGGGGGGACAGGGGGGTGCTAAAGTCCAGTTTGGGGAAGGATGATCATTAACCTGCCCTCCCCCCATAAAATGGGCCGAGCTCCTTTTGTGGGGGGGGTTGAGGTGATGTCAGAAATGTCTTGAGGTTTGTAGTAGCGCGTGAGGATCTCCCAGGACCAGAACAGTGGACAGTCACACAGACATGGCGCAGAAGGACGTGAAGCGAGAGTCCAAGGTAACCCTGCCATTACTTTATTGATCCTGCTGTCAGTGATAGCTCTGCCCGGCAGGGCTTCTCCCTGCCCCCGCTGAACCTGTGCACAGCTGTTGACATGTCCTGCCTCAGTTTTATGCAGCTTGAAGTATCCCATCTGCTGCAACAAAGTTTCAACCATTCTTGCAAAATGAGTTCCACTTTACTGCAAGGAGAAGATATTGGTGTCTGGCTTTCTGTGGTGGTTGTGTGGTAGTGCTGCGTGCTTCCTAGCGCATGCTTTTCTATTTTATGTCTGGCTGTGCTGTGATTGCTGTGGCAGATCACATATTTAAGTTTAGAATGATTTCTGTGGTGGCTTAAGTTTTGGAAAGTGAAATATCTATGGCAGCTTATGTTTGAGTGTTGTGTGAGTTTTGAGGCAGATGACTGATTTCTGCGGTAGTTTATGTTGTGGGTGTGGAGTGATACCTGCATCGGTTTACATCTGGAGTGATTTCTGTGGTAATTTCAGAATTAATCCTGTTGGCAGGATATGCTGCTTTCATGGTGATTTATTTAGGTAGTTTATGCTGGTTTTGGGGAGATTTCTGTAGATAGTTAACACTACTTTAGAAGTGTTTTCTGTAGGTAGTCACAATAGTTTTGGGGTGGCTTCTGTAAGTAGTTTATTGTAATGTTGTGATTTCTGAGGTCAATAATGCTAGTATTGTTTTTCAGTGGTAGATGTCTGTAGTTCTGTGTCAATTTCTGTGGTAGTTTTGTCTAGTTTTTGACTAATTTCTGTGGTCGTTTATACTGCTGTTGTAGTGATTTCTGTGGCAGTTTAGTGACACTAAAGGCTTCACTGTTCAGCTCCGTGGCTGATGGGCAGAGCAAGCGCTGGCTGACCTCTCCTCTTCCTCCAGCTGTTGCCCTGCAGGCCTGAATGGGGTTTGTGTCAGTGTGGGAGAGCTGTTTGTCTGTCTGTCGGTCTGCCAGCACTCTGCTCTAGCGTGTTTATAAGAGCACTGTGCCAGCAGGCTAGGTATGCAGGAGCTGAAGAGGATGTCAACACCAAAAAGCAACGCAAGGAATGCTGGTCACCTTGGCAACCTGGGGCACTGTGACCTCACTCTGTTGTAGTATAATCTTGTCTCAAATATGGTTGATCATTTAGAGAAAGCGGAAATAGTTACAAAATTCGGGTGATGGTGTGTGTGTGTGTGTGTGTGTGTGGAAAGGATGAGTGTGTGGGAGGTTTGTGTGGGGAAAAGCAGGAAGAGCACATATGTATGTGTGTCTGTCTGTGTGAAAGAGGAGGAGGAGGTGGAGATGGTCGCGGGAGCCACTCGTACGCTCACCTGCTGTGATGGAGTCCAGTCGGGGGGCTGCTATAACAGGCTGTGAACGCGATGCACGTTTATTGGTCTCGTACCCTCCTGCTCTGCTGCAGGCGGATGGGGCGGGGCAGCGCACCGAGGCGGGGAAGCAGCCGGCACCCGAGCAGCAGCGTGGCTTTGACATGATCTACAGGATAGAGGACGTCCCGCCCTGGTACCTGTGCATCCTGCTGGGCCTTCAGGTACTCACACACACGCATTCGTATGCACCTACATGTACATACACACACATGCACCCACAAGTTCAAATCAGGCATCAGGCAAGTTCACATCACCAAGCATTCAAACACATGTTTGCATCAATGTATGTACATACATATGTACGCACTTAAGCGTGCACACACATGTACATACACACTTGTGTGCACCCATGCCCACACTTGCATTAACACACACACACACACGCTCACCCGGCTGCTCGGTGCTGTTCCTCCGCCCCCAGCACTACCTGACGTGTTTCAGCGGGACGATCGCGGTGCCCTTCCTGCTGGCGGAGGCCATGTGTGTGGGAAGGGACCAGTACACCGTCAGCCAGCTGGTGGGGACCATCTTCACCTGCGTGGGCGTCACCACCCTCATACAGACCACCTTCGGCGTCAGGTGAGCGCACCTTCGCGTGTGCAGTCATCACCACCCTCATACAGACCACCTTCGGCGTCAGGTGAGCGCACCTTCGCGTGTGCAGTCATCACCACCCTCATACAGACCACCTTCGGCGTCAGGTGAGCGCACCTTCGCGTGTGCAGTCATCACCACCCTCATACAGACCACCTTCGGGGTCAGTGTGTGCGTGGCCGAATTCAGCTGAAATGAGAGAGAGAAAGACAGATAGAGCAAGAGAGATGGAGACAGTGATGGAGAAAGAGAGATGGAGCGATAGAGAGTGAGCAATGGAGAGAGAGAGGGAGAAAGAGGTGGAGAGAGAGCAACAGAGAGAGATGGAGTAAGAGCAATGGTGAGAAAAATTAAGAAAGAAATGGAGAGAGAGCACTGAAGAGAGAGATAGAGACAGTGAGAGAGAGTGATGGAGAGATGGAGAGAGCAAAAGAGAGAGCAATGGGAACAGAGAGATGAAGAGAGAGGTGGAGAGAGACAGAGAGAGATGTGGTGAGAGTGTTATTGTGTGCATTCTACTTTGCATTTGTCAGGCAGGCAGGCTTCCCGTTGTTCTTGAAAATCCTTGAAAACGTTTCCATCTTGGCCATGGCAAGGTCACGGAATACAGTCACATCATTGTTCCTTCTTTGAAATGTCATGGAAAATCATCTGAATTCCTTTCTCAACGTAACAGTGAGTGAGATGTGGCCCATCTTTTGTGTTAGTTTGTCATCTGCTAGCTAGACTGGTAATGATATATTGTGTAGGTTGTGGTGACAAATTACCTACAGGAGCGACATTGATGCCACTTCAGAAAGTCACTGGTGACGGGTATTCTCTACCAGGAGTAACTTCAGCTGTGTGTCTGCACAGATGAAGATTTTTTAAATTTGTATCTCTCAAAATGGATCCCTTGGCAGTTCCATCTTCAAAGTAACCTGATTTGAATTATTTCTGAAGTAAAATAAGATAACTATTCAAATTTTATATTTTTTATAAATGCAATTGAAATTCACAGCAGATATGAGTCTGATTTCAGAGGGATTTTAGAAGCATGTGACATTCTGTCTGTCTGTTTGTCTGTCCATCTGGTTGTCTATTTTAGGTTGCCCCTCTTCCAGGCCAGCGCTTTCGCCTTCCTCATCCCTGCTCAGGCCATCCTAGGGCTGGACAAGTGGAAGTGCCCACCTGATGGTAGGTTCCTAAATTTCCATTCCTAAATGTCTCTAAACCCCCTGTCCCTAAAGTTCCTGTCCCTTAAAGTCCTGTTGCTAAACCCCGTGTCTGTAAACTTCCTGTCCCTAAACCCCCTGTCCCTTCCATGTTCCTGAATGTCCTGTCTCTAAACCACCTGTGCTTCAGCTTCCTTTCCATTAATGTTCTGTCCCTGAACTTCCGCATTTCGAGTCACCTCTACCCTTGATAACCTGTCTAAAATGAGCTTGCTCATCCCCAGTCCCAAACCCGACCACTTAGTGTGAAAATTAGATTCTGATCTGGGATCAGTTGGTATGGGCAGGAAATACCTGCATTGATTTCCACAGGGACCACAGTGCAGTGCTGGGATGAGCTCTCAGAGTGCTGCTGCTGGCTGTTGTTGATGGGCTAAAAGTACAATAGGAGGAGTTTTTCTGGGGAAAGTGGATTGTTGAGGCTAAACATGCTGTTTTGTGTTTATGTCTCAGAGGAGATTTATGGGAACTGGACACTTCCACTCAACACTTCCCATATCTGGCACCCAAGGATAAGAGAGGTACTGTCTGTCTGTCCTGTAAATTGATTTTAATTCAGTTTAACATATTCAATATATTGCCAAAGAATTGTATGTTTATTACAAAAACAAAAGTCTGTCTTGGATTATATTTGATTTCTTCATTGTCTGTCGTGCACAGAAAAGTCAAAGATTAAAAACAACATGCAATAATGAACGCAGAAATGCAGAACAAGAACAAGTGCAACCACTGCAAAAAAGCAAAAACTACAGGAAGAGAAACATACCACTCAGCCAACCATCAGGAGTTACGCTCTTACTGACGCACAGTCTCAATTTCTGTGTGTCAGTGTGTTCTTCCTGCCTGTCTGCCAGTCAGTCTGTCTGTCTGTCTCTTTGCCCTTCTGTTTGCGTGTAAGTCTGTCATTCTCCCTCTCTGTCTATTTCTCTGTATATCAGTGTGTCTGGGCAGTGGAATGGTGGTCTGGCAGTATGAGGGTCTCTCTCTCTCTCTCTCTCTCACTCCCCTCTCCTGCATCCACAGATCCAGGGGGCCATCATGGTGTCCAGCGTGGTGGAAGTGGTGATCGGCCTGGTGGGGCTACCCGGGTTGCTGCTGAACTACATCGGCCCTCTGACCGTCACCCCCACCGTGTCTCTCATTGGCCTGTCCGTCTTTCAGACTGCCGGAGACCGAGCCGGAACACACTGGGGCCTGTCCATGATGTGAGGACCTGCAAAATATATACACAGATGTGCACACACACATACACACACACAAACACACACACACACACACAAACTCACACACACACACACACACCTACACACACACACATGCATGCATGCACACAAATGCATGCACATACACACACACCTACACACACACACACACACACAAACACACCTACACACACAGAAACATACACGCATGCACACAAATGCATGCACATACACACACACACACACAGACACATACACACATGTACATGGAAACACACACACACACGTGCATGCACACTCATACACACACAAGTGAATGAATGCTCACATAAACATGCAGGCACACACACACCCACACGTGCACAGGTATGCATACACATGCACACACATACGCACCTGTCTTCTCTTCCAGCATCATACTGATACCTCGAGAAATGTGATCCCACAGGCACTGTCGTTCTCATAGGCAGGTTTTTACTCAGCCTTACAGGTGTGTCTTGCCCAGTCGTTCTCATAGCTGCATTTACCTCCTCACAGGTGTGTCTTCCTCATCGTGCTCTTTGCTCAGTACCTGAGGAACTGGGCCCTCCCCATTCCCACCTACAGCAGACAGGAGGGCTATGGCACCTCCAAGATCCAGATCTTCAAGATGTTCCCGGTCAGAACTGCCCCGTTTCTCGCCTGTCACAGAGCAGATCCACTCCCACATCACAGCTTAATTTCTCCCTCCGGGTCTCCTTCTCTCTGTCTTTTAAATTCTCTCTCTCACCCCTCTGTGTCTCTCTCTTTCTGTCTTTTTACTCCCTCTTTTTCTGCCTCCCTTACAGAGCCTACCCCCAGTAACAAACCTGTCCCTCTCCCACACGATACACCATCCTCTCTTTCTTTCCCTCTTTCTCTGTCTCTGTCCTTCTGTGTACCTTGTTCTCTCTTTCTCTCTCCTTTTTTCTCCCTCTCTCTCACAGAACCAGTCCCCAATCCCCTCTCACACCTCACCTCTCCCTCTGTTTCTGTCTCTCGTCTGTACCCGACCCACTCAGTACATCTCGGGTCAGACTGCACCCCGGGCTCAAACCCAAAAGGCTCTGTGCCAAGAGCCTTCCCCTGAGGCACGTTTTACAGCCCAGTCGAGAACACTGCTCTCAGGTATCAGCCCTGAATTCCGGCACGCGGGCCCAATCAGGGGCAGTAAACCTGACTCTGCGATTGGCTGAGAACCCAGGAGTGGCTCCGCCTACAGACAGTGCATATCAGCACCCTGATAATCCCAGTCAGGTGGCCATAGCCCAGTGTGGGGGTGGGGTGGGGCGTTAGGTGTTACACACTGCTCTGAAATCGCTGGTACAGCATGTGGGTGTATATCTTCGGGGGGGTCCGTTCAGGTGAACTGGTAACCCCTGCACTGTCCCTTGGAAACAGAGAGCTTCTGCTTTTCGGTTCAATTCTATGTGCCTTACTGGCATGACAGATGTACATACATTTGTATTGCTAAGATTGCAATAAAATAAATGTGAGATACCACTATCAATGACAGTTTAGAATAGATAAATTGCACTTAAACATTTTTTTACAAATGAACACAGTACTACTGATAATGAGAACACTTGTAAATACTGTTAACATTGTTATCTAGCTGTTTGATTTGATTTATTTAACCCTTTTTTAAACAGGTTAGTTTCAATGAGATTAAAATCTCTTTTGCAAGAGTGACTTTTATCTGTCCCCTTTTTACTCTTTTCCCTAATCCCTCTCTCTCCTTTTTCTTGTTGTCCTCCATACTCTCTCCCACTCTGTCTCCCTCCTCCCAAATCCCTGTCTTTCTCCCTCTTTCTCTCTGTCTCTCCTTCCTCACTCTCCCTTCTCTTTGTCTCTCCTCCCTCTCTCCCTTCTCTCTCCCTCCTCTTTCTCGCTCTCTTCCCTCTCTCCCTTCTCTCTCTCTCCCTCTTCTCTGTCTCTCTCTCCCTCCTCTTTCTCACTGTTCTCCATTTCTCTCTCTTTTCTCTCTCTCTCTCCCTCCTCCCTCTCTCTCCCTCTCTCCCTCCTCTTTCTCACTGTTCTCCATTTCTCTCTCTTTTCTCTCTCTTTCCCTCCTCCCTCCCTCCTCTCTCTCTCTCTCTCTCTCTCTCTTTCTCCCTCCCCCTCCTCTGTTTCTCTCTGTAGATCATCATTGCCATCATGGTGGTTTGGCTCGTGTGTTACGTCCTCACCCTGACGGACTCGCTCCCTCGAGACCCCAGCCAGTACGGACACAAGGCCCGCACTGATGCCCGCGGGGAGATCATGTCCTTCGCTCCCTGGTTCCGTCTGCCCTACCCCTGTAAGAGCCAGCTGCACTCCACGGAACGCCGCACGCTCCTGTCCAGTCTTTAACAGTTTAACTACCTGAACACACCTGTGTGAGCCAGAGACAATGTTCATGAAAAACGTCAATGCTGAATGTAACTCTTAGGTGTGACTGCTTTCTCTAAAGTTGAAGAATCAAGCTGAGAGTGATTTATAAGCACCTTTTATGCTTTACCCTTAAGACAGGAAATAGATTGTGGGCGATTCTGCCCACAGCCTGTCTAGTGACGTTCTGTTGCCATCTGGTTGCCAATACCTGGTGCCAAGGCAAAGGACAAATGAAACACTAAACTCATTCATGCCCAGACCCATAAAGATAGTGACTAAAGCACTGGATTCATAACTCAGTGAGGGTGTTTTCAATCTGTTTATTGTTGCCCTTGTTATTCAAACTGACATAGACTCAATATACTACAAGTTCTGCTTTTATTCTAAATTGCTTTGAATGTGATGTGTCATGTCAGCATTAATGTTATTATTGAAAGAAGCCAAAGGCCAATTGTATTGGGTTTGTATTCTATTTGTAACCAGCCAATAAATCGAATTAAGTTAAATTCCAAACATTAGGAGAAACAGACCTTAGGGGAAAGAAGCAAACACTTCTGTGAATACAGGTTCAACTTTTAAGTTTGTGTTTAAGTCTAACTCAGTCCCACAATGTTAATGCTTCACTTTTTAAGAATCTGTGGCCACCCCGTGTGGCTGTCTTGAGAAGTGATGCATCATGGGAATGATTTTGCATGTGCCCCGGCCAGGTCAGTGGGGGTTGCCCACGGTGACGGTTGCCGGGGTGCTGGGCATGTTCAGCGCCACTCTGGCGGGGATCGTGGAGTCGATCGGCGATTACTACGCCTGCGCCCGCCTCTCGGGGGCGCCCCCTCCCCCCGTCCACGCCATTAACAGGTGGGTGCCCTTTGTCCTCGGATTTGCTGGTGGGTGGGTGGGCGTGGTCTTCTGGGATGGCGTTGGCTAATGCGCTCTCTTGTTTCAGGGGCATCTTCACGGAGGGGGTGTGCTGCATCATTGCTGGTCTGCTGGGGACAGGAAACGGCTCCACATCCTCCAGCCCCAACATCGGGGTGCTGGGCATCACCAAGGTAACGGTCGCCCACGGCAACGATGGGAGTTATGCATCTTTACAGCCACGATGCTGGGGCACTGAAGTACGCACTAAGTGTGTTACCACTGCGTATAAGGCACACAGCTGCAGTGCGTGTGGTGTGTGCTGACGTAGTGGCGCTTTCCCCATTGGAGGGGCTACAGCTGACACTTGGGAGGGAAAACTGTGTGAAGAGCTTGATAGAAACAGCTCGACAGAAACAGATGCAGCTCGAGTAATCATAACTCTAATGTAAAGTTCATTAACGTCAGCTTACTGAATTCCACTTCCTGTGAAAAGTTAAGAGAGCCAGCATACTGAATGCAGGCACAGTTGTGTGTCCTTATGCGCAGTCAGTGTTATGGAAATAGAGGGCAATAATTGTGTCTTAGAATCTGATGCACTCAAAACTGCTGGACCTCACATGTGCAGAGGACTCCACACAACAGATCATTAACAGTTATATCTTTCTCAGTGACCTGACATTTGTCAACTGCTGCTAATAAAGGTTAATCTGCTCTCTATATCTTTATGAGCTATGGACTTTCGCTACGCTTTGCTGTGTTGTGTCGTGTGCACTTTCAGTTGTGTTACTTCACAGTGTTTTTGTGTTGCCGTTGTGTTTCCCTGTCCAGGTGGGCAGCAGAAGGGTTGTCCAATATGGCGCCGGCATCATGTTCCTCTTAGGGACTGTGGGAAAATTCACAGCCCTTTTTGCATCCCTGCCTGATCCCATTCTTGGAGGAATGTTCTGCACCTTGTTTGGTAAGGGGCCACCAAACTGTTGCCAGTGAAAGCTGTTGTAATATCACTTTGGGTCCACTAGGGGGCAGGAAGAGACCACAGGGCTCACGCCAGATCTGGAGTTAGTAATACTGTAATATCAATAACTGCCTAGTCTGCTAGACTGTCTAGCTGACAGATACATAGCATACTTCCGACTTTGAAAAAATATCCAAATTTCAGTTAGATCCACTACATCGTAAATGAGATATTCTCTTTCAGCATTGTTGCCTACATCTGATAGGATTACCTTTCTGAGCTGTGATCCAGTCACAACATTCCTCCCTTTGCACCATTTAGCCTTGCTTGCCCAGAGGTGTGCTGTTATAATACAAATCAGACACCATTCATAAAATACACACGTGGGGTGTGGTAAGCTAAACAATAAAAGCGTGACCCTTCCCAGATGAGGGTGTTTAGACATGTGACATCAGCATGGCGGGAAACCTCTCACCTGCATGGCTCTCCCACGTTTAAATGAATACAGGCAAAAAAATTTAGCATCATGTCAAATTGCTGCAGATAGAACTTGTCTTTAAGCAAAATATAATTTTGCTAAAAGCTTGCTAGTGTTCTGTGCAGCAGCTGGCAGCAGGCCTTTAAACTGCTGTACTGCTTACTCGCTTCCATGGAAACTCACAGTCAGACGATGGAGAGAGGGGAAGTAACCTTCGCCAAAATCGAAGTGGAAGCAGCAATACGCGCTTGCGGGTGGTGGCTTATCAGAAATCTAAAAGAAGCAGCTGGATCAGTGTGGGTTCTGAGGGGCACCAGAGTACAGTTTACTGCTCTGTTTTTATGTGACTACCCTTATTTGTAGCGAGACTATGAGCACACCGTATGCTTCGGTTATCAAGCAGCAGTTACAAAGTGCACCAGGTAAAGTGCAATAGGTGTTTATAATTGCTGAGCAAATTTCCCCCCGTTCACCCCGGCTGTCACTGTTTGTGGCTTCAGATCTTAGTCGTTGGACCGGATGACCCATGGCAGCCTGTCAGATAGCTTTGTTGTGCAGACCATGTGGCACAAGTTTGATTTGTAGGAAAGAAAAGCATTCTGAATTTCACACTGACATTTATCTTTCAGCACCACTTAACAGCAATGGCATGGCCTGCATCTGTATGTGTGTTTCCTTAATGGTGTTTCTGGCGCCCCCTGCAGGAATGATCACGGCAGTGGGGCTGTCCAACCTGCAGAGTGTGGACCTGAACTCCTCGCGGAACCTCTTTGTCCTCGGCTTCTCCATGTTCTCCGGCCTCATGCTGCCCAACTACCTGGACGCACACCCCGGCAGCATCCGCACAGGTGAGGTGGCTGTACCCCCTTCACCTGGGCCCATTCAGGACACAACACTGATGTGGACAAAGGGATCAGGGATGTTCATAAGTGTATGATTTTTCATGAAGTGAATTTTTAGAGGATATTTATCATGTGAATATAATGATGATGATTGTGATGATTTGATTATGGTGATGATAATGACAATGACGATGGTGATGATGATGATAACGATGTAGCTGACGGTGATGATGATGGTGACGATGATAATGATGGTGATGATGATGATGATAATGATGATGATGATGATGATGATGATGATGATGATGATGATGCTGCCTGTCATTCTTAAATACCTAGTGTGTTTGTAATCAGGAGTTCCAGAGCTGGACCAGATCCTCACGGTGCTGCTGACCACAGAGATGTTTGTGGGGGGGTTCCTGGCGTTCCTGCTGGACAACACCATTCCTGGTATGAGGCTCTGTGATAACTCAGATGGCATGAGTCTGTTAATACTGATGAATGCAGATGTATATGAAAATCCCAGATTACACTTACTCTATGACTGGCAACTCTAGAATGACCGACATGGCACCCACAGTCCTTCACATTTTAGACAGGGTTTGCTGAGCTTGCTGATGCTGCTGTACAGAATCGGTCACACGTTTGCCTGTGTATGTGTGTGTGTGCGTGTGTGTGTGTGTTCATGTGTGAATGTGTCTGTATGTGTTCATGTGTGTATCTGTCTGTCTGCATGTGTGACTGTGTGTGTGTGTGTGTGTGTGTGTGTGTGTGTATTTGTGTGTGTGTGTGTGTGTGTGTGTATTCGTCTGTGTGTGTGTGTGTATTTGTGTATTCATGTGTGCGCGTGTGTGTATGTGTGTATTCATGTGTGTGTGTGTGTGTGTGTGTGTGTGTGTATAAACAGGTACCAGAAAGGAGCGGGGCCTGCTGGAGTGGACCGCGGGCCTCTCCTCCAGCACGAACTCAGTGGACATGCGCACGTACGACTTCCCCGTGGGCATGAGCTGCGTGCGGAGGGTGCGCTTCCTGCGCTACCTGCCCATCTGCCCCAGCTTCCAGGGCTTCTCCGTGTGCGGCAGGAAGTCCCGCCCCCAGAGCACGGAGCAGGATGACAAGCCGAGCGCAGAGAACCAGGAGGCGGAGCCTGCCACTGTTCTGGCCTCTACCGAAGTATAGCAAACACTCCTTCCCAAATCTAGCCTCTCCTTTTAAAAGATTGTATTTTATACTCAGCTGATTTTTTCACAGCTGATTTAGTTTTTTTTCTCTTTTAATGATAGTATTTATTGTTAAGTATTAATTTATTGCCTATTAATTATATGCTAATTGTATAATGCGTGATTATTAAAAATCTCAGACAATGACTGAAGATGTGATGACCTCATGCTGGTGTAGTGTGAGCTGATATGGAAGTACACATTGTCTTTTTGGGAATGTATTGTTACGTGTGACATCAACAGAACCCTGGACTTTGTAATAAACAAATGTTCGTGCCACTTGGTCAGGGCTGTTGAGGCCACTGTGGTGAGCTGCACTGTGGTTGTGAGATCACCACCTGCTGGATGGAGGTTGTGCTTAAGAGCAGGAATGTTTTGCCCATAAATCAAACAAGCAATAAGATGCATAAGTAGGTATAAAATCTTTATTTAGTGTGTAGAAAAATCACAAGTGATCACAGTGCTTTAGAAAAAAACATGCTATCTTTTCTTTGGACCATGATGGATTCTTTAAATGTATGAAAAGATATATTTTTCATCTGCATCAAAATATGTGTCATATCCTACAAATATATCTTAGTACTACTTTATGTGCAATTTAATCAATATTTCTGAGAATGTGTTTATAATATATGCAATTTCACAAGATGTTTAAATTTACTGCATTCTCCAAAAATTATCTGTAATATATGACACACATTTCCACATCATACACTGAAAAATACACTTTTTAATTTTACATCTGTATTTGTTACCTTTTCCTAAGGAGTGCAAAAAACATTATTAGCAATTATTAGCTGAATTACAGGCTTGGGTTCAGGCATTCAGGCAAACTGTTATACACGCAAGCCTGCTGAAATGTAATGACAGAAAGCAGAAATGCGAAAGTCCCTTTGTTACCACAGCATACAGAGAGAGAACAGCCAGAGAAAAGGTCACAGCATGCGCATGGGGGATATAAAAAGGTCTACAGACGCTGCCGTAGTGTCCTCAGAGCAACAGTGGGATGGAAAGATGCCAGTGTCAAAAGGTTAACTTGGAACCAGGCTCTTGTCTCTTGCGAGCGCGCCCGAAAATGTAGGGCAAGAGTCAGGAAGACTCTGAGGACGTCTCTAACCATATCTTTCCATTAACGATAGAGAATTCCACGCGTCAGTCAGTCCTCTCTGACACCACAGCTGTAGTGCGGTCAGTGTCAATCAGGGCAGATGAGTTGGGCAGCTGTTATTTAGCTTTGGTTTTTTTTTTTTTTTTTTTTTTACATAAAAGGGATCAAATTATTAACCCTCCGCAAAGGTTAATTTTAAACCAGTGGTATGCCACCTAGTCTGTCTGAACAACACACAAGCACTCAGAATAATAGGCAATGGTGAAAAAAGAAACAACAAACAAAAACATAAAGAAAGTGTGTGTGAGAGTCAAGGCAATATTTTCAAAACTTCTCCAAAAATCAAAGACAGTGTAAATCTACTGCCTGGGGAGAGGATTGGATTACCCTATCTGTCACCCAACTCCAGAAACACTGTCCCTAAACCCTCTGACCATGCATAAACCTCACCCGGGTCTGAGGAGTTGAGCTGAACCTGTTTACTCAATAAAGCAAGCACGATGATCAGGTAGCAACAAATACCTGCGACAAAGAAAAGAAACCTTTGGTTTTAGGGTGTTTGTCTTCCATAATTACCATACATGGAATAATGTACACGTTTTCATTTAGGTATTTTCATTAATACATTTGACTTTGAATCATGAGACATTTTGTTTGACTTCATGAAAGGTGGGTAGCTGAAACAGTGTTGTGTCCAGAAGGTCTGCGAAGGCCCTTAAGATGCATGTGGGTCCGTGCAAAGCAAGAGTCTGCATTCTTTTGAGATTTTGTCCTTCACAGCTATTACGGGATTTTCCATATGTGCTCCTCTATGTCTATATGTATGTTCTTTGTATCTTATCTGGTCCAAGTGAGGTGATACAAAGAGCAATCTTGTTTGATTGCCTTAGGCTTGCTCACAGGGGGTCTCAGGCCTGGGATCATTGTAAAGCTGCTTTGTGACAACTTGTGTTGTAAAAAGCGCTATATAAATAAAAATGAATTGAATTGAATGCCATCATGCATGAAAGACAATAAAAAAAAACCATAAAACACTCAGTCCATTTGCAAGGTTCACACACTTACAGCAGGTCATCCTCTTGCTCACAACCTTTTTGGCCCCTGAGTGTGGGCAGACTGGGAGGCAGCTTGGAGTCAAAGTTTAGCTGCTGGGAGATTGGACTATACAGCCACTGAAGTGGGAATGTAGCACAGATTCTCCAAGTAGCTCTGATCTGGCACCAGCTGGTTCTGGGGTCCAAGCCTTGTGCTCCCTGGGGTCCTGAGCCCTGCCTTGTTGGGCAGTGTCACGGGGCCTGGGGGTGGGTCAGGAGGGGGTAGGGTAGGTACTGTGGGGTGTACATGCCGGGGGTGTGCAGGTAGGGGTAGGGGGTGACAGACGGAGGGTACAACGCCTGCGGCGGGATGAGAACCTCCATGTAGCGCCCGGTTTCAGGGTCCAGCAGCATCTTGCGCTGGGGGTGCACGGGAGCCTCCACGTAGAAGCATTTCCCCGTCTCGGGGTCCAGGAGCATGCGATGGGGACCCTGCCCCAAGGCCAGAGCGTCGCAGCTGGAAGCACAGAGCACCGCCGCCCCCTGCTGGCTGCGTCCCGCAGAGGAAGGGCAGAAAGCCCTGTGGGGCGCAGAGGTACGCTGGTCGGGCCTCCAGGGAAGGCACAGGCGGGGGGGCTCCTGGTGGCTCTTCCCCTGTCAGCTGCTGTGGCTTCTGGGGTCTGGGATGCTGCATCCCGTGGCTTGGCTGGTCTGGTGGTGGCTGCATGGTGTCATCAGGGCGGGGTTGCAGCTGTAGGGCGGGGCAGGTGGTTGGGAGAGGTGGCTGGGGATGCATCTGAAACGGAGCAGAGGCCTGCGCACTTCCTGGCTGTTTGATGCAGAACGGCACCGCCTGGTAACTCGGAGGCAACGAGTCCGACCTGCGCAGCGGTGTGTGGACCGGAGGCGGAGCTACGGGGGAGGGCTGGGCTTGAGGGCTCACACCAGAGCCACGGTGTCTGTCCACAGCACCGGGGTGTTTTGGATCCAGGGACCCAGGCTGAAAATGGATAGGCTTGGACGAGCCAGTCAGCAGCTGGGGGCCAGAACTCTCTCGAGTGCCCCGGCTGGGAGAGTCTTCTGAGGCAGAACGGATTAGATCATTCCTGGATGTCCTCCTGCTGGATGTAACGGGTACCACTGGACGCCATCCCTGCTGCTGTTTGAGGGAAGTTGCTGACATTTCTTGTGATTTTTGTGGTTGCTCTTTGTAGCTGGACCCTGAAGTGGGTGCAGGCTTTTGAATGTAGCCAGATGTGGTCACCGCCTCTGTAAGCTGGAGATTGTCACTGGATGTTGCTCTTTTAACATGCAGTCTGTAGCTGGATGCTGCCGTTGGCGTCGGTGTTTGTGAATAAGCAATCAATTTTGACCTTTCTGGTGACTGCTTTTTATAGCTGGATGTCGCTGGCACTGCCGGTTTCTGCCTATAATCTTGTACTCTTTCTGTTTGGATGCTCAGCTCTGGCATCCCTTGGGTTTTAACTTTGGTGGATTTAAATGCAGGCACAGTGCTCCATTTCTTGTCACATGACACCGAGGGAGCCACACCCTCAGTAACAGATCTCCCTGGAGAGACATGAAGGGACGCTGTTGCCGTGACTTTCTCTGCTTGCGCCTGTGGCGACAGGTGTGGGGACAGCTGTGTTTTCCTGCCCGGGTTCCCGTCACCTGAACAGCCAACTCCAACCTGGCCCTCCTTCCTGCCAGCCGCGTGAGTGGGCTCAGGTGGTGGAAACAGAGGCGGCTTGTCTTCCTGTTCCTGGAACACATGCCTACATGCTGGAGTGACACTGCTATTGAATGAAAGGTTATAGGTGTTTTTTACCAGCTTCCTCATGTCCCTCACTTTGTGCACGGGGCCCAATGTTTTGCTCTTCTCATCGGCTTCCCTGACCCCTTTGCTTCTTTGTTTCTCTTTACCTGCTGTAACCTCACCTGAGGGGGGTCCGAGAGTCTCTGGTACCTTGATGTCCAAATCAGGACACGGAAGGGTAAGGTTTTTCGTTTCCCCGGCGACGCCAGGTGCGAGTGCTGCCCCTGCTGGCTCGGACAGGAAGCGGCCTCTGACACTCGGTTGTTTATGGCTTCCGGGCTCGGTGCGGCATTCCCCAAGCCCGTTTGTCATTTTGGCCCGCGCGCCTGTGGTTTGGGAGGGGCCGCTGGTCGCATTCCCAGTGCCTGCTTTCCCTGAGTCACCAGTGCGCCTCTCTCCAGGGTCGCCGTTCGCCAGCTGCCTCCCCGAGTCCTCAGGACCCCGCCTCTCAGCTTTCTCTGTCCCGAATGGCGGGGCTAGTTGGGGTCTTAACCCTGGCCTTCCTGCGCTGGTGCCTTGAGATTCAGGCCTTCCTGTGCTGCTCTGAGGAGTGTTAAAGCTGTGTTTAAAAAATGGCTTCTGGTGGGGTTTGGAGCTGACACTTTCATGCTGTTTTGCCTGTGGAGCTTCCTGGGGGAGGTCCTCTGGGGATGAACTGCGGTCCAAAGATCTTCCAAAACCCAAAGACAGGGTACCCACTTTGGTTTTTGGGGTCTCTCTGACAGGAGAGGTCTGGGATGGGCTGAAGTCTCCCTCCTGGAGCTGCAGCTGTTGCTCAAACTGCATCTTCTTGGACAGGACGTTCTTGATGAGGCTGGAGGCCATTTTGGTTTTGCTGGAGGTCTCATCCAGGGAGAACGATTTCTGCAGCTTTTGCTTCCTGTTGCCCGGAGCTGGCTGAGGCTCAGTTCTGGTTCTGCAGAACTCCTCCTGCACAGCGGCTGGGGTGCTGTGCTGACGCAGGTAAATGGCCTTTGTGCACCTGAGTGTGGGGGTGGTCTCGGCGGCCGTTCCACCCCCCTCATCGGCCTGCAATTCGGCGGTGTTGCATCTCCTCAGAAGGATCTGCCTTTTAGGCACTGTCTTCAGCCCAGTCGCCCTCTGTCCCTCCTCTGAGCTCTCCAGTGCCACGTCCACACACTCAAAGTCGCCAATCCCGAGGCTCTCACCGTCATCGTCGTGGCAACCTGCGGTCTCCCGGCAGGAGGGGTCCTCGTCCTCCCACGGGGCGGAGCCGTGCAGGTCCGCGTAGGCGGAGGAGGCGCTTGCGATGGAGCCTTCCTCAGTGGAAGGGCGTGACATGTTTGTGGAGGACTTGCAGCTGGAGCTGTACACGTCCAGGTAGTCCACCGGGGGGCCGGAGAGGCTCTTAGAGGCCGGGTCACTGAGCCACCTCACCTGGCCGTCCGTCTCATCGACCTCGCTTCCCATGCTGGGGGACGCACAGATTCCCTCCAAAACTTTGAGGGTGGCACTGCTGGAGTTCTGCAGCGCTCGCCAGTGTGTCCGGTTCCTCTCCTGCTGTTGCTGCCGGGCCGTGGGGAGGCGTGGGGGAGAGGAGCAGCGCGCTGAAAGTCCTGGCCGTGTCTCCGAGGCTGTGTCCGCCGGGCTGCGGCTTGCGGGGGTTTTTCTATTCCTGGCTCTGAGTGACAGCCCAACCTGCTCCCCTCTGCCACTGGCCACCCCCTGCTCCGCCTCTTCCCCCTGCATTCCCCCGCCCCGACAGCTGTCGCCCGGTCTGCTGACAGACCCCCTACCCCCGGGACGGTTGCAGGGGCTTTCCCCTGATGTTTCGGGACCGTTGCCTGGCTGCTGGACGCTGCTGGCTGGGTCTGTGTCCTCTGCTACCTCCTGAAAAGGGGGTCTGTTGTGAATGCCTCCCTGGTCCGGGGGCTTTTGTTGGGTCCTTGAGGACATGATATGAGTCATCTGCGAGGTGAACCCATGCTGAGGGGAGGGGATGTCCTCTCTGACATGCATGCCACCCACAGCTGAAGTTGTTCTACCCATATCTGCATCCCATGGCTTTCGTGGAAATCCTGTGCCCAAGAGCTCATATGTCTGTACAGATGAAAGATCGTCAACATCAGGGTCAGATGAAACGGTGCTCGGGGGAGATCTTAGAGTCAGGGTTTTCTGTCGGGGCTCAGTTGATTGGGCTGTGCCCAGAAGATTGAGACCCCATGGTTCCAGGGGGAGGACTGGAACCTGCGGTTTGGATGACGGGTCCCTAGTTTTGAGTGATGGAACCACATTCCACAGATCAGATGAGTGAGCTGTCCTCTTAGGTCTGGATGACAAATCTCTGCCCCTGGGTTCATGTAAGTTGGCACTGTCCCTGGGTTTGGGTGAGGGGTTTGTGAGTTCAGTGGGTCCATTTACAGCCCCTGGTTTGAAAGAGAGAATGATGCCCACTGGGTCTGGTGAGAAGGCGGTCTCTGGGGGTAGAGGGGAGGAGCTGTGTTTAAAATCCTGGAGGGTCTCACTGGAATCGCTCAGCTGATTGGAGCAGAGAGCTGTGTGGTAGGACCCGGATGATTCGCTGGTCAGGTCGTCCGCCTCCCTGTCGGCAGGAGACACACAAGTGGTGCTGCCAGAGAGTGCAGGTGAGTCGCGGCCGCCCCTGGGGGTGTTGCCCTGCACGATCATCTCCGAGGTAATGCTGGAACGATAGCTGCAGATGTCAGTGACGTCACATGTTCCTGCTCCTGCGGGCCCATTGCTGTTGTGCAGGTGATAGCTATGAGATGTAATATGGAGGGAGGAGAGACTGTCCTCCTCTTCAGGTAACATATCCATGACTACACTCTGAGCAGTGCACTCTGGGATACAAAAACAGACCTTCACACTTAGCTGAGTGCACCAGACCGACAGTTCAGGGGAAAAAATTAAACAATGAAGGACAGTGGTCACAGTGTCTAGGTCTACCAGTTTCTCCCAGAAGGCAAAGCAGTCCAGAAATGTTAACTTCTTAGAGCAAAAAGTCACCACACTGTGCTCAAAAAGTTGCTGTTTGTGGACTGAAGGGGTAGGGGCTAGAGGATATAGCTTATTTTCTCCTTGTTTTCTTTACTTTGGGATCACTATGGTATGAAAAAGACACAAAAGCATTGTAGATATTTGTTGACTTGTGATGATAAAACAAAAAATGAAGTCAAGTGAAATGAAGTGGTTTATTTATAGACACATTATCAAGGGGCAGCTGTCAAGTCTCCAGATCCTTACAATTCCATGCGGTAAACCTGGCGGAAAACAACAATGTAGTGTAAGAGAGTTACAAAAAATGTACGTACCAATGATGAGATATGATATATAAAGGACAGGATAAAGGGTTGTAGAAAACCAGTATCTATGAAAAACGTTCATCCCAGATCTGGCGTACAATACTTTGCAAGGCAAAGTCCACACTTAATTTTCAGGTATCATCCACATGAGCAACACTAACACAACCTCATAATTTCCTTGCATTCAAACAGTATACAGCATATCCTAGACAATATATACTAGAACTTTTATTAGTGTGATTAGGGTATTAAGGTATTATGATCAATTTAGAGAGGTTGTTTGGTAAGCACTGATGTCCACATTTCAAAGCTAATTTCATACATAACATAAACCTGAACATCATAATAAAATGCAAAATGGTAGACATAATAATAAAAGAAGGTTCTGAAATGACAATGTGTGAAATGCATCAATAATGCATTAATGGATTAATTAACATGTAATATTAATGTTAACCTCGGCTAATTCAGGTATGTAACATCCTGCCTCTGAGGTTTGTACAGGCTGATATGAATTTGAATGGATTATCTCTGAAATGCAGATTCAAGATTCTCAGAAATAGAGGTAGAATTACCTGGAAGCGATGAGCAAGCCCCTGCCCTATTGGGGATCCTCCTGGGACTCAATGAACCCTCAGCCCATCCAGCAGCTGAGCCCATCAAAGCCTGGCTCCTCAGTTCAGACCAGCAAAGCCCAAGTCCCAATGCACAGTCCAGCAAAGCCCAGCTGCTACGCACAGCCCAGCAAAAGCCTGGCTCCTCTGTCCAAACTGGTGCACCTGCATCGGCGTTGTCCCAACAGCATGAATTCAGGCCACTTCAAACTCGCAGCAGCATCACATCAGTTTTGACAGGAAGAAAAGGGAGATGTACCCCCCTCCCCCAATCTTCCCCCCCCACCCCGGCTTCAACAGAAGAAAGCCTGGGATGAATCCGACCTACATTTCTTTTTTTTTTTGCTGCTGCTGTGTTCTGGATCTGTGTATCCCTGGCTGCAGTCCAGCCCGCGCAGGAGGGGGGAGATGGAGTGGGAGTTAAAGTTAGCAGCAGGTGCTGATCCGGCTCTGCTGGAGAGAGGGGCAGGAATCCAACACCCAGGGGGCCCAGCCCGGTCACAGGGCCTGCTAAATATAGCCCCTCCTCCTCCCCGCAGCCCTCCCCACGCTATCGCTGGGAGATAGCAGCGCGGCGCCGAGGGAGAGTCGAGGCAGAGCGCGGGGGCTAAATAGCGACTGCACCTACTGCCCGCGCGCGGCCCAGTGGGGCGTCTGCTGATGGGTGGGCTGGGATCAGGCCAATCCCAACTGGTGTGTGTGTGTGTGTGTGTGTGTGTGTGTGTGTGTGCGCATGTGTGTGTGTGCGTGTGTGTGTGCATGTGTGTGTCTGTGTGTGTGTGTGTGCGTGCGTGCGTGCGTGTGTGTGTTTGTGTGTCTGTGTGTGTGTGTGTGTGTGTGTGTGTGTGTGTGTGTGTGTGTGTGTGTGTGTGTTTGTGTGTGTTATACAGCCAGTCCCTGCATTGGTCGGCATCGCAACGATGAAACGTGATAACACAGAATGCTTATACATACTTTGTCCTCAGTTCCTCCCTGTGTAGGAATTTTGAATGCGTGATATTGCATGCGTTATACACAGGCTACATCCACCTTGGAATTGAGGATTAATTACAAGCACTGAAAAGCCTGCCCTGTGGCTTGGTGTTAATTCTATAGAATTTCCACTGCGGCTGTGGCATAGTCTTGGCATAGCTGGCTCAGGGCCTTTACAATATACTGTGATTATCATTGTTGTTGTTAATAATAATAGTAAAGATTTGCGCATTCTATAATAGCCATATTAATAAAACAACAACTATTTTTATGTTACTTGGTGGGTGCTTCAATGCAGGGTAATTTACATATCTTACATTGTCCATACTATCCCTTTATAAACCTGCAAACTTCTGCTTATAAGTCTAGTTCTTTAACCACAAATGTGCCCTGGTGAAGCTAGGAGTTCTGCCTGGTGCAAAAAAAAAAAAAAAAAAAAAACCATCTGTGAATAGCAACGGTCTCCAGCACCCTGCAGAAGGGACAAACCTTGACATTGCCTTGGCATTGCTAAATTAGTTGATGGAAGAGAGTAAGTGAGGAAGTACAGTAAAGAGGCTGGGGAAGACCGAGGGCAGGGACACTCTGTGCAGACTGCAGAGGGACCAGCAGAGAGCCAGCTGGAGATACGCTCTCTGCTGAAAGGTGCAGCCTGCAGTGTGGCGGAGTGCCTGCTGTTCTCAGCTGCAACTCAGAGGGAAGGAATGCCGAACAGCCCAGCAATGAGGGGGCTTTACCAGAACACTGGAGAGCGGGGGGTCCCATTACTTTCACTCCATATCCATCACTCATCAAGCCAGTACCGCCCCCCCATACACACACCACCAGATAATTTTACCAGAGGCACAACGCCTGGGGTGTAATTTGACCACTAATGGAACAGACCATCATTAAGATCTTTAATAATGCATTTTGGTAATGTTGAAAGAAAAAAAAAACAAGATTCAAGATTCAAGACATTTATTGCCATTTGCACAGGTACAGGACAGTACAAAAACAACAAAGCAGGGTCAACAGAAAGACAGACCATGGATGCACCCCGAATCCCAGCTCCCACAGGGAGGTGATAACCCCACCTCTCCAATGCACGCTTCTTCAGTGTGAGGGGTTATCTACCCACAGGTCAGGACAAGCTGTATTGTGCAAAGAACCCAGACTGGTCACTAATGCTTCACTAGTCCTCCTACAGACTAATGAGTGAAAAAAACCTTTTGTGCATATTGCCTGCATAGAAAACCTACATAAAGCTTGCCCCTTGTATTCTCCTGTAATAACCATGCACACCCATGTTTTTATGTTTTCTCTATCTACCCTCTACCACTACATGGTGTTTTAACACCCACTGCCTGTGCAGCAAATTTAGCCGTTTTGTCACCTGACCTTAAAATGTGGAGAGCGACTGAGAGGTACTTCTACACAGAATTTTCTTTCATTTTTTAGCGTTTATTATGCCGCTTGTGTATTGCTCACTCCACGCAGTTCAGAAATGTGGGCAATGAGCGGCCTCCCGCGTGATGGGTCAAAAAAACGCGCTAAATGCACTTCAACGTTGCCCTACCGAAAGGCTGGTGATTAAAGCCTGACTGTAACACTAGATGGCGTATGTCGTCTTTGTGTATAACTGAACCAAGAAGTTAGAACGCTGGCTACCGGGAGGGGTCTGGCTGCGGTTTAGGACTATAGCTGACAGCTGGACGTACATCGCTGGACGTGCTTTTTTATTGTCTGGTCAAATCAGTCCTAGCAGACGACCCAAATGGCCGTAATGCTGAATTGGCTTTTTTGTTCCTTTCAGGTAATTTTGGTGTGGTGTGAATGTAAGTAGGTTTACAAAAACTGTGGCGCAACTAACCTGAAGCGTACGCTCCACTCCTGTCAAGCAGAGGCACTGTACATGGGGTGTATCTCGGTGTCTGGTACAATATGATTTTGTCTTATAGGGGACTTTCCCTCCAAAGAGATCCAGACCGAGATCAACAGGCAAATGCTTGGCAAATACTCCACTCACAACAGAACCATGCAAGTTTTTCCCTGGTGTATTCTGTCTTTCTCGGGATTAAAGACTGTGGAACCCACATTTGCGCATAAACCTATCGTCTTGACGGTACCATATTTATAAAGAAATGATATGCTGTTTGTGTCACGGCTAATATGTAGGCTATCAGTTAAATCGGCAGTTGGCTGCACTGAAAAATGCTTACACAAATGACCGGAGGATGTTTAATTATTATGTAATGCGAGTTGCATAGGCTTCTAAGTGAGCAAAAACAACAACAACAAGGCTGGTGTATGCCTGATAACGTTGATGAAAAAATCGACAGGAATGTTATCCATGAAATAATCATTCACTCAACGGGGACTGTTGTAGTCTTTTATGAAACTACAAGTCCCACACACATGCCACTGCCCTGTCTACATGAAAGTAGGTCTGCGGTGCTGGGGTTCATCGAACTCTTGTAGTAGGGCTGCTAGGTTTGGCTCAATTGTCGCTGAATTATTCAAATCGTAAAGCAAGCTGATGTTATGATTTTTTGGCTTTTTACCATTTAAAAATCCTGTAAATTTAACACGCTCATGCATTGTCGATTACAATGACAAAATGGTCTCGTTCCCGTGCAGAAAATAGTCGTATTGGTGTTTCACTGGTGACTTTGTCAGAAGCCAGCTGCCAGTTAAATTTTTATGCCTTTTCCAAACCGAATGCAGTTGAGAATTCAGCTCGTATATTTCCCCATGAAACGTCACGGCATCGGCTTTTTTTGGTTGATGTGTGACGTCACTTTGGTTTGGGATTTTGAGACCAACGCTGGCAACCCTGGTCGTGGGATTTGCTCACCGCGACAGCGCCGTTATCTACTCCCGTTCCATTGAGAAAACCTCGCGAAAGGACTTGCAGGGAGAGGTGGGGGGAAGTGGAAAATACTCAAAAATAGTCAGATACTACTCTTGTAGAGTCTTAGATCTGTGTGTTGCACAGGGGGACGTTCGTCTACCTTCAATTCCCCCTGCCTTAAAGGTGGCAATAAACTCCCGACGAGGGATTTATCGTTTCAGGATGTTGTTGGTCTGAAACAAAGGGGGTCCGGAGCGCTCCTGTCTCTGCGGTAAGGCGAGGGTGAGCTGCTTGGTATTGTGTCCGCCTCTGTTTCCTTTAGCAGTTGAAAACGAGCGTTGTCGTATTAAATGCGTTGGCTTCTCGGTTATGTTCAATAACAAACAATGTATTGATTAGACAGCAACACTTGCTCGTCAGTGTTACGATAGCCGTCTTGTAGGGTTGACATGAAGATGTAGCCAACAACAGTCAAAGCGTGGAAAGAAAAATAATCA
The DNA here is from genome assembly GCA_019176425.1 of Megalops atlanticus. Lineage (NCBI taxonomy): Eukaryota > Metazoa > Chordata > Actinopteri > Elopiformes > Megalopidae > Megalops > Megalops atlanticus. Next base: position 43,281,584 of record CM032877.1, read on the forward strand.
TCGGAGGTATGTTCTCTTATGGACAGAGAACTTACACGCTAAATAGCTGGACTAGTTACATTGGGAAATGTGTAAGTTGCGCACTTCTGTTAGAGTGATAAACATCAAAACCAAACTGCGCTTAAGGTTATCGAAGCTATAGGTCCGCGAACTCGAGCGAGACGACAGTGCAAATACGTATCATTCTGAAAAGTTCAGGAGCGAGGACGCTTTTGGGCTTCGTTGGGGTAACGAAGCGTGCTTTTCTCAAATCTCTCCTGGGTCTGCTTTCTGTGGGAGTTTCTCTGGCTTGCAAGATGTTGTGCCTTAAATACCTGTTTGCACTGATTGTAGAATGCATTTACGTAGCTTGGCTTCAACATTTAAACCAATTAGCTTCCAGACCTGCCTTATATATGCCGATGTTTAAAAGGTTGCCTGTGTTGTTAGGTATTCAGTCAGGGTGTCACTAAATCCTTGTTTGACTTTAAAGAGAACTAGTAAACTGGTTCGGTCGACTACTCGTACATTTGTCGTTTTAAGCGATCCGTTCGAGGCGCAGTCCGCACTCTGATCCCACGATCACCGATCTCCGCAGGGTAGAAGTTCCGTCCTTTTCGCGTCTCCTGGATGGGAAAGATGGACACGGAAGCGGAATGGTGGAAGAGCCAGCTCGCCGCGGATATCCATCAAGCGCTTCGCATCAAGGTGAGCGCAAGCTTTCAAATGTAACCTGAGCAGAGATCACGATGTGGTGTCAACCGTCGTGTGTGTGTTTGTGTTCAGCAAAGCTAATCCTACATATCCTACACGTTATTGTCATCATCTGATTTCAGTTTGCGTTTACACGATGCTGGCTTATTTATGTCTGAACTGAACTGACCGGAAACGCTCCTTGATGTCGAGGTGCGAGATGTTACACGTCCGTTTGAAAATAACAGTTTCTTAAGACAATATTTAGGGCGTGTGGAGAGTTTGTCGCTGTGTTTAGAAATACGCCCCTAACACGTGGATTGTTGCAACAACTGTTTACACACGAGTCTATTGATTTTCCTCCAAATAAATAACCTGAGCGGAGGTGTCAGAATTGGTAGTTGATGACAAGATGACGGTGCTTGATTGACTTCGACAGTCCGAAGAGGTTCTCAGCAAATCTTGATTCGTTGAACACTGTCAACTGAGTGTTGCAACCGCTCAAATACGACACAAGTATGTTGTGTGTACAAACACAGGGCAAATTACTCAAAGGCCCCAGCTTGCTCTGATAGGCAACCCTTGGGTGGAATAGTTTGTTCAGTGCAGATGGCTGTCTGTCTGGGTGAACGTTGTCCCCTTAAGGGAATAATTGAATGACTGTGCTTTCTCCATGAATAGCGTGGTGGATTTGACTGTTTGTCATTTGGTTTTGTCAGTCTATGAATGCTCTGTATAACGCACTCACCCTATGTCATGAGGGATAAGTAATGTCTTTGCATGTGTGTTCATGAAAATTGCTGATCGGTGGGAATAGTGTGGACAGTGTTCTGTCTCTCTGTGAATCAGAAGTTTTTGTTCCCACACTATTTCCCCTTGATAGTAATTTATTTTAGCAGTACATACAAAGCGAGAATCTTTCAACCCAGTTAAGATCTTTGTCAAGTAAACCTTACAGATGCTTTCGTCAGTTTGAAGATGTTCGACACACTTAAAGCATCTCAAATCGTTCACGATAAGTAGTGATAAGAGATGTTTTACAGTTCTGCACTTAATGGAAACTGCATATAACAATCCGCATGTGCATACAAAGTGAAAAATAGTTATGCCACATCATGGAAAAAAATGTCGAGCAGACCAATACCGTAACATTTCATTAACAAAATAAATTTAAATTGAACAATAACAGTTCTCAGTCTTCCTTTAAGGTATATATTAACAAAAGTAATTGTATGGATTTGCATATGAAATGACGCAAGTCTTACAATAAGAAATTAAATCTTGTGTCTAGGGAGATCCTTGCAGCTAAAGTGGAAAGGTGCCATTGTCTTCAGTTCTTGATGAAAGCAACCCCTGTCATGGAAAAAGATGTAAGCACACTCACAATGGAAGGCACAGTTCACCCACAGGAGTTCTGTCTTGGGCAAGTCACTGCTTAGTCTGGCTGTGGCTTCTGCCCTACGTCTATTTCATAAGCCGTTGAATATGAATCAGAGAGCGGAAATGAGAGGTCAGAAGCTGGTCTCGACCGCAGAACATCCTGTCGTCTTACTCTGAGAGTGATACACTCCTTTACGTTCGGATCAGCTACGTTTGGTCTGGCGGATCACCATGGCAACTGAATCATGAATGGCACAAACACACAGTTTTTTTATCAGTTGTTTTAAATGTCTGATAACACATCTTCACATTTTCTCTCAGGGCAGACTCAAGTCAAGAGCTGTTCCAACTCCAAAATACTGTTCCCTTCCCTCCTCTTTAGCATAAGCGTGCACCTCACTCCAAGGCAATCACCCTTTACAACCACAGGGACATAACCAGGTCTGTCAAAGACCTAGACTAGTGGATGACTGAAGAGTCAAAGAGTCAAAAAAGAAGTGTCCTCCTTTAAAAAACAGACTTTCAGTCATGACGTGAACATTGTGGCAGTGTGAGTAGATTATATAGATATTTACTGCCTTTAGTGAATACAGGCTTTTTTTAACAAAACAGAATAAAATTGCATGCATCTTTGTCCCTGTCTCTCGAGTGAAGATAAAACAGGAAGTTTAAATGTAGAACCCTTGCTTTGTTTTCTTGCAGTATTCTGGTTTGTTATGCTTGGTCCTCTGAATAAAGCCTACTATATCTCCCTGTATGTTCATCTGTACCTAATAAAGATGGATACATGGATTACATTTCTGTGTTATGTTTTAAAAGAGACCACACAGAAATTCATTCTCTGTCTGAATGGGGGTATCTGAGCCATCCAGACAATTGACTGTGATTATGATTATTGTTTTTTTTGTGTCATATATCTTTTAATTCAGAAGTCGAAATGAGCAGGAGAACATTACTCAGTTACTTTAATCTGATGCAAGCTTTATCCATTTCAGGCACCAAGAAACAGAAGCTTACATTGGCTGAAAAGCAAAAATATCTTAATTTTATCTGTTTACTTGTCTGGAAGGGTTTACATTCCCTTTTTTGTTCTTGTGCTGTGTGATGGGTTATCTCAATTTTGATTCTTTCAGAATTGTGTGGTTGTCCTTTGGGGGTTGCCTTTAGGGTTTGTGCGTATGTGTGTGTTGGGGGTCAGGGGTGTGTATAGAGTTGCAGCAGCAGCTGTCTCCCTTAGAAAAGGTCATTCTTGTCATTAGGAATGTCCCCCTCCTTCACAATGGTGAATTGACTTGTGTTTTTGTGTGACTGCATCTGTGAGGACTGTCAGAGAGCACAGAGGGTCTGCACCCCCACGGTACGGATTTGTGCACCCCTAAAAGCCCACTTTCAGCCTTCCACACCATCGCAGTGGCCACAGTCCAACGTGAGAGGGGTTAACATCTAACAAGGCTTAGTGTGTGGGGTGCCGCTCTCTGACACACCTGCATAGTGATGTCTTCAATCCTGAAAACAGATATTGTAATAATGAGAGATCCACTGTGGTGACGTTAAAAGTGATTATATGAATCAACATCATATCCTCTGTTCCTTTTTTTTGGCCACTGGCCTGTGATTTGTCCTTTTACTCCTATATCACTTAAGCAGATCTTAAAGTAGTGATGTTGGTGGTGGAAGCTGATGCCTCTCTAGTGGTCGTGTTTGGATGGGGAAACGGTTGTGGGTTCCCATGGTTACGGAGGTCCCACTGCACCTGGTAGGCAGGTTGGCCCTGGAACACAGCCTGGGCTGAAAACAGACACATCTTGCAGGACTTTATTGAAAGGGTGTGCTTGGCTTTTTTTGATTGGTCCTCATAAAAATTGATGGCGGTCTGTGTGTGTTTTGATCCACGGAGTTCAAGACATACTCATGTGATTAATTTATGACTTGCTTTGGTGTCTGAACTGTCAAAGGATACTCAAAGAAAGAAATAGGAAAGAGTGATCAGGGTATCCATGTTTGCCAGTGTGCAGCTGGGTTTGCGTGAGTATGGGATTCTGTAGCGGCAGGGGGAGAGAAATCCATCAGAAATGATGGGTTTGTTTTGTGCATGAAGGCACAGGGTCAGATCTAAATGATGTAATATAATCTGAACTACACCAGGGCAACATCATTGTATTGAAATGTTCCATTTCTTGCTCATTCCTTAAGCTTTTTAATCATCATGCCCTTTCCTGACCATGTTTTCTCTTTCTCTGTCCCTTCTACTTCACTTGAAAGCTTTTTGGTGTTCTCTCCCTCTCCCTCCCTCTGTCTCATTGTTTCTCTCTCTCTCAAATTCAGACTCTCTCAAAAATTCATTCAAACTGCAAAACTAAAATTGCTTTGGCAATACTGCACAGCTTTGTGGTCATGCCAGTAAAGCTTGTTTGAACTCTCTCTCTCTCTCTCTCCCCCATCCGTCTGCCTCATCACCGTCTCCCTCTCTCTCTCTGTCTCATTGTTCTTTCTCTCTCGCCCGCAGGAGCTGAAGTTGCCGGCGTACCGGGCCCACTCCCCGCAGATCGGCGTGCGGCGCTACTTCGCCGACCTGCTGGCCATCCTCAGCAACCGCTACCAGCTGTGCCCCACGGCGCGCCACCTGGCCGTCTACCTGCTCGACCTCTTCATGGATCACTATGACGTGGCGGTCAAGCAGCTCTACGTCATCGCCCTGTCCTGCCTGCTCCTGGCCAGTGAGTGACCCCCCACCCCCCCGCCGCACCCGTCTAAGTGTTTGCGCCTGCCTGGTGTCAGAACACTGTAGAACTCTAGATCAACCTGTGTGGTGTCCAAATACTCTAGAGCCCCTTTCAGACATGCACTGCAGCCCTGAACTTATCTAGACATTACCCGGAGGAGCTGTACGTGAGAACGCAAATGTCCGAATCAGTTGGACTGGACGTTAAACGGACTTTACCCCGCCAGCTCCAGTAGGTGAGAATGCGTCTGACACGGACAACCTCCTGTTGCGTGCTACGTGTGTGAAAGGGCAGCTTTTTCAGGGTGATTGTGCGTTCGGTGCCATTGCTGAAGGCACGCCCAGCTTTTCCCCTCGACTCCATGATTTGAGGCTTGTCTCGTGTGCTCATCTCTGCTGGGCGCAGTGGAAACTTTTTGCCAGAGTAGCACCTTGCCGTCTGCGCCCGAACCGAGCGGCAGCTGAGCCTGCGGAGTGTTCGGTCGCCTGTTTCACGGGGTTGTGTATGAGTCCGGCTTGCGTGCGTGAGCTCGGCTCATTCATTGTGTTCCCTGACAGCTGTGTATATAGAAGGCCGTGCCCTCCGTCAGGCCGCAGACCCCTCTGTACTGAGAGACCTTATCACATGTACACACCAGAGGGGAGGGGGGTGGAGCATTCCCAGAGCCCGGCATGGTAATTACAGCCCCTGTGGAGGGGGATGGAGGGGGATGGGGGAGTAGGGGAGTTAGTCAGACCACACTGATGAGAAAAAAACTGCAATCACACTGCAGAAAGAAGGGAAACATTGTAAAACAGTTTCTGCAACTAAGTTCATGCAGTGCTGTGGATTCTCATATTCTGTGCCTGTGAAGTGCACTGTTTGGACTGTTTAGGTTTTTCTTTTTTTTTTAACTTATTTTTTATTAATCAAAAACAGTCAATATACACAATCAGTAATCATACATAATAAAGATGCGTTATTGCAAAAAAAAAAAAAAAAAAAAAAATGTTTAGGTTTTTCTGGGAAAGCGCATTCATGTAAGTTGAAGCGGTCTGTCAAAGTGCAATCAAATTTATACCCCTTAAACATGCATAGAGATGCGTAGCGTCGTTTTTATTCAAAACAGCTTTGTGATTTTGGCCCACAGTCATAGGCTAGATTGAGCAGTCTTTGATTGTGAGAGCATTAGGTCAGCTATGGTCAGCTCTCTTTGCGTAAAATGGGTGTGACATGCACGCAGATAAGGAAGAGATAAGCAAGAGAGGGACACACAGTCTTGTAGATTGATTGGGGTTTGTGAGTGAAATGCAGAGTGATGATTTATTGTTTCCCTCTTGGTTTCTGCAGCAGAAGGAAGTGCTGTGGATTGGTCAGCTAGATTTGGGTTTGGGTCCAGAAGGTTGTAGGTTTAAGTCCTTGGTGAGCCAGAGTTGTTTAAACCATCGATCCACGCTCTTTACCAGACTTGCTTCAGTAGAAACGCAGCTGTGCAAATGGAAAACGTGTATAAATGTGATCTATGTAGGTCGCGTGTGCTGTGCAAATAAACACAAAATGCAGCTGAAAGATTGAAGGCTCATGTCCATATTTGGGGAGCAGGATTTGTAGCTCCACCCAGCCCCCCCACCTCTCCGTTTTCAACCAAGCATTTTGCAAAAGGCGGTAATGCATTAGGCTTGTCTCACTGCAACATGCTCTGGTGCTACACATGCATGAAATCTTTTGTGGTGAACAGATGCCTCTCCCTGATGTCGTCTGAGCAGCGCTCATACGGCTCATGCTCATGTAGGGTGCTGAGAGTGGTGTATCGAGGGAACCCTGGCTGGCATAGCCATCCCTACCAATTCGTTCTGCTGCCACGGATGGGTTTGAACCGGTGCTGTAGGGCTCAGCCCCACACTCGGAAAAAGCACATTACAAGTCTAATCCACTCAATCCCAGTCTTGGTTACATGGGCATGTGCACACTTGGTTAGTATCAGACTTAGTTACACAGGCACACACACACACACACACACACACACACACACACACACACACACACACACACACACTTACACACACAGACACAAACTCCCCAGAAAAACAAACACATTCATTCACCAACACACACACAGAAACACACACACATTCACACACACACACACACACACACACACACACACACACTCCCCAGATAAACACACACACTCGCTCATCAGTCTAACACACACACACAGAGCAGGGAGAAAGGGCATGTGCCGTAACTCACACCGAGTTTGTTTATAAGGCCGAACAGTCACTGCCAGGCTGATAATGTGCCCTGCGCTTTGGCCCCGCTGACTGATGACCTGGCTGTCAGCTTTCCCAGCCTGCACACGGTGCTCAGGAGCGGGTAATTAATCTAATGAAGCCGTTAGACGGAGAGACCTACATACGCACTGCAGTCTGGGGGCGGGGGGCGCGCCACCGACAACGACTGAGCGTCTTTGTGTGTGAAGGGGTCAGATGGGGGGTGGGGAGGGGATTAATAGGATAGAAGTTAAGGGTATGTTGGCCTGTGTTATTTTTAGAGTTCTGACTCCCATCTTGTGTGTTGGTAAATGAATACTTTTTCTGAGAGCAGGATTACAGCAGGACTTATGCAGGCCTGAAGAATGCTCGATTTCTACCTTGGTGTGGTTTGCCCCAGCACTGTGTTCTTTAAAAAAAAGCCCTCCCAGCTGACTGAACTGAGCCAGACATTTAACACGCAAAAGATTATAACATGCTTGTATACTGTGTTGCACATTGTTGTCCTCGGACTATACTGTCTAAATTGTCTGATGGTGTCAGCCTGTACTGTTGAGCAAACTGCTGATGGGAACCACTGATCTCTGCAGTACAGTGCAGATCACTGTACTGCATTGTACAGAGTGCAGATCATTATACAGTATTGTACACAGTTTTGTGTGTGTACTGTATTGTAGTGTTGTATTGCACTGATATCTGGTGTATGTTTAACGCCCATGAGTTCTGTTGTTTCTCACATTGTCTCAAAGTTAGTTTATGCAAACATTAAATGAAGCTGCTCTCTCCATTCTGATGGCAGCCATGTTATGATTGGCTGTGGCTGTAGTTCTTCAGTAGTGTGTGTTTAAATAATACAGCTATAAGAATAGCCTCACTTGTGAACCACATATTAGTCCTGCTTCAACCAACATACTTACCATACAGTTGGGGGCATAACTGAGATAAATATATGTGGCACACTGGGAGAAGTGCTGCTTGTAGCTTTATCACATACGTAGTGAGAAATGCCCACTGCATTCTGACTGAGCGGCTGAACCACCTGCATCCTCTGATTGCTTGTCTGTTGCGCATACATTATCTCAGTTTGGAGCATAGTTGTAACCAGAGGTTAGGGGCGCACTAGACGAAAAAGGAAGTGAGAGAAAGAACAGGCTCATACCGTTTGCGAGGAAGGAAATGGCAGGATGAGTCTATGGCTACAGGAATAGACAAAGTTTTGTGCATGCCAGTGCAGCTCACACCCTGTTTGACTGAAACCAGTCTCCCTTTTTGCTTATTGTTTCACTTGTTTATTCTAGAACATTCCTATGAATGTCCTTGTGGCTAAATTGAGTCAGCTATAATGCTGTTGGTGAAAGATTCATGAGAAGCTGGTTAGGATCATCTAATCCTTGTTGAAAAAATTAAAATAGGATTTAAAAGGAGAAAATATTTTCTGCATTCTTTTTTCCATAAATTACTTTCTTTTTTGACAATTTCTGTTGTACGCCGTCAAACAAAATTCGCATACAGTGTTAACGAAGTTGTTTACTTGTCAGTGTCCATTATGATGACCTCTTTCTTTTTATACTTAGTCAAAACCACAGTGTCATTTCTTTCCTTTATGTGTCTCTGCTTGTTCCTCTGCGTCTCTCATGCACACCAAACACGCTGCTGAGAATGGGCCAATGCAGTGGTCTAGCTATGTGGCTGTGTGGCAGCCAATTTTTCTGTGAATGCATTTGGAAAACTCCCAATAAGATGAATATATCGAGTATCAAACAGGAAAGAATATCACAACCATTACCTAAAAAATGCTGGATAGAGCATGTGTGAAGAAATTTAGAGAAATTTAGATGTTTTGATCATTAACTAAGATGGTTGTTATTTGTACTGTGACCTAATTTTATGTAGGGTAAGAGTTTTTGTTGAACTGGTTTAACATTGTTCCCTCATTGGTCTGGTTTATTTTTGGGTGTTGGTTATACTCCCTAAGTGTTACCAGGTAGTACCAGTATAAACACTAATATTTGCACTAAACATAAAGTTTGACACTGACTTGTCTTGACATTACATTACATTAAATTATATTCATTTAGACACTCTTATCCAGAGCGACCTCCAGCACAAAAGAACAGAAGTGTATCCATTCAAGTTGAATGAGCAACAATGTCAGACCAGGCTAACAACACTCCCAGACCAGTGAGTGTAACACTATTCAAGCCTTAACTTGTGCAACCTGACTAGACAAGGGAAACCTACATACAGCCTACCATACATTACAGTCACTAGATCATAGAATCCAAAACACGTCACAACACAACGTGAAAAAAACAGCAAGTAAGCCTTTACTGTCTGCCTAGACATGGCCTTGACCTTTCACCTCTTATCAGCAAGAGCATTTAAAGGCAGGAATCTCTGACAGGAATGCTCAGTTTCAGTCATGAAATTTGATTAACAATGCTGCAGAAGAGCCATCATGCTAATTTGGCATGATTCACAAATTAAGCGTAAGTGGATGTTTTAAAATATTTAAAAGGCAGCCTGCATTCGTATGATGTGTTTATCCATTTAAACTAAAATGAAGTACCAAGTCTATGCCTGTTAACATTACTGAATTTATTATGTGTAACATACGACTACAAAAATTGTAATCCTACTTTGGGACAGGGAAGAAGATAAGAGGTATGAATCTGAGGGGGGAAAAAAAGACCACAGAGGAATATGTTCCAGAATTTATGTTGAACAGACAGTGAAAGGAAATGTCATTTTCTGTCTTGGTTATTTTTTTTTATTATGAAATTGATATGACGTGGCTCTAAATGAAAGCTTAATTATTTAGTAAAAAGCCTGACTGCTCACACATGAGCGGTTCATCTGTGGCCTAGATACGGTGGACTGAGATGAGTCCTGAGGCGTTGGTCCTTTATATATTTATTGTGTGTAAATGGCGAGAGATTGTGTAGATTTGGGGCATGTTGTGTTGTTTTGATGTGTTGAGAGATTGTATGGCTTTGAAAGGTGCTGTGTTTGTGTCTGGCAGCAGAAGGTCAGTGACAGTGTGAAGGATATGTCTGTGTTGTGTACTGGGAGATGGAAGCTATTCACTGTGAATGGCTGTACTGAGGTATTGTGCTGAGTTGTGTGTGTGTGTTTATGGCGCATTACAGTGAGGGTGATAGGTGGTTTTGAAGGGAGGGGTGGGTGTGTGCATGTTATGCTAGACTGAGGGTTTGTGGGCCATTGGGGATTGGCGTTTTTGTGAGTGTTTGAGTCGGCCTGTATGGTATGTGTATGCATACATTTGTGTGTTTATGTGTGTGCGCCTCCACGTGTGTGATTGTGTGTCCGTGTGCATTAGCCTGTGCGTGTGTGTATATGTGAGTGTAGGTTTGTTTGTGTGTCTGTGTGTATGATTGTATTTGTGTGTATGTATGAGTGTATGTTTGTGTGTCTTTCTGCATGTGCACATGTATGTATGTCTGTGTGTGTATGTGTGTGTGTCTGAGTCTGTGTGTGTGTGTGCATGTGCGCGTGTGCTCTTATGGTAGTGGCTCAGTCTGAGAGCCCCCGCACAGAGGACTCTCCTCACTGTGAGGCTGTTGGCCGTTTGATGTGGGGCACCTGCCATATGCTCCTCAAGCCAGCTCCAAACAAAAGGCCCCGGGAGCAGCGGGGTACTGCCTTTCCACAGGAGGGGGGGGGAGGGCGGGGGCTGCTGGCCTGCTCAGACAGCAGAGAGCGGAGGCCTGGGAAGGCTCACAGCCACCCAGCACCACACCGACTCAACTTACGGCAGTCTGACGTACGCCCACAGGCAGTGCAGTGAGACGGCCCTGTCAGCCCCACATTGATTTTTTTGAGGATTCTCAGGCTATAGTTGTGGGATTGTTTTCTTTCCCCCGGCAGGCTGGGGGTTTGTGATTTCATGGCGTGTGTGAGGAAACTGCGAATAGGCTCTCCCCAGTGCCTGATCCTAACCACCTGTCGTTTTTACAGGACTTGAACATTCTGGTGATTTCACAACAATGATATTGCAGTTTGCTTTTTACGTTTTGTCGCTTAGTGAATGCTCTCATCCAGAGCGTAATAATGTAGTGTAATGTAAAATGACAATGTAATGAGGGAGTTACAAAACAAGTTTATTGAATATTCACGCAAACAACAGCACATACAGATGCCAACAGACCACACTGGAATATGTGTCAGTCCACAACACAGTACTGTATTAACTGATGCCACGTTAGAGAACCCTGTGATGTTCCAGGGAAGTAATGGCAGAGAAAATGCCTCCTTTGTCTCGGGAACGTCTGCTGCTGGTCCCGTCTGGGAGACAGCTAAACAGGCTGGGAGGAAAGCGTAAAGACGTTTAAACGGGCTGGAGGAAAGCTCTCGTAAAAAGTTCTCCTCTGAGGGGTCTGGAGAAGGAGGAAGCGGAGATTTTGGAGGCAGGCTGGCTGCTGATGTTTTGCCCCTGTGGAACAGGGCTCGTTGGGGGAGGGAGGGCTGTATTTAAACACTCAGCAGGTTGTCCCGATATGCAGATTAGCGGGCCTGAAGGCCCCCTCACAGGGGGTTGATGATAATGCAAGGAAATTAATTCGGTTTAGACAATTAAAAAATGCGCAGTACGCAGTGTAGATTTAAGTGATGATTGCTGCTCTTTTTTTCCTTTAAATCTGTTCTGATGAAAACTTTGAAGGATTTAAATAATTTAATTTGGCAATTTAATTGCACTTTATTGCCTTTTCTTCATAAATGACTATTTATAACAGCTCATTGGGGCATTCTCTTTGGGGGGGAGTGTAGCAGTGTAATTCAAATCAATGAAACTGAAAGGGGAAAGACTAAGTCCAAGCAATCAGAAGAGTGAGTTTTTGTGTGGTTTCAAGGCCTGGGTTGAGGGAAGGACCTGCTGGGATGTTATAGGGGGATTAGTATTCCCTGCCTGGCCCATTGTAAAGACCTCCACCCTTGGGGACGCTGTCACACCCCGGGCTTCTGATCTGGGGGTGCCCTCGAGAGGGGCCCTGTCTGAGCACCCAGGCATGAGCTCCTCGGGTCAGAGGTCAGGGGGGGCGTTATTCGGGGAGGGGGCGTGTGCATTCGGGTGTGGCCGGACATTCTGCTCTCAGGAAAAAGTGGTGGGGGGGGCAACAGGGTTCAGGGAGGGGATTTAGCTGTGACCAATTTAACACCTCCAGTAAAAGGAAGGCAGGGAGATGAAAGGAATTTAGAGACAGAACAGGAAGTCGTCCCCCCCACGCCCCTGCCTGCATTGCTTATTTTTTCTCATGCGGGGATAAAAAAAAATACGGCTAAATCAAAATAAGAGTATGTTTTCTTACAGTGATTTCCAATGGAGTTGTTCTGTCATCACAGCCATTTTTAGGCCTGTGATTCAGCTTTCCAGAATATGAGTGAGTAGAAGTCAGTGAAGTTATTAAAAAAATAGAAGTGTGTGTGTTTATGTATGTGCATGCATCCACACGTCTGTCTGTATAGTAACCGCGTGTTGGCATGCGTGTGTGTGAGGGTATCAATTGGTGCATGCTTTATGAGAAGCCTGACTGCACACCTGGAAGGTGTGTCTCTCTGTCCTTATGTCCCTTTGACCTCTATGACCCCTTGATCGCCACGGGCGACTGAACCAGCCTCCCTCGTCAGCACGGAGGTGTGGTATGGAATGCACATGCTGAGGGTTGCACTTGGATACGCATGCAGGTACTGCATCCGCCTGTACCCTGCATTCCAGGTGAACTCTAGAGAAGAATGTGGAGCACCCCCCCACCCCAGGCTGGTCCCCACCCTGTGCATTCTCCCTTGTTCTCTCTCTCTCTCGCACACAGGCGGCACACACAAGCACGTGCCCGCCCTTCACGAGCTCCGAGCGTTTCATCTCTGTAGTCTTCACAGTTGCATGACAGCAGAGTTTCTTGTGACCATTGACCCCAAACGCTTATCAGTCATTTGCTTGGCGGGTGCCTTACTTCGAGGCTGATTATAGATCCTACAGGTTACGTTTATAGGTTTGTTTGTGTTTATATGTTCTGATGCTGGTTATGGAGGATGCATTGAAGTGCATTGCGCAAGGGCTCACTAGCCCAACTCTATAAGTATAATATGTGTCTGACTGCCATTCATTTGCTGTGTGGCTTTGAAGTTTTAGGAAGCCGAGTTTCCTGGATTCCGGCAATAGCGTCGCAGAAGTGTGTAGTTGCGTATGTTTTTTAATGTTGGTGGTGTAGTAAAGGTCCATTCTCAATGATCCTACTGCGCCCACTCTCTCTAGGATCAAAGAGCTACCATTGCCGGACTCAGTCAGTTACTGCTGTGTGAATGAACTGGGAGATATTGCTGGGCTTCCTGCCCACTGGCTCTGGTTTTCACCCAGTATGGGTTCACTCAGACTGGTTCATGATTGGCCCAGGATCAGACAGGCTGCCTCCTGATTGGCCCAGATCTGGGCAGGCTGATCCCTGATTGCCTCTTACACTGAACCTGTGCTGCTGTGTAGCTGTAGATCAAGCCCTCTGATCCTTATTGCCTGGCTGCTGGTCTGTTGCGAGGCCCCTGGTTTATGGAGGGCTGTAATGTCCACGTTAAAGACCTGCACACCTGCTGCGGAACTGCACGCATCAGCTAACATGAGCTGAGAGAGAGAGAGAGAGAGAGAGAGAGGAAACATGTCCTAACCACCCTGCCTTTCCTTTTCTCTCTCTCTCGCACAAAGAGGTGAGGTGTGACCGTGCTAATCTCCTCACTGCGGGGCTGTTTTTGGATGTCGAAAAGCCGCACCAGCACATACTCATCCGTCCTGGATAACAACCTCCTCCCAGCATGCTGCTCAGCTCTTTAGACATCCTTACATCAAATGTGCCGGCTACGAAATGCTGGCTTTGTTCACTAACCCCCCTCAAGTGCCCCTATTCACATCAGTGACCGTCCCTTTAAAATGCTAGCACGGACCATTTCACATTGCGCGAGGCAAAAAGCCATGAAATTTCCTCTAACTGGTTGTGAGTCTTTGCACCCTGCGTGGGGTAAATAATGGGTGACATGAGCAAAAAATAAAAACAAGAGTGAGGAAAATGCTTGTCAAAAATGATCATTAAAGCGTTAGAAAATCAGGATTGGGGCGCGCTATATCCTTACCACATGAGAGTCAGAAAAAGAATCTTTGCTAATAGGGTTTTTGTGTGGAGTGCCATGACTGGCTAATATGACTGGGCTGTGTTACACATAGTTACAATTTGTGCAGATCTGTTTACGGCAAAAGAGTGCCAGCAATTTTTGACGCTCAGTGCTTATGCAATTGCTGAGAAATTGCTGGTCATAGAATGCCTGCATCGGTTTTTACTTTCATTCACAGCAAAAAGATGCCGGCACATGGATGGAAAAGTACTGACCTTTTCGTGAAAGGTGGTCCAGTGTGAATAGGGTTAGTTTTTCCCCTGAAGGAACCACGATTATGCCCAAAGCAGAAAGAGTCAGGTGTCATTTGTGAGGCTGGTTTCATTCACAGCACTTGATTTTGGTGAAGGCTAGTATACTGTGGATTTTTTTGTGAAAGCTAAGTCTGACTTTAATATGTGAAGGAAAGAATATGTCCACGATAGTATATATACATACACACGCATGCTGTGTGGTCTTTATCAGTAATTTCTGGTGAACACTGCGCAGAACAGTTATTTAAGCATGTCAAGAGCTGATTCAGCGTGTAATGAACTTCAAGTGCACTGTTATCACAAAAAATTGTAAACAAAACAAAAATGAAGTTCAAAATCAGAGACCGTCTGATGATGTGTGAGTATGAAAGTAGCATTATGACTGAAACATGAATATTGTAATTCTGCCTCTCTGCCTCAGAATGGTCTCTGTGTATTCCTCACTCTGTCCTCTGGAGCCAGAACGTAGGTCTGCTTTAAAATGTCATCCTTATTCATCGACACCCCTGGTGGTGCCCCTCGCACTTGAAGCCACACCCCCTCCTCCCAGGCTTCAGTACCCAGAATCCTCCAGGGCAGAAGGCATTTTTCCATCCCTGGTGACTTACCCATTTACATTTTGACATGTACCCCCCAGCTAAGAAGGAAGCCTCTTATCCAGAGCAGCTCACAGAGCAAGAGTACAAAAGTGCATCTGATAATGACACGTGAACAACGGCACACACAGGAAAAGACAGACTAAATCTAAACATGTGTCAGTCTGTCTCACAGTGCTGAAACAACAAGTGGCATTGTAAATACAGACCTGCTACAGTACATTTCAACAAGTGCAATAGTACCCTGCACTGACACAACAGATAAGAAAAGATTTCAGTTATGATTAGCTAGGGGAGCTGAGATCATGTTCAAGTGTCTTCATGTTGCATCTCTGGTGTCTGCACCAGTTGAATTGCATTGCAAACATCAGGAGACATAAGAACCATTTGCTTTTGTGATGTGAATGTGTGACTGTGTTAGAGAGTGACTGGGAAAAAGCCACATAAATCATCTGATCCTGAGCTGCACAGCTTGAGAAGTCTCAGTTTCCAGTAGTCCCAGAGTCCCCGTTTCATAACCATCAGGCAGCGCCTGGGGTTTATGGAGTCAGGTGATTAATGTGCATTTCCAGGGATTTGTGTACCTGCCACAGAAGCATGATGGCCAACTGTCGTTTGGGCTCGGTGTGTTTTTATTTTTCCTTTACTCTCTGGATCGCGAGCTCTGTGCTTTTCCGAAAGTGTGTGCATGGGGATCGCAGTGCGGCGGTGCTGACACGGCTTCCCCCCGCCTCTGCGCCTCGGCCCGAGCCGATGGAGGAAGAGGGAGGAGGAGGAGGTGTCAAGTCAAAGTGGCTCTCCGAAATGACAATGGCTCCATTGTTCACAGTTCCTGCCCTCTAGGCTTCTGTGCTTGCTTCCTGCCTGGCGACCTCCCTCTCGGTCTTATTCCCCTCTCTCTCTCTCTCTCTCTCTCTCTCTCTCTCTCTCTCTCTCTCTCTCTCTCTCTCTCTCTCTCGCTCTCTCCCTATCTGTCTGTCCCACTCTTACTCTCCCTCCCTCTCTCATTCTCATCACACACTCTCCCCTTCTATTTACTGTGCAGAAAAAGATCCCTTTGGGGGTCTTCTGCTACATAAAGCAAATTCTGTATCTCATCCGAAGGGGTTTTCTGTATATTGTTTGATCTACCATGGAATGACCAAATGGTAATCGTAGTGTTTGGGTTACATTGGTATGGAAAAACTAAAAGTCACAAGTCACAGAAAGAGATTGACAAATCTTCAACGCGTAGTGTTATTTCATTATTTACATTTAATACAAATCATACAAGACATCCAGGTATTTAACATGAATTTCACACCTATTATAGTGTTCTGTAAGCTGATCTGAGGTTTCTTGTTTCCTTCTCACTCCTGTGTTATCTGGCCTCTGTAAGCTGCTGTTATCTAGAGTCTGTCTGTCTGTGTCTGTCTGTTTCATTAAAGGGAATTTTTCAATATGTCTGTTTAAACATATCTTGATTCCTTGTATGCCTTATTTATTCACCTGTAAAAGTTAGTTGTGTATATATAGAGCTATAAGAAATAATAACTTCAAAGTTATGCCGAGGATCTGGTCTCTCCTGAGCAAGACCAGTCCTGACCAATCATGTTCCACTGTCCACACTGACATCACAGCTTCTCTTGCCTCATTATGACATCAAAGGACTGCAGAAGCTGCATCCATGGAGGGTTCCTGTTGGTGTCTAAAATGGCATTGATTTATTAACAGCACTTCAGACTACAACTGCAGGATTTTCCACTGCTTTTGCCTGCAGTGACAGTTAGTGCAGTAGCGCTTCCCTTTGCAAGCTATTTCAGTACATGCCCAGCTCTTCTCAGTATTAAAGTGTCTTTTGTGCTGAAAACCTGTTGTGATGATGTAAGCAGGAAGTATAAGGTTGCTGTGTTGGTGAAGCTGGTTTAGGAATTTGGGTGGAATAAAGAGTAATGTCTTGTTGTCTGTATGTAATGTGTCCTTTCTCTCCCAGGTAAGTTTGAGGAGAAGGAGGACCGTGTGCCCAAGCTGGAGCAGCTGAACGCTCTGGGCTTCATGTGCAGCCTGAACCTGGTGCTCAGCAAGCGCGACCTGATTCGGATGGAGCTGCTGCTGCTGGAAACCTTCGGCTGGAACCTGTGCATGCCCACGCCCGCCCACTTCATCGACTACTACCTCCATGCCTCTGTGCACGAGAGCGACCGCCACAACGGCTGGCCCCTCCCCTCCCTCTCCAAGACCAAAGCCTTCGTGGACAAGTACACGCACTACTTCCTGGAGGTGTCCCTACAGGGTGAGTCAGTCGCTATGGGGGGAGGGGACAGGCCTCCAGGGGAGAGAGGGGAGGGGGTAGGGAGGAAACGGGAGGTGCTAGAGGAGTTAAAGGAGGGAGGAGGAGAAAAAGAAGGGGAGTGGTAAGGACATGTTGGGAGGAGCCATGAGAGAAAGGGAGGAAAAGGGGAGGGGCAGGGAGGTGGAGATAGAAGAGGCGATGAGACCATAGAGAGAATGGGGGGATGCAGTGGAAGAGAGAGGCAGTGTAGCATAGTGGTTAAGGAGCAGGACTCGTGACCAAAACGTTGCTGGTTCGATTCCCCACTGGGGCACTGCTGCTGTACCCTTGGGCAAGGTACTTAACCCACAATTGCCTCAGATAAAATATCCAGCTGTATAAGTGGATAACATTGTAAGTCGCTCTGGACAAGAGTGTCTGCCAAATGCCAATAATGTAATGTAATGTAAGAGAGAGGGGAGGAGACCATAGAGGGAATGGGGGGATGGAGTGGAAGAGGGTGGGTGTGGGATGGGAGGAGCATGGAGGCGAGGGTGGAATAGCTCCAGGAGGAGACCATCAACACAAATTCTATTCGGGTTCTAAAGGCCTTTGCCTTCAGGCCTTCTTGATGGCTATCCATTAATCAGAGAGATGAGATGGGTCAGTGTGTTTGTGCCTGGTAGTTCGTATGGCAGTGTGTATACTTGCCTTCCCTTAGTTTCTGGGCTATCTAGTCAGGTTAGCGCAAGTTAACTTGTGGTAGGGCTTTAATAGTGTTATGCTCACAGTCGCTGGTCTGGGAGTGTTGTTAGCCTAGTCTGACACTATTGCTCATTTAACTTGAATGGATACACTTCTGGAATTCCCCCTGGATGAGAGCGCCTCCTAAATGGATTTAATGTAATGTAATGCCTGAGAGGTGCCGGTCCGTCACTCACGTGTCTCTGTGTCTGTGCGTCCCAGACCACGCCTTCCTGAGTTTCCGGCCCTCCCAGGTGGCGGCGGGCTGCATCGCGGCGTCCCGGATCTGCCTGCAGATCTCCCCCAGCTGGAGTGTGGGCCTGCAGCTGCTGACCGGCTATACCTGGGAACACCTGTCCCAGTGCATCCAGCTCATGCTGCTGTAAGAGCCCTCTGAACCTCATGACTCTGTTCAAATGGGTTACAGTGAAATGCTGACTCTAACTTGAGGGTGTTTTATTTCTTCTTTCCTCATGTTTTCCATATTTTTATTATATTTTTATTGTATTTATTTTTATTGTTATTTTTTGTAGGGCCCATGACAATGATGTGAAAGAGGCCAACAAGACTAAATCCAGCCCTCAGTCCAGCCAGGGGTTGCTGAGGGCCCAGGGCCAGGGTTTGCCCCCTTCCTTGTCTTCCTCCTCCTCTTCATCACAACAGCTTCTCTTCCAGGCAGAAGGTCCCACACACCTCTCCCAGCGCTCAGCACCCGTGTCCCAGCTGCACGTGCTAGGCGACTCCCAGGCTTTGGGGCCTGCGGTGTCTCAGGACTACCTCCAGCCCCATGCGGCAGGACTGCTGTCGGGTCCGGCGGCAGGGGGCTCCTTTCACTCGTACCCGGGCCTGGCGTCCGGCCTGCGCTCACTGCCCGTCCAGGGGCCGATCTCCATGCAGGTGGCCGTCTCGGCGGAGCCCCGGCACTGCCTGGGTGCGGCGTACGGGGCCGGCTTCCTGGCCTCGCACCACGGCTTCGCCACGGGCTGCTTTGACAGGTGACGCCAGGCGAGGGAGGACAGAGACAAACCGAAGCACCCTGTCTCCCGTCCCTCCCCCGGCACCCCCACCCCCTGCCGTCCGCCCCGCTCCGCCCTCCCTCTGCCCGAGACACCGGAAACGAAAATGCAAATCCAATAACAAGAACCCTGACGCAGATCCTGTGGAGGTGATCGTATTGACGTAGACGCAGAAGACGCTATCCATAAGGATATGTGACTATTTTAATTGCTAAAGCGAAAAAAAAACAAGTCCTCACCACTGCCACCCCCCTTTTTTAAAGCAGAGTTCTATTTTTGATATTTTGGGTTGCATGTGTTTTTTACTACTGTTTGTGAGGGGTATTTTGAGCACATTCTGCCTTTCCCTGCTCCAGGAAGAGGAAGTGGGACACTGGAGGTAGCCTCTGTCATCCTTCTGCAGGAGACACTCTGATTTTATCCACTCAGAGGGAAGGAGTCACTGTCAATATTCTTTCCCTTGACCTATGTGTGGAATGTTCCATCACAGATATTCTATTATGACCAGATATTCAGCTCCAGTGTTCCTTCTGTCCTCCATCTTGGAGGTTCCAGTTGGTAACAGGAGTTTCCAGTGCTGTCTGTTTTCAGTGTTGCCTATGGATGTTCTGTTTTAGACCTTGTCCCTTCAAAAATGTTCATAACTAGCCAGCAAATCAGAACACCTATAGCTTCAACAATGGCAGAATTTTCAACGTGGTGTGCGTTGGACTGACTATCTGGTCCATATATTTAAAAATCTCTGGTTTCACGGTCTTTGAGCTCTGGTTGGTCTGCTGCAAGAGCGTGAGATGTTTGACTCCTCTTTCTTTTGTGATGACCTTCTCTCCATCACCTCCCTGTGTGCTCCTGTGTGAATTCCTGAGATTCGGATGCCTCGAACACATCCTCCTTCTGCAAGGAGGTTCTGACTCAATGCAATGCAAGGCCTTAAGTACTGTGAAAAAGATCTGTTATTTTAACCAGCGAAAGGTCTCCAGATTGTGACTGAAGGCCTTTTTTCCCCTCCTGGAGGCCTCTCCTGTTTCCACTGCTGCTGCCTTATACAAACTAGTGAGGTTCATAACTGTGAGACTTGTTTCCTGTGATATTGTTTACATGAACCACATTGTATCAGGGACAAACTGATTACTTGAAGTTGATGCCATTGATCTGTAGCTGTTATTTATGATTATTCCTTTTAGTATGTTTTATATTCATCTGCAAGCTTTGGATCCTTTTGTGATATGTAAACACTGTTTGTATAAAGTAGGGGGTGGGATGTTCTGGTTTCTGGTCATTATTCAGTCTAAGGCTCAT
Source organism: Megalops atlanticus (assembly GCA_019176425.1). Classification (NCBI taxonomy): domain Eukaryota; kingdom Metazoa; phylum Chordata; class Actinopteri; order Elopiformes; family Megalopidae; genus Megalops; species Megalops atlanticus. Next base: position 43,301,944 of record CM032877.1, read on the forward strand.
GAGCCTAGAGGAAGGGCCTGCAATAACCCTTTTGGACCTTCAGGTGGTGCTGGGAGCAATAGGAAAGTGGATAACCCAGGACACATGTGGCTCTAACCCTTACCTCTAGGAATGTATACCCTGATGGGAATACAGTGTGATTCTTAGTTTTGGCTTCAGGCTGCAGAAGAAAGAAATTAAACCGTCAGCGCTTTATCTCCCACCTACAGATTTTCAGCACCCAGAGTGTCGACACTGACCATTTCTGTCAGAATCCAAACATGCCCCCAAAGGCCCTCTGTCTTTTCATGCCTGTCACATGATAGCAGAACTGGGTTCCCACGGTCCTGAAAATCCTTGATATTCTCATCCTGGAGTCATGGAGAATGGTTAAATAAGGTTAAATATTCACCCCATTCTGCCCTTCAGAGTATAGAATTGTTCAAATCTTTAAAAAGGCGAATTCTTACCTTATTTACAGTAAGCCAAATTAGTCAATGTTTGATTTTGTTTCCTTGGTCAGCATGTAGATACTGCTAACAGATTGGCTAGCACCCAACTTGTACAGTAAGCCCACTATCAAAAGTCATTAGTGATGGATATTAAATGCCAAAAGCATCTGTAAAGTCAGACACAAAATATTTAGTAAGTAATGTTTCTCAAAAAGTAATGCCATTTTCATAACAGCCAGGTTTCACAGGAACATGCTGCAGAAAAAACCCTAATTATTCTTGAAAATTGCATGTTTGTCCCAAATGAGTCTTTGCAACAAAGCATCATGGAAAATGGACTTGCTGCATAATCTATGAAAGCCCTCTTGCTGAGTGGCAACAGTGCTCTTAAACGGTGTTGGTGCCTCTATTCCTGGATCAGGCATTCTGGTCTGCTGTAGAACTGGGTCCAGAGGTCAGTGGCTGGTGGTGTAGTAACGAGATAAAAACACAGCCTTAGCCTGTTAAGGTACTACCGAAGCCTTGGAAACGCTCTCACTGAGGTGCCTCTGAGAATGTGAACTGAGTGGATGACAAGCTTCTGTCAATCTATGGCCAGACGTCCGTCGTTTCAAAGATGAGAAAGGCCTCCAGAGATGAGCCCTCATTCCCTGAGGCCTGCTTCAGTACTCTGCCACGGCCAACAGGAAGTTCAGAATTCTAGAGTCTTCCTGCTGTGCTCACATTGGTAGCTCAAATTACAGTTCAGCTTTTTTAAATGTAGTAGTATGCCGGCCTGTTACCTGAGGCCTACCTCACAGTAACCTGGCAGACCTTCTTCGAGGACAGCACCCGCATCCAGGACAGAGGTAAATACAGTGAAAGATGACCAGTTACAGTCCAGCTAGCTGATGTTAAGTGCTGACCGTGGTTTACGGAGCATAGATAAGCTCCCAGCAGGTCTCACTGTCAATGTGTATGACTTAAACAGGCAGTCTGCTTCACTTCTTGATGCTTGATGACAGTCCCACCAGAGGCACCAGTCAGCAAGCAAAGAATTCACCCTCCGGTGCTCCAGAGCTTTGAACTACCTCAGATGACAGATACTCTGTTTATTATGACCAGATATTCAGCTCCTGCCTTCCTTCTGTCTTCTGTCTAGGATGTCCTGGTTGGTAACTGGTTTCTTGTGCCATCTGTGATTATATGCTCACTAAGCATGTTCTGTTTTAGACTACACCACTGCAAGACTATTCATATCGACCAGATAGTCCATAACACTTACAGCGTCAACAAAGGCAGAGAGAGAACTTTCAGTGGGCAGCCCACTGAGCTGATAATCTGGTCAAGGTAAATTGAACATCTGTGGTCAAATTACTCACTGGATTGTATGAACTCTTAATTGTATGTAATCTCAATATTTTTATTAGACCATTTAATGTCTCCAGATCTACCCTCCCTCCCATGTTTTGTTTAAAGAGGTCCAAGTATGAGTGTACAGTGTTAAACTGTAATGTATTTACTTTGTATTTAGTTGCAATTTACTGTGTTTTAGATAATTTGTGTCCATTGTTGCTTTTTTAAATGAATTTATTTTCATCTCACTGTATATATGTATTTTATTTTAAAGTTTGCGTATTCCCATTAGGATTTTTCTCATCATGTGAGGAGGCGAGTGTATTCAGCATTTCCTACAGCAAAGAAAGCTGGTGTTTGCCATTGTGTCACTGTTGGTTTTGGCCCTCACAGGAAGCCTCAGAGTGCAATATGCTGTCAGTGAAATCTCAGAACTGTAACCAATCCATTTAAACTCACTTCTATAGCCACAGCTTCCTCCCTTGTAACTTATTCTGGTCAATCAATTTTTTATGCAAAAAAACCATTCTGTTTATCTGTCTTGTTTTTACTGCTGGAGGCCAGTGAGATTTTTTTTTATGGTATTGACATTGTTGCATTTTGCAGCCATTTTGAAAACTCCTGTGTAATACCTGGACCAGCAAGAGAATCCTGGAAAAATTTGAACAGAGCAGCGGTGTCTGTTGTGAATGGATGGAGTAAACTTATCTGATGCCATTGCTTTTGTTTTCATTGGCTGCATTTGAGGGAGTCATGGTTATTTTTTGGGGGTGGGGGTGGGGAAGACCAAAGATGAGGGTCCCCTTTAAAAAGAAGAGAGCTTCAAATAAAGTGACAGAAATGCCCAAATTGAAATGGCAGTGAAATAAGCTTGTGGTAATTGTCTTTGTGCTTCTCTCAGTCACACCGATGCGTGGGCAGACTGAGCTTTGTTAGTCTGTTCTTTTAGCCACACGCATATATCCTCACACTGGAGTCCAAATGAGGACATTAACAGGACTAAGTGCCTGAAGAGGTCTCCAATCAGGGGGTGCCTGTTGCCCACACCCCCCCCACCCCCACCTCCCACCCCGCATGCATATTAGCGTGCAGCGGAGTGGAAGACAATGGCCAAGATTCTTATCCCTGCCTCTCTTCCTCCTTCTCAGTAAATAAAGCCAAGAGCATTCCACTGAGGACAACTGACAGAAAGGGAGTGAGAGAAGGAAGGATCTCTAATTTAAAAGAGGTCTAGGAAGGGAGTGAGGGGGGCCGTGTCAGTTTACAATGAGCCATAAGTTTGTCTGAGGATCACATTTTAAAATTAACATTATTTGCTTAGCAGCAACCTACATGTTATCCACTCACAGCTGACTGCATGCTGAAGCAGCTTGGTTTCGCAACCTTGCTCAAGGGGACCTTTGGGTAACAAACCCTGCTCCTCACCACTATGCTGCACCACTGCCCTTACAGACACACAAAAAAAACGGCAAGTTGTATATGAAAAAGGAAGGAGGTTACTGAGAGAGTTGGGGAGGCAAACTATGAGGAGATCCAAATAACGCACAGGAAGAGCAGGATTTCCTGTGTTGAAGAAGTTTGTCTGAGAGAGGATTTACTGTGGTTTCTTATGTAAACTCAAAAGAGATTCCACAAGCCCACAGCCACGACTACTGTACAGTACTCCACATGGGTGTTTTGGCGGGGGGGGGGATTTATGTGTTTGAAGCACTAGTTATGAAAACTCGCTGTGCCTCCATCTCTTACACAGATGACATCTGCCTTTATTAATCATCTCTGTGGTGTTCTCCTCGCTGTCCGGAGATACATACCGTGAAATTCCCTCATAGAGCCCCATTCACTGCTGTATCAAAAGTGGCTTGTGTCAATGCAGGCCAAATCCCAGTGCCCCCTTATAAATGTGGTACTTGGTGTTTTGTCTCTGTGATGCTCATCTGCATCGCTGTGCACTGGGTTGGGGCTGAAATTTAGCTGATGCACATCCAGATCAATGGCTTGTCTGTTTACATTCCGAGAAGCAATTTACTGCATTCTGAGATTGTATTGCTCCCCCCGTTGATGGTTTTCTTCATAAAATGAGTTATGCATGGAATAATTTGTTTGATTTGTCATAGATCCCAGAGACCCATGGATCCATTGAGGCCAAATTTGACACAGCGATAGATTTTCGTTGGATTATTGGAGAATGCAGACCTTTGCGCTAAGGACTCTGCAGATTTAGCATGTCACACACTAAGGGGGTAAGCTGCACTGTGTGTATTTATTCAGATGTGTAATGTTATCACAGTCACAGGGGGTGATGAGGCGGTAGGATTTAGAGAGCCAGAATGGGAAGATGGGTGGGGCCACCAGGGAAACTCTCTACTTTTCGAGATAAGTACCTGAGGGTTTTTAATGTCAACAATGAGTCAGGATATCCTTCTAACATTTAATTTGAAAGGCTGTGTTACCCATGGAAAAGCAGAACAGAGCATTAGTTTTAAACCTACTACCAGAGGGAAGACTGCCCCCTGCTGGCACACTGACACCACCTCCAGCAGCAGCCTGGATTTTCCCAGGGGCCTCCCATCCAAGCTGTATCCAAGAAAAACTTGAGAGATTAAAGCTGCAGGGTGATATTGCCTCTGGCGTGATGAACCACAATGAGATAAATGTCAATGTCATGTCAATGTACTTTCTTATCATCAACATTCTTTTTAATACAAAATAATACTTCATCAGGACTTGTTAGATAAGAATGTTTCTCAGAGGTGAGATCAAAACTCCACTACTGCTTCCCTGGTGGTGCCATTGAGTTTTTTTCCATCTTGACTGACCCATGAGCTACAGGAGAGGCCCCCTACACAAACAGGTCCATTGCAGGCCCTTAGTATTACAGTTAGTGGTTGTACCATCTAATAATTGTGAATGAAGGAGCGAATTTGCTTAAAATAGAAAAAAAAATAGATTGTGTTTAGCTATGTTGACCAGGGTATTCAACATAGCTAAACACAATCTATTTTTTTTTCTATTTTACTTTAAGATGTGAATCTAAAATAATGGATAGATACTTTAAAAACACATGAATTCTGTGAGCACGTGAAACGTCTAAAAATCCCCACATTCATTCCCACAATATCACTTAAGGAAAAAATGAACTAACCCCAGGGGGACTCATGACAGTGTGCAGAATTGGGACAAATGCTGTGTCATAACGCAAAGCAAAAAGTGCATCAACTGCAAAGAGACGCACAAAAAAGGAAAAGCAAACCAATCTTTATTGTGATCTAAAAGAGTGCATTACACAGTGGCAAAGAGCCTGACCACAGTGACGAATGGAAAAATCTAAATGAAGAATACGTCAAAAGACTCTGTTGACACAGGAAGTCCCAGCTGCCTGAAGACCAGATCCATCCACGCTCTGATCCCTGAGATCAAACAGAGGTTCAGTTTATCCTAAGTGAGACAGTGAGACATTTACTTTCCCAAAATAATACACATTCATCCTCAGTTCCTCCTGGCAGGCACGTACAAGCACCCTGGCTTCTCAGGAGAGGCACAGAGCTCCACAGTGTTGGCTGTGCTTTATGTAGCTGTGTCTTACTATCCAAAGATCAGAGGGAAACTAAAGCAATTAGTTTTAAGTAAGTGCACCCATACAAACAATTTTTTATCTATTTTAGCTCAATCAATACATTGTAAATAATATTACATTATTGCTGCTTTGGTATGTTGCAATATATTCATGCTTTGCATTAATATATTTTAAGTGTATTTGCAATATAGTCTTGAACCTAACAACATACTTCTAAATATATGTTACAATATATTTAATTTCCCTGTGGGGAATTATTGTATGTGTAACTGATAATGATCGCCTTATTTTATTTCCCCACATTTTAGTACTGTTATTATTTTATGACTTCATTCTTTTAGTTCAGGATTCAAGAGGTGAATTTCACTCTGATTCAAGGTTACAGGTCCAAATATCAAAAGGATTTCATTAACTGCATTTATGAAAGATCTACACTCAATAGTTTTTTTTTCTTGAAATGAGGCTGAAAGATTCAAATATTTTTGTTAAACACCATTTCACAGGTAAAACAGTATGGTGGAACGTTCAAATCTAATTTACACATGTGAGAACATTGAATGTGGATCTTTACTGAACGTAGTTCCTGATTAGTATTTTTTTTTCATTCCTGCATGATTGTTTTGTGTTCAAAATCTGTTGGCAGTGTGGATGTAGTATTTGTCATGCAGACATAGTGTTTTGTATTTAACTGAGTCATTCTCACTCTAATTTCAGAGAGGGGGAGGCCAGCCCTCTCGGTATGTGCGCAAGGGCTGAATTAGCTTGGGGAAAGGTCAGCACTCATTTTGACAGAGTGTACACATGGATTTAACCCTTGCTGAGATTTGCAGTTTTCACATTGTTAATCTGTAGTTTTCAGATTAATGAATGATTTGTGAATATCACCAGTAAAATATGGCCTAATGTGAAAAATACCCACCCACCCCCACACACACACACACACACACACAGTATTATGTATATTAGGCTATATTATATATACTATAATAATAATTTAGAATATAATTTTTCTCTATGGAAAAGACAAAGATACTGCTTTATGAATCAAATGTGATTGTGAAGTGCCCCCCAGTGGTGACTTTTCACCATTGCCACACTTTTATAACTGGTGACATTTTTCAGTTCGCTTTCATCTTTTTCAGAGGAATACACGCACACACCCTACGCTGATGACCTATGTAATATCAGGTCATGGAGAGAGAGGAGAAACACGCAGGCAGAGAGATTGGGTGGCACAGTAATAACACATTTATTTTCCCTTTCAGTGGCAGGTCTCAGGGGCTGCAAGCAGAGGAGTCATGGTGATTCTGCTAAATCCTCTTACTGGTTCTCTTCAGTGTCACAGTGCCCTTCACACCGCTGGCTGTGGAGCACTGAAAAGAACGGCGGGGAGTGAGAGAATTGGGAAGTGGGATATTGAATGTACAGAGTGTCTAAGAACGCTACAACACGGGCAGCAGCGTGATGTAGCGGTACAGCACAGGGCTTGAAACCAAAAGGTCGACGGTTTGATTCCCTCCTGGGGCACTGCTGTTGTGCCCATGGGCAAAGTACTTAACCCACAATTGCCACATTAAAATATCCAGCTGCATAAATGTCTAAAATTGTAAGTCACTCTGGATAAAAGCGTCTGCTAAATGACAATAATGTAATGTAATGTATAGCTGATGGCTCAGAGGTGCCATTTGGCATGGCTCATCTCCCACTCACTCACCTCAATCAGCTTGTCCCCGCAGACCTCCGCCGTGTGATGGTAGTTAGGGAAGCGTACCGTCAGTTTACCGTTCTCCATGGTGACGGTGGCCTGAGAGGGTCAGAAAGGTAGCGATTCAAAAGGGGTCCTGTTTAATGGTGTTTGGTGCAACGTGCAGTAAGCACAGTAAATAATTAACTGAAGTGAGAGAGAGACCAAGACTCAGGCCTCATTGTCCTATATAATAGTGAGTGTGTGGAAACTGGAGAGCTATGATGGGTTCCTGGGGATATGAACATTTTCCCTACTTTACATTCATTCACCCACTCATCTGAGTACTCATGTATTCCCATAGCAACACCCAGCTTGCAACCACTGGAGCAAATTTTATTGGTTACATTGCTTCTAAAGTGATGCAGGCAATCCATGCCACTGCTCCATACTGCATAATGGCCATTATTCTGTTACAGTTCAGATCACTCTGAGCTATATGACTGCACATGTAGGGCCAGTTGGCCGACTGGGCAAGAGTCTGGGGCTCTGAAATCCTTTCCACCCTCCTTCTTTCACTCTCTCTTTCTCTTCCTCACTCATATTTTCTCATGCCATCTGGGCTCTTCTTGTCCCTGTTGCCGTTGCATTAGGAAGTCAAGAATGTGTTGATGCAGTGTGGTGTAGTGGTAAAGAGCAGGGCTTGTATCCAAAAGGCTGTTGGTTCTATTCCCCACTAAGGCACTGCTGTTGTACCCTTGGGCAAGATATTTAACCCACAACTGCCTTAGTAAAGTCCATCTGTATAAATGGATATAACTGTAACCTATGTAAGTCACTCTGATAAGAGCATCTCCCAAATAACAATAGTGTAATGTATATTTAAAGTATTTTTCAATGATGTGGGCAGAGATCAGTCTGTGTGCTGCGTCTCTGCCTTGCCTCAGCCCCCAAGTGACCCCCTGAGGGTCACTGTGATCTCGGCCAAACGTTTGGCCTCTGCGTCAAAAAAAGGAAGCTGAAAACATGGGGACTGTCTGACCTTGAACTTCTTTCCTGCCATGGTCTCCATGTCACACTCCTTGTCGATGACAAACTTGTTGGTCATGGAAGTAGTGGGGTAGATCTGGGACCAGGTGAACTCATTGCCGTTCTGCACCACCTCGGTTATGATCTTGAAGTTGCGGCCCTTCTCGATGACATCATCGGGAATGCCTGGGGGAGTTTCAGGGAGTTAGATAAGTCATGTAGCTTGATGCTCTAATAAACAATAAACTTCTGGAAACTCTTTTCATGCTGACGTTGACAGTCAAATTTATCTGTATCATCTGCATCTTTCTGTATTTTGAAAATCAGTACCTCATATATGTGGCTATAACAAATAGATATACACAGTATACAGTACCAGTCAAAAGTTTGGATACTCTTCTTTCTTTATTTTTTACTATTTTCTAGATTTTAGAATAATTTCATTCATACATAGCCATCAAATTCACGATGGCATCCGGGAATGATTGGCATGTTTAACCACTGGTGAAGGATATTTAAATGAGAGCATAGTACTGATACTCACATAATTCTGTTGCCACAAAAAATATTAGATACCATTGATCAATGCTCTGTTTACGTGGGAGAAAATCATGTGTTTGTAGTTCTCAGATTTTTGTTGATACAGCGGGGAGTGGATCTCTTACCAATGAGCTTGAGGAACTTGTCGTAGTTCTCTTGGCTCTCGATCTCATACCTGCCGGAAAAAGCCATGGGGCGGGAGAGGCGGTGATGTGCAGAAGGAGAGAGAAGTGAGGGGTGAAGAGGGAGGTACAGAGAGACTTGCTCTCCCCCCTCTTTAAATAAGCAGCCTCGGTCAGGACCTCCACCCTTCTCTTATGACATCACACATGCACACAAACACACCACACAGAGCACCATTTATGGCACAAATAAACTTTTATTGGTGGCCCCACATCACCAGCAAGGCAGGGAGTTACCACTGTGAGAGTGGCAGTCCCTCACCCACTGCAAGAGTGACACAGGAGACTGCAGAGAGGGAAAGTGTCCTCTCAGGTCACATACCCATGATGCCTTTCTTCTGCACCTTTAGCCTTTTTTCTTTTATTGTATTCTATATCTACACAAAAAGCATACAATAAAAATGACATAATCACTAAATTCATATTTTGGTCTTAGTTTTCGAATTAACTTCTCTGGCAACATAGTATTGAAAGTACTTTCATTTTTCTGCACTGGTGACAGAATCTGATTGTAATAAAAACTGTGTAAGCAATGAGATAAGTGACATGTCTATAAATTTTCAAGCTTTACAGACTAAAAACATGCAGTTTGTTATAGACTGCCTCCAGTATAATTCCTCTCAACATCACTCTTACATCATTGTTACATTTTTGTCTCTAATATGGGGATAAATAACTGTCTCTACTGGCTGATGTTCATATCTACACATTTGGCAAAATATGTTGCACAGGAAAAAGTATAAACAACAAAACCATTGAATGCATTTCACTTTCTTCCTTTGCATGTTATTGCATTGATTTCCTGCAACTGAGTCCTGTAAGAGGTTGTAACTGCTTCCTGAATGCTTGTATGGAGAGACTCAGAGGTCGACAGGGTAAAGCCACTCTTGGCTCTGTAATTCTCAGTTTGGGTTCCTCTTCAGCACTGAATCTCTTGGATCCCAAGAACTCACTGTAGTACTGAAGATCAGGAGATACTATAAGGTTGGCTGAACATCAAGGTTTATGCCACTGAAAAATGAATAAGCTGTTTTAATTACTGCTGTCACTTATAGTTTTCCCCCACAGACCTATATGACAACAAAACTGGTTAACCAATGAGTATTTCTTAATATTTAATTTTTAAAATCCAAAAATACAGCACATAGGATGTCTGTACATTTTAGCCACTAATTAAAGACATGGGATTTAAGCAGTATCATTACAACATACCTAAAGGATAGATTGCACTGGCTGATGGGAAGTTTCTTTAAAGAAATCCTTATTTCCAATCCTCATTGATGAACACCCTGAACGCATTCTGGCTGGAGTCATACTCTGAAAACCATCTCCTTTTAGTAAAGGTTTCGTATAAGTAAACACAATCATTTTATTGCAAACTTTCAGGAAAGGGAACAGCGTGATGTAATGGTTCATGACCCGCAGGTGCGATTCCCAGATGAGGCACTGTCATTGTGCCCTTGAGCAAGGCACTTGTCTGAATTGCTTCAATAACTGTCCAGCTTTTTCTAGGGGTTAATATGTAAAAATGTAAACTGTAAATATGTACAAATGTAAGTTGCCTTGTATGAGGGTGTCTGCCAAGTAAATGAATACATTCAATAAATGTTTGCCAGCTGTGTTTGCCACGTACACTCCTGGGTGTATGTATGCCACATACACGCCTGGGTGTATGTTGCTTATATTTAGAGCTGCTCAGTGCCATGTGTCCTAAGGAATATGACTGAGAGAATATGAAATGATTTGAATTCTGTGGAGGGGTGACTGTACAGCTGAAAGCCAGGAGGTCACTGACCTTGAGTTCAAAGAAAAGCACAGAAATGATATGGTGTTGGGTTTATAATTGACAGTGCCTATGTACCTTTGCTTTCATCTAATGTTACACAGTTGAAGACGTGCCCGCAAACATAATCAAAACATACTGTACTTGGCATGAAATCCAATGATTGCCAAATGTTCCTCAAACTAAAAATGCCCTTGAGTGATGTGCTAAATTATTTTATTCCTTTCTCAGTGAGAGATCCCTTTTGCTTTTGGAGAATATCAGGCATTGTGAGATATAAACTTTTATGATGAGCCACAGCAAACGCCTAGTTAAAGACACCAGCAGACCTCACTGCAATCTGTATGACTAGCTCACCAACTCATGCATTAAAGAGACATGGGACACAACTCATTCATGCTGAACAATCGTAAATTGCAGTGCAAGAGTTTGAATGACTCTCCTCATTCCTCTGCCCCCAGAGCACCTCTGATTTTATTATCATCCTCTACTAATGCGTTCCTTTCTGTTGGGTGTAGCGTGTGCATGTAATTATATCTATTTGCTTTATAATATCCCATGGTTCAAATTGATAGGTTCTGTCTGCAGACAGCAGAGTATTGAAAGTCAGACCGTTGAATATTCAAGTCCCATGTTATTGTATTGTTCTGTGTTACGTTTATGTAGATTTTAACATTCATCACTAAAGCCTTTTCAGGTGTAACCAATATGTAACCTCTGCTTTCTCCAGACAATGTGCAAGTTCATCGCTGCTCTGTCCATATAAAAACAAAGGCCTAAATTTAGTCTACCTGCAGTGTGCTCCATCCATCGCATACTGAATCTGAGCAAATGCTCCATTTTCTCAAAACTTCATAATAGCATGAGCTATTTAATGTTGTTAAAATGAACTTATAAATCAATTCATACATAACATATATAATTTTAAGTATGAATTTTAAAAAATTAAACACTTGCTAGTCCTTGCTAAAATTAAGGGCACAGAACTTTGTGAAGAGATGGAATTGCAGCCCATGCATAAACCGAAACTTTTTGTCAACGGCAATTTTTTTTAAGTTTAAAAACCACAGAATCTGACACAGCAACAACAATGCATAGTTTCAGTGTGTTTTTGTGAAGTGTGGACCTCTCACCAGTGGAATACTGAGCTTCAGTTAACATTCAATACATGACAAAACATTTCACTCCTGTTACATCATATGCCCTTGATCATCATGAAAAACTTCACACAGGCAGTGTTTTACATTAATGTATTAAGGATTTGACTACATTTTCAGAGCTTCCAGTGTATCACTGTAAACTTGACTATGTAGTGCAGTACTCTTCCATCTCCTGTGTGTATTGGTGTATTGCTGCATGTCTAAGGTCGTTGACCCCGAGGGATGCTGTAGGCTTGACCTTGACTCCTCTGGCTTTATGGCTTCATACAGCTTTTTATGGGTTTATATAGTCTGCTAGCAGCCACACCAACCTGTATCCTACTCATGCCAACAACTGAAGCAGTGGGGCTGGGCTTGGTTAGTACTTGAGTGAGAATCTCCTGAGAATAACAGGTGCTGCTGGATGAGGTGCTGGTGGGCCAGTAGGGTGCAGTCTTTCAACTGGGCTGAACAAATCCAATGCTGCGGTGAAGCGATGGGGACACTGTTCTGTGTGTGAAACCTGTTGAAAGAACAGGTGCGATAACCCCAGTGCCCGGGTTATGTCCCCAGGCTGGCTCTCTACACCTTTACACCTGGTCCTTGTCACCTGATTTTACCCCTACAGCTGATTGGCTTCGCACTCCCTTGCTTCCCCTGTCCAGCTGGTCTCCCCGAGGTCATCACTGAAAATGAGAAAGTGAGTTCTCAGGTGACCTTCCTCATTAAGCTTACTTGTGACATCGCTGCCCTGTGCGTGTGAGAGGTGGGGGGTTTACACTTGCTCTTACTTCAAAAGAAATGCTGCCTTAAAGAGCACATTTCTTTCTCCTCCGTAGAAAGGCCATTCTGTTGGCAGCTCTCACATAGATGTAAAAGTCAAAGTCAGTTTTTCCTAACAGGTTGCTGCAAAGAAGTAAAAAAAAAAACGCATGTGTTGTTGGCATATGGATAAGATGAATGTTCTGTCAGAAAATAAATTTATGTTTGATAGCTCTGTCCAGTCTCTCCCTAGAGTCTCTGCTCCACCCACATTCTACAGGAACTTTGGGGTGGCAGTGTAGCCTAGTGGTAAGGAGCAGGGTGTATAACTGAAAGGTTCCTGGTTCAATTCCCTGCTGGGGCACTGGTGCTGTACCCTTGGGCAAGATACTTAACCCAGAACTGCCTCAGTAAAATCCAGCTGCATGAATCCAAAACATGTAACAATTTTAACCCGTGTCACTCTGGATAAGAACACTTGCTGAATGACAATAATATAATGTAATGCAAAGAACCTGTGGTAAAGTTAAAGCACACTTGGGCATTTACTGTAGATGGAGATCCACAGTTTTAAATGAATGTGGCACTGGCGGGCTTGCAGCAAAACAACATACATTACAACACTGTGCCACACCATACCTCCAGTCTCACTACACTGTGTTCAAGGTGTCCAAACCTTCCTGGCCTTTGCAGTAGTGTAACAGTAGAAGAAGGTGGAGCCGAAGTGACAAGCCAAAGGTTGCTGGCAGTGGGTTCAATTCCCAGCCAGGGCCTTGCTGTTAAACCCTTTGAACAAGATAGTGAACCTGAAACACTTCACTGATTATCTAGCTGCATACATGTACAATATGGAAAAAATGCCATTCTGGATGAGGACATCTGTTAAAAAGATAATAATAATGTAGTTGACTGTAGCTAATTCATTTTTCAGCGGAGGCTAAGGACTGTGGGGCTGAAAGAGATGAGGGGATCAGTACATAGATCAGTACTCCAATACAGACATTAAAAAACAAAAAGTTTTATTCTTTCTCACCAGCTTTTCACCAGAGAACATTCAACAACCCTGCAAAATGAAGACAATTTAATGCATATTCATTTCCTTTCCTGAAAGGGTGAGAACGCAGATCTCTTTGCAGTGAGTCATTATTTACAGACATGACTTCAGTCTTTATACAGTGAATATTAATCACAATACACATCCCCAGGAGACATCTGCAGTCAACAGGAAATGTTCAAAAATGAATTCATCAAAAAAGAAGTGAGAATTCCATTTTCTGGGAGCAATTAAGTGCAGCTAAGTTCCGTGGCCATTTTGTAACATGTGCCTTTACATTGCATGTAACGTGTAAGTAACGTCCTCTATCTTATCGCAGATAGTGGTTATTATCAATCAATATTAAAATTCAGAAGCACGTCAATATAGTTGGGTTTAAAATATGCCAGTTAGCCACATATGCTTACCGAAAACACTGATTATCACAGACAAATAGTTTTTGAATTACACTATCAAAGTATTTTTTTAATACAGACGAGCAAAGTACATACGCCGCACTGAGTGCAGGCAAGCACTTACAAATACACAGTGTATTTAAATCGAATGACGGGATCCCATTTGAGATGGTCCATAGTGCATATCCAGATCGATTCAACACCCCTCGGTTTTAGCCGCAGGTAACGGCGCCCTCTCTTTTATCAAAAATTGATAGTATATTGTCGCCCCCTGTGGCGCCATCCACAGAACTGAAAACGCCGAAATTATTGATAAAAGGGAGCCAATCGGAACGACGTTTTCCGGTGCCCTCTCTCGAGTGACATGGTGGTAACCGCATAAGCGCACGTTCGCAGTTTACTTAGCCAATCCCAAGTGCACTTGGTGCGCGGTGGGCGGGCTCACGTCTTATCATCCAGCGGAGCCAACCTTTACTTGCAAAGCGGAAAGAAAATGGCGGCCGTGGCTGCAGAGCCAGGAGCTACTGCGGCGGCATCAACAACAGTGGGGGACGGATCGGAGCTCGAGTCGGAGCCAGCTGCGACGGAGGCCAAACCTCAGACCGAGGCTGCGAATGAGTGCCCATCGGTAATGGACCTCGTGCATCTGTCCGAGGATGGGGATGCAGCTTTGGAATGCAGCTTGGTCCGCACGGAGAGGCAGGACAGGCCGGACCAAAGATCCGCGGGAAAAGCTTATGCTGCGTTTGCCGAAGACGAGCAAATTGAAGCCGGGTATCCCGAGGGCAGCGGAAAGGAGGCTGAGATCGCGCCGGAACACCACGAGTGGGGAGACCCCGAGGGTGAGAGCGAGAGCTCGAGAGTGGAGTTTTCTCCCGTTCTTGTGCAGGCTGCAAACGAGGTCAGTCCGCACGAGTCCCACGCCTGCTTTCAGCCCGCTCCGAGTCCCGCCTCGGAACCATCCGTGGTCTTTCTGCACTCGCACCCCGCTCCCTTAACGTCGGAGTCTGGGCTCGCGGTGCCTTTACTCTCTTCGGTGGAATCCGTGGAACGGGCGACCGAGTACGTCCAACGCCCAGAATCGGATGTAATTGAACCGACCGAGATCGTCTGCGAGGTACGAGCTTTAATCAAACCGTTGCTCGCGACGGAACCAGAGCCTGAACCCACAGACGATGCTCCTTGCGCACAGTTCGAGACGGAGTCGCCAGAGGATGCTGAACGCGCAGACCGCGTAGTTTCTCCGCCCGTTTTAGAGAACAAGGAACTTCTCGGGGCCGCCGGTGAAAAGAATAACGTTAGAGACATTACGAACATGTTTCCCCTTAACTCTTCCGATCCTCCCGTAACGGCGGCGGACCAGGTACCTACTGCGTTGGAGTCCGAAGAGTTGCACGCGCCGCAGAGGATGCTCCACGCGGACTCCGAGGAAACTGGGACCGAACCGAAGCCATGTGCCGGCACTGCCGGGTTACAGCCGGACTCAATCGCCCATCTCATCCCTGGGTCGGAGGTTCGGGTCTCGCTGGATCACATCATAGATGATGCTCTGGTGGTGTCATTCCAGCTGGGCGAGAAGATCTTTTCGGGAGTACTGATGGACCTCTCCAAAAGGTAAACACTAGCTCCACCTAGCTAGATAACTGACTTGCCCCACCAGTCCGTTATAACGATAAAATAGTCCCTGGGGCTTGCTTACAGAGCGTTTGTCGTTTTATTATATGGCGTACCCAACGCTGTGTCTTGTAATTGACGCAAGTTGCCGCCGCTAACTTACCATCTCTTGACGCATCGTGGTGCGTGACAGCCAACTATCTGTCTGCATGCAGTGGTGCTTCATAAAGTTCGCTTTGTGTTTGTGTGTCCGTGGCATGTTGTTTTGTTTACTTTGTCAAACGCCCTCAGTGTGCAGTGCTGCAGTTATCTTGAGAACAGAAAGGCGTATAAGCTGACGATAAGTCACCACCCCAAAGGCAGCGAAAAACAGCGTGAGCAGGAACGGCGTGAAGACTTTTAGCATTTAGAATATCACCTGAAACGAAGCGTCAGCTACCCCACCCTCAATAACAGTAGCTGTCATTGCTCATTTTAAGTGTGTCATTTAGCGTTGTTAATGGGTCAAAACCGTACCGGGTAGAACCAAAGGCAACACTAATCTCTGAACATTCTTTTTGGGGTGGTGTCAGTCCAACTGTGTGTTGTGCGAAAGGACTTTTAAAACTGTGCATTATATGTTTTTTTTCCAGGCACTGTACTTCTTATCCTATGCTCGTACTGATAGCATAGCTGATGATAACCAATTACAGTTTATTGGAAATTAACCTAAATGAAAGTTAGGCGGTATAAACATGAGTGGCAGGTAAAGGGAAAGACAGATGTTGTAGTTTTGTATTTTCTCGATGTGTGGACCTCACTGACGAAACTGACAGTAGAGCTGTTTGAGATGACTTCACCTAACCTTCGCGGCTAACGTCAAAGCAAGATCGTTTGGCTCCTTGTAACCCCCCGCCCGCTTTTCCCCCTTTGTATCGTTAGTTACCCACCCTCTGATCAACACCCTTCCTCCCCTTTCTTCGGAGTTCCTCGCACTCTGCCTGTTGCGTTTCTATTTGAGGATGTGATTGAACAAGCCAGTCTGCTTGGGGATTGAGCGCATCCCTGTGAAATTTCAGCGCTGACGTTTGGCCGTCAGCACACTTTTAAAAGGAGATCACTGCGCGCCTGTTTTTAGTGCTTCAAACCCTAGTCTGCTTGGCTCGAAAATGTTGTGACCTGGCAGTGTACTCAGCTTGTTACGAGATACCTGTGAGAAAACAGGCAAGAAATAAACACACCAGTTGTATTGCTGCATTAATCTGATCAGGTCGTTCATGTAAAAGCATCAAGAGAAATTACGTGGCATGGCAACACAAGTAGTACTGTGTCCTGATGGCAAGCCACTCCACTGTGCTATTGAAGTACCACTGAGAGTAGTTTTCACCACCATTCTTTCTTTTCTCAAAATAAAAGTCAGTAATCTCCATTGGTGAGTCAAAGGGATTGGGTTAATGGTTATTGTTTACACGGAATACTTGGAGGGTTTGGCTCCCCAGGGTTCCTGTGGTCAGCGATTGGCTAGATTGGGTTCTGAAGCCAGTGATTGGCTGGATTGGGTTCCACAGCCATTGATTTGCCAGACCGGGCCCTGTAGCCCGGGAGCGCCTCCACTTTTTTGCATGTGGGCAATTTGCGGGTGGTCTGGACAGTGGCTCGCCCCTGTGTTTTCTGCCAGCATTTCCTCCACGCCCCAGCCCCCTGGCCGCCTCACCCACTGACTTAAACGGGCTTTGGGAGGCGAGGGTGTTCAGTTTAAACTGCAGCTGCAACGCCGAGATGGAAAAGGGGAAAAAAAAAGTGCTTGGCATGGTACGGTGTGTTCTTTCCAGGCCCGAGCGTCTCGTTATTTGAAAGCAAGCCCGTGCAGCGTGCGATATGTGGTTTGCCATGTTCCTGAGCTCTCCAGCAGGGTATAGTTAGTATCTGCCCCGAGTCCCAGCATTGGCAATTCCGGGAGAGGTTTGGAGAGGAATGGAGTGCTGTAACTACACTTACATAGACATAGATCAGTGGGTCTTGCGCAGCATTGAATAGCCAGTTTAATTGGAACATAGCAGGGCAGCAGCCCCCAGAAAGCAGTGGAACTGCACGGTTGCGGAGAAAGTGTGCGAAAGTGTCAGCGCTCAGTGTGTGTGTGTACGAGCTGCGTGATATCCGCACATGCCTGTCTGACCTGACAGGCCGCAGCGTTTGAGCGATGCCAAATTTAGCACAGCTTTATTAAGCTGCGCGGCCGATTTTACGGCGTTAATACAGCATTTGCAGATTGAGTCGCGGGAGGAACCTGCCTTTCCTGTCCAATATAGAGGGGTTAGGAGCGAGAGCAAGCTCACAGATCCTGCCCTCATCTCTGAGAGACTATTATCAGCAATTTACCAGTTTATTTTTTGGCTCGGCACCATAAAGAAACTCAGAAAGACTTAAAAATTTTGACACTAGCTCAGCAAGGGCAAAGGTGTTTTTTGAGCTTCTGTTTTGCCCTCCAAAACCGGACTTTAGTTCTGCCTTCTGCCTGGATTGTGCTTCCCCTCTTCACCTGTGATGCATCATTTACTGGTTTTCTGCTGGAGAAAAAGCTAACAGCTTGTCTCCTATGACTGAACAGTGGTTTAGGCTGTTTCTCAGGAAAGATGCTTGCTTGTTTGGTGAATTGGAATGAGGCAGATATTTTCACATCTCAGCGCATTCAGTCAGGTTTGTGCTTTTCAGTAAGGGAAGGTAACTCCCCTCTCACATCAGTGGAGGCTTTTCAGAGGGTTTAAAAACCCAAAAAACTAAGGTCATATTTCTTTCTAGTCGGTGGTGTCCCCATTCCACCTTCACTATTCTGTGTCGCCAGTACATCACATTATTATCATTTAACAGACTCCTCTATCCAGAGAGACATACATACAGTAGGTTACAATTTTATCCATTCATACAGCTGGATATTTACTAGGGCAAGTCTGGGTTAAGTGCCTTGCCCAAAGGTGCAGCAGCAGTGCCCCAGCGGGGAATGGAACCCGCAACCTTTTGGTTACGAGCCCTGCTCCTTACCTTTACGCCACACTGCCACCACTTTGTGTGGTTTGGGGTGCGGAGCTTGATGACTTCTGTCCCCTCTAACCCACCCCCAAATCCTGTTTGCTGTATGACTCTGGTGTGGAAAAGCAGTTGACTGTGGCGGTTGTCATAAATGAATTGTGTCCAGCAAGTTTTGCTTTGTGGCCCCCTGGAAGGCGCTTTTTCACTGGGGCCTGAATGCACTGAAAGGACAGGCTTACAGTGGTAGTTAGGGAATGCTGCATTTACCCCTGTGCTCTCCTTTCCTTACTTCCACAATTTGCTCTGTCGGTCGTCTCCAGTGCAGATGAGAGCAAATGATATACACATCCTGAATGTGGGCTATGTGCTAGACTATGTGCCTTTTGTTGCATAGCTGCCACTGGGTCTCCTTACTTCTGTTTAGGGAGGTATAGCCTAGCCTGTCTTAATGGCCTGGAATGTACAGAGGAAAACGTGGCCATCTTGGGTCAGAGTTCAGGGGTTGTGTAGTCAACTGGATGAAACATTGTAGCTGAAGTCATTGTATTCATGCTGTTTTCTTTTCTGATCATGTAGTCCATATAGCTAGGATTAGGGCCGGCAGTGTAGCATAGTGGTAAGGAGCAGGGCTTGTAAGTGAGAAGTTGCTGGTTTGATTCCCCACTGGGGCACTGCTGCTGTACACTTGGGCAAGATACGTAAACCATAATTGCCTCCGTAATATATATCCAGCTGTAGAAATGGATAACATATAAAAATTGTAGCCTATGTAAGTCTCTCTGGATAAGAGCGTCTGCTAAATGACAATAACTTAACATAATTAGGTAGCATTTGCTTAATAAATAGTCACTGGAGCTGTCGCTGTGGGACATGGTTGCTGGATACACATCTCGGCTGATCATTTAGAAGCGCATAACAAAGTTACATATCCGAGCAGTGTTATTCTTTCATTTGTTTGATGTTTCAGCTGGTTTGCTAAACTGGTTTGCATTCTCCAGTTTGCCTCAATAGGTGGCCTGGCATGAAAGCATACCAATATGCTTGAATAACTGGGATTGCATGCTGCGTTCTCGTCCACGCGCAGGACTGTGAACCAGATCAAGGCGGATCAGGCTAGTTTTTGCTTGCTGATGCTAAGAGCCCTCAGATTTTGTGATCTAATTGTTGTAGAGCCACCAGAGACCTGTATGAAGCCACCAGTGACTCACTAAAGGTGTGATGACTAGTTCCATTCCTGTTTCAGTGCCACCCGAGTCAGATAAAGAAACCCTTTGTTTTGTGCTGCGATATTTAAGCCCATGTCCTCAGCAGACCAAGGTGACTTCTCTAGATTGTTTTTATTGTCAGTTATTATTTTTGTCATCAGTCTATATGGCTGGATAATTACTGAAGGAACTCAGGTTAAGAGCCCTGCTCAAGGGCACAAATGCAGCTCGCTGCTGGAGAGTCGAACCTGCAGCCATTCATTTATAAGCCCGTGACACGGGTCAGCAGTGTGGCGTATAGTCGAGGTGCAGGGTTTTTATACCAAAAGGTTATGCTTTCAGTGTGCCATTTTGAAAGTATGTGCAAAATCTGTATCTGGTTAACCATGCGAGGCATGCAAACACCACAAAAACATTTACACAATGGGTGACATTGTGGCACAGTGATCAGGGAGCTAAGCTTGTAACCAGAAAGCTGCAGGTTCAGACCCCGAGGAGAGTACTTTTGAAATTATAATTATAGGTTTTGTTGTGGGGGGGGGGACATTTTATACTCCCAGATAACAAACACATTAGCAGCGTGGTACTGTATGTTCCCAGTTTATGAGTGCTTTGTGTGTGACTAGTGACAGCCACAAACAAAAGTTAAACAGACACTCCAGCTGTAGCCCTGTTTCTGTGTGGGGTCTGGGTGTCTTATTCCATAACAACCCTTCCCCCACAAGTACTCGCACATACTCACTTACACTCGCTCACACTCATTGACACAGACACGCACACACACTCTTGCACGCATTTATCCTACTTTCTCTGTACCCAGCTGTCAACTTTGGTCTCTGTTCACACCCACAGACACACACTCCACAAACCCTCCACCTCTGAAATAGTATGCACTCCTTTGAAATATGAATTTTCACATGCTGCTTGTATTAAATTAGCTCAACAGTGTGAGAGTGGTGGATTTTGAGGTTGGCAGGCTAGGACATTTCAAGATTGCGCTCGCTTGAAATTACCTGATATTTGCTCTGAAGTCAACCTGGTGTACTGCGTTGAATTATTATTGAGGGGTAGGAAAGAAGCTGCTAAGTGAAACTCAGCTATATTCTTCACGGTGGGAAAATAATTCCACTGAACCTGACGATACTCTTCAGACAGGCAGTTGCAGTGAATGTGAACCAGAACTATAGAGGCCTACACCCTCTATAGCTCCATTTACACAAAACTGCTTCACCTTTACGGACCCAAAGTCATGTTTCCACAAACCTGCTTCACCTTTAGGGACCCAAAGTCATGTTTCCACAAACTGGCTTCAGCTTTAGTTCAGCTGTACCTAAGTGAGTTTGAAGCGTTTGCACACCAGGTTGTCCTGGGCTGGTTGGCTGACCTCAGGTATGATGATGCAGCTTCAAGGTTATATTGCTTTGAAAAGTATCTTAACCAAGCTGCCTCCTAGTTTGGTTGTTCCGTTTTCCTCATACATCCTCATAGTAAGCGTAACAAAGTAAACATTGATCATCTGTTCTGCATATCCGCTGTAATCAGGAAGTTCGTTGCCGGGAGCTTTTCACTGCAGTCCCTCTAAGAAGGCAGAATGACAGGCTAGCGAGCAGTGCAAAGTGCAAATGCAGCAAACAGCCACACTTGTTTATTTATAAACCGGTGCAATGCAGACAGGCGTAGGTGGGGACTGAGAAAGTTCAGCTCTAAAGCTGTTCTGGGGTCAGCACCAGTTCAGTGGCAGGTGAGAACCGATTGGTTGAGACAGTCCGATTTGGTTGCATTCGAGTGACACACACACACACACATACACACACATACCTGAGGAGGGTCAGAGGGGATGTAGCCCCTGTCTCCATGCACCAGCTGAGGATATAAGCATACGTTTTGGGGGGGGATAGGCACTGGACACGTTTTGTGTCTGTATCTTTTTGTGTACTCTCTGTGTTTGCTCAGATGAAATATGTATGAGCCTCTCTCCTCAAAGCCCATTTGTCAGTGTGACTGTTAGAGCAAGGGGCAGCCCCTGGTTGACTCCAGGGTTTAGCGGTTTATGTAGGAAGGGCTGTGTGAACACATGACTTGTCTGAAAAGTGTCACCTCGGATCAAAAACCCCGCCCCCTTTCAGGGCAAGAGGGAGGGAGAGTGTGGGCGAGAGGGTGAGAGGTGGAGGCCAAGGTTGCCTTGCAATCTCAGAAATGATTATAAGCCCATTAGGAAACTGTGGAAACGATAGCATTTTCTGTAGCGGAGAACATTTTACTAGTGGGATTACCTGGCCGGTGGTTGGCCAGTGATAGGCTGTGCATTTTCAGGGGATGTAAGCGGGACCCTTTTTAATGCTCTCACACAGGCTCCATGAAACACAGTCAGATTTTGGACCCACGTTTTATTTCCTCTCAAACAGTCTGTCATTCCATAGCTTTTAGGAATGGAAACTCTAAGTCCTCTAGTCTTCTTGAATGCTCAGTTTTAGTTTATCTTTTGCTTTCATGGCAGTGAGAGAGCAAGTGAAAAAATTCCAAACATTTGTCTTCAGGCATCATTCCATAAAGATGACTTATGGAACAAGACATGTAACTGTTTTTTCCTGGTGCGTGATTTATTTAGAATCACTGGGATGGAAGTGCACCCTTCTGATGTCTAGCAGTGTCAGCTGCTTCAGGTTGTAGGTCAGTGTGCTGAGTGGAAGCTGCCTGTCAGAGGTGTACTACCCTGGTTCTGGTTAGACCTGAAGTGGCTCAGACTGCTACACACCAGCAGGGCCATTTCCATCCCTGTAATATAACAGCTTGCTACCATGATGGTTAGCATCCATGTATGCATCTATATTACATTACGTTATCATCATTTTAGTAGACGCTGTTATCCAGAGCAACTTACATAGGTTACAATTCTTACATGTTATCCATTTATACAGCTGGATATTTACTGAGGCAGTTCTGGGTTAAGTGCCTTGCCCAAGGGTACAGCAGTTGCCTTCACAGTGGGGAATCGAACCTGCAACCTTTCGGGTATGAGCCCTGCTCCTCACCGTTACGCTACACTGCCACTCTATAACTCTGTGTAAATGCAGAGTGTGTTAGATGTACACAGTGGAAAAACTAGATTATGAAACAGATTTTTCAGGTTTTTCCTGATCTAATAGGGTGACAGGCTTTAACACCAGGCCTGTCTGCACAGGGTTCTAGTGGAGGGTGGCTGCATTGGGTCCGGGTCTTGTGCGAGTGCAGTCTGTCCATAAAGCAGCGTTCTTGGGACAAATGTGCTGACTGCTGTATCACCAAGGACGGAGAAAGCAGAAGGAGGATCCACACTGTGGCACACAAAAGAATAAGAATCTGACATGCAGCTCATGCTAGGCTACTCAGAGGATATTGCTGAAAATGCTGAAAACTGCATTGTACAAGTGTAGCAAGTTAACTGAAGTACTTTCTGTTACCCCGCAGAGCTGAACTCCCAAAATGTAATAGTCGAATAGTCTTCACTCTCACAGTGATGAAGGACAGTGGGAGGAAAGCGAAGCGTCAGCTTGTGCTGTCTGTGTGACAGCACCCGGCTCTTCAGCGTCCGTCTCCCGTGCTGCACTGTGTCCTCCTTCCTGCTGCGCAACATGGCAGCGTCCTCTCCCCTGCTGGTCGCGGCCAATCCCGAGGCGGGACGCGGTCCTCACAGAAAGCGACCGGGTCGGCCCTCGGTCGTCCTGGCTGTGGCCGCGGTTGAGACAGGAGCCTATTAGAAACCGCGCTCCCTCCCTGCGTTTGCAGTGCGGTTGAGGTCAGGCAGAGGCCTCCAGCAGCCCAGGCCCCTGTGGCTCTGCAGATTGAGCTGATAGAATGCCGGGTACAGGAAGTTCTAACCAGAGCGAGCAGCACTCATGTCGGCAGGGTTACGTCAGCCTGCTCAAGTGTGGCCTGCTTGAAACTACAGATCTGAGAGCGAACGTTGCGCAGTTACGGGCTCGTTTTAAATCTGCCTCGTCAGGCTTTTTCACATTTAAAAAAAAAAAAAAAAGAAAAGTGAAGAGCAGTTAAGACTAAAACGCAGCCGTTTAAAAACAGAAAACAAAACGCTTAAAAATGTAATAGCTGCAATTTCGTTCTGGAGTGGTGCTCGTGTCCTGAATTCACAGGCAGTCTCTGGAGATGGTAGAATGTCTGCAGTGGGCTCTTATCTTAGCCAGGGCTGTGGGATTGGAGTGTAAAGGAGCTACTTATTGGTGGGGGATTAGTGTGGCTTCTCAGATCTGGGAGTCATTAAGTCATGAATTTTAGTAATAGTGAGGTGCTGTTTCACTTGCTGTTTAATCTCAGGGTGAGAGTCTAACTCCCTTTCAGAAACCTTCATGTCTCTGTTGCACATGTGTCTGATTGCTAGAGCGTGAGAGCCACAACATCCTCCCCACCACCTGAGAGCCCAGGGGCCTGAGCTTCACCTCGGGGTGACCTGCCACAAATCTGTTAGGGACAAAGGTATCCCTTGAGCAGGGTAATTCAGTCTCCTCGGTTCCCCCTTGTTTGTGGTAGTGGTGGTGATGGGGGGGGGGTTCAAAAAGAAAATGACATCTATACCATGGAAAGGCATCATAAACAAAATCCTGCTAGACATGTTTAAATAACACATTACAGTAAGAGAAAGGAGAGCACAGGTGTATCAGATCCTATTGAAATAACATGTTACAGCAAGAGAAAGGAGAGCACAGGCGTATCAGATCCTGTCTGAAGAATGGTAGTGTGAGTCGATGCCGCCATTCTCCCCTGAAACAAACACACTCTCTCTGGAGGGGCCAAGACTTCCAGCCCATTGGTATGTCCAAGGGACCCCCCCTTCCATTCTGTCCTGTCAGTTATCAGCCATCCGCAAGCGTTGTTAAATATTCAGTTCTGCTCTTTCATCTACAGAACAGCAGGGTGGTGTAGTGGTAAGGAGCAGGGCTTGTAACCGAAAGGTTGCTGGTTCAATTCTCCACGGGGGTTCCACTGCTGTACCCTTGGGCAAGGTACTTAACCCACAATTGCCTCAGCATATCAAGCTGTATAAATGGATGGCATTGTGAGCTGCTCTGGATAAGAGCGGCTGCTAAATGACAATAATGTAATGTAATGGAACAGGGGAATTTCATGGTGTGGTGCTCTGAGTGGACACCCTGAGCCATAATGACAGGTTTGATGTTTAGCAGTGAGAGGTTTTACGGACATCGTGTGATTAGGGGTAGTTAAACATGAAGGCGGTCATCGGCAGCCTCACGTTTATTCATTTGTGGAGGGTCGGTGTGAGGGCGGGTGGCAGTTTTGATCTCTCTGTCTGTTTGTGAAGCTGCACAATGCAGGCATTAACGTAAGTGAAAGACTGTGTTCTTTTATTCGCTTTTTTTAGCCAGTCTTGGCGACCTGTGGCAGTCGAGCGAAAGCCTTTGATCTGTGAAAGCGTTCGTTCGGTGTGCCCTCGTCTCCCGCGGTCTTTGCCGTGGTTAGCCGAAGACGACGCCGTGATGCAGGCCCTTTCAAACGACTCGACCTCACACGGGGCGAAATGGGAGCGATTGGTGTAACGCGATTGCTTTCACGAGAGCAGTTTAAACTGCCACAGTCTCTTGATTCGTTCTTTTAAGGCACAGAAAAGGGACTGATAAAAGGCAGTGATAGAATTTTTTGGTCTGTTTTGTGTTTAATTTTTTCACACTTTCTCTGTTTCTTCTCTGTCTCCAGGTTTGGTCCCTACGGAATCCCCGTCACCGTGTTCCCCAAGAGAGAGTACAGGGACAAGTCTGAATCTATGCAGCTAAAGACAGAACCATTCCAGTTGGAGACAGAGAAAAGGGGGGTCCAGGACTCCACGGACAGTGCCCTGAAAGAAGCCGCCCAAGCCCCCGCGGCGCCCGAGCCTAACCCCGCCCCCGGCCCCGCCCCCAGCCCGTGGACTTCCAAACCCCCTCCTTTGTTCCAGGAGGGGGCGCCATACCCCCCGCCTTTGTTTATCAGGGACACGTACAACCAGTCGATACCTCAGCCGCCCCCCCGCAAGATCAAGCGGCCGAAGCGCCGGCTGTACCGGGAGGAGCCCACCTCCATCATGAGCGCCATCCGGCTCCGCCCGCGCCAGGTGCTGTGCGACAAGTGCAAGGGCGCCGTGGCGACGGGCGGCACGACGACGGGCGCCGTGGTGACGGCGGGGGACAGGCGGGAGGCCAGGAGGGGCCCGGGGGCGGGAGACTGCCCGAGCCGGGGCGAGGAGGCCAGGCGACGGCGAAACGAGGCGGCGGCCGCGGCGGCCGGCGGGAAGAAGCCCCGCACCGAGGAGAGGGGCCGCGGCGCCGAGGGGCCCAAGCGGCAGGGGGCCGCCGTGCGGGTCTCCCCTTCCTCGTCCTCCTCCTCGTCATCCTCCTCGTCCTCGACGGGACAGGCGAAGGGCGGGGCGGCAGGGGGCAGGACGGGCAGGGGAGCGCCCAACGCCGCCCCCACGCCCGCCAACAACGGCTCGCGGGTGCAGCTGGGCGCCAAGAAGGTGCTGCAGAGCAAGAACGTGGAGCAGACGAAGGCCCGCGAGGTGCTGCGGAGGGCCCAGCGGCAGCAGCGCGACACGGCGGCCAGCGTCCCCGACGGCAAGGCCCGCACCCGCGCCTCCGCCCTGCAGGACGCCCACCAGAAGGTCCACTTCACCCGGCGCCTGCACCGGATCAGCGGGGGCCGCGTGGGGCGTCTGGGCGGGGGCGGCGCCGCCCTCCCGCCCCGGATCCGCATCAAGCCCCAAAGGTACCGTACCGGGGAGCGCGAGCCCTTCCGGAAAGCGCAGGGGGGAGGGGACGCCGAGCCGGCCCCGCCCTCCCGCTGTGTCTCCACGCGCTCCTCCTCCTGCTCCGCCGCCGCCCGGCTCTCGCCCCGCCCCGAACCGGAGCCCCGGGGGGAGCCGGGGTGGGAGCAGGGGGGGCGGGAGGGGAGGCGGGAGAGGCGCGGGGGCAAGGCCGGCCGCCTGACGGTTTACGTGACCTTTGACCCCGGCCGGCCCGACTCCTCGAACGCCTCCATGGGCAGCGTCGATAGCGCGGACGACCTTAAGTCCTCCAACTCCGAGTGTAGCTCCACCGAGACCTTTGACCTCCCCCCTCCGGGGGCCCTGCGCTCGCTCCCCACCCCGAGCACTTCCTCCGCGGTCGCCACCACCGCCTCCTCTTCCTCCTCCTCCTCTTCCTCCTCCTCCGCCTCTTCTGGCAAAAAGCGCGGTAGAACGCCCAGGGCCGCCGTCTTTTCCAAAAACGTCTCTAAGTGCGTGGCCCTGGACGGCAGGACCGTGTGCGTAGGAGATATTGTTTGGGCCAAAATTTCGGGCTTCCCCTGGTGGCCGGCCCGGGTGCTGGCCATCGCCGTCAGCCGCAGGGACAGCGGGCTGCTGGCCCGGCAGGAGGCCCGCGTCTCCTGGTTCGGCTCGCCCACCACCTCGCAGCTGGGCCTCTCCCAGCTTGCGCCCTTTCTCGAAAGCTTCCAGTCGCGCTTCGACAAGAAGAGAAAGGGGCCGTACCGCAAGGCCATCGCCGAGGCGGCGCGCGCGGCCCAACAGCTCACCCCCGAGGTGCGCGCCCTGCTCACGCAGTTCGAGACCTGAGGGCGCGTGTGCGTGTGTGCGCGTGCGTGCGTGTGTGTTTGCGACAGGGAGTGTAAGATCAAGCGACGATAACCTCTCCTCCTCCTCCTTCTCCCCCTCCCCACCCCGCCCTCGGCCCATCCAATCATTCGCTAAGCCCCCCCGCCTTCCCCCTGCGAAAAATAAGGCCTTCCCAAACAAGGCAGGAGGAAGGAAGGAGACACAGTATGCCTGCTGGGACTTGAAATTGTTTTTTTATGTTTTATTTCACATAGAATGAGGCAGATTATGGTGGGGGGGTGTGTTGGGGTGGGGGGAGGGCGGAGGCAGGCTAGGGACTGGGGGGAAGGGGGAGTTGTCTTGGAATCAGACCATGGAGTGTTTGTAACTGAAACTTGCTGCTTCGTTTGTGACTGCTGGTCCTCCTGTTTGTGGATGTGATCAGCAGTGGGGCTTTGAGTAGAGAAGTAACTGACAACAGGCAAAGACTGAGCAGCAGAGCCAGCGAACAAAGCCAAGCTCCTGACCGACCTTCGAGGTCTTGCTTCTTGTTACAATGTTATTTTAACGTTACAAGAGACGTTCCAGTAGCGCTTCTCCTGGTTGGCCTGGCCTTCCCTTCATTTTCCTGTTGTAGCACGGACATGTGTTCAGCTCTTGGTCTTAGTGTTGGTCTCATCTGACTAGCGCATGACTTAAGCGAGTTTGGCCTGATTGGCTGAGGGATCTGGCGGCAGGCGATGATGATTGGTGAGCAGCGAGAACAGTGGAGCGCTCCTCATGGAACGCAACTGAGAGATCCCGGCTGGTGTCTGGTTGCCTTGGCAATGCTTGAGAACATTGCTGTCTAAGTTGTGGTGACATCACCATAATTGGGGCGGGTCTGCAGACACCACCTGAGCACCTGGATTGGAGCCTTCAGCTGTCAGTCAAAGCCCCTTTGGTTCGCTCCTTATTCACAGGGGGATTTCAGCTACAGCTAGGTGTTGATAAGTGAGAGTGAATTGAATTATGCTGAATGCTTTTTTTTGCCAGTTTTATATTTCTCATTTCGTAAATACCTCCCTGCTCAGTGATGAAATGAATCAGTGACAGGTTCAGAGCCGCTTTTATGCAATGCTGTCATTTAGTTAATTTTTGTAACACTGACATCCATCACGAAAACACAGAATATCAGACCTGTGCACTACAGTTTGCCTCGTATGTCTGGGCTTGTTGGTGCATTTTTTTAAATTGAAATGTACGGTAAGTGATAAGTTTGAGGAAAGACGTTCAGCTGAATTTTTTGTATTCATACATGCTAGTATGATGTTTCCAGACTTGAATCTTGAAAGAATTTGACCAATAGAATGCTGAAGGGGTCCCAGCTTAATGGGATTTCCATGGTCAGATCCTTTAGCTGTTTGTCTTTAGCTGAGAGCAGGAGCATGTCTTAGAACAATCTCCACCTTTCTCCAACTAGAGGAACTCTACATGCAGCAAAAAGGCTCAGAGCTGTCTTACCTTATGAGACCAGACTCATGGAACCCCACATATATAGATGCCTTTATCTGGTCGTTAGGTAGCGTCTCATGGATGCAGGCCGCCATGGCAACCCTCTCGGATATTATGGACTGTACTGTCAGAGCGGCACTTTTGCACTACAATAACTGCAGGTGTTTCCTCATCAAAAGAGCCTTTTAGTCTGTGTGCCTGTATGGGTGGGCTTCATCGACCCCCTTATGAACACGTATTTCATCTTTCTGTTACTGTAGCATACATCCCGGACGCATATTCTAATAGACAGTGCGAGAGAGAGAGAGAGAGCGAGGAGGTAGGGGGGCAAAATAAGAGAGGGAGACATAGTTGTCGTCTTTGCTGTGGTGTCCCGTTGACTCAGAGCCTGGTTCAGTGCTGTCTGAGATGGAGATGCTGGATGAGTCACGATCGTACTGGATCCGGGAGCTGCGTGTGGAGCGTTGGAAGCGCTGTCTCTCTCTGCATTCACACCTGACGGAGCTTGTTATTTTTAGCGGAGGCTCTCAGATGTGCGTAGAACCTGTCCATGGTGTGACGGCAGAACATGCAGCATTAACCAAGCTGGGATCCTCCTCCCCTGAACTCGGCCGAGCCTGTCAGAGACTCCAGGGCCCCACGGAAATTGGATAATGAGGACAAGCACACCCCTCCCCTCGTCCCTTCTTCCCCTGGTCCCCTCACACGTGGCCAGCTGTGCTGTACACGGAGGGTGGAATGGGGGCACTAAATTTAGGGTCGGGGGTCTCTGTCTTCCGGCTCGACGGAACGCTAATGTAGACTCTGAGGTCACTGGGCGTCTTCGGGTTTAAATCCTCAGAACTTGAATGGCCCCTAGCTGCAGGTGTGCCGTAGTAGTCTATAAGGAATTCGGGGGAAAGCGCTCCCCCCCCGGGAGCTGTGTGTGGGGAAATGTCACTCACCAGTGGAGGCCCTGCTCGGCCATCTCCAGGAGGTGACCTCTGGAACTCTGGAAGTGTGCGGGCAGGGGTTGGAGTGGAGAGGAGGTGGAGGTCGCCCTGTGTCTGCTGTCTGCTGAGAGAGAGAGAGAGAGAGAGAGAGAGAGAGAGAGCGCAGAACACAGCCTGCAACCTGCAGAGAGACACACGGTGCTTAGAAACGCATGGTTCTGTTGAAATACGTACCTCTGGGAGTGCTCCAGGCAAAACGTGCAGACTGAGGGGATCTGATGTCTCTTTCCCTCCTGAGAGCGTTCATTCTCCCTGGCATTACCTGCACCCAGAATGCAGTGCCGCACACACATGCTGGTGTCTGCCCAGATAGAGGAGACTTGCCTGAGCTTTCTCTGCTGGCCATAGCTAAGCCTTCTTTCACTTCTCCTTGGTGCTAGTATCATTGGCTGGTAGGTGTGATCAGTAACAGTGGGGTGCTCCTCTCTGTTCCGTGTCAGTTTTTCGCGCTAGTGCTGAGGGAGACTCTAGTAACGTGGCTTGCAAATGGCTGCTCAAAAGCAGGCTAACGCTAACACTGAGCTGTAGAGCCACACCCTACAGCTCATCCCACAGGTCTGCTCTCATGGGTCTGGTCTCATAGCTCATCCTTTATTTCCAGTGGAATTCACACAAGTGACACGCGGGAACTAAAATAAATGTTCAGATTGTCTGAGCAGGTTACTGCAATGCCCTCTGGGATGTTGATACAGCGAGGAAGGGGCGGGGTCATGTCCTTCCCCTGGGAGGATGGCACAGGAAGTGCATGCCAGATAAACTGCCCTCCCCAGTAGTGGCGTGATCTTCTGACGTTTTAATCCATCCAGCCCCCCTGATTCTCCCTGCCCTCTCTATTTTCCAGATTTTCCAGATGGCCATAAGGCCATTTCTGTTATGAGGTCTTGTTAAGGAAAGAGCGTTTCCTCAGCCAGAACCTGTGCGATTAGATTAACTTCCTCCCTCATTCCGTCACGGGTTTCACTCACTGTTGAAACTGGGAAATGCTTTTGCGTGGACCTAGGGTTTGAGCACTGCTATGGCGTTGCTGTAACGTTGCTGTAATGTTACAGTGCCTTTCCTTCCCCTTCGCACTATAATCTGCCACATGCCAAGTTTCAGATGATGAGGCACGTTTTCTCATGCCAGTGGAAGAATAAAGGTGCCAAACAAGCTGGTGCTTGGCTTTTGTCTTCTATCACTGGAAGTGCAGCCAGTAGATAGCATTTATGCATGGATTTGCACCAGTCCATTCAGTGAGCTTTAGGAGCTGTAATTTGGCTGCTCGCTCGCGGTGACTTTCAGTAGCGTGTTGCGCCACCGATTGTATTTGGGCGGCGGGATGGGAGGGGACATCACCGATATTAACATCATCCGATTGGCTCATCTTGTTCACTATGTCCACTTCAGCCAATCGGTGCTCGGTCGAAATCAGTGAAAGAATTCTGCGCAGCTGGCACTGTAAAACACAGCCAGAGAGGCATGAGCTCTCTGTGCATTCACTCACCCATCGATTCATTGAAGTGTAATGCTGGTGACCTCAGTCACGCCTTTCTGCAGCAGAGTATCCTCACATTTGGTGTATTGGCTTTTCTGAAGCGTCGTCTTCTCTCCCAGTTCTTGCCTGGTCTCTTAAGCGCATGTATCCCATGTGTATGTGCACAAAGCCATCCCCGTTAAAGTTTTGTTTGAACAAATCAAAACTGTCTTTTTTTTTCATCAAGGGAGGAACGGCTTATCCTGCTTTGTGTTAGTCTCCTGCGCTTGATCCGAGATGGGTTTTTTTTACCGTTTGTGACCTTGGAGTGGTGTTTGCTTTGAGGATTTATGGAGGAATGGCCTGTGCTTCTCAGGACTCACCTTGACGTGTCACTCGCAAATTATGATGGACATTTATCAGTCAGATTGATAGTCCATTTTGGTGGCACACAGATGTTAAGTCAACCGCAATTATAATGTCCTTTTGTTGCCTTGATTAAAAACCTGATTTGTAAATAAAGGGAATTGGCTGTGTGCTGTTAACACCCCCCATTTGAGATTTGAGGGACAGAAAAGCTTGTTGCTGAGACATTGTGCTGGTTGCACACACTGACTGTTGTCAACCCCAGAGTGATGATATTTATGTGGTGGTCGGGTTTGTTATATCCTGTTCATTTCTCATTTTTTACTTCCCATCTGTTTGCAGATCAGAGAATGCTGTATAGTGCATAAAAAGTAAAAAAGAACCTTGAAAAAAGAAAGAGTCGAAGACATTATTTGTGTAAATGTTTTCTGATGTTTTCAAGATTATGTAAATAAAATGTTAATTACAAGAATCGTACCTAGTTGTCGTTATTTACTCCACCTAAACTCCCCCCACCCCACTCTGCATGTTCCCCCAAAATGTTAATCCGATGTTAGACACGGGTTTTGGCTAAGATCAAATTAGCTTGACAGTTGTAGTTTTAAAAAAAAAAAAAGGTAAGAACTGGACCAAATATCAGTTTTTGTTGTAGACATGGCTAGGGTATATTATCTGAAGGTAAAGCATGCCTTTTTAAGGTGTTGTAGATGGGTTGAAATTATGTGCCGGTGTTTGCCAGCTCTGTGTGGCATTCATACACCACAGGCCAATGTGGCATTAGCCAGACTTCTGTTAGAAAGTCTACCACCGCATAAACAGGGGAGGGAGGAGGCAGAACACCCCCTCAGGGCTAGAAAAGAATCGTGTTTAAATTATAACAAAATCGAGGGTTCTAAGAAGGAAAAAAAGCACACAGATTTATTCTCTAACCTGCAAACAGATGTGAAAAGGCTTTTTGTCCTGAACACCACACGTTTTCACACTTGGGTTTGTTTGAGATACACTCTGACATTTGGGTATTTTCATAAATGTATACATTGTACTATGTTTATGGAACGCGCCTCTGTTTTGGAGGGTCTGATAGAATTCCTGTGGTTAGTAGCAAAGGTGCATTGTGGGAGTTCCATTTCTAACAGGAAAATGTTAATAGAGGAGCTCACATTTGCTGCAAAAAGTAGTTTATTATCTCTGGTGCTGTTTCTTCCCTGTCTCATAAGGGTTACAGTAGTGAGCTTGCCCAGGCGCTACCCAGTACTTTTCATAAAAGCCTTTGCACATTGTTGCTATGTGTTTTACATCAGATGGGTGTTAGTCATGTTTCTCTCTAAAGAACTGAGTAATTCACTGTTTTCAGTGCTCCAGACAGCTGTTGTTTTCAGCTGCATTGGTCAGGCCAGGAAAAGATGTGCACTTGTTTTAATACATTCTTTTGGTGAGCAGATGAAGCTCGAATCAGTGTAAGTAAGCCTGTGGAGACTATAAGTCTGAGTGTAAGATCTGCAAACCTCCCGGAGGCACCTCTGTGCTGCCCTTAGTGATGTCCATCATGCTGCTACTGAAATGAGTTATTGACTTCATTACCTGCTCAGTTAACTGAAGTAGCGTTTTAAACATTTGGTTCAATAAGATAAAACACTGTTCTTGGCTGTTTGGTGAGTGAATTATTTTGTGAATATTACATGCTTGTCTCACTTAGGTTCCTACTGAACTGAGAAGGTCTTAGGATCCCCAGCTTTAGAGGAACAAAATCAAGCCATTAGGATCATCAGTCCGCAATGGTATTGGTTGATTGTACAACCATGGAATGGGTCAGAAAGCCCTCTAGAGTTCTATCTCATGTAACAGGAGCACATCCCTGTAAGAGTAGTTCTATCCCACGTTACATGAGCACATCCCTGTAACAGCAGTTCTGTCTCCTGTAACAAGAGCACATCGCTGTAACAGCAGAATAGAAACCCTCCAGGTGAAGCTGCACATCAGACTGCATCAGAGCATATTCCTGTAACTGCAGTTCTATTGCACGTAACAGGAGCCTATCCCTGTAACAGCAGTTCTGCCTTGTGTAACAGGAGCATATTCCTGTAACTGCAGTTCTATCCCATGTAACAGGAGCACATCCCTGTAACAGCAGTTCTGTCTGTAACAGGTGCACATCGCTGTAACAGCAGAATAGAAACCCTCCAGGTGAAGCTGCACATCAGACTGCACAGGTTCATGCCCTCCTGGGCTTTATCATCGGCATTTTTATCATTCCCACTCATGGTACTTACCACTTCCTGCTGTGCTCTGTTTAAAATGGGGCTGGTTAATGGCTGGAACAGCCAGCCGTGTCAGGGCAATGATGTCCAATCACTTGTCCAGTCCAGTCGATGACGGCGGGAGACAAATCTAAACATGGAGATTCTGCTGGCTGTTAAGTTGGCATGCAAGCAGACAAACCTCTATGGGAGCCTCTCTTTATGTTGTGCCAGTGGTACTGAAGGGGATGATTCTGCTGTAAATCTGAGTGTATTTTTAGGAGCTGTTCACGCAGTTAAGAACCCCTGTGGATGCTGGGTAAAACAGAAAAGCTTCCTGTCTGTGAAGATGTGCCACCGCAGATGCTTGGGCCGGGAAGTGCAGGCAGTGACAGCATCGCCCCTCTGGGGTGATGAAGTCGTTGCCGTGGTGAGAAAAGGGGGGTACAGTCCGTGCCTCAGTGACACCCGCTGAACAGCGACAGCATGAAGGTGAGGATATTGGTGGATTAAATCCGTCGGAAGTGAGGGGCTGGGGATTTTACCTCCCGTTCAGACGCGGGTTAGTCAGAGGAGGCGTGGGAGCGAAGCATCACCCAAACCGCTGGGGTAATGAGGGGGAGAAGGGGGGGTGTGTGACTGAATCATTACATCATTCTGTGGGATGATGTCACTTCCTCAGCACGTGTTTGCGAGGATCAAAGGGGGCCGCGCCCGATGAGACACTGTGGGGATGTTGAAGGGGCGTGGTGGGGGGGGAAGTGGGGGTAAACAGGATGTCTGCTCTGCTCTGGCTTCCTGGTTGCACTCCACAGGATATGGCAGGATAAGACCTTGCTGCTCTCTGGGAAAATGACGAACAGCTTCGACAGCTCTGCTCCAGAGTACAAACATGCACTTCCGCTCATCCAGGAAATGGGGATGACAGCACACTGCACTTGTCTGATCCCCTGTCAGAAGCAGAGATCACTCTGGGCTTTAATCAGATGTGCAGCTGCTGTGCAGATTCATGGATCTATATATCATGTGGATCGGCGTCGTCCGCTGACAGCACAGTACTCTCAGACACTGATGTGTCTTAGAGTTTGCCAAGTAGAATAGCTGCTGTGGTCATTGCACTTCCTCTATACATTTTAAATGGCAAATTCCTTCTGCATTTGTGTCAGCAACTGCTAAACAGGTTACGTGCTATAATCTGGAGCCCCTGCCAGCTTGTTTTTGCATGTGGTAGTATGATTGCTAGTTCCCACATCTGCACAGTAATACTTCGACTATTTGAGTGGAGGCAGAAAAATATTCCATTTTGCATGCGAGTTCCTCAAACTCTCAGACAAACAGATGTACAACGTACGCCATCTGTCAGGAGACAATGGCGGCTTGGCAGACGTGGCAGATTCGGTGAAAAGGATCAGCTGTCCAGAGCAACAAAGAGTCTGCACAGCATTGGTAAAAGGAAAAATTCTGTGAAGGCCCTGGTCATGTGACCTGTGAGGGAGGGCCTTGAATGACAGTACCCAGATGATGTGGCAGTGTAGCTTAGTGGTAGGGAGCAGGGCTCATAACGGAAAGGTTGCTGGTTCGATTCCCTGCCGGGGTACTGTTGCTGTACCCTTGGGCATGGTATTTAACCCACAGTTGCCTCAGTAAAATATCCAGCTGTACAAATGGATAACATGTAAAAACCGTAACTTATCGCCCTGGATAAGAGTGTCTGCTAAATGACAATAATGTAATGTAATGGATAACCTGTCAATCACACCCTGACTCCTCTCTGTTCTCTGCTCTCTTCCAGCACTGCAACTCTGAAGGGCTGCTGATTGGTCCCTCACCCCCTGACACTGCCATTGGTGGAGAGCCATCCAGAGGGGAGGAGACATCCAGGAAGGGCACCATGGAAATAATTATTTTTTATTTAAGAAGAGGAAGAAGAAAATGAGCTATATATTTATAATGGAGACTTACACCCCTCCCCTACCCCACCCTATCCCACCCCACGATCATGCTGAAAACCATTTAACTGAACCAGTTTGTGCAGGAGTCTGACCTGGGACAGTTTGAACGCCGAGGGATGCCTGCAATATTGAGAAGAGAGAAGCACAGTGGACACAGGACATGGGCTATTGCAGGGTTTTTTTTAAAAATTGTATGTTTTATTTCCTATGATCTTGAAATGCAAAGATAAAAAATGAAGATATCTGAATTACACAACCAATAGTCATTGTAAAAAAAAAAATGCAATAAACAATTGCATGTGCTACGCTATAGCAGTACAGTGGCGGAGGGGTGGGGCTTTGTGGTGAACGTTGTCTTGCTGGCCCCGCCTCGTTCGTGCTCCAGCTGATGGAGGGATCCTCTCTGAGCTCCACACGGCCTTAAGACGCCTCTGCTTGCACCACTGAAGTGTCTAGACTGTTCCTGGAGGGACTTGATTGTCGCGGGACAGAAGCACGTCCGTCAGACGAGGCGGACGCAAATGCAAACACACCGACATGCTGCACGCACACACACGCACACACGCGCGGCCAAAAGACACGCTGTCACAGGCTGTTCACGCACTGCTTACACGCACACAATCACAAACCAACCAGTCTTCTCAACCACACGTGCAGTTCAGAGGGGACAGAGGTACAAGAAAAAACACAAACGTACGTATTTATGTACAGATATTCTTTTAGTCTGTCAGACACACACACACACACACACACACACACACACACACACTCTATCTCTCTCTCAACATGAACAGACGTGCACACGTGTGCACGTGTTCAACCGACAAATGAAAACGAAATGTGTCTCCACACACACACACACACACACACACACACACACACACACACACACACACACACAATCTCTCTCTCTCTCTCTCTCTCTCAACATGAGCAGATGTGCACACGTGTGCACGTGTTCAACCGACAAATGAAAACGAAATGTGTCTCCAACACGCACACACACCACACACACACACACACACACACACACACACACTCACACACTCTCTCCATCGTGAGTTCCCTGTGGTTGCCGCTGCGGCGCGTGGCACGGTGCCAGGTCGGCCTGACCCGCCGTCCCCCGGTGGGAGGGGAGCGAAGCTGCTGCCGAGGGGGAAGCAGGGATTGGCTCAGCTGTGGCTTATCTATCGCTCGCTTTCTTGTACATACACGCGTTTCAGTACAATCTGATTGGTCTCTTGACTAAACTTGCCGGAGTGGTGGTCGTTGGAATCCTGTTTTGTTATTTCCATACTGTACCTGTTTATCTTTATGAAACAAACAGTAAACATCTGCTTTTTTGCCTTTCGTATTCCAATGTGAATTTTGTCTTTTTTTTTTTCCTGCTTTGGGTCGAGTTGTCGCACAGTGCATGGTATGTGCTACTGACGTCCCTACCAGCCTCTTTTCTGTTGTTCAGAACCGGGACCAGACGGAACCATTACGTTCTGTCTTTTCCGCTGAAAGAGAACCATGTTTCTTAAGTTTCAGAATGAGGGTGGTACCATCAACTGAATTTCTTTGCCAGCCCTGTGTATTACCCCAAAAAACACCTTTTTATTAAACCGTTATTTAACAAGGTTAAATTGAGAACAAGTTCTCATTTGCAATGACAGCCTGACATTTCTCAGCTGAAGTTAAGTTTATCCAGAACAGCAGAGTAATTGTCTCACCTTGAACACTTGGAGAAAGGTCGAACACTGGTTGGGACACTGGGATGTCTGTAACAGAAATCTCAAGGCGGCAATGGCCAAGGTAAATTTTCTAGAGAAAGGCTTTTGTACAATTCCAGCGTATATTAGCTTTTAACAGCTGTCTTATGTCAAGACAGATGGAAGATAAATAATACAATCAGGAATTTAAGAGAAAACATTTCTCCAAGAAAAACTGTTTACTACTCTGCTTTGTCTGGGAAGAATGAGACATATCAAATGGCACCTGAATCTCCCCTGATTGGCTCTGCCTGCCCTCGGGCATGTCACTGTGACAGAAATTGTGATGGACACAGGGATTGTGGTTGGTGGTCATAGCTCAGCCTGGTACTGGTTCTGACAATGCAGTCGGGTCAGAAACGATGAGCCCACATTCAGGTTCCGAGGAGACTCGGGTGGTCAGAATCTGTGTGAGACACTGGTGATCAGAACTCAGAATCAGAACATTATTATTAGGGTCTTCAATTATTAACAGCTGCCGTGTTTTGGAGCAGTAATTCACAGGAAAGGAGAGAAGAAATATTTCTTCCAACAGTGTGGCAAAATACTGTGTAAAACACATTTTCTCACCTTCCATTTTGAACTAGAAGCATTTCCCTGATGGAAAAACTCTACATAAAGCACACAGCAAAACAAAGAAGGGAAAACCAGGGCAAAAAATGAGCAGTAATGACCACTTAACATCCATCTTTAAAATGCAGCTGACTACAGTGTATTTACATACAACATGGTGTGTATTGGAGGGTCCACCGTGACTCATTGTAGTGAGGCATCATGAGCTCACTATGAGGGTGATGTTATGTGTTCAATCACGCTGGTTCAAGGCGTGGCCATATCTGCCTGCCTCTGCCATGAGGTGGGCGTGGCAAGCTGTGATGCTGGTCACCCACTGCTGTTGCTGTTGTTGGGATTCTGAACAAAATTAATGCAGTGTGATCCGCAGTCAGGGTCCTTGTTCACGTGGAGTTTTGAGGTGGAGAGACCAAACAGTCGCAGGAATATGTTGCCCAAGTCCTTCAGCTTGCCCGTGAGGAAGGTAAAAAGAGACTGGCGTCTACATGGTCAGAAACCCACGGCTGCAGCAAGCACAGATGTCTGTGTGAAGAGATGACCAAGCGTCACAATGCCACAGTGCTAGGTTTGCTGAAACTGGGCAGGAAAATATGTCATCATCCAAACTTTGCCTACCTATGATAGTCACAAAAATTCTACCTGAGCTTTCTTATAGCTGAAAGTCATCCAAAATAGCATAACACAAATGAATACATGAATGCATAAAGTAAGCCCACTTACAGTAAAACACATTAAAAATGTATCTAATAGGGGTGGAAAGAAAAACAAACACAAACTATGCATCCAAAAAAGACACTACAGTCCTACAGGGGAAAGCTATTTAAAAAAACAAACTTCCAAAAGCTTCTCAACAGCTTAGTGCCCACAGTTTCACAGAAAAGGTCAGCTCGATATCAGTAAAATATGGTTGTTCCTGCACATCCTGATCTGACATCTCTGCGTGGAAGCGCTGCTTCAGCCCGCTGAAGCCCTGGTGAGACTACGCCAGTGAACGCCTCGGAACAGCCAATCAGCTGGCTTTTACACGGCTGAATCCGACAGCATACTGCTGCTTCCCTGGCTCACTCCTCGCTGCCTTGGATACTGGCACCAGGATAAGACTGCTCCAGAGGATGTAGGAGGGGATGCTGAGCAGTGAGTTACTAATCCACGCTAGGACTGCATGCGCATGAACAGGCAAACACACACAGGCACTCACACAAATAAGTGAATTGCATGTCATTTTTCATCAGTGGGTTAGCACTGTGTAGTATAACCACAAAATGAAGTGGGCAAGGCTGCCTGATAAATGACCATAACAAAAGCAGCAGCAACAGTAACACTAATACTAATTCTAGTGCTAATACTAACGCTAACACTAATACTAATACTGATAACATTAATAAAAAATGCTTTTATATTATGCCATAATTGGCTGGTCAGTGTAGCACAGCATTGCTATATCAGTATAACAGGGCTTTTCAGTCTTCCTGCATGCTTGCAGAAAGCCAGGCAGGGGGAAAAAAAACATGCTAACTGTGTGTTAAATGTCACCCTAAGTACAGTATGTAAACAAGGAAGTTAAGCTGCAATTGTACTTAACTCTTGCATCACGTTTTTTCAACCGGTTCACAGTGGGCCCCTGCCTGTTACAAGACAGGACTCATCTCTGGATGTAGCTAGAAAGCACCTTATGTAACAGACAAGTTAACTGAAAGATACACAGACATTCCATAATCTCTCTGCACTTCTGATTCCCCTGAATACACAGGTCAGTGGACAGAAACACACAGTCATCCCACACAGTTCAGGAAGACAAAGGAGAGCGTACCCACAGGATGTTCTCACTGGGTATTAAGTGATATAAAATGATAACAATGGAATTAGTGGAAGACTTAGTGCAGCTGCTCCGAGCATAACAAAATTCTTGAGGTGCCCTCATAATACAGAATGTATTATTTTATTAAAGATGGAATATTGAAAAAACCCACAGTTTAAATCTTAAACTCTGGTAACAACACAGTATAATGTCCTTACTGACCATTAGTCTCTGGCAACATTAATGGCAAAAACTAGAAAAAAAAACCTTCCTATTGTGGTGGTGACACAATGGGCTCACTCATAGAAAGCTGCTTGTTTTTCTTTACTGTTCCAAGCCTTGGCTGCAGTAAAATCAAGAGGAAATAACTGTTCACTGCAGTATTCCCATCTAGGCCAACTCTGATTCTGCCTTCCAGAAAAATAACCAATACAAAAAAGAGAGGAAAAAATGGCCACCGATAAACTGGGAAACAGATAAAACAATGCTCCGTGGTACTCAATGTCTTCTACTCACCCTTGTAGCAGATGCTTTCTCCTCAGCTCATAATAAAAGAGCTGAGACTAAAGGGAATATGCATGTTAAGTCTCTCTTCAGAGCTTTTCTATTTAATTCCTGGAACTAGTCTTGTTGCCCTTCTCCATACTTTTCTGACAGCCTCTATGTCCTTCTTATAGCGTGGGGCCCAGAACTCAACATGAGAAATGTGGCATGGCACATCACTAATGTAACCTCCTTTGCTTCTCTTCGGTTTTCCCTTTCATTCTCCTTTGTCTTTCATGTTCGCTCTTTTTTCTCCTGTGGCAACTTTCCTCTGGTTTCACCCCCAACCACCCCCTCCCCCCCCCCGCCCCCGCCTAAATCTGTGCTACTTCCCTTTCAGCCTCACACCACAATGTTCACCTCATGTTAGCAGCTCTGCCTATGGCTGGCAGAAGGGGGTGGGGTGGTGAGGAAGTGACACGTTTCAGTAGACATGATCCAAGCTGCCCTGGGGATCAGAGACAGAAAAGGCCATCCTCAGACACGCCGCTCCTCCACTACGCAGTGGCGGCTACACAACGGTGGCAACACAGATTTGCCAGTGTAATTACACAGTGGCCTCCTCCGTTAGGAAATTACATTACATTATTGTCATTTAGCAAACACTCTCATCCAGAGCGACTTACACTGCATCTAATAAAGTGGCATGAAAACCTGCATAAACAGGATATCACTAACCACACATGAAGAAGCGTCAGTGCTAAACATAGTGCTGAGATCACAAATGTGTGCCAAGCTTGTTATTTAAATGCAAAGCAGTATGTAAAATGTAAGGGCATGTGGGCTGGAATTGACTAAAGGCAAACCACCCTATGGCACTCTCCTGGCCAAATGTCAAATGAAAGTTTCCTCACTGACATTCAGTGGTAGAATGAACCATCTGCAAGTGTCAGAGCTGCAGAGTGGTAAGCCTGAGAGTTTTAGCTAATATGCTGGTGCAGTTCTTGTTGCTGTATATTTAATAAATAACACCACATTAGTCCTATATGTTTTCCTGGATAATAGCTTCGGACAAATAAGTTAAGGCACAATAATCCTGATGAATGCAAGAGGACAAATTTTCTGTACTGAAACTGAGGAACCCCAAGCTGATGTCTGGTGCTCATAAACTGACAGAGACTCAGGTCTCCTCTGCTTGACTGAAGCAGGGTTTATGGAAAAAGACCTGAACGGTGGGTGCCTACACTCCACTGGTGGGAAAGAAAAGCAGTGGGGTTTGCATGACTATCAAGTAAAAACAATGCAGTCCCTCCCATGCTATTTCACAGTTTAAAAAACATGCAGTGCGCGGAAAGACACTGAACTCCCGTTACTAGTGTTAAGCTGTATTACCTGCTGAGGTGAATACAGTCGATTGAGCTTTGCGTATGTTATTACCTTAGCAGAAGAGCAAACAGATATCAGCGTCACACCTGGACATACCTGGCCAAACTCACCCAAGGCTACATATCCCATTATTTGGGTATTTCAACTTGAGTAGTCTGAGTACCTTCCTACATACCAGCAGTGTGTCAGCTGCATCGCCCTGCATGAGTCCTGTCTGGACCTCTGCTCTGAGAAACATCCCTGGAGCTAACCGAGCTAAGATCACTCCCTGGCTTTGGCATTACTGACCACAGTGTGACTCAGCCAGCAAAGGGGTTCCCAGACTTTCCAAGCCCACAACATGCTGTATGAGTGAATACATTTTCTGCCTAAAGCACATTCAAGTATGGGCGACTGAAAGAATTCTAAACACATGTTAATATAACAGCGTGACCGCTAGCCAGAGCGGTCTTCAGTTTGATTAGGGTGAATATCTGCGGAGGGAGCATCTTGTGGCATACCCCAAGCCCTCTCACGGCCCACAGATTGGGAACCACTGACATAATATTACCGATTCAACTCAAGCCAAGAGGGGAGGGACAGCAAAGAAGGCCAAATTTGAAAACCAGTAGTCAAACTATTGAGATCCTGCCAGACTGTAAGTAACGACTGATACAAATACGGCAGTGGAGGTAATATTTAATTAGATCTGTTTCTGCAAGGAGCTAGTTTTTCTCAGAGGACTGAGAGGAGGAAATTTCAGAGGAAATTTCCCCAAAAATAAACTAAGTGAATGAACAAAGGCAACACAGACACTCTCAGAGCTATAGAACAATAAAAATAGGATAGAACCATATCAGGACATGCAGAAACATTAGAAACGCAAAATCTGACAGTGTAACTGGCCTGTAAGGACAAGATTGAGCTATGACTGAATAATCACAGAATGACCTTGGTAAGGTGTATAAGCTATCAATGCTTATAAACAACAAAAAGAACATTGGAGAGGGGATTTCAGGTGACTACCGTTTCAAGTCCTGGCTGAAGTACTACAGTCGTACCCTTGAGCAAGTTATTTTAAGCTGGGTTGCTTCAGTAAATATGTGCAATATGAATTGACAAAATATAAATCACCTGAGATGGGGGGGATAATAATTAGCTATGCATGCTACCCTGGGTAAGGATGTCTGCTAGGCTAATAACAATGCAAACGAGAGCAGCTCTGCATTTTCGCCTGTCTGGATTTCCGATATGGCAACCGAGGCTGCAGCTCCCTATTTATCGCATAGCTAAATTTAGCCTTTGTCAGTCAGCTGATACCCCTACACCCGTCCCCAGTCTAAACAAAGCAGAGAAGGGATAGAGAGACCGGCAGAGTATGCTTTATTGTCGCATCCATTTACATATGGAATCAGGGAGCTTTTTTGTCTGTATTCTGGCTTTCGTCAAATGTAAAACTTTCTGCAGCACTGGTGTTGTTCTGGTGAGAACACGTTTTGGATATGAGAGAGAAGAGCCTGGTACAAAAGCACAAATTGCTCTAATACGGGCATAAACAAACAGTATCTAAAGATACAAGCCCCATAAATAATGCATCAGATAAGCAATGTCGGTTTTGGCTGCTTCTTGGTTGATATAAAAGAACTCCTTCAGGGCGCAGGGTAACTAGACCCGCAACACTGGGACTTGAGAATTTAGGACTTGAGGTCTGAATGGCTCTAGCCTGAACATAATGCAAATGTTACTGCAAAAGCCACGCAGAGACTGCACTTCACCTTGAGGGCATGCTGGGTGTTACAGCTCCCCGTACATTGCTCTGGTTATATGAGCGGTGATCAGTACTGCTGTTTCAGTGTGCTGTGATCAGTGCTGCTCTGTTTCTGTGTGCAGTGATCAGTACTACTCTGGTTATGTGAGCAGTGACCAGTACTGTTCTAGATATGAGTGCAGCCGTCAGCGTTGCTCTGGTTATGTGTGCTACCAACAGTACTGCTCTATTTCTGTGTGCAGTGATTAGTATTGCTCTGTTTCTGTACGCGGTAATAAGTACTGCTCTGTTTCTGTGAGCGGTTCTCAGTGCTGCTGTTTCTGTGTGTAGAGATCAGTACTGCTCTGTTTCTATGATTGGTGATCAGCGCTGCTGTTTCTGTGTGTAGCGACCCGTACTGTTTGGTTATGTGTGCGACCATCAGTGCTTCCCTGGTTATATGTGCAGTGATCACTACTGCTCTGTTTCTGTGTCTGGTGATCAGCGCTGCTCTGGTTATGCGTGTGCTGATTGGCTGTTTTCCGCTGCACATGGGCTAGCAGGCCTACACAGCTGGAGGTGGGTTTTATTTAGCCCTCCTGAAGCAGGTGAAAATGAGCAGACTGAGGTGTGGAGGTGAGATTTTTTTTGGTGGTGGTGGTTGGGGGGGGAGTAGTTTGTACTGTTAAGGGGCAGAAGAAGGGGAAGAGGGAAAAGGAGGCTGGTAGAAAGTAGCGAGAGGAGAGGTAGAATACTGAAGAGAAAGCGAGGGAAGTGTGAGGAGAGGAGAAGGGGAAGAGAGGATAGGGTGTGGGTGGGGGCGCGGGGGGGTTGGACGTAAGGAGAGGGGAAGCTTGAAGGGGAAGAGGAAGGGTGTTTCAGGGAAGGAGATGCAAAGAGATACAACACAAATTAAGAG
This sequence comes from Megalops atlanticus, assembly GCA_019176425.1. Lineage (NCBI taxonomy): Eukaryota > Metazoa > Chordata > Actinopteri > Elopiformes > Megalopidae > Megalops > Megalops atlanticus. The sequence continues at coordinate 43,346,386 of CM032877.1, forward strand.
GGATAGAATCTGTTCAGCCCTGATCCCTGCCTCAGGCACCAGATGAGAGGACAGTACAGGGACGAGATACAGCGAGAGAAAAACTGACGCAACGCCTTGCGTGGAGCAGCCGGCACTGACCTGAGAGCAGGCCTGAATCACCCACTCTGGCAGGGCTAGTCCAATGTTTACACAATACCTTTTACAAACACAGCTGAGCGGAAACCGAGTGGGAGGAGACAGAAGCAGACAGGCACAGGTGAGGGGGAAGGGGAGGGGTGGAAAGGCAGACAGAGGAAAAGCTTCTGGGAGTTACTGTCTGTAAAGGTCCAGTTTCACCGCCTGTCAGTCCTGCTAAAGACTGAGGATAGTGATGGATGCTGAACGTCAAGTGTCAGTCCTGCTGCAGGCAGATATCCCATGTGGATCGGCTAGAGAAATAAGAATACAGAAGAAGTTGATATAAAACTAAATGTACATACTCATCAACCTTCTCCTTCAGCTTCTCGTTCCTTTCCTGGATCTGTTGGGGCAGGCATTGTCAGGGGGAGGGAGGGGGCAGAGAGAGGGAGGGAGGGAGGGAGGGAGGGAGGAAAATGATTCAGATATGCGGTATTTAATATTTATGGAGATGCCTGACAAACCAGAGGCTGTGGCCTTACCAGACCTCTGCACAGAGAGGTGTGGCAAAAATAAGGAGCAAAAATGCACCAGAATGATGGACAGAAGCCCAAAAGTATGATTTATTCTTAATGAATCATACGTGAGCCCACTGACTACTAACTTATGAATGGGTGTGTGTATTCCCATCAGCTTCAGATGTGTGGTTTTTAACATTTGAACCAAATTAAGTTAAAATGGAATTTCAGTCCCAATCTGATATTGTTAAGGGTTCCTGAACGTAAGCTAACCAAGGTCACCCTCATCCACAAGCCCAGCCCCTGAGTGCCGCCCCCCCGCAAGTATCTGGCATTCTTAGCGTAGTTTGGGGCAACGCAAGGGAGGCATGAAAAACAGGCGTTTGATGGGTGCAGAGAGGGTACAAGATTTACATTACATTACGTTACACTCATTTAGCAGATGCTGTTTTCCACAGCAACTTCCAGCAGAAGAGAACAGAAGTGTATCCATTCAAGTTGAATGAGCAACAGTTTCAGACCAGGCTAACAACACTCCCCGACCAGTGAGTGTGAGCAACGCTGAGTATGAGCTACTCAAGCCCTACGACAAGTTAACTTGTGCTAAATTGACTAGACAGCCTAGAAACAAAGGGAAGCTAAGTACACACGCGGCCATAAAACGTGTTCCTCCATCTGCTGCAGCCACTCTCTGACTGCGACTTCACAGAGTTGCTGCAGCAAAGCGCTAAAGCGCAGTGTCTGCAGCACTCCGCTCCGCTTCCTCTCGCCCCTCCTTTTCTTTCTTCACCTCTTTTTTTCCCCCATCTCCTTCCACAACTGTTCCAGGCAAAGGCTGAAGGATAGAGGTTAAGCTGCTCCGAGGCCATCTCGACACGACGCTCTCGTCACTCTCGAGTGTGCTACTCACTGGAACTGAAGGCGTCAGCTGACACACAGGATGGCACACAGATAACCCCGCGTACTGCAGGCGGAACAGAAGGTACGAGGCGAGCAACCCAAAAAAAGAAACACACGACTGACACTTTCTCACAAAGGGTTATGTTCCTGATTTCGACAGGCTGTTGTTACGGTATGCAATAGAAGCGTGCTCGACCTTGATCAGCAGAACAGGTCATGCATTATTTTACTGAAGAATGAGCTGTACTTATTTAAAAAGGATAACGCTCCTCTACACCCACACGCCCATCGCACCTATTGTAAAAAAAAGCACACATTTTTCGCAGCACACATGTCTGTTTGTCACTCATGTTTAGAGGAGTTGGTGTCACAAGAGTCAACTCGGGCCATCTGACGGTGTTTCAGGATCAGTCACCACAATGCTTTGCTTCACTCCAGTTCTGCTTTATCACAGTTGAGGTAATCGATCTTTTTATCTGATCCAAGGCCAGCATTGTGTGTGAAAATTTCATCCTGTAAAGAAGCCCCGCAGGGCAGCAGTATGGAGCTCTAGATAAGGAAATGGGCTCGTAAGCACAAGATAGCAGAACACTGCAGCTGTGGTACCGCTGGTATTTAATGTAATGTATATATAATGTATTAAACAATGCTGCATCTATAAATACACAACTTTATAAAAGGACAATATGATAAAACAAAACTAAGAAGTCTCGAATTCTAATCATTTGAAAAACAGAACGTACAGGCAAAGCAAACTCACTAAAATACCCCACTCTACTGCACAGCTGGTGATCCAGACTGCAGTGTTCTTTTTTTGTTCTTTGTATTTTTTGTGTGCTCTCTCTTTTTCACCCAGCTTGCTGTAGTCAGCAATTACACATTTAAGCTCAACACCACCGCAGCCACAACCACTGAACCCACTCAGGAGTTTGGGACAAGTTGTATGCAGTCCTCTGATGCAAACTCACAGACACCCAAGCAAATTACAGAGTGTTGAGAACATTACATTACATTATATTCATTTAGCAGGTGCTCTTATCCAGAGCAACTTCCAGCACAAAAGAATAGAAGTGTATCCATTCAAGCTGAATGAGCAACTGTGTCAGACCGGGTCGACAATACTCCCAAACCATTGAGTGTGAGCATAACACCACAAGTTAACTTGTGCAACCTGACTAGACAACCTAGAAACTAAGGGAAGCCAACTTTACTACCATATATCACAGTCACTAGATCACAGAATCCAAAACATATTGTGATACTAGATGAGAGAACGGACCAATGCGGCGACCCCGGCCTACCTTCTCTCCCCTATCCTCCAGCGGAATATAACCAATCTGTTTTGTGGATGTGAGCTTCAAGTCGGCAAGTGACACGGCAGGTTTGGAACCCAGGCTGTAGTGCCTAGCCTCCCCTTGAGACGAGAGTCTCTGAGCCACTCGGGAGCCTAAAAGGCTGAGTTTTCACATGTCAGGAGGATGCAAGAAAAACTGCAAGTCTGGGTAACACCCACGGCAGTAATCACACACACATCCCACGAGGTGACATGCTGCCACTCAGAAATCCGCGTGTTGCTTCTTCCCAGACATTCCATTACCTCATTGTTATTTAGCAGATGCGCTTATCCAGAGTGACTCAAGTTTTATCAATTTATACAGCTGGATATTTACTAAGGCAATTGTGGGTTGAGTATCTTGCCCAAGGGTACAGCAGCAGTGCCCCAGTGGGGAGTGTGACGGAGTGCCGTCACTACAGTTGAGTATGTGCTCTGACTGCCATACCAACGAGCCTGGCTCTTTGGTGTCGTGGTCAAAGTCACATGTTTGGTACCCCGTAGACCCGGGTTCAAGGCCGGGTGGGGTGACTGCTCTCGCCTTCGCTACAAATGGTGTCAGAATGGGATGGCTGGCTGCGAGGCCATCGGAGGCATGCCTAGTGTGTGAGCTGTATGAGGGGACCCCCAGGTTAGGTTGACCCCGGTGTGAGGGACCCCAGAGATGGGTGAAGCACGGTGTGAGGGACCCCAGAGATGGGTGAAGCACGAGTGAGTGGGGCACCCTGGGATGGGAGAAGTACGGCAGTGGAATGCGTGAGGGACGCCATGGTGCGTGAAGCGCATGGGCGCGCTTCCTGAAGGGGAGGGCAGTGTGACGGAGTGCCGTCACTACAGTTGAGTATGTGCTCTGACTGCCATACCAACGAGCCTGGCTCTTTGGCATCATGGTCAAAGTCGCATGTTTGGTACCCTGTAGACCCGGGTTCAAGGCCGGGTGGGGTGACTGCTCTCGCCTTCGCTACAGGGAGTTAAACCTGCAACCTTTCGGTTATAAACCCTGCTCCTTACCAGTACACCACACTGCAGACCCCAGCAAAATCACACCAGCTGCTACATCTCCAGCAGTGTCAAGGCCTCTGGAGACTCTCTACCCTCTGGGACTGTCTTTATCACAGTGGGGCTAGCAGGGATGGTCAGTTTTTGAGATGATTCCAAATTATTATTGGCCCTTTTGGAATACCACTTACTAAGTGGCAGTGTGGTGTTGGGGTAATGAGTTGGGCTTGTCACTGAAAGGTTGCTGGTTCAATTTCCTGCTGGGGCAGTGCCATTGTATGCTTGGCCAAAATTGCTGAAATTACCTCAAAATATCCCGTTGTATGTATGGATAATATGTAAAATTGTAACTTATATAAGTTGCTCTGGGTAAGAGTGTATGCTAAGTGACTTTTTTAAATTTAGCTAAATGCTAAATTTAAGTGATATGGGTGTCACCCAGCCCCCTATACATGGTTTTCTCCTCTTCTTATTTCAATGAGCATACATGGATTTTCTGCATCATATTTCTATGCACATACATGGATTTGTCCTCTTCATATTGTTATGTGCATACATGGATTTTCTGCCTCATAGTTCTATGTGCATACATAGATCTGTCCTCTTCATATTGCTGGGTGGACCTTTTCATATGCCGGATCTAGATTAATGTTTGTTCTGTTTTGATTCAAAAAGAAAATCTTGCAATACAAACTGAACCCACAGTTTGCTGCCGATACAGAGGACAGAATAATGGAATTTGTAGATGTTGAGGCACACTGTAATTCATATTTCAATATAAACTTTCCAGCATATGGCAAAAAATACCCTGTGCACCATCTGTTTCATTTCACCGCCAGATTAAATCTCTCCTTTGATCTTATTTTTAATCTCATTTTAAGTATTTTTGCAATGCTCAATTTGTATCTTTCCTGAAATATTTTTTCATCTGTTTTAAGTGGAGTGCCATCTGCACACTGTGGCAGAGGCTATATCATTGATGGGTGGAAGGACACTGGTACCGTAAATGGCCTCTTTATTTGAGAATCAATTCATTTTGACCTACAGCTTTTAATAGGGGTCAAACATTCTATGGTATAGGTGGACATCATCCTAAAGCACTGATCCTTAATCATTTACAGCTTTTAGCACAGAAGTGTTTGGGAAAGTTAAAATATTTGATGGTTATGATGGTATGCTGTTAGAACATATGTACAACACTACATCAGATGAAAATCCTACTGAGGACAACTTCCTGTTCACTGGCTCCAACCTGCTACATACCTGTTCTGGTATGAGGGTCGCTGTGCGCGGTTGAATGTGTCCTCATGCTGTTCAAAACGTGCAGTTTTTTTGGGAGGGTAGAGTTGCAAGGACACTCTCTACACACACTTCCCACCCAGCTGTACACTCAGGTCCTTCCCCAAAAAACACCTGTAGTCTCATCTAGCTCATCCCCTTTTTCTTGTAGAGCTCTGCCCTCTGCAGAATCGCTCTGATGTAGGTGGGATTCAGTTCTATAGCTGGTGACAAACACAAATACGTCACTGATAACCGATTTACTGAACAGATGTTCAGCTCTGGGTTCCTCCTGTTGTCTGTACTTTCATGTCTATGAGGTTCTAGGTTGGCAAGTAGAAGATCCTGTGCTGTCTGTGTTGTTATACCACACAGCTACTGATGTTGTCTTGTACTACAGCCCATCGTAAACATTTATAACAACAGATCTGCATACCTTTAGCTTCAGATAATGGCAGAGACAATGTTTTTCAATGTTAAGCACACTGAGCTGAATATCTGGTCAGATTAAACAATACTGGCATCTGTGATGTCATTCACATATTCACCACCAAATGAACTGTACACTTACATACCCAAGGTTCCTATCACATTTTTTTTAACAATTTTGCAATATGAGTACATGCTGATAATATCTGCATTAACGTACAATTGACTAAACATCTTCCAAAATCGATTCAATGTGACTGCCATTTTACAAAGGCCACCTATGGAGTGAACAGACAGGCTTGGAGTTGTATTATGCTTTGGCTATCAGGCTGAAGAAAAGGAAATGAAAACCAAGGCTCTTCGTAAAGGTTGAGTTGGGCTGTTATGCCGAAATCCTATTGTGACATCATAGACAGAAGGGCAGAGAAGAGAGCACTGTCCTGTTACAGTGTCATCTCTGTACTTTCGTAACAAGAAGTGAAACTAGGATTTTTTTTCTTGTCCTTAAGAGAATATCTTATATAACAGTGAGATAACACATCGGTACATCTCTTTTCTCACAAACTAGCATAACAAAGTTTGTATCTCACTGTTTTTTTAAAGTCTATCAGCCAGCTTCAGGGTAGTCGGGAATTTCATCCTTTTTGGGCAAAACACTTTAACTTCAGTGATATATAAAAATGGTCCTTGCTCCTCAGTGCCCCCTATATCTCCCTGAAGTACCCTTGAGGCAGTACACTTGCTGAAAGCCTGTGGTAAATCTGTTTGCTATTGTATCACTGCTTCCCTCTTTCAAATTCATGTCATAACGTTTCTGTTATAATTTTTCTGTATTCCCTTTTCTCTGATGCAATCTTTGAGGTGCTTGTGCCGATTCCTTTACAAACGCCACATTCAATAAAATCTGACTGATGGATTGATTGACTGATTGATTACCTTTTGGGCAGTCATCAATGGCTTCTCGTTCTGATCCTGAGAGAAAGGAGGGAGAATTCAGTGTAGCGGCAATTCGAGCAAAATCGCTGGTGGTATTATCGTCTGTCACTCACAAAACAGAAACACATTACGTTGGCTTCGATCCAATTTGTCCCATCTTCAGGGTCAAAAAGCAGAGTGAGTTGTCTGCATGGTCAGTAGTCTTGGCACACACTGAATTTACAGAACCTTCCTGATAGCTACGAAAACAGCAAAGTAAATGAAAATAGAATTGGACAGTTACCTTGGTAGTGCGAAGTAGCAGTTAGGAAACAAGGCTTGCAGCCAAGTTGCAAGCATTACTCTGAGAGCAAATAACCTTTACAATGCTATTTGTTTTAAAGGCAAACCTGCTGTTCCACTCTTGACATAAGCTGTAAAGCATAGCGAAAAGGGCCTGTAGCCAGAGGGTTGTGGGCTTGTTTTCCTGGGGAGATACTGCTATTGTACTCTTTACCAATGTAAGTCATCTGAAATGCTACAGCCCCTTGTCAGAGTTGCAGAAATAACAATACATTATTACATTACATTATTGTCATTTAGCAGACATGCTTATCCACAGTGACTCACATAGGTTACACATTTACATGTTACCCATTTATACACCTGGATATTTACTGAGGCATTTGTGGGTTAAGTACCCTCCCCAAGGGTACAGCAGCAGTACCCCAGCAGGGAGTTAAACCTGCAACCTTTCGGTTACGAGCCGTGCTCCTTACCACCACCACATCAGATCTCCCTCTTTAGGTCACAGTGGAAGAGGCATGGGGATAGACAACGCCATGCGTATGATGCCAGTCAGAGCACCCCCTCTCTGAGGCCTGTGGGAGTACAGGTATGAGGTCTGTATCAGGTGCAAGTGGGCAGTAGTGCGGTTGGAGTAAAATATGGCTTTCTCCTTATTTTAGCACACTGGACATGCCCTCAGCACTGCAGTGGAACACTCCGCTGCCTTAGTGTAGTCTGCAGGGACATGCAGGTCAGTACCACCCATTATAGAGACACACACACACACGCATGCATGCACGCATGCACACACACACACAGGTCAGTACCACCCTTCACACAGACATGGACACAGACACAGATTTCAATTCTTTACACACACACACACACACACACACACACACGCGCACACACACACACACACACACGCGCGCACACACACACACACGTCAATACCACATACAGCGTACAGACAGTTCAATACCACACTTTACACACAGGCCAATACTGAATACAAGTCTACACACACACACACACACACACACACACACACACACACACACACACACACACACACAGAGAACAGGTCAGCACTACATTGCACGCACACACACACACACACACACACACACACACACACACACACACACACACACACACACACCTCAGGCTGGTCACTACCACAATAAGCACATACAGAGATGATCAATGCTGTATTACACACACACCCACAGGCTGGCTCCATGCTAAACACCCATTCAATCAGGCATGTCCTTGGGCTGCTGCTAACAGCTATTCTTATACTGAAGTACTCCCATGCCCCTCTGAGCAGTGCTGTGAAAATGGCATAAAACCTCCAGAACTCTTCTCCTGGCAGTTTCTCAAAGGCAAGTTATGCACTCCAAAGGTTTTTTTTTTCCTTTTCTCCAAAGCCTTAATGGTTATGACTCACAGCAAGGGCCATACACAACACGTGTAAATGAAGTCCAGGGTGAATTAGCTGGCAAAGGTCATGTTTGCTCTGACCTTTCAGAACTTCTCCAAAACTCCCACGCGAAATGTTCTGCCATTCTAATGAATGGACTCACCGGTAGGGAACAAGCATACTAGTCTGTAGAAAAAAATTCACAGTTCTCCATGCAGTGATGGGTTTGTCAGCACAGACCAGCGGTGCTGCCCACCTCCTCTCTTAAACAGGACATTCTCTCTCTCTCCTTCAGGGTCATACCCTCCTCTTTTATTATTTAAAAGGACATTATGCAACAAACCAGGTTGCAGACAAAATATGGCAGAAGTAATTTCCAGTGGATTCTACTATTCTGGCATAACTCCATCCTCTAAGATTTTATTTCATTTCATTTACATATGTTTGTCAGAGGGAGAGACAGCAATGGTATTCCTAATGTATAGGCGTTTGAGCCGTTCCAGGTTTTACTAGTGTACAGGTATGGTTGTGTGCTGAACTGAAGCCTCCAAGAGGCAGATTTCACTCAATATATTGCCCTGTATACTTTCTGAGGTATGTTTAATAGAAGAAGTACCCTTGATACATGCATGTTGTCAAGTGATGCACTTAAGCAGACTAAGCATATAAAAGAGGCAACCAAAGATGGTAATGATAAATATTCATATTTCTTAAAGGTGTAGTGTTATACTCACACTCACTGGTGTGGGAATGTTGTTAGCCTGGCCTGACACTGTTGCTCATTCAACCTGAATACACTTCTGTTCTTTTGTGCTGGAGCTCACTCTGGATAAGAGTGTCTGCTAAATGAATGTAATGTAATGTAACATTATGTGTTACCCCAAGAACTGATACCAGTCTTTAGATTATTTCAGTGTGATCATTTGATTCTAAGTCTTTTGGCTTTCAGGTCTTGAGTTAGAGAATAGCACTCAGTAGTGGTAAAACTTAAATGAGAGAGTTCCAACTTTTATAGTGCATGTAAACTGCAAATGAGGGAAAGCAGATGTTTGCACCCCTTTTGAAAATTGGACAATAAACACAGATAAAGAAGTTAGTTTTTGCCCCTATTTCAAAAAGAGTACAACCATTTGTTTTTTTACAGGCTTTCCAAAATTAGGATGATACTCCCCTCCTTCTCCTCCTCCATCAGGTCTTTCTCCACCTCTCTTAGATATTCTTTGTCAAAAATTGTCAGATTCCTCTGCTCTTCTCTTCCTCACTACACTCTTCCCAGTTCTCCTGATCTTCTTCCTCTTTGTCTGCCCTTCTCCCCCTCTCTTCTCCTCCCTGCTCTGATGATTGCCCTCCTTCTCCACCAATGTCTGTGTCCTTGAGACATTACATTAGTGTCATTTAGCAAATGTGCTCAACCACAGCAACTTACAGAGGTACATGCAATTTTATTTATTTAAACAGCTGGATATTTTCTGAGGAAAGTGGGAGTGAAGCACCTTACCCAAGGGTACAGCAGCAGTGCCCCAATGGGGAATTGAACCAGCAACCTTATGGTTATGAGCCCTACCGTATTACCAGTATGCTACACTGCCACCCCAGAGCAATGGAAACTCTTTTGTTTCTGCATGCACTTTAACTGATCAATCTACATGTGGAAAAGAATCTAGATGGTCCACCTGAAAGCAGGAGCAACACGCAGTGACACGCCACATCATTGGAAGCTGTTGTGTCTGTGCATTTGTATTTTTGTTGGAATTTCTCCGAAAGATTTGAGAAAGGCACTGCTGGGATTTGAACCCAGACAGGCTCTTTAACTATCTAAGCCATGTTTCTGTGCCTTCGCTCCCCAGTTCTGGCAGTTCTGAGACTGACCTCTCAGTTTTCCCCTCTGCTCTGCACTCTCCTCTCCACCTCCCCTGCAGTGAACCCTCACAGTTGAAGAAGCAGTCCTCCTCCACCTCCACACTCCTGCTGCCCAGGGTGGTCTGGCTATACGCAGAAGCCTTCAGTCCACGCACCAGCATCTTTGGTAGAGCTTCCATATCCCAGTCACTCTCACCCACTGATGTTTCCACTGGCCTCTGCATGCAACCACATGACAAGACTTTGTTTAATCAAACTCAGTGTTTTAGCTGTCTTTCTGTACATTCTGTAAGGGCACTGTTTATATTTCACATTCCACAGAATGATTACTGGACTGCATTGAAGCTGGAGGCTGCAGTGTGTTACTATAGGTAGAGCTTTCTTTGCATAAGCAACAGACATACTGAAACAAATTTCGCACATTGCACTACGTCCTCCAGTACCATTAAACAATATGCAGGACCACTTTTTCACATAGCATTGTAATAAAGCCTTGAAGCCATACTTTCATACAACCACTAACAGTGCATTTACTTCTCCACCACAGCAAACAGGCTAAATACTATCATTCTGTAGAAATGATCGTTATAAAGGGAAGACCTACGACGGCCACCATGACTGCTAGTCAGCAAGTAAACTGCTTGTGCATTCGGTGTGCAGAGTTTAGGCACACATTCCTAGCTAGCCACCCATACATGAAAAATTATATTTGAAATATATTTTGACAAGCACTTCACTTGAAATATATGTAAATATTCAAAATTGGCCCAATAAATATATTTTGGTGAAATATAGGACAATATATTTACTAATTAAATATAGTTACTTCTATGTATATTTCTGTTTGTATGTTACATATATGTGCATATATTTTTGACTTTGAGATAATAATGATAACAATATGTAGCAAACACTCTTACATCAGTTACAACGTTATCCATCTATACAGCTGGATATTTTCCTGAGGCAATTTGGGGCAAAGTACCTTGCCCAAGGGTGCAATAGCAGTGCCTCAGTGGGGAATCAAACCAGCAACCTTTTGATCATGAGTCCTGCTCCTTAACCACGATGCTACACTGCCACCCTGTAAATACATTTATGTCAGCATATTTTCTTGAACATGGGTATTATTATATATTATATATGTATGTAGATATAATGTACAGTGCTGTATACATATATATATATATATATATATATATATATATATATATATATATATATATATATATATATATATATAGTATAATGGAATGAAGAAGTGTGTATATTTTGTGTGTATATTGTGTAATTGTATTTTGTGTGTATATTTTGTAAGTGCAGTGTTGGTCACTGAGTGCATTCTGTCTTAATATTGTATTATTTCACTGTACTTTACTATTGTAGTGTCATTGTATTATACTTGCATCATAAATACTGTGCATATTTTCAATATTATTTTAAACAACAATTACTCTTCAGAAGGATGGGCATCAAAGCATGTCAATAAATGTAATAGTTGAACTAAGTGCTGTTTTAATGTAGCCTGATGTCCTAGGGAAGCAAATGTAATGTGTCATTTGACATTGCAGTCATTTAAATGTAAATATACAGTATATAATATAGTACTATGTAATATAGTATACAGTAGTGAAATCTGTTACTGTTGTGTAGGGAAAGAGGAGGTAGAAGTAATCCCTAAACTGCTCAAAAAACAGAACATTTTGGTCCTTCTTTAGCTGTATAAGCGAGGTGCTTCTGAGGCTGAAACATGTACAGCTGAAGGACTTTCATCAGTTACAGTCAACTAAAATTTCATGACCACATATATTTTGTCTCATATTTTGCATTTCATGTCATATATTTGAATATATTTCACACTTAACATCATATATTTTGTTATGCTTCAAAATATATTTCAGTATTACAAATAAAAGTGAACATCAATGCAAATGTATTCCATGTATTTACAATATATTCCACATATATTTTTGACACTTAAAATATATTTCAATACATTTTTTTCTGTATGGGCAGTTACCAACAGATGATCACACTCTGTGACAACACTTCCTCGACAGCTAGCAAGCTTTCAACACAATTTCCATTCATCCACAAACTCTGTGCTTTTTTTTTTTTTTTTTTTACTTAAGTGTATGTTTATGCGATTGTTTCATTTGTCTTTATAGAATCCCTCATGCCACAGCCAGCGAGTCCACTAGACTAGAGTTGGCATTTAACAAACGCGCTTTCCAAAGTAATGTGTAAACCAGGTGTCTTTGTGTACCTGTCTAGCTTCCATCCAGAAACAAAAATATCCACGACCATTACTTATTACCTAAAAAAAGTCAGCATTAACACTCAACGTCTCGCCCATTCATACCTGAAGGCAGTCAGACATTGCGTAATACATATATAACGTAAATAGCATTTCCGCCATCCTTTGGCGAATAAAACAGCAGAAAACGAAGGCATTGCTCTGGAGAACTCTGGGACGTGTAGTCGTTGTGAGAAAATGAAAGCCGAGTGTCTAACTAGATCGCAAAATTTATGGAATCCCCTTGGCGGGCAAAGTTGTTCTCGGCATAATAACCAACATACCAAACTAACTAATAATAATACAAGCAGCACAATTCAACTCAAGTTTGCGGCGAAATGTCGAATTATCGTACGTATATTAAAAAATAAGGCGCCACCTGGTTTCCACACAAAGAAACTACATTCTTAAGAGAAAAATGCATACTGTGTGAACATGAAACGTTCTCAACGCATATACTTGTCATCTCTTCGAATTTTGGAGGTTTAATTGTGATCAGATCTGGAGAAACCCATGGTTTTTAGAATTGCTGAATCCATAATTGACATATGGTGGATTATTTCGAGCGAAACATACGCCGTATTGACTGTGCTTAACTGTGACACTCATTGACGTCTGGTCACGGCAACCTATACTAAAATCAGAAACACAAATATTTTAACCATCGTTTACTCTTCCTTTTCTGTTCTTTCTCTAAATGGTATTAATGTAAAACTATATTAGAACAAACAGCTAATTAGTTTATTGTTAACCGAAAATACATTTGAAAAAGAAAATACGTCAAATAAGATTTTAAAAGATTTTGGTATTGTTTGGGAATGTTTGGTATATTTTACATAAGTTGAATACAAATCTATTATTTATCTAATTTCTTAATAATTCTCAAACCAAAAATCTGTACAAAAGGTTTGGTAGTTTACATTAATATTGCAGTAGTCATGCAATGGTCATGTTATGGAAAACCATCAGAAAATTCAGAGTCCAAGCATTATCCAATGAAAAATAAAATGAATAATAAAGCAGCCACACAGAAAACACAAAAACAAAAAAGCAAATGAATACTCCTCCCTGAAACACTCTTTTCACACGTCTTCTGCGTGTATTCCGGAACGTGTCATTTTCTCAAGAACGTTTTGTGCATGCGGACCAAGAGATGTCTTGGTGCTCCCTCATTGCCAAAATCAACCTCTCTGTTGTCATGGTTCTCTTGACTTTCAGCGGTTTAAGACAGGAATGTAACTCTGCACAGGCAATCTCTGCAGAGATGGAGGATTGACTGGTATGTGTGTGGTGGCGGGTGGGAGGTAGGTAGATGGTGGTGGTGTTATTGGGTGGAGGTTGGGGTTAGGTCCTCCCCTCATCTAGAGGCAGATGTAAGCCCAGTCCCTGTCTGCCCGCTGGCTCCGGGGGAGAGGCGGCTGTCCTGGAGCTGCCTGCCCAGAAACCTGCAGCCCAGGAGGGTGGCGAAGGCCCGGCGGAAGGTGCTGTTGAAGAAGGCGTAGAGCAGGGGGTTGATGGCGGAATTGGCGTAGCCCAGCCACAGGACGCACTCCAGGGCCTTGTGGCCGATGTGGGAGCCCCAGTGTGGGTGCGCCAGGTTGATGGTGAAGAAGGGCAGCCAGCACAGCAGGAAGGCCCCCATGATGACTCCCAGGGTCTTGGCGGCCTTCCGCTCCTTCCTCGCGGTGGTGCCTGGTTGGGCCTGCCCGACGTGGCTGGACACTGTGTCGATCCTCCTGGCCTGCCGGTGGGCCACCAGGAAGATCCTCCCGTACACCACCGCCATGAACCCCACGGGCAGGAGGAAGCTGACAACGGAGGCTACCTCCGCATAGGGGGTCTTCAACATGAGGAAGCAGGACTGGCCCTTTCTGAAGCCCAGCGCCCCCTCCTGGCCACACGTGTAGAGGCCCAGCATGGCGATCAGGCAGGACTCAAACAGGGGGAGGAGCCAGGACAGCAGCAGGAGCTGGGAGACCCGGCCTCGGGTCATGCGGGCGGGGTAGCGCAGCGGGTCACACACGGCCAGGTAGCGGTCCAGCGCCACACAGGTGAGGTTGAAGATGGAGGCGGAGCAGAGGGTGATGTCCAGGAGGAAATGCACCAGGCAGAAGAGCTCGCCGAACCTCCAGCGGTCCACCGAGCGCACCAGGCTGAACGGCATCACCAGCACCGCAACCAGGAAGTCGGCGGTGGCCAGCGAGGCGACGAAGACATTGGTGGCCGTCTGCAGTTGGTGGAAGCAGGCCACGGACACCATGGTGAGGAGGTTTCCCAAGACGGCGAAGACAGTGATGGGCAGCAGCAGAAAGATCAGGTGGACCTTCGGCACAGTGCCATTGTTGTGCCCTGAGTTGCACTTGTTGAAGCCAGGAAAGGTGAGGTTATGGCTTTCCTCTGCGATGGACAAACTGGTCTCAAACACAAAGGACATCCTCAGTGTACAGCCACAGATTCCTCTCCAGTGATGCAAAAACACTCATAATCAGATATTCCAACTCAACATTAGTGGTGATATTCTTCTCCAGAGCTTAAAAAGTTCACCTGTTGATCAGAGTTCTGCTTCTGCTCTGAGCACACTGAGAAAATCGTCTTTCCGTGTGAGAGAACTCTTCCCTCAGGACTTTTATCTGTGCCTGTGTTTATTTTCACTCACGCCCGTCTACCCAAATGTGGTCAATATCGCCGCATTCTGTTTTGGACTGCATGCCAGGGGTTAAACATTAACCAGAACGTGGCTTGAACTGTGGTGGAGGATGACCTTCCAAATGGGGAACGGGCAGTATCTTGATGAGTGATCATAGTCGATTAGCTGCGCCTCAGCCATAAAATCCTCCATTTCCCGGCCCCCTGTCTCTCTTGTTCATCCGTTTCCTTGAGGCTTGCTAAACTCCCCTCCTGCCATGCTTTATCAGTGTCTCCACGCGCTGCCGTTGTATGCTTCGGCTGGGAGATCCTGTCGTCTGATTTTGAGGCGCTTGCTCACAGAGAGCACCTGTCAGACACTTGACAGTTCATTTTGCCTTAGCAACCAGCTGGCCGGTTGGTCTCCTAAGAAACAGTCTTACCAATAAATGACCATTAGAGAACATAACAGCTTTATGTAGGTGTATGAGAAATGGAACCTTTTGAAAGTGCATACAGTAATCTTGGAAGTGTGGTCATTAATTTCAGTGCCAAGGACACTGTGGAAACTGCTTAAGAGTCAGTAAAAGCAGATTACCTTACCCGTCTGTCATTTTTTTGTCTTCTGACAAACAAAAAAAAAATGTGACTGTGTTTGAGATTCATATTTGAGCACCCTTGCAGAGTGCGATGAAGAGCCTCCACCAACTCTCCCTAATTGTTAATTGTGTCAATTTGTTCATTGTGTGCACTTGATGATTTGTAAGGGAACCATCCTATTGACTAACAAGCCACACCTGATTAATTGAAGGTGGATTAAATACAGGTGTGGCTGGAGGGAGGCTCACCTTGTCCCTGCTGGTGGTTTGCATAGGCTGGTTTCCTTTGTTTTGTTGTTTGGTTTTAAAATAAATTATTGTTTCTTTTAACCTTTTGTTCTTTTTGGCTCGTTTATGGGAATAATGTCAGCCAGCTTCTCTACACAGAGACATACAGTGTGAGCTGAAAATTGTCTCTCTCAGTACACACTGGTGTGTGTTTGTTTGCTCTGGATTACCAGACTGTAATTTTTGTGTGTGTATGTGTGTGTTGTCTGTGTTTGTTTCCAACAACAGGAGGTAGTTGCCAGTTTGGCGAGATTAGGTATACATTTGGTTGCAGCTAGGGTTGCCAGATTGTCCACACCCGTGCAGGGTTTTGTATCTGAAGTGGTCACATTCTCCTTAAGTCAGTTTGGGTTGGGTGTGCGAAAATCATTTTCTAACCCATACATAGCTTCTAACCCACACAGAGGTTCGTGCCACTCCCATTGTGAACTGGTGGCTCGTGATTAATAAACCACCAGCTCAAACTTGAGCATTCATTATTGTTGACAGCTTCCTGCAGCACACAATCATTTCCATAGCTCTCAGCATTGCTGGCCTTGCAATGGAGAATTGCTGCGTTTCCAAAGGCTGTCAACAGTTTGCAGATTTTAAAGAGCAATTTGTAAACATTCCCCACAGATGGGGGAGAACCACAGCCAAAAGGCTTGCATATTTATTCAATTTTTTCATGCCATCGGTTTGTCATTAATATTATTTATTTAAATGCCACTTCCTGTGCTGGAGTGTGGCTCTTCATCTTACATTCCGCTCCACTATTGGAACAGTTTAGCTCTGCTTTACAGATCAAATCTCTTCTTGATGAAAAAATTGTTAGCTCTCGGCAATCAATGTTTGAATGAGCTTAATTCACACTTCTATAGTGGTAAAGGGTGATACATTTGTCAATATTCCTTTTTGAAATTCAAATGACTTTTTTTGCATGGATTAGCTGTTTGCTTCTGATGAAAAGGAATCATTTCACAAAATAGTCTCTCAGTGTGTGTTAAAATATTCATTAACAGGTTTTTCCCTTGTTACATTGATATATTGAACTTATGAGCAGTGTGGCATATTGGTGTCCAGTGGCAGCTAGTACTGTAAGGGAAGGATATGTGCTGCAGCATCAAGACTTCAGGAGTGGTTCAGATTGTGGTCCAGCTGTTTCCTTTACAGCAGTGAACCTCTAGAGTGAGGTAGCTTTACAGCTGACATGAGCCTCATTCTATAAGCTTTTCCTGCTAGCTTTCAAGAGAAGGTAGATTATTGATCAAACCATTTGTCTCAAAACACAAAAACCCATATCTTACAGACATACCAGTACATTATTGCCATTTAGCAGATGGTCTTATCCAGAACATCTTACACAGCTTACGTTACCCATTTATACAGCTGGATATTTACTGAGGCAATTGTGGGTTAAGTACCTTGCCCAAGGGTACAACAGCAGTGCCCCAGCAGGAATAAAACTGGAAACCTTTCAGTTACAAGTCCAGTTCCTTACCACTATGCTACACTGCCACATACATTTTTATTTAGATAAAAATCACCTTTTGGAAAACAATAAAACTGATAATACTTCAGCTTATTAGTCTGGGGTTGTTGGAAAATTCATTCAATTAATGGGCAATGAATGGCACATATTTTGACACACACACACCCAAAGGAAACCTGACAACAAATTCCATTCATAAAATCCTTATTTATTACCCTTTTCAAACTTCAGATAACAAAATGAAAAAACAAAGTTCATAATTTATGAGCCTGGCTCTTCATAACACACAGTAATTGTACATTAACCTTCAGCTTCATTTTTTTGTATTTACAAGGTGCTTGGACATGGGCCAAATGTATGAGAGGACACAGATGGAAAAATGCAACAAGCCCTCTTCCTTCCTCTAGCCTTCCTTCCTATTCATCTCTCTCGCCCTCTCTCCAGCGAGCATGCAGGACTTGCAGGGGTGGTAAGGAGTGATGACATCATCGGGGCACTGGGTCCTGGAAGGACACACGCCTGTGACCTGTTGAGAGACCTCACAGTGGTGGATGCAATTTATAACTTCCCCTGAAGACAGGATTAAGACAAAGGTCATCTGATGGGGAGGAGAGGAAGATTTACAAACTAAAAGTGGCAGGAATTCAACTTTGAACCACTTCCCAGTTTGTGAGGGATGGTAGTCAGCACTGTTCTCCATGAGCTTTTTGGAGCCACGAGAAGAATAAGGAGACGAATAAGGAGATGAGAATGATTAGGTTTTTGAACAAGATGGACAGAGTCTATTGTTTTGTCAGAGTTGCTGTTTGACTTTGTGAGTGGGGTTTGAGAGATCAACACCCCCTGAAGGGCGGAAAGTTTAGAGTCAGGTGCTTTGTGCGGGACGAGTTCACAGGCAACTCTCGGCTGCTGATGATGTCACTGAATGCTCAAGCCCGATGTTGGTCCAGACCTCACGATTGCTGTTGGTCTCTCTCTCCAGCTCCACAATGACAGTGGCATGCGCAGTCTCTCAGATTTTTAAACCAAGTTTACACAGAACAAAATCTCTTCAGTTGTTTCTACAAGGCCTGTGCACCACAGACTGTTGTTTGCAAAGAGTATTCCTTATCTCACAGAGCCACTATGCCGATGTGTTTGAGTTATCCTGCACTCCACAATGTGGATGTGTACAGACATAATGGATGGACTGATATAGTGTATAGCATAGCTCCATCACAGATCTAGGGGCTATACATTCTATTGACTCATTTGTCATATGACTGGGGACATGGTTAACAACAGAGAGGTTTAACAAACACACAGGCTCAAGATAAAGCATTAAAGTAATGAAATTAGTAAAGTACTCCTTCACTAACCCTGACCCTAGCTCCTCACATCAATTGAAATTATTCCACAGGTCACAAGAACAGGAATGCAAAAGCTTCTTTTGTTTTTTAGCACCACAGGACAATACAACCAGATGATCGATGCACAAGCTGGTCCCTTTATCAATGACCTGTCATTCTAACTCACTATCCATTCACTGCTGGCCTAGGAGTCCTCCATTTATTCGTTCAGCCATTTGCGCTGCCAATTCACACTTAGTATAAATCACTATCCATTTATTCAGCTGTGTACAGTATCAATTCACTCCCGGTCTGAATCACTATCCATTCCCTCAGGCCGAAAGACTTGATTCACTCTCACTCTAAATTGCTGTCCATTCACTGTCAGTCTAAATCACAATTGAGCTGTGGACACCTCATGGCTCTTTGAGCACCTGTGGATTCATGCCTCATTTCTCACTGTAGGGCAAGAACTGAGACTGGCACTAGGTGGAGCAGTCACAACTCGATCTCCCAGGCCCTGCTCTGTTGCTTTTCAATTGTATTATACTTACTACCTGATGATTATTCATGGGTGGTTTTGTGTATGTGTTACTCAAAACCCCTTCATTCAGCTGGACATATACTGGAGTGCTTTGCTCAAGGGTTCAACAGCAGTGGCCCACCTCAGGCTTAAACGTGAAACCATTGGACTGTAAGCCTTGCTCCTCAAACCCTCCGGAGCTGCAGCACATAATATCACAGTGCCATCTGCCAAAATCAGGAAAACTCCCCAGAAACATACTAAAGAACAGTACTGAACTCAATATTACTTTAAAATGACTATCTACTCTAGGTTCTGTGCTGTTATCAGTGATGGAGGCACACCCCTTTATCCCATTTGGCTTACTTTTTTAAAAATTTAACACCAAAAGAAGCAATATGGACATGCTGCTTGCCTGCTGTGTCCAGAATATCACTCAGAAGTGAGCCAGCACTAATAATGCTGGCAGGATGAAATGACACAGACTAGCATGACAAAAAGATGACACTAACCACACAGCAGAATGGGGCTATCAGCCTGCTGGAGGATATTTGGTGACACTTCAGAATATGGTGTAGTTATAAGTGCTTAATAAAGCATTAATAACTTTATTACACACCATTAAGCATACAGTGTTGATGTTTAATTCAACATTAATTTAAATTTAGTAAATGTGTTATTAAAGAGCCGGCCAGTGTTGAGAAAGCACACACAAGTTTACAATATACATTGTTGAAATGTGAAAACATACAATACAGCAACATACTGTATATATTGTAATCTAGTGGAAGGTCTTAATCTGGCGACCTCTGTCTCTTCCTTAACACAATCAACAACATTACTGAAGTTGGGCACAACATCAATAATGAATTTTAAATGATGTATAATAAAGTTATTAGCACTCTTTAAAACACGAATAACAGTACCCACATGCTAAAGTGTTACTAGATATTCACTCTTGCTGTGGTCCAACTGTGACCCCTGACCTTCATAGTTCCTGTGAACCATGGCTGTGCTCACAGTGTAAATCTTATCACCCAAAATATAATGGCATGCATGTGGATTCACAAGGTGGCAGGGCCTTCAGTCAGTCACTATGATGTCAACAATTCCCTGCTGAGGTCCTTAGAGGTGATGTCAGCCATATGCATCAACACAGACAATGATGTCACCCACACAAGCTTTGTGTGTGTGTGTGTGTGTGTGTGTGTGTGTGTGTGTGTGTGTGTGTGTGGGTGGGGGGGTGGGGTGGGGGGTCACATCTTGCTTTGGGGTACCGACCCTCTGTGCTCTGTGCCTCTGCTCCCATTCTGCCTGCCGGGGAGGGGGCGGCAGGGGGGTGTGCACGGGCTCACCCCGTTGAGCTTGTTAGTGCCATGGTGGCACGTCTCTGGAGACGGGCTCCCAGGCAGGGGTGAGGAGGAGGAGGGGCAGGGGGAGGGGCAAGGGGAGGGGCCCCAGCCGTGGAACCTATCCAGCTCCAGCCTCCGAGCCCCCGCCCCCTTGCAGGCGTCGCTAGGGCTGGGATTGGTGGAGGAGAGCGTCCGAGGGCTCCCGTTGAGACAGGCGGAGGTGTTGTCCGCCGAGTCCTTGTGCGAGTGTTGGGAGGTGCGCAGCCGGCAGCTGCGGTACCGGTACACGGTCCAGCCCGGCCGGCGCCGCTGGCACTGGCACTGCAGGATCCGGATGAAGGCCTGCTTGAACTCCCGGCTGTAGCAGGGGTAGATGATGGGGTTCAGGCAGCTGTTGAAGTAGCCCAGCCAGAAGATCACTTTGAAGAACGTCTCGGGAGGGCGCAGGTTGTTATTGAATGACCCTGAGAAAAAGAATGGCAAAACGTTGACACTACACATTTATATAAAATCAGAACCCCAAATATATTTACATAGATGCTGGCACTGTGCTTCTAAATTTGAAAACACAAGCCTTGTTCCTTTAAAACTAACATTAAAAATGTGAGTGGAACCGTTGATTTGTTCAGCTCCACATGCACTTATTATTTTGTCCAACAGGTGGCAGCATTTTCCTACAGTCACTATATTTGCGCATGCAAACCTTTGGCCCAATCTTTTGCAGGAAAAGGTTTGATTATGAAACACGAATACAGTCACGCTTAATTTTAAAAGCCTACTTTTACCCTTGATCAATGCACTGCTACCTATTAATTATGCATGCCTTTTTAAAGTGGACAGAGTGGGCAGGTAATAAGTACAGAAAGTTCCAATTTCGTGTGAAATAATTCAGAAATCAGTTTAAAAACCTTAGCCTATGTCCAAATTTGTTGTTTTGAATTTATGGCAGGTTTTACCACTGATTTCTACAACTGGCATAACATGACTTCCTGACCAAAGTGGTGGACCTGGTTTGTTTCTGTGGTGGTAAAAAACTGTTTAACCCAACTGCTTAACCCAAACCTCAGTGCCTCAGTGATCATTCAGCTGTATGCATGGGTAATATGTAAAAGCTGTAAGCTGCTCTGGATCAGAGCATTTGCTAAGGCAATCTGAAGTCTCCATGGCCCCGCTCTCTCTGGCCGAGGCTCAGACATGGTGCCGTAGCTAACTGCCGTTTGCTGAGGTCACGGCGGGGTCACCGCGCAGGCCCTCTAAGAAAAGAACTCTGCCCGTTCCTCCCTCGCTCTCCCAGATCTGGCACGGGGTCACGAACGTGCATCATTCCGACATCTCCCCCCTGACATTGCGGCCGCGCTAATCCCGGCGGATTTTGCTGTGGCGGGACGGGTCCCGGCCATTTTTGGCAGTTTTGGGCTCGGCCTGCGAGATTTGGGCCCGCAGCGGCAGGCGTTTCTGGGCAGGCCTCGTCCCAGCATGCATCACATGGAAAAAAAGGAAAGGAAAAGGAAAACAAACTTGCGTTCTTGCATCCTTACTAGGTTCCTTATGGCTGTGGCCTAAACACTACGATTTGGCCTTCAAACCAGGATACCCACCCTGCTCTTCACATCTATGAAGATGAGTGAAGACCTTTGTTTTAAAGTCTTGTCTGAAAACAACAACAATCAGCCGAAGGCAACAGTGCAATGTCGAGTAGCAGTGTGGCGTAGTGGTGGTTCAAGTCCCTGCTGGGGCACTGCTGTTGTACCCTTAGGCAAAGTATTTAACCCACAATTGCCTCAGTAAATATCCAGCTGTATGAATGGAGAAAATCGTTACCTATGTAATTTTCTCTGAATAAGAGCGTCTGCTAAATGACAATAATGTGATGTGCCACCCATTTATACTTTGTTGGGTGAAGAGTGCCCCCTACTGGCTCAGCAATATAACTTCAAATTGCAGTAGGGTTTTCATCAGAACTCTCCCATGTGCTAGCTGAGCCTGGCTTAGCCTCGGTCATTTGTAGAGGGAGGGTTACATTGTGGAGTGGCTGAAAGCTCCATGGGTTGCTGCT
This sequence comes from Megalops atlanticus, assembly GCA_019176425.1. Classification (NCBI taxonomy): domain Eukaryota; kingdom Metazoa; phylum Chordata; class Actinopteri; order Elopiformes; family Megalopidae; genus Megalops; species Megalops atlanticus. The sequence goes on from CM032877.1 coordinate 43,368,966, forward strand.
CCAGAGCCTCCCCCGAAGAGACCTATGCCCATTTCTGTTCTCCCTCCATGTATTCACAAAGATGCATGAGGACTGAGGACACTATAACTCTTTTCCCCTAGAATCAGATTCTGTTGTACTCTTTATTTCTTCCAGAAAAGACCAAAAGACAAAGAGCAGAATAAGGACTGGATACAATTTTTCTGAAAAAACAAGAGAACATTTACAACATTTTCTTATGTTTTTTTGTTGGAGCTTGAGGGCAGTTACTCCATTATTCTTATCATTATTTACACATTATGCATTCCCATTTCATACTCAGCCCTTGGGTGAAATTGGGGTATGAAAACAGTGGGCACTGAGTGAGGAGACATTAATTTTATAGTGTCCCTCGTTTACCACACAGGCTGTTCATATTTCGTATTTCATAATAACACAGCCACGGCCTGCATGGTACACACTGTACTGGTGCAGGAGAAAGAGCCAGGTACTGGGGAAAAGAGAGACCCAGTCAGGGACCAAGAGAGACTGTATTTGTGGGGTGTGCTGGTGTATGTGTGTATGAATGCGTGCAAGCATATAAGGTGTACCTGTGTGTGTGTGCGCACACATACATGCATGTATATGTGTGTGTGTGTGTGTGTGTGTGTGTGTGTGTGTGTATGGTGCATGTGCACACTTATGTGGGTACCTATATATGTGTATACTTATATGTATGTTCTTTTAGTTCCTCTAGGGGTCTGAGTATGGGATGTTTATTGGTGTCTTCCTAAGGGACAGGATGGACTATGAACCTGGCAGGAAACCCACTGCCTCAACTCCCCCAGAGCCAAGGATCAGCCCGGGAGGGGAAGAGCTCTGACCCTCCCCCTGCATTCCTCAGCAAGGACTCACAATTCGCAAAGGACACCGCCCCCACGGGCCATCCATCCAACGCCAGGGACAGCGATGACGGGTGGTTACTCCGCTTGCTGTGAGTATCTGTTCCATTTCATTACATTACATTATTGTCATTTAGCAGATGCTCTTATCCAGGCCAGACTTACACAGGTTATAATTTTTACATGCTATCCATTTATACAGTTGGATATTTACTGAGGAAATGCTGGGTTAAGTACCTTGTCCAAGCGTACAGCAGCAGTGCCCCAGCGGGGAATCAGACCTACACTGTGCTACACTGCCAGCACTAATACTTTGAACTACTATGTAATAACACAGGCAAATGTTGAGTTAATAAAAACGTGTGACAGGATAAACTTCTGTGCAAAGTGGACTGGGTGTGTGCTCTTGCAGTTTGTCTTAATTTAGCAGTAGCTTTTGTCATTATGAGATGTTTTGAAAACCCATTCAAATGCCCTCACTCATGAAAGAACAGGAATGCCTGGAGTAGCTCACTGTAGTCCTGCAATCTCCCCATTAAGACTCAATCACACATTCTTCCAGTCTTTAGTTAGAGGGCAAAATGGGGTGCCATGCACCGCCGGCACAGATGAGAGGAGGATAGTGAAATATTTAGATTAATTCTGGGGAGTTTGATGAAGGATTGATACCATCTCATAGAGCACTAATACACCCATCTCCTCCCCACCTAAGAGACATCAGGCCCTTGAAGAGATTGAGTCAATGCTGATGCTCCTGAGATGTCCAGAATGGGAAATCATGCATGAGTTGACCCTGAACGAAACTAACTCCATGTATACGTTTTCAACAGACTTCCCTTCCGGCCCCATTCAAAACAGCCTCAAAATACAGCCCCTGTACCTCCTTCCTCTAACAGAAACACACCCATGCAACACCTGCAGGAGAACATCCTGTTATTCCCCCAGTTCCCCCTGCTGGTACAAAGCACACAGACTTCGGAACACAAAGTGTCGCACAGCAGCTCTGCTGAACTATGACATCACACTGGGTGACACAAACAAAGCATACCCTTTGCTTGGGTTGGACTGAAAGCTGGAGGAGAAATGTTTGCATTTTCCATTGCCAGTTTCAGCAAAAGCTGGCATGCCAAAAATGGCACTAACTTTTCTCAGAATTTAATCTTCTGCAGTCTTGCAGTCATTACTTGATTTTGAGTCAGATGCAATCACCAAAACCACTACAGAGTGGATGGCTGTAAACACAACTTTCATATCATTCAACTACTTTTGAGGATTTGATCAAAGAAGGCAATAAAATAATATTCAATGATTGTTTTTTCCCCCACATCCTACTTGATTAGGAAAGCAGACCAGGTGATCAGCCATGAGACATACTGGATAGAGGATAATTGGTCAGAAAAAGGTCTCTTTCTAAGAAATAACTCTCCAGGGGAACATTGAAGAGGTATATATTTAAAATAATTTCCCAGATACGACTTGCCAGAAATAATTACCCCTATTATGGCAATTTCTTCCTGTCACTGTGTGTAATAGATACTAACATCCCAGGCTGCTGACAGGGGTTTCCTACTGATGTTTCTGTTGAAACCATGCCTGGCACTTCTGATATAAAAGCTTACTGTACAACATCACAGACTTCAGTGCCATCATCAACTAGTGTCGCAGTTAAACATCACTGTGTGTGATGTCATCACTATCAGTTGTATAACATTATTTGGATCATGTTGTTCTGTTAGTTATTTTAACAACTGCTGTAGCGCACTGCAGAGATTCTGTGCCGCCTACAGTGAGAGTGCAGCAGGCTTTTAACTTCCTGCTTCCCCACTGATATGCCTGCCTGACCCCCAGCAGGAGACACTGATAATGGTCCCCCATTGACCACCAACACTGGGTGTCCAGCTGGGGTGTGGTAACCCTCTCCATAGAAATTAAGCTTTTGGGGAAGAGGTTGATTTAGTCTCCCTCTGCCTAACCCAACTCACCCTCCAAACTGCCTGCGCTCAAGACAGAAGGATCTATGCTGACCCTTGTCAGACTGTGGTCACATGGTTCCCACAGCCCTTCCCCTATTGGCCATTTAGTTTTACATCACTGCTGCAATCATTAAACTTCATAAAATGTAAATTAGTAGAATTGTGATCATTCAGAGAATACTGCTCTTGTACCTTTGAGCAAAGTACTTAGGCCGTATTTGGCTAAGTATGTAAAACTGCATATCATGTAAAATTGTCAGCTGTATAATTTGCCATGGACACAGAAATCTACAAGGCAAACAAATGATAGTTTCAAATGGTCTTTCCACGCTTGATACGAATAACTCAAAGTGCTAATTTCAACCAGCAGAAAGACAATCAAACGTAATACATGCCAGAAAGCCGGCATCCATAAGACCCATGTGTCAGCTCAGCATTTTCAGCAGGTGCAATCACAGAATGAACCCCCCATCCCCCCCGCCCGACAAAATTTCAACCTCTAATATCGATTAAGTCATCACTGCTCCTCTGTGATGCAGGTGACCAGGCGGTGACAGACAGACGGATATACAGACAGATGGACAGAGACGGACACCGCAGCCTCTCAGCCCAAAGACACGGCGGCGTGCGGAGGCAGGAGGCCCGTGTGGGAGGGCAGGGAGAGGCGGAGAGGAGACTCTCATCCTTCCAGCTCCATTACACTTCGACTCTGCCCCAACCTCCACAGCTCTTCATCTAATGCAGTCATTACTCTCTCCCTCCAAACGCTATTTCAATTTCCTCTGAGGGAGAAGCCTGCCGTCATGGCTCAGTGTATCGTGAGGGCGACTCTGTTCCTGTAACATATTACAAAAAATAAAACAGCAGGGATGCTCTCTTGCACTCATCCAGCCTAAACGTTGCTAAACAGCAATGCTTTATGGGACACTAGCCCCCTGACTCTCAGCAGAAAAAAAAAAAAATTAACTGCAGAAAAAATTTCTGCAGAAAAAATTCATCATTTTTCTCACTGTGGAGGAAATAGACTGGGAGTCACTCAACAGTAATTAAATCCATCCAGGTTTAATACTCGGGGGGGGGGGGGGGCGGGATCAGAGAAGCAGAGACATGGTTTTAAATTAGAGATGAAGAGAGAATACCAAGGCTATCAGAGAGAGCTTTACATTGCTTTGCTTGGGTCAGCTCTTAAAATAGTTAGACTGGAAAAAATTACAGTATTATTACCACTCAAGATAAGAGCATGAAAATGGCAGTTCTAAATGGACTGTGACTATCATACAGGAGTGAATGACACAGAGAACACTGTGAGCAGAGAGGTAAGTATGATGGACATTATAATCACACTAAATGTGCGTGTGTGTGTGTGTGTGTGTGTGTGTGTGTGTGTGTGTGTGTGTGTGCATGTATATGTGTGTTTGTGTCACTAATTACAGTACTTCAATAAGGGTTACTCTTCAGTGAGTTTGAACGTGCTTAACTGGGGTGGGATGGGGGGCTGCCCAGCATGTTGATGTGTAACACAGCACCCATTCCCCTGTACTCTTACACTGTGGTAGTATTAAATGGGTGAGCAGGGTCTCCACGGGGGCACTACTGCCCCCCACAGGATGCTTTTGTCATCATTTACATTCACGTTTTTCCACTTAGCAGACATTCTTATCTAGAGCAACTTACAAGTGTATGTAATGAAGTGACATGAATAACAATACATACAGAACACAAATGACCATGCCCACTAACGCAGCAGTGCCTTCCACAGTGTAGTGATAGCTAGTGGGTATATGCACAAGCACAGCGCAACCTACCCCACAGTAAAACTGCACAAATAAGTAAAGAGCAGGGGAGCCAAGGTACAGTCTGAAGAGGTAGGTCTTCAGTCTGAGATAGAAGATGGCCTGTGACTACTGTCCTGACTGCTGGCGGAAGCTTGTTCCACCACACTGCGGCCAAAACAGACAGGGGAAGCAGCTGGACGCGTGTCTGCGGGGGGCGGCAGCCGAGCATGCTGACGCTGCAGAACAGCATGATCTGGCTGGGCTGGTATTCAGAGTCTGATGATGGATTGAAGATCAGTAGGAGCCATTTCCTTCACTGCCCAGTAGGGTCAGCGTTTTTAAATGCCTGTGACCTGTTACCGGTAGCCAGTGGTGGGAGATGAGGAGGGAGTGAAACACTCCGTGATAATAATCGCTCCAGTGCTATTTTTATGCCAAGGGACACAAAAACAACCGAGTGAGAATGGGCGTGATGGGGGGAGGGGTTACATATCGTGTGATGGTGTTGTGTAACGTTACCAAATACATCCCGATTAGATTAGATTAAGCTGATCTTCCGAGAAAAATAGGCAGTTAAAACACATAAACATTCAGACTGGAGTCAGTGCATCGAAGGGGTAATTATCCTGTTGTATAACTGTCAATCATCATCCTGCCCTCAAAACTTTCAGAGCCTGTCTTCTCTCAATGACCCCATCCAGCATAAATCTATGACAGTGTTTAAATGAACTTCTGTTATCAAAATGAATTCGACAGCGAAACACATTCTCTTGTTACTGTGTAGTAAATCCATCCAATTAGTCAAGGCTTGTGTCAGAGTGAAATTTAGAATGCCAATGTCTAAAACATGCCTGTAAAAAATAGAACTAGTGATGTTATCTCAAAAATAAGAACACTGAGATCATCTCTCATGCAGCTGTCAATACGATACAACGATACAATGTACAAAAATGAAAAAGTCTTTGACGCATAGTTCAAGGTTTTATAAGAGTCACTGTGCTCCTGAGAGAAGCCCTGGCCGGCTGCAGGTGTCTTCATTCTGATACCTTTGTCAAATTCACAAAGATAGTTTGTGTACATCTGGCCATCTATAGTAACCACCTCCTTTCACAGTTGACTGGCTGAACTATGACATCACTCTGTAACATCACATTATGACATCAATACCTTGCATTCCCAACCTGGCATGTTTTCTTTGGATGTCAGTGTAATTATTATAACTATAATGAAGAAGAAGAGGGAAAAGAAGAACAATGAGAAGGAGAGGAAAGAGGAGAAAATGATGAAGAACAAGAATCAAAGACTGTTCTCTGAATAAACACGGCCAATAACACAAATGTCAAATGAGGATGAATATTAATTTTCACCTCCTCTAGAAAGACTAATTCTCTCAACATGAGATTGCCTGTTTCAGACCAAGGGGATCCATGTAGCAGTGACCAATGAGAAAGGGCTTCCAGTCCCCCTTTGGCCCAGTAGCATTGCAAGCATTGCAGGAATTTACAGAGCTGTCCCTGGATCTCTGAGAAGGCACAAGGCCATGGAGAGAGCTGCTGGTACCTGCGCTCCATTACATTATATTACCTTAATTTTAGCAGATGCTCCTATCTACAGCAATGTAATTTTATCACTTTATACAGCTGCATATTTACTAAGGCTGTTGTGAGTGAAGCGCCTTTCCCAAGGGTACAATAGTGGTGCCCCAGCAGGGAATCGACCCAGCAACCTGTCAGTTACAGGCCCTGCTCCTTACCACTATGCCACCCAGTTGCCCCATTGTTGGGAGTTTCAGCCATGGACAAACTTGCCCAGGGTAAAAACCCCTGAATGTAAAGGTTTGCATTTCCTGGTGCCGGCATGATGTTGCGGCTCACTGCCTTAGGGCGCCAGGTGTCCATTCCCTCTGAACTGAAAAAAGTCATGCATTTATATATAACATCTTACTATTTCTTTTGGGTAGTGCAAGCTTTTCATTTCAAACATTTTACGACGAAGTTATCAGGGTTGTTTGGCACCCCAAATGAACCATTTGCAAACCCCCCAACACAAACATAATTTAGTGCTCTTTATTAGCACACTTGCCATTACCTTGGATTCACGTTGAATCTGTTTTGATACTAAACTCTGATTAAACAAGAGATTTTCAGCTTACCCTGGCAGGTAAATGGATTAATAAAACCTTCCCTTTAAATTGATGGCTTTTTATTACACTGAAATTTCTCACGGTTACAGATGTACTGCAGGGATATCCACCTGAATATTCTATTCATTTCACACATTTTGATGTGAACAGCATTAATGACAATCTCTTTACCCCAAGCACACCTCTCACATAGACCCTTGCTTTAGCCAGAGTCCTTACATTAAAATCAACACTTAGAAGGGGCTTTGTGAGGTTTGTGGCCTTAGAGAGGCAGAATTACTAAATAATAATAATAAAAAAAACTAGCAGAATTTTAATCCTCCTCTTCAGAGTGGAGCCAAACACAGGTGCGCTTGATGAGCCCACTAAACCGAAGTTACAGCCAGCTCTTAAGAGGCGGCAATAAATCCTCCAGCCAATAAAGTAATTGCACGAAACTTTCTTCCCCGCTGCCCACCCCCGCCTACGTGTAAATTACACGGGAATGCACGGGCCTCCAGGGGGTTTATTTTCACGGGATACTTAGTCGGTAGTATATCACGCGCAGATTATCTTTGCCGCTCTTTTCATCGGCAGCTGTGTTTAAACACAGGAAGCCCCTCGGATAATCACCTCGGGGGTTAATCTTTGTGCAAGCAATGGCATAGGCAGAGTCAGGGTGGGGTGGGGAGGTCTGTCTCTATCAGGGAATGACAGATTTGATTTACAGGAACCGTGGGTACTGCTCTGACTCTATGCGGTGATGGGGGTGTTGAGTTTTTTTGTATGGGAAAGCAAACATTAGTGAGTACATTTATTTTTGCTCACTATATTCATCATCATAATACTGTGATTATAATCAAAAAATAATATTATCACTGTAAATCTATTGTTAAGAAACGCACGTCGAACAAATGTTTCATCTTAAACGATGAGAATAGAATGCGCTCATAAAATGTTATTTTGTTTTGCTAGATGAATAAACATCTTGAGATGTGCTGTTACTGGCAATGAATTTTAATATGTAAGTTCGATGATTGATTCATCAGTGTTTTTGTACTCATAATCATTTCATAAATACTAGTCGTCCAGCTCAAAATAATTTTATTGCCAATTAAATAAACACATTAAATAAAAGTTATTGATTCAGATAATATAAACTTCCGCACTTCGGCTTGCTCGTTGAAGATAGGCCTTACCCCCCGTTATTAAATAATCCCCTTACGTCGTTGGATGTATGAAACGTGTGCTGCCAAGCGCAGCGCGTGTCCATTTGTCTTAATACGACACGAGGGGTGCGTAATGGAAGCAATCCTTAACGTTTACTTTATGTGTATTTCACTCAGATAGATAAGTATTTATGTAATTATATTTCATCCCTGCAACTTTTTCCCATAGCATAAAACATATGTTTTATATCTTAAATACGAACAGAACTGATGCACCATTACTATCAAATACAAATGATCATACAGAAGATATAAGTTATAAGTTTTACAGCCCAATAAAGCTTTCCCGTCCTGATGCAGAAACCTGACAGGGGAAACGGCCCTTGAATTGGAAGAGTCACTCAATACATTAGATCTACACTTAAGCACTCGGACAATTGTTCCAGATGATTTAGTGGTGTGAAGATAATTAGAAAAACAAAAAAATATCACCTACCAATAGGTAGCGCGAGGAAGAATGGCAACCAGCAGAGAATAAACATCCCCACCACGACTCCAAGCGTTTTAGCAGCTTTCTTCTCTCGGGAAAACTTCAGCAGTTTGACAGTGAGCGAGCTCCTTGTTTGCTGCCCTCGGCCTTTGCCCGCACCGCCGCAGTCCTCCGGCATCTGCGTGCCCTTGCAGTGGATTCTGAGCGTGAGCTCATTTGAGTCCCTTCTCTCCCGCATCACTCCCGCCTCCAGGTTCTTTGTGGTCCTTTTGGCAACTATGTACACCCGGCAGTACATGGCTAGAATCACGGCCAGGGGTATATAGAAAGAACCCAGGGAAGAAAACAGTGCGTAAAACGGTTCTTCGGTGATGGGACAAACCTTGTCGTCCGGAGAGGGCGGCTGTTTCCAGCCGAACAGAGGTCCGATGGAGATGACCACGGCGAGAATCCAGACCCCGAGCATGGCCAGAAGTGCCCTTCTCTCTGTCACAATGCTCGGGTATTGCAGCGGGTATCGCACCCCGATGTACCGGTCTATTGAGATTACGCACAGGCTCATGATGGACGCGGTACAGCACAGCACGTCCACTGCCGCCCAGATGTCACAGAAGATCCTCCCGAACACCCAGTAATTGAGGATTTCCAAAGTAGCGGAAACAGGCAGCACCGTGGTGCTAAGCAACAGGTCAGCAATGGCCAGGTTAATAATGAAATAGTTCGTTGGGGTACGCAGATGTCGGTTGCACACCACAGACAGAATGACAAGTATGTTGCCAACAATCGCAAACACAATAAAAGCACCCAGAACCATCCCCAGGGGGACAGCCCGAGTAAGGTCCAGGGGAATAAGATCGGTTGCATTCCCTGCGGTCACATTGGAGATGTTGGCTGACAGAGGCGCCTCCGTGTACAGTTCCGCAGAACCGTTTATCCGCGAGTTCGCAGCATCATCAATGTCCAAACTCATTTTGAAAACGGAGTTCCTCCATAGCAGACAATATTTAATATATGACTGACAAAAACACAGCTATACCAGTGCCATGAAGTCAGCCTTGCGTTCTTCCGTTATTGATATCTGTATTATTACTAAATGCTGCCTGAAATTAATAGAGCACTGTTGCGCGAGAAGTGTACACAGAAAAAAATCAAACTGCGGCACTGTCTGTCCTCTGTAAGGGATAAAAAGTTTCTTTTCCCCCCGATGTTCTTCTTCGTTGTTACTGCAGCAACCCGTATAGCCTGTCTCCACCTCCACGTTCTCCCCCTCTCAAAACTCTACTCTGCAGTGCCATCCGTCGAAGTGTCCCAGTTAGCCGAACTACAAGCGATAGTGACCCCTCCTGAATTCATACAACGCCAATGCGCTTCTGAGCTCCGTCTGCCCCTCTGTAGCCGGCACAGAACTATCAATGGGGTGTCGCGAAAGCGTAGTCCACTGTACGCGACGTCATCGTTCTTGCCTAACAGATCACGGCATTTGGCTGCCACTTTTTAAATTACCAACAGTTGGCCACTTTCTCACATGTTAACTCGGACACTTTATCGGTTTGACACAAAGCGCCGCAAGAAGATTTAACGTATTGTCGCAGAGCACGCGCGCATGCGGGACTTAAAACCTCTCCAGATCTTCATGGGAGCATCAAGCAAGGTAAGCTTCTAGATGACTTGTTGCACAGTCAGAGCAGCGAGACCATGACCGGCAAACACGCGGAAGCAACTCTCATTTGACGTGAAATGAGCTCTCACGCAGGGTCCACTTTGTTTTCTCACCCTGGTCTGACATTTCAGCGATGCCCAGGCGCCAGCGACGTCACTCCTAACGCACCGCGTACACGGGAAAAATTCAGCACTCTGCATCATTTACTTGTCAGCAGGGAGACGCGCTTTTTAATCCATCATAATTTGACATTTCGGGGATGTAGCTCTTCCCGCTGCTTCATATAACCAGCGCCTTGCCAATATCCTCTAAATGTCTACTGTTTGCTCTTGCCGACAGGGGCTCTGAAATGTAATTTACACTTTTACATCTACTACAGCGGCAGTAAAATGTTCTCAAGTAGCCACTCACAAATGAATCGTTCAAAAAGAAAGGTCACGCTGTCACAGCGTGAACCTGTGTCTCCAGGGCATACGCAAGTTTTAATGGAAAAGTACTGAATAGCTGAATGTCTAAATATTTCAGCGGCTCATCCATAATTGCTTAAACTAACTTAATCCATTAGCTAATGCTGGTGAAATAAAACCAAACGTTTTTCACAGAGCAAAGGCAACAACAATTCTTCTTAAATAGTAATATTTTCATTATCAAGAACATGACTATCACCCAGCTGGTACTCCATTTCACTTCTCACAAGAAACAATCTGCCTTGGTTTATCACACAGCATTAGAAAATGAACATTAGCATTGATTTTTTTTCCTTCTGGCAGTCTGGACTAGAGGCTCCTGGAGAACTCCTGATGAGATAAACTGTGGCTGAGTGCTGCCAGCCCAAACAGCAGCCTCTCACTTATATCATAAACTCTGTATATTTAATAAAGATCACAACCTGTTTTGGGAGGCAAGGTGGAGCAGCTGCTAAAGATACCGCCTCATAGCTCCACTGCCTAGGCTATGGAACCTGGCTCTGTCTGTGTGGCATCTGGCTGTTCTCCTCACGCCTGCTTGTTTTGGTTCCCTCCCACAGCCTGTAAGTTATCTTGCCTTTCCACCATCCCTTATTATGCATACCTCTCCCTCCCTGTGGTATGGGCACCTTTGCTCTGTAAATTGTTCTGGATGAGTGTGCCTGCCGAGGTGACTAAATGTGAAGCTAATTGCTCCCTCTGTGCACTGTGATAGAGTGGTAGCCCGGCCTGGCTGAGGTCCTGCTTTGTCCCCCGTGCCACCAAGTTTGGCTCCAGCTGTACCACACAGGCATGACCCTCCCCCAACTCTTCCCTAAAGGACTTCCCTGTTAATACTCAGAAACAAAGAAGGGGAAAAATAACTGCAAATGTAGTTGTCTGTTGGATGGTTAGCCTATCCATTTACCTGCACACTGGTGTTGCCACTGGATGCCACTCTCATCGCATTACATTATTGTCAATGTAATCTAATGTAATTTAGAGCTCGATGTTTGCTAAGGTAAATCCATTTACTGAGGTTATCTACTTATACAGCTGGATATTTACTGAGGTAGTTCTGGGTTAAGTAACCTGCCCAAGGGCACAGCAGCTGTTACCCCATTGGGGTATAAAACTGGCAACCTTTTGGTTACGAGCCCTGCTCCTTACCACCATGCTACACCCTCACGCTCCCCCATAACTCTGTGAGCGCAGCCCGCGCTGAGAGCGGGATGCGGCGCTCGCTCTGCTGCAGGGGCGGTTGGTTGAAGGTGGGAAATGGTTTCAGACGCAGAGCGGAGCGCAGTGCTGAGCCGGGGGAAAAAGGCACGCTGCTGCAGCACGCAATCTGAGAGATGCAGGATATATATAACCCCCCCCCAACCCCCAACCCCCAACCCCCACCTGCCAGCCGCCACCCTCCACTACCCCGCCGGAGCTCCTGAAAGCCGTCCTCCATAAAACACCACCAAACACTTAAGGTGAATTAAAGTCATTAGTTTTTTTTTTTTTCTTCGCCCTTCGAGGTGATGAATTACGGGGTGAAACAGGGTAAAAGCAAAGAAACGGGGGAAACGGGGTGTGGAGGGCTCCCCACGTCCTCCTCCCATCATGGGGGGGGGGAGGGTGGCAGGAGGCACATGCAGATAACGTTTTAAAAATATCAAGCCTGGCAATACATGCTCACTCCGGGGGGTCATTGAATTACATTGGTTACACAATACCCACCCCCCCCCAACAGCCCCAATTCCTCGCTGTCATTTCCTGTCTCTTCTTGCTTAAATGGAGCTGAAGGTTACAACAACATAGTGTGGCTCACACAGTCAAAGGGAGGATACCGTAAACGGCGTAATCCATTAGAGCTTATTTCCCCCGCCGTTTAAAGTGGAGACTGGGAAGCTGAAGAGCCTGCAGACTTTAATTCCAGGGACTTTGCCTGTTTCAACTGTGGATGGCGTGACTTGTTTGAGGTGTGGTGAAGTGTTGTCGCTGACACCCACACAACACACAAGCACACACCTGTTTAGAGCTGCACACTGAATCCTACAGCATGTTTACACACAGGGTTAATCTGGTGGGTTTTAGTGGAGTTTTGTATCATTAATTAAAAAATGAAAGAACTTCAATGCGTTTATGAATATAATGCAATTATTTGGGATATATATAGTTAGTTAGTTATAGTTTATAGTTACTTATATCTACCCACATAAATCTCTCTAACTTCTTCTCATTTTCATTGAAATGTTAACATCTCAGGAGAGGCCAGAAAAGCAGCACTTCTTTAACACCAGTTATGACGGACATCCAGGCGTTTTCAGCTATCCGTCAGACTGCAGTGAATTTACAGAGGACCGGCGCAGGATTTATTCTTACATGTGTAACTTCGGGGAGACGCACGCGCGTATCCGTCACGCCGCTGGCTGATTTAAGGGCAGGTGAGGCAGCGTGGAGTGTAAACGGCGGGATTATGCAGGCCCGTGCTTCAAACTGGCTTATCCTTACAGGCGCGGCGGCGGCGGCTCTCTGATCACGCGCCCGTGGCCCCGCAGAGCGCCGCTGACTTTTTGGGTATAAATTTACGGCGCCGGCTCGCTTTGCATTTCAAATAGGAGCTGCGCGGATTCGGGGGATGTGGCCAGGGTCTCCTCCTGCTTTCCAAGAAAAGAGGGCTTCGGTTTGCAAAGCACGGTGCGATCAGGATTTCGACAATGCTGACCCCACCCCACCCCACCTCCCACCTCCGTTGGTGCCAGTTTAGTTAACACATTGAGCGAGATGGCGCTCTGGGAAATGAAGCGCTCTGACACAGTCACAGTCCCCTCTGAGCACAAAACATTGATTTACATTATTGGCATTTAGGAGACACTCTCATCCAGACTGACTTACATAGGTTACAATTTTTTTACATGTTGTCCATTTATACAGCAGGATTTTTACTGAGGCAATTCTAGATTAAGTACCTTGCCCAAGCGCAGAGCAGCAGTGCTCCAGTGGAGAATTGAACCAGCAACCTTTCGTTCATGAGGGCTGCTCCTTACCACCATGTTACACTGCCACAGACACGCAGTTACAACCAAACCGCTCATGTTCCGTTGCTTGAATCTTTCCTGTCATATCTGATTCCTGTATCATATCTGATTCTTGTATCATTGTCCTGTTATGTCTAGTGTAGTCTCTTACTTTTCCCAGATCAAAATTTGTGTGTGTCCATACCTGAATCGCATTCTGTAGCTCTGGCAAGTTAGGTGCATGCGTGTCGGATGGTCTGTGAGTGCCGAGTGAATTTCTGCTCTAGTGGGGTAGGAAATGGCAAGCAAAGGAGATACAAATCAAACTGAGCTGGGCCATTGCACAGTGGGGAGATGGTCACCTGTGAAAAATATACAGCGACTCCCCTCAGTGGTCCCTTCTCTTAGCCTCAGGTGCATGCTGGGTGCATGGTTTAAATCATTTAATTGGAAAACAGGTTGAAATGATTTAGGAGACACTCTTATCCAGAGTGACTTACATAGGTCACACTTTTTACATGTTACCCATTTATACAGCTGGATGTTTACTGAGGTAATTCTGGGATAAGTACCTTACCCAAGGGTACAGCAGCAGTGCTCATGTGGAGAACTGAACCAGCAACCTTTCAGTTATGAGCCCTGCTCCTTACCACTATGCTACACCGCCAAATTCATAGCAAACAGCTCATGAACAAGGCCACCTCTATCTCCCCTGTATGTAGTTGTGGAAACTCCCTGCCCATGAGGCCACCTCCTCATGCTCTCTATAAGAGCTGGGGGGCAGTCTCTCTCTGCCTGTGCCATAAGTGAACAGGACATGACCAAGTGACTCATAGTGCCATGTGGCAGACACTCTCCTGTTTGGAACGCATGCATGCCAGCAGCAGTTGGCAGGAGCCAGTGGGAGGTGCTAGTGTTCCATTTCCGCTGCACTAATTAGCTTCTGCTTAGCTTCTGAGTTTCTTCCATTTTGCATGCAAAAAAAAAAAAAAAGACAAAGAGACAAATGGTTATGGAATGTAAAATATGGGCTGGACAACTTCTGAGGAAAGAAATTAAACAGAAACACAGCAGAAGATGTTTTGGTTGTTAAAGAAAGCAGAGTGGAATCAAAAACAGAAAAGACAGCAGTGAAATCCATACAGTGAAAACAGCAACATGGAGAACAGGAAAAACAGACCCCATTGCCCACCCACTTCTTTTCGTAGGTATATTAACTTTAAAGAGCGGCTTGTTCTGCAGCATGAAGGCATGCACTCTGATGAACAGTTGTACGCAGGTCATTAGAGAGGTCAGCATGTCTGAGTGCTCCATCTGCACACAGTGGAAGCCCTTCACGTCTGCCAACTTTGAAGTATTATTTTTTTGAATTGAAAAAAAAAAAAAAAAAAACGAGGAGAGGCAGCTCTAAAAATATAACGCGGGACGGTCACGGATGTTAGGGCGTTATTGCCTCTAAAAGGTCTGCGCAGTGGAATCTGGATGAAAGTCATCGTTATTCATCCTTCTGAAACGGGTCCAGGGGCAGAGGGCCCTGAGCCGCAGCGCTGCAGAGAGAGGGAAAGAGCCGCAGCCTCATAATTTAGATAAACGGTCGATTCAGCAGAGCGGGGGGCCGGAAGGTGAGGACGCTTGGAGCGCGCATCAGAGGGCCGGTCCTGATTGTCCTTCACACTTGGAAATGAACGCCAGACCAATGAGCATTGAGTGTCGGGGGTCAGGGGTCACGGGTCACCCAGCCCCTCGCCATGCACGTAACCCCCTGTCGTAACGATGTATCAAAAAAACATGATGACACCCCTACTGACAGGGCCCCCCCACACACACAGTTGATTTTTCTTTGCATTAAAAAAGGCATTCTGTTATAGACAAAGTTGTTTTCAACAACAGATCTGCCTTTGCCATATGATGTCCTCACTGCCATGCAGTCGGCCAGCTCGGTTTGATTTCTCTGATGTTGTCTGGCAATTTTCTACCCTATCTGAGTAGAAATCCATCAGCGCTCAGTCTCATCCCAAAATCACGTTCATTATGCCACTCTGGTGTGGGAACACAATGTGCAAACCGTGGGCTGCCATTAACTGACTGTTGAAGGCAAATTTTTGGTTTGGGAACACAATGACAGTAGTTTATATCACCTTGCCTTTCATCTCTGTTAGAGCTCAGCTCCTTTTATGGTGAATGCGTGTGAAAGCAGAAGAAGGTAGGCTTACGGATTCTGGTCAGCACTGGATAAGCCCTAGTCCATTAACGAGCCTCCCAGAAAAAGCAACTCTAGTTTGTAGAGCTAATGTTCGGGTCATATTGTTGTGTGCTGAATTCAGAGTATGTTTACTCCAGTGAACTCCAATACTCCAAAGCTCTGCTGTTCCAGACAATGCCATGCCTTCTGGCATTACCTGGACCACTGATTGTTCATCTTCCTCAGTTGTTGGAAAGGTGTCATGGTCTGGGGGTGTTGGAGTGCACTGTAAGTGTGTAAGCGTAAGAGTGTAAGTGTAAGTGCTAGGGTAGACACACCTATGGTGGAAAAGTTCTGTTTTTTTTTTCACTGGGCTGCTCAAACCTGTGAAAAAACTTATAATAAATAAATCACTGTTGCGTCATTGAAAGGCTGCATTGCAGGACTTGATATTACTTTACTATTGCTATTACATTATCTAATGCATTAACTGTTTGCTTGTTTGCTTGCATGTATTTTCTTCTTCATATCAATGCAGAGAGCATAGTTTTAGGTGGTTATTTGTGTTTGCATTACAGAGAGTGTAGTTTTAGCTGTCTGTTTGTATTTGTGTTACAGAGATCAGTTTTAGTTGTTTGCATGATGCAGAAAAGTTTTTGAGCTGCATTCTGGCATTGCTTTCCCAGACTTGCTCCTCCCATGTCTGCTGGATGCTATGTTGTATTATATGGGCAGCAGCGTGGTGTAGCGGTAAGGAGCAGGGCTTGTAACTGAAACATTGCTGGTTTGATTTCCCACTGGGGCACTGCTGCTGTGCCCTTAGGCAAGGTACTTAACCCACAGTTGCCTAAGTGAATATCCAGCATCTGCCAAACTACAGCAATGTAATATAGATTATCTAGTTATCATGGGATGATGTTGTTTTCCAGGTAATGTATTTTGTTAGGAGTGGCATTGTTTAATTTGGGACTTATTGTGGTTTAGCAATAATGTCAACTGTTTGTGACAACACTAATAAAGAGGGATATTTTTTTACATTCATGTATACACTTTTTAACATCCTAATGATAATTTTCATGAAGAATAGATAAGAATAAAACCCTCAAAAATCCAAACATGGTGAAATATATTATTATCAAGAATCTAATCAGACACCTCTGACAACATGATACCTTTAATTTGGTTAGATTATGTTAACTCAAAATCAAATATAAAGGGTAGTTCAAGTGCAACTCCTCTCTCTCTAAGTCCCCAAATTCCACCAGCCATGAGAACTTAGCGTAGATTTGCTGAACACAGCAGTGGATGAGTAGCTGCATTCTCATTTATGTATCTTAACGTGCAGTTGGGTGTAATGGGAACACAGCCAGTACCCCTCGCAAATGAGCACGTATTCCTATGAGTCACCAAATGGCATCTGGTGGTACAAATTTGCTTCACTGACAAACTGAGCGAAAAGCGGCAAAAACACCAAATGCAAAAATGAAAGACTCCAATGCTCAGTATATGACAACTCAGCAAAAGCAGCCTGGTGCTAAGATAATGCTTTTCACCCCCCTAAAAACCAAACCTTTTGTGAACATCTGTGCCTCAGTACTGCTCATTTTTCAAAGAGGAGTGTTGCAGTCTGAAAGACGAAATGTTTTTGAAGAAATACAAACTGACTCATGCAAATGATATAGATCTTTTATTGCAAAGGCACAGGAGTGATAAAACTTATTCAGAAAGGAAAGAAAAAATGTGCAAAAACACACAGATGCATATGATTCAGTCTCTGTTCCAATGTCCACTATACTAAGGTAGGTGTCTACATGAGTGCAATGGATAAAACAGGAGTATTCATAAAAAACAAAACAAAACAAAACAAAATGTTCTCGAGGTAACAGGGTGATGTAATGTTTAAGGAGCTGAGCCTGTTAGGCAAAGGTCTGAGATTGCACTCCCAGGTGGGGCCCTGCTGCTGTATAATGAGAAAGGTGCTTATTGTCAGTACTCTGCCCCCCTAGCTGTGGTGTTTTTGTTTTTTTCCCTGTCCATGTGCTTTTGTTTTCCTTGTGTTCTAGCCCTGCCCCGCTCCCCGCCCGGTCTCCACCCGCCTGATTGCCTCATCGCCTTCACCTGCCTGCCTGCACATCTGCTTCCCATTCCCTTGTCAGCCCTGCCTTATATCTTCCCTGCATGTCCCTGTCCTGTTGCTAGCTTGTTACAGTGTGTTTCTCTCACCTGTTTCGTCCCCGCCGTTTGTCATCTGTGTTCCATTCCCGTATTCGACCTTGCCTGATCTTCGACCCGATTCCTGCCTGCCGCTCTGCCCTGATTGCCCGAGATTCTGCCCGCCTGGTTCTCGACCCTGCCTGTCCCTATTCCTGATTCTGGATCCGCCAACGGACTGCTCTTCTGGTTTCGACCCTGCCTGTTTCGTGTTTGCAATCTTGCCTTGCGATTTAATAAATCCGCCTGGAGCTCCCGTGGTCTGCGACTGAGTCCTTGCCTGAGTCATTACAGCTTATCATGAATTACTTTAGTGAATATCCAGCTGTATAAATGGAGAGTATGTAAGAAAAAGTAAGCCACACAAAGTCACCCTGCACAAAGGCATCTTCTCTGAAAATAACTACTGTGGACTTGTTTTAAAGAAAAGAAAGGTCAGCACTGGAATGCATCTGTTGGAACATCTGGTACTACTAATGGGAGTGTCAGGTGTTATGAAGCTCAGAATGGCTGAGTGCTACTGCATGCTGTCAGCAACTCATTGATTTGAACCAACTGGGGGGTTCCGCCACGGGCAGCAAAGTGTTTTGATTGGTTCATGCAAGTCTGTGTTTGACATCACATGGTAACCCCAATTGTACTGGGGTTCACTCAGCATAACTGAAAACAAAAATGAAAAAAATAGATTTTATTTTTACTAAATAATCCAAATAAAGTGTCATATGATCTGGAAAATAAAATGTGCAACAACTGTGCAACAACCAACCTAGTGGATTTTCCACTGTCCAATGTCCTCTGCCAACTGGTTGATTATAGTGGAGCATGTATGACACTTTTTATTTTAGAAGATAAGACAATTTGGCTGAAGTTTTGGGCCAAAAATCTATTTTAGTGCATTCATTTTTTTACTCATTTATTTTTGTCAGGGCAGTACTGGGTATGGGAGCATAGCAATAACCAGACTGTATGGAGACAGTGGACAGTGTCTGAATGTCACGGTATGCTGAATGCGTCCGAATAGTGGACAGGCAAAACTTCCAGTGCAGGCTGTCATATTTCATGTTGACATTATTCCTGTAAGATAGGGAAATAATGGTGACTTCTGCACCACATACTTGCCTACATGCCCCACTATAATCAAATGCAGCTCAACACTGAGAACAATAGACGGTGTCTATATGCAATGGTACTCTGAATGCATTTGAATGGAGATATGCAAAACATTTGATACTGTTATGTTCCACGGAAAATGATCTCTGAGTGAGAAAGGGAAGTAACAGTTACTATCACCTTGCCGCTCTCCCCTCCCTGCTCACAATCCCATGCTGTCTGTCCAACTGTCAGAAGAAGGTTTCCTGCAAAAACTGTACTTTCAACAATATACTTTACATCACTACAGCTGTAGAAGTTGGTTGGAGACGAACTGCCAATCAGCGTCACCCTAGCCCGTAAAAATATCCAACCAAGGGCAGAAAATCAACAAGGAAGCATATATTTTCAAAAGAAACAGACTTCAATTTCAGTTCAGTTTAATTCAGTCTATTTATATAGCACTTTTCACAACATGAGTTGTCACAAAGCAGCTTTACATCGGAATTACAGGCCTGATACCTTGCATAAAACTCTAGGTTTAAAACAAGTGTACAGATCAAAAATGTTTTTACTACATTCATAAAAAAATCCACACTCACCAAAGATCCAACACACCTTTTTCTGCTTTGTATAAATTAGGGCAAAAAAGTTAAAATGTTTTCACATGTTGCCTTCATAGATGAAATGCTGTTACTCTGTGGGCAATCTTTATGGCACTATGAAACATATGTAAGCATGTATACGTACACCTGGTCCAACAGGGAACAGTAACACCAATGTGAAGGCACTTCGATCTACTTTTTCAACGTGAATGGAGGCTGTAGAGAAGCTGGCCGATACTTCTCCAATAAACAAGCCCAAAAGAACAAAAGTTTAAAGACCAATAATTTATTTTAAAACCAGCCTATGCAAACCATCCAATGTCAATTACTCAGGTGTGGCCCGTTAACCAATCGGATGGTTCCCCTACAAATTGCCAACATGCGCACCCAATTAACAAATGATTGTTACACAATTGACAATTATCAATTAGCATTTAGTCCCAGGAAGAGGTGGTGAAGGCTCTCCTTCACAGAGGCTCAGAACAAAAACTAATAAAGCAGATCCATTTCTAATCTCAGTGTAAGCAGTGTGGCATGGTGGTAAAGAGCAGGACTCACAACCAAAAGGTTGCTGGTTTGATTTCCTACTGGGGCACTGCTGCTGTGCCCTTGGGCAAGGTACTTAACCCAGCATTACCTGAGTAAATATCCAGCTGTATGAATGAGTGACATGTAAAAACTGTAACCTATGTAAGCCACTCTGGATAAGAGTGTCTGCTAAAATGCCAAAAATGTAACGCAATGTAATAAACTCACACCAGCTTCTTTCTCCTCAGGTATTCCTCTGTTACAGTGTGCAAGCATTTTCTCTGTTCCCTTTTTTCCTTGTGTTCTTTCTTTATTTGCAGGCAGAGGGTCATTAGTCATATAAAATGCTCAAAAAAATGACAGTTACTGTGGGTACATAATCGGCCACCTGTACAAAACTGGCTCAGTAAACACTCTTTTGGTTTTGGCATCCAAAAAATAGGGAACATTAAAACTGACTCAAGCAATCACGGAATGCATTTTATTATTATTATGTTTTATTATTATTGAATTTTCCTCTGAAAATGCTGATGCACTGTGTTGGATAAACAGGAGTCCAGCATAGATTCTAGGGGTCCTTGCTCTGTGTGACCAATGAGGGACCAGTAACATAGAGGCTTAAGGGCTGCTGTCTCAGAGATGGCTATGAGGGCTACATGACCCACAGTGAGTGATGCCAAGCATGCACCCTGGGAAGTGCGCCATCAAAATAGCTCCCCCCAGATCTACCCTCTGTCCACACTAACAGCTGGTTCCTTTTAATTCTTTCTCTTTTTTCCCTTTTTTGTCTCTTGTGTTTCAAACTGAAAGGACAGACAGGCAGACGCGGATTGTAAATTTCACACTTGCGCTGATCCCTACTGCAAACTCATCATCACCCCATTAATCTGTCTGGGTGAGGCAGTGTGCCTGCGCTCTCCATCGAAACAAAATATAGCAAAATACAGAATACAGCCACCGCGAGTTCAGACCACAGGTCACACAGGTCCGTCTGTGGAGTGACTAAGACAGAGGAGAGGAGAGAGGAACAGGGGACATTAATCTGGGCTAGTCACCAAGTCTCCAGCTACCAAAGATACTCTGTTTCTGTTTTCCCTGCTGGTGACGAAAGGGGAACTTCTATGTCTTTGTCAGAGAACAGTTGGCTTCTGCAGAGACCTCTCTTTCACACTAAAATCTCCTTTGTTCTCAGCCACAACACAAGGTTCATCACATGTTCATTTCCAGTTGTTACATGGTCAAGGTGTTCTTCTCTGTCACAAAGGGGGAGGAGCTTTCTGGACTCTACCCACCACAGGCACAAAGAGCCAGTCAGCATCAATGACAGATCAAACATTCGCTAATGTAGTGTAACACTCCTAAATGGGCTCCTTTAGGATCTCCTCAACTTCTTTGGGGCATTAGCACTAGGTTCATACAGATAGCCCCCTGTACACAAGAGGCTTCTAATCCAAAGTCTGAGGCCGAGGCTCAGTATTGCTATTGTAGTCTTGAGTAAAGTGCTAAGCCTGAATTGCTTTGGTGAATATCCAGTTACATAAACACATACCATGTAAAAGTCACCCTCGATAAGACTGTCAGCTAAGATATATATCAAAAAGACATCATCATCCATCTCAGTCACTTTCTCAACAATAAAGACAGATTTTAAAAAAGTTAAAGAGTAATCTCACACGCAAAATGCTTTTTCTGCATTTTTGCCCTGATCGAATGACCTTTTTCAAACCTCTCTGCTGGGAAAATCTAGGTTATGTGTCTGCACTGCTGAACTGCCGTGATCATTAGAAACTCTCCCTTGAGAGTGCCTTACCCAGAATCCCCTATCAGAACATTGAGGTTGGCAATGAACTCAAGCGCTATAGTCCTTCTCACTCTACCTTGAGTGTCTTTTACAGCATTGGTACACTGTTCAGTTTGCATTAATTTACATCATAACAATAACTCTTGCCCAGCATTATGATGACACAGCGGTTGGGCATTTAGTGATGTGGTTGTGTCAGATAAACTCCCAATCTTTTGGACACCCTGATCGTTAGTCAGCATACAATGGTGAGAGGTGCATAAAAGGCAAGAGAAGCACTACAGCCTGGGTATGGCTGGTTTGAATCAGGGCTATGTCATTAGTTGACCATGATTAGGAATCCAAAAATAAGGGCCATAATTGTCTTTGGTCTGGCAGGTGAGGGTGGCCTTAATTTTGCCCAGGTTCCTTGGGTTCCTGCTGTATGAGTACATCCTAACAAGTGTCTTCTTGTCTTCAGTGAGTGCTGTTCTGTTTCTCCAGTTGGTGCTAGTGCTACCTCCATGCACTGTGTGGCACGTAGTGCCAAAAGCCATCAGCATCACAGGTGTTTGTGTGTGAGCACACGCCTTGCTTCAGCACTTCTGTGAGTGTGAAAAAATAGCAGCCATGAGTGTTGGTCAGTTCTGTGTGGACTGTCAGTTCTGTGTGAACAAGTCTGAGTGAAAAAGGGATACAAAAAAAAAAAAAAACAAAAACAGATACCTCTCTGTTACAATGGACAGTATCACTGTGTCTGCCATATTAAGGTGATGCCACCAGGAATGAGCTTTGCTGTGCTACATTGCAGCCTCATTCAAGATGGCGAATCGTTTAGCGGTGTGATCATGTGATCATGTGGGAGACCACAGTTTGATCTGCAACTCCTGCCTGCCACCCTGTCACTCCCTTCTTGTCTCCCCCTGCCCCTCCCCAGGATGTCCCCAGTCGTGATCTCTTACAACACTATGCTAAAATGCTGCAGAGTAAGTGTCAGAAAGCAGCGGACTGTGACCAGCTCTCCAGCTCTGTCTCCAACCATAGTACATCGCACCTGCTGGGCTTCCAAGCGGATCTTCCCCCCTTCGCACTGGGGGGGGGAACAGGACTTGCACTCCAAGGAGGGGGTGCCTTGCAGGCTCCCTTGTACTTTGTCTAAGATTGTGCCCTGGCCCTGTTTCTGACCAGTCAGCAGGTCCTCCCTCACGCCGAGCCCATGGCTGAGCCAGAGGACAGTAAATTTGTGACAGCAGTCAGGGAAACTGCCATTTCACCCATGAATGCACTGCCAGCTCCAGCAATGGGGGTGGGGCTGCCTAACGCCTGCAAGCAGTGGCTCCGCAGTGGTTTGAGCATTTGCTGATTAGTTGCACCCTCTCTGTGGCATTTCTGTAAAACACTTTAATTGTGAAGAGGTGGTCTCTGACACTCATGAAAAAAAAAAACAAACAAAGAAACAAAAACATATGAGGGAGACACCCCTGAAATAAGTACAGCATGTGGCAAAGTCTGTTTGTGCGCGAGTAAGATAAGAGCAAACAAAGCTTGCTGTATCTAATTTTAAATTTCCTCCATGACACTTTTCTTTGAGTCCAGCGAGTGTCAAAGTCAAAAGCCTGCAAGGGAAAAAGCACTTTCATTTCAGTCTCAGTTAAGAACAGGGCCCAGTTTGATTGAATCGAGTGATTCAGTTTTGAGCTCTTTAATGTGTGACGCATCGGTGGCTTTTGCCTCCTTAAACAAGAAAAAATGATCAGATTATCCTGCTTGGAGTGCACTGTTGCATCCTCAGTAATGCTCTCTAAAGTTCTAAATGTTTTCTGGTAAAAGCTGTCTGGACTGACAGTTTTGTGAAGTCTGCAGTGGGTATAAAAACCATATGCAACTAAGAGGTATGCAACAGATAATGACAAGAGTAATACCTCCTCAGTAATCACTGAGCTTCTCACAGGATACACAGTGTCTGGAGGTTATAGTTGTGATTTTTAAGAAGGTGATTCTCACCTTGAGCATGCATCTGTGTGTGGGGAGAGGTGGGTTGTATAATTTGTGTTTCAGGAGTAATGAATCCCTCCGATTTCTTGAAGAATGAGACTTCATGCAATCAATCTTGAACATGCATGTTTACAGAGTCAGAAGTTGTCTCATTGGGTAGCTAATTAGACAGCCGGGATCCAGGTTTCATGCACAGCAGTGCATGTGGTGCAGTTAGTATTGGGGTCAAACACAGTATGCTGCAATACTCTGCTGTGGAAGGAAATTCTGGTTAATGGGACAGAGAGCACCAAGCAGGTATAATCTGTGCCCCCTTCCAGTGGTTTAACTAACTCCAGTTAACACAGACATAAGAATGCAGTCCATATCAAGGGTGCAAAAATAGTATCCACCCTGGTGTAGCAGCAGTTGAGTTGACACTGAGGGTGTAGGTGTGCTCTCATGTCAAACTGTTTGCTGACACAGTGTACACATGTAAACCAGTCGATCGATCATGTAATAAATCCATCAATCAACCAATGACATTGTATTTAGTCTAGTGCCCGCCACAGACTGATTATTGCATTATGGAAAGAACAAAAAAGTTCATGAATATTTATAAATTTACAGCCCAGTCATAATCCTTCCTTCAGTCAAATATTGTCAGGAGGAAGGTACTACGGAACCATACATGAAAAGAAAACAGGGAATCCTTTATGATATGATGTGAACTTGAGATCTCAAAGCATAGAATAAATAGTGTACATTTAGCTTCTACATACTCCCTTATAGACACACAGTTACATCCCTTTTATTACTGCAAATGAAACGTAATTCTCTCAGGTGCTCTCTGCATCAGATATGCCTTGCTCATTTACATATGCCAAGTCTGTGGTCAAGACTTGGGATAACAGGACTGAATGTTTTAGCTATGATATTAACCTCCATACAGATGATGCAAAATCACTTCCCAGTAAGAGTTAAATAATTTTTCAGGGAAACAGTTACTGTGGAAAAGTGATCGGATTGCATGGGAATCAGTCCCTATTGACTGTTATGATGAGGTCATAACTTACATTCTCTTTCTATTCCCTTAATCTAAGACAAAACAGTCTTCAGTGGGGTTCCAATTGCTCCGATTCCAGCGTATATGAATTGAAAGACCTTATCGTGGCGAAACAGGGGGAGAGTTAGTTTCGCCCGTTGCTGCTGCGGTTCCCACTTCTGCCTGTCTGTGACGGCTGTCTCATTTCCAAGAGTGTTTTGATTAATGCATTCAGGAACTTTTTGTTTCCTGCAATTGAATTAATAGGACCATGAGGGATTGTGTATTGAAAGCTTAGAGGGGGGAGCCTCAGTGCTGGCGTGAGTTCATATGCGGGTTTCGCATATTTCTCAGCCTCTGCATCTATTAGCTTAATGAAATGCGATCCTTCCTGGTGTGACCCCACATTTAAGCACTGCTTTGGGATTATAATGGCCCGCATTAACTGTATACAGTGCCAGCCAATCAAAGGCCACCGATGCGTAGCCCTCCGCTTGGGTGATTCGTGTCTATGGGTTTTGTTTCAGGTAGGGAAATACATTGCGGGACACCTCCCGGATGCAGGATCAGGCTACATCCCGAACAACGTTTTCACTCACTTGCCCAAAGCGCTTCCTTTCAAAGTGGTGCCGAGTCACACGGTCAGGGGTCTCCCGGATGAAAGCGAGGAGGTTGGGAATGCTGGCCTTCGATCGCTCCCTTCAGCTGAGCATGCATGCATGCCCTCTGCATTGCACGGATATCCTTTTGGATTCCTGTTACCTCATGCCCCAGGGTGCACCTGCCTTTCTGAATTTTATGAGTTTCATTCAACCACAGTGGCTGATTGATTTTCGGGTGCATTTTCATTATACGGGGAACAGAATTTGGATTCCTTCACCTACACTTCTTTCCCTCTCTTGATGTGGGAGGTGGTCTCGATCAATCAAGAGCATTTGATACATAAAACGCATTGATATCGATAGCAGACAAACTTCTCAAATCCTTTGCGCTCAAACACCTAATAAAGCATTGCTGTAGCCGAACTCTGTACAAAGTAATCATGTTTAGTCTTGGAGCTGCGCAACCTTGGAAGTGTGTGCGTGCATGTGTGTGTGTGGGTGTGTGTGGGTGGAAGTGAGAAACGGATAGCAGAGTGGTTCTGTTTCTCACAGACAAGGGACAAAGATGAGAGGGAATGCAGGAGCCAGCCAATCCCATGCCAAGCCCCCATCGGCAGAGACCCAGGGGCCTCGCTTGTTCTCTCTCCGGGTCCATCGCTCTTCTGCGGAGTCTGGGATTGGAACCAGCGAAGCGCAGCCGCGCACACACACACACGCTCAGAGAGACTCCAGCCCGTTGCATCATTGCTCCGGCGAACAAAGCGCCTGGCGCTGCAGAGTAATGAAAAATAAAGATCGATAAAAGACAAGCGATGATTCATTGTCCGTGCTGCCGGGGCGACCCGCCAAAGTCTTGGCCTGTGCCGTGGCATTGCGCTGGCCGCGGTGGAGATGGATGGAGGCTGGTGTTTGCTTCCTGCCATGTGGGCCTGTATTATGGGTACAGCTTGGCCCTTGCTGGTCCATTACACATCACAAACAGCCCCATATATAACAACACATTGCCTGAAAGTGTGAGGTAGTGGTTAACAAACTGGGTGTCAGTACTCCGCCCCCCTAGCTGTGTGTTTGTGTTCTTCCCCTGTCCATGTGCTTTTGTTTTCCTTGTGTTCTAGCCCTGCCCCGTTCCCCGCCCGGTCCCCGCCTGCCTCGTTACTGCATCGCCGCCACCTGCCTGCTTGCTCACCTGTTCCCCATCGCCTCATCTGCTCTGCCCTTTATAATGCCCTGCCTGTTCCTGTCTCGTTGCTAGTTCGTTACAGTGTGTTTTACCTGTCTCGTTCCCGCGTCTTGTTTTCTGCTTGCCTGTTTTTCCGTGTATTCTGACTTTCGCTTGTGCCCCGACCTGATTCTTGCCTGCCGCTTTGTCCTGTTTGCCTGAGATCTGCCCGTCTGGTTTTCAACCCTGCCTGCACCTGTTCCTGACCCTGGTTTTGCCCCTACGGACTGTCTTCCTGGTATTGACCCTGCCTGTTTCTGGTTACGATCTTGCCTACCGTTAATAAACCCCGTTCAGGATCAAAGCTCCGTGGTCTGTGGCTGAGTCCTTGTCCGTACCTGACACTGGGCTCCTAAACCAAAGGCTGCAGGTTTGATTCCAGAACTGATAAATAAATCTGGAGGGACCTGGCAGCACAGCATTGTGGAACTGCATTGATAACCACAAGGTTGTGGGTTCAGTTCCCAAGGGAACTCCTGCGCTGCCGTCATACCCATAAGTGGGGGACTCAACCTGAGCTGCTTCAATAAATGCCCTGCTGTATAAACAGAAAATACGATAAAAAAGCCAAAGTAGGTGGAAAAAGTCTTATTAGCAGAATAGGATTTAACTGTCTTGCAAGGAGCATTGCTAGATCGTTCCTGGTAGGGAATGGTTAACACACAGCATATGAACATAGCCTGAATCCTGGTCTAACAGACGGACACACCGAGGGAGCCGCTGTGTCTTTCTCAGTCCAATGGATGACTCATTTTGAACACGCTAAGGAGCTGGTGACTCTCGCTTAACGTAGCCAAGCTTTACTCTTCCCAGCGATCCCCTGAGCGACTAACATGATGGTTACGCAGTTGCTCAGTTATACAGGAGCAGGTCTGTCTCCCCCTCACTGTTTAGGAACCACTGGGCGTAAAAGCACATGAACTGATGAAGTGGCGTGTGCTGAAATTCCCTAAACCGGTGGAATGACCTTTGCACCTTAGCAGTCAATCCACTCCCACCAGATTGAGATTAAAAGATAGAAATTTTTTCTTGAAGCAACAAGGCATGGCCTTAGATGGAGCCTGGTCAGGGGTCAGGGATTCAGGGGTGCTTGCTTTTCTGAATAAATCTCACCAGAGCTGGCTGAGTCATAGCTCTGTCTGATACAGAGGCTTTTTCTGAAAGGGCTGCAGACATTGAGGATTTCAATCCTTCCTCCCACATTGTGTTAAACCACAGGTGACTTAACCTTTGAACTCATAGGGCTTTACTTATGATGTCCAGTGGAACTATGAGTGATGACCTCACTGAAGACTTGCAGGCAGAACACACAGACACACATATATACATGGAGATGCGTGCATGTTTATGTATGTATGTTGTAGGCATGTGTATCAATCTGTGTGTATTGCATGTGTGTGTGTGTGTGTGTGTGTGTGTGTGTGTGTGTGTGCTTGTGCCTGCATTTGTGAATGCTGGGTTTATACATGTGTGTGTGTACTCATGTGTGTTTGTATATGTATATGCATGCATGTGTGCATTGTATTTGAGTGCGTGTGAGAGTGTGTGTGGCTTGGCCATATTTCTTCCACTGTCGCTGTACCGCTGATGAATGCGGTCAGCATGAAAAACACGGAACTTGAGAGCAATAGGGAAAATTCAATTTCCCTGAAATCAAGTGAAATTCAATTTAGACATATAAAAGCAAGACACGCGTTACACAAACAGATTTGCTCAGTTCAGACCAGGCTTCTCCCATTCTCCTTCTCCTAGACATTCTTGGTCAATAGGAAAAGTACAAAACTATCTGCCTGGCGGCAGCGATCATCAGCATTTTTATTATGCTTAATCATGACTTGATTACATCACTAGCTAGTAAGTGCATTAAAGTTTTTTGAACCAGATCATGGGGCTGGATTGTAATGGGTAACTCATGATTGAGAGTGTGATGGGTGCCATGGCAGTTTTTGGTGTATAATGCGAAAAACCTAATTTTATGGGTGAGTGACTTTGGTGGGGGCTTGTAGTACATTTGCATGCTTACCCATACTGTAGGAACTTCCTATCAGACTAAAGGCATACATATTAAACAAAGTTTTACTTTTATCAGAAAAAATGTTACATATGAATTGATGATTTAAAAAGAATGCAGACCAACCATGAGGGTGAAACCCAAAAAAAGTTTGACCTGGAGGAAAGGTTATTTCACCACAAAATGTTAACATATTTATATTTTATGAACTTTGCTGGATTTTCATAAAAGCACTTTCACTTGCACAAAACCACATCTGGGAAAGCCATTCAGTGCATGGTCTGTGCTAGGCTGGAGTTTTGCTACTTAAAAAGCCCAAAGTGTCTCAAAAAAGTAACATAGCAGCAGTGAAAGACAGTTTAACTCATCTCCCCCACTGTGCTTGAACAAGAAATAACGATTGGCTGAAGGGAGAATTGATGGCCTTTTGATTGGAGGGAACACTTTAAACACTTCCATGGTTGCCAGATGTTTGGCAACTCTGCAGGAGTTGGTGAGATGCATGGCTACTGACACACCTCTGGCCTCCAGCATTGCTCATGGATGATGCATGAACTAGAGACAGGAACCTCCAAAGTTCTCAGGTCACAAAGTAACTTTTCAGCTACCTTTTATACCTGTGTCATGTTACAACAATGGCCTTCATCTTTTGGATTGGTCAGACTCACTGTGGTTATTACAGGATCCAATGAAACATCATCACCCTGGTGTCCTCCTCAAACTCCCACCTGATGGCACCGCACCTGATGGCCCCATGTGACTGTCTCGAGAATGAGATGTTACTTTAAACTTCAGGAGGTGCTGGAAACTAAACGTCTACAGACACCCGGTGTTATTTGCGTTATTCATGTCACAAGTGGAGCTGTTAACCAGTCTAACCTAAAGTGCAATTCAGAGACCTCTGTACCTCCTGGACAGGACACCTGGAGAGGACAGGGGTGGCATTGGAAGCATGGTGTTTGTTTGATGAACACAAACCATCCACCCCCACACACCCCCCACTAAACTGACTGCAGGCAGCTCCCAGCTGAATGTCCATAGTCACATAGTCATAGCGACAAAGGAAAACAAAACAGCGAAGCTTCTAAGAATCTTGGGGTTCTGAAAATATTTAATATTGCTCCATGTCTGGTGCAATGCTGTGAGTATTTGCCTGTTTCCCCTCAGATCTACTCACAGGGGTTATTATTTTTAATTTATTTGCTCAGAGCACATCCTCATCCCTGGTGGCTTTGTGTTTTTACAAATTTTTTACCATTTATACAGCTGGTTAATTACTGAAGCAGTTCAGTTTGAATGATACAACTGCGGTTGGTCACAGAACATTGGAAGAATGAATCCTCTGGTAACACGGAACCCTCTAGAAACAAGACAAGCTCCCTCAGCACCACTCCACACTGATTAGCCCACTAGCTAATTCTGCATCTTAGATTGAGCCATACATCCATACATAACTAGCAGAACATTAAATGGGGG
Organism: Megalops atlanticus; assembly: GCA_019176425.1. Taxonomy (NCBI): domain Eukaryota; kingdom Metazoa; phylum Chordata; class Actinopteri; order Elopiformes; family Megalopidae; genus Megalops; species Megalops atlanticus. Next base: position 43,399,191 of record CM032877.1, read on the forward strand.
AAACGTGGATCGTCAATAACAAAATCAGAGCAGGGAAAAGACCGGGCTGAATATTCATGTGGAGGGAGTTCGCGTCTCTTCTGCACAGTAAAACAGGCTTCGGTAACGAGCCTTGTTTTGTGTCAAGTAGTGAGAGGAATAATCAGCAGCGTGGCTCCGGCTCGTACATGATGAGAAACTAAATGCTTCAATCGCGCTCGACCTCATTCACTTCTGTCCGGGTTTGCTGCTCCCTGTTGAGACCGCTGAGAAAACAAGCACAAAACGAGAGCTGGCGGGCTCAATCGCTGTCGTTTTACTCAACTCCCGCAGACCGCCTCCCTTGTGGAAAAGGAGAGGAAACAGATATACACCTGAGATGAATACATCTCCTCGGTATACCGCACACAGCCAGGAGAGTCTTATTTATGGTGACAAACCCTGTGGTTTCCAACACTGAAACAGACCAGAGCACTCAGTGAATGGGTGCATATCATTATTGGTTATGCTCAGAGAGTAAAGACAGAGAGTGAAGAATTAAAGTTAATATCTGAATTACTACATCAGACCTTCAGTGAGTATATATTGCGTTATCATTTCAGATATTTTTCAGTTATACTGTCATGAACTATGATGCCCATCAGATGTTAAGAAGGTGGGATTGCTAGAAAGTGATAGAAATCATCACCCACGCTTATGAAAATGGGAACAAAAAGCCCTTTCTGAGTACTTATTTTTGAATCATTAATGATCATGATATGATCCAGACTATTTCATATCTTACTAATCCTGAATGACAAAATGATAACAATAAAATAAATCAAACTGAACTTCTCAGCTTTCATCCAATGTAGCTGCTATTTTTTTTTAATCTGTTGAAAAAGCATTGGGCATTGATTCTATTTTGGTCATTTCAGTGTGAGGTCCTGAGATGGAAAAAGGCAAACTGGATGACCTTGAGCACTCTCTTTACACCAGAAAGCTCAGAGAGCTCCATTCACAAATCCCACAGAGACGTTAATATGGAAGGGGTGGGCTTGGTCATGATCAATAAGCTTTCATTATCCAAAGCGCAAGAAGGAGAACACTGAGCTTCAGTAACCTAATTCGCTGGTGAAAATTCTCCCCAGGCTCAAAACCTTCAATATCCGATCCGTTCTGATGTCAAGCATCCGCAATTAATTACAAAAAATAATAAAATCATGACCATTTCCAGGGAATGGATGTGAGTATGCAAAACGGTAGGCCACAAATACTCTGCAATAATAGACAGGCACGCATCATGCCCCAGAGGATTGTGGGAAATACAAGGAAACGGGGGGCAGCTGGCAAACAGAGCACATAAAGGGTTCACATAAAGTGGGGGATATGGGACTCCTTGCAGCCAGCGGTTGTGTTTCTGCAAAGATCAATAACATCCACATAACCGGTCTGAACTGGTTTCGACCAGTTAGACGTTGGCCCATCTCAGGTCCCCTCGGCCTGCTGATTTATGCGTGCTGTCCCTCCACACGTCCTTCACGTACATGCAGCTACACAGTGTTCCTTGCGGCATCGATATCAGCCTCAGGGTGTTTAAACATGTGGGTCGGGCCGCTACTTCCCCGGGAGCCTGTTTCACTGCCTCCCAGCCCCAAGGCATCAAACCCTCATCCCTCCCACTGCTTGTTATTTAGCTCACCTGAGGGAGGGGAATTGGTGTTAATTTAGTTAAAAGAAGCTCAAGGTGCTCAGTCCAAATGCAATCAGCCCTATAGCCCAGTCAGTACATTACATTCCCAGCATTTAGCAGACACCCTTATCCAGAGTGACCTACATTGGTTACAATTTAACACATTATCCATTAGCACAGCTGGATATTTACTGAAGAAAGTGTGGGTTAAGTACCTTCCCAAAGGGTACAGCAGCAGTGATCCCAGCAGGAAACTGAACCAGCAACCTTTTGGTTACAAGCCCTGCGCCTTACCACTATGCTACACTGCCACCCAGTCATTGCTTGTTGGAGTCTGGGTTATGTGTTCAGCTAACTACGCCCAGGTGTTCAAAGTAATATGACAGACTTTGCTCTGTCCTATCACGGTAAGGTGACCTTAGGTTGTACAAGGTTCCTGAAGTCGCTGTTGTAGCAGCACCTCCTACCAACTGGTCAGACATAAGTTACTGTTGTTAGTGGGAGATGTGGCAGCACTCCAGCCAAGAGTGTTAATAACTCTCACACAGGACCCACCCCTAGGAAACCCTCTGAGTTTCATGTTGTTTATTACAGGAGTGCTTGTGCCTTCCTTCAGGGCCTCTGGTGTGGATCTGGGAGACATAGCTGTGAATCAGGCACAGCAAAGTTAATTGGCAATTACCTGGGAGAGAAAAAATGTCCAGCTAATTGAGCAGGATTTGTGATATTTAACAACACATAAAAGACAAAGCAGGTAAATATTTCCGGCAGCTATGCTCCTAATTAAGTGTAGCAGAGAGTCTTGGAAGGGCTTGCACCTGACAGCATTCAGAGGTGGAAAGTGCGCATTGGGGAGGCGGAGATGGGGAGGAGGTGGGAGCAAGCAGAAACAGCTGACCCAAGAGAGTGTAGCTATGTGGGAGACTTATTTTCATTAAAAAAATAACTGGTTTGAGGTAACTTGCACAGGTGTTATTTCGAAACTCCTCATCCAGATGTCTGCTTAATTCTCTTAACGGAGAGAGGTTGAAGCACACAGCAGTGGTCTGGCTTTGAAATGGGAGTAGAGGGCTCCATCTTTAGAGGACGTTGTGTTAGGCGTGAGGGGAGCTTAGGGGTGCCTGCTTTCTGAGGAAAATCTCCTGCCTGTGTTTGAACCTGAGCATCCAACATCGACAACAAAGCTGCCTTTGAAAGAAATGGTGGCTTTGAGTGAAGGAGGGCATCCAAGATCATATCTGCACCCCCAAGCACTCTACCCACGTAAAAATGTCAGATCTCAGCACCCTCACCTCTCAGCAACAGCGTCCCCATGGGAATCAAGACAAAGAGCCTAAAAACACCCCCCCACCCCCACGTAATCTCAGCCATACCCCTCTGCTCTGAGACAGACAGTGTGAGCTGTCCCCACACAAGGGTCATGCTGGGAGAGCACTGAACACAGAACACAGAACACAGAGGAGTGTTCCAGAACAGACACTTATTCCAGAATGCCTTTATCCTCAACAGTTAGGCCTGTGACTCACTGTGCTTTCCAGCTTTGTAAAAAGGACATGCATTCTCTACCAGCTGCTCCAACCCTAGACTTCTTGATGTCTTGTACACGGATGTTTTTCCAGTTGCATCAAATAACTTTGAAAAACCCTATCAGAATGTATGATGTACATATGATTGTGTGTGTGTTCAACCTTTTTTACAGCAAAGAGGAAGCTGTATTTAGTTTCATGGGGATAGGTTAGGTGGAGTGGACAAATGATGTAAAATAAGTAAAATGCTTTCAAAGTTGTAACAGGTAAGTCAAAGTTATAACAGGTAAATTATCTATAAACACCAAACACTGATATTGCCATCACTCGTTTTTATTTCAAAATAAAAATATAATGAAGGATGTGGTCATCAGAACTAAGGGAAGTGTCAAACATCAGTTCTCATCTCCTGGGTATGTAGTCAGGTGCCATAACAGAAAATATATAGTGGCATACTCATATGAATATGTAAAGAGACTGCATAGGCTGAGAAGCTGATAAGAAGGACAAGAAATGACATCACACTTATCAAGTCAGAATAAAAGTACAATTGGTCCTCTAATACAAAGACCTTGGTCTTTAGCTAAGTTATATGTATCCCTTGCTGCACCACAAGGACTGCAATCTGAAACCTGCAGAGTACGTGCCTGTCTTGTGTGTGTGTTTGATAAACTCAGTGAATTAATGTTCCCCAGCATTCAGCTGAAAGTCAAAAAGTGGCTGTCACAAAATAAACTCTTTTTGGCTTTTTGTAAACAAATCCCAAAATAAAATAATAAAAAAAACGTTTAGCGCAGATAGCTCTCTTGACAATCTAACGGTAGCCTCCCTTGTGTGGAAACTGCCTGAAGGAGATATTTTAATCCTGAGAAAAGACTCTGCTAAATGTTAAGATGGAAGAGGACGACCAAAATATCTTTACGCTTTGGGCAGATAACCTCCAAAAACATGTTTGAGGACTGTCTGGACAGTATGGGAAGCAGGGGAGAAAAACAGAGAGAGCCATATGGTGATAAATAAGATTTTTATACATGAGTGAAAAATATCCTGAGGAGCACGATAATCGTACCACAGAAAGAATATTTAATGTGAGTTAATGTTGCATTTGGGACATTAACATTTACATTTTCTTGGCCATTTGTTTTATCTCCCCTTACAGTGAACAGGCAAATTTTTTGAGTGTAAAAAACAAACAAACAAACAAACAAACAAAAACAATGATTGACCCTTCATATAATGCCACTGAGTTTAGTTAGGAAAGTATTGATAATTGTCTGGAATCTTTACACTGCAATATATTACAGAACCTAATGAGATATGCAACACTGTGCACCTGATATACTTTATTTGTGTCTAAATATTTTCAGTGAATGGCCTTGAAATCTTCCCATCAAATTGCTGGTCATGATCTGGGTGTTAACCACAACACAAACGTCAGCATTGGTTTATTAATATTCATGTAACATAAAAGAAGCACGCCGTACTTTTTGTAGGAAAACAGCGATCTCTGTATGCAATTATGAGCGGACTTTCTTTCTGCAGTTAAAACACATGGTTGGCGAAGAGGACTGCTGCGCGAGAGACTACAGCAAGGGGTGAAACGGAAAACAGGTTTACTCAGACCTTCGAATATTGTAATGTAATCAGTGAGGGCGATATTTGTGTTGGTAACATCTGCCTCCAATGATTCAGAGTGAATAATGCATGCCGCTTGGGGTATTTTATTTTTGTTTCGGCAGCAGGGTCGTGATGTAGACGCTCACCTTCCCACACAAAACTCGTGTACAAGGAGCTGAATCACCGTGCGCTCAAGAGCCAATTGAATCTTAATCAGAGATTTCATTGTCAGCAGAATAAGCACTTCTTAACTGATTTGCATTGAAGCAAAAGACAAGGAAGAGAAAGGGAGAAGAAAAGAAAGAAAACAGTGTCACCTTGGGAACGCTCCGGAGTCTGACGTTTATTGATCATTTGCATTCTCCGTTGCGAGATAATGCGATTAAAATTCGGGGGCGGGTGGGCGTGGCCGTATCGAACCTCTCCCCTTCATTCGGATCCGCGCGGAGGGAGCCGCAGAAGCCCCGCAGTGTCACCGCAGCTGCCGTCCCGAAACGAGACGGGCCAAAAGCGATGCGAACTGAGTCAGCACTGTCGGCTGCCAACCGCCCTTTATCCTGCGGTCAGTGTGCCTGGCCGTGCCCACCCCTGCGGTCTAATTCACTTACATCAGATATATAAAAAGTGCTAATCGCCGGAGATCCAGCTTAATAGACTGCAAAGCTAGTACATTCTCCTCCCCTCCTGCTTTTCCCATCATGGCCTGTCCATGCCCTGTCATGGAGCTTCAGCAATGTAATAAATAATAATAATAATAATAATAATAATAATAATAATAATAATAATAATAACACCGTCCACATATATAAATACTTTTATATGTATGGGTAATACATTACATAATATATAATATGCAATATGCACTAATATTATATATTATTATATATTACACTCTGTGTGTACTTACTTCACATGGTTATACCGCCTGCACATATGTATGCATATTTGTCAATACATAGTTATACAATATAAAGTTCTAATGCATTGCCACTGAAATAATTTTATAAATTATGTCAGTTTTATAATGTTGAAAGGGGTGGCATTTGCATTCTTTAGTGTTTCTTTAGAGAGAAAAACAGTGCGTAAATATAAATAATACATCTTTCTTTTTGTCTGGTTCGACTTATTCAGAAAAAAATACAAACCCCGCATATTGTTTCCGTTCAGAAATGGAAAAGGAGCCCTTTGATAAGATAGCCCTCGTCGCCGCGGCGCTTTATCAGGGAGCAGGCAGACGCTGTTCGGGGGAGAGCTTTGGGTACACGGTACAGGTGGGGAGCCCGGCGATGCGCAGCTGTAGTGCACTTCAGTCTATCCGGTTCGGGCTCGGCGCTTCTCAGAAGCCAATTAAAACACTGTTTATCGAGTTGAGAGGAAGCTCTGAGCTCTTTGCTGTCTGCACTGAACTCCGCCGCGCATGCTAATTGCTTACCTAATTAAATGTAGGTGGCCTCCCTGCTAAGCACAGGTAAACCAATGACTGAAGTGACAAACTCTCCTGAAATGACTGTCTCAAACGAAAATAAAAAACAGAAATCATATCACATATCATCCCCGAATGATCACAGTAATAAATCCATAGTACTCTGCTATTGCTCTGTGACTGCAGAGACCATTTCACCCCAGAATTTAATTTTCTCCACAATCAAGTTTTAACAAAAATTCAAAACAAAATAAAAAATGTGCAGGGATTTGAGCAGCCACATGCTCAAGCGATTAATATAGACTTTCACTGTATCAGTCTTTCGCTGTCTTTAAACAGAGGCTTAGTAATGGCAGGCCAAGCTGGCAAGGTTCACAGCGCAAACCACAGATGGTGTAAAACACTGTGATTTGTACGTAAAAAAGAGAAAAGTGGTTTTAGAAAAGTCCATAAAAGGCTGTGAAAGAAAGCGGAGATGTGCAGAAGCTGCTGTTAAACTAATCGCCGGTCCGCTATAGCCCCCTGTTAGCGGCTTTTTTCATCTTCAGCCAGTGACTTCTGGGAACCGTGGCCCTCGCTGAGTTCAAGAGCAGATGAGACGCCAGAGCTCTGAACACCTTGTCAAACATTACCCATGAAACCCCGGGGCATCTCCTGTGCTTTCAGCTCTTGGCATTACCCACGATGCCATGGGAGAGTGATGCCTCAGAGGGCTGGCAGTGGTGGCAGCGATGGCACAGGTCCCTGACCTGCTCCCACAGAGTTCTCCCAGACTTCCCAACTTCACGATTAAGCCCCAGTCGCACTGAGCACAACAATACCAGCAACTACAGCATTACAAATGTGTGAGCCTCTCAGATTCATGAGGCATGGAGCCGTTCACATGGCAGTGTTAACTAAAAACATGATGTCAAATGCTTGACAGCAGCTATCCTATGGATTACATTCAGAGCAATTTTCTTGTAAAATAGTGTTCAAGATATCTTACAACTCATCTAACCAATCAGTGTGAATTATGCAGAGGCAGTGACAGAGATAGAATTCTTGACAAGATTCAATAGATGGGTGCACTGATGGGGAAAGTCTTATCTGACATGCTTGCTAGAAAGCTGAGCATTAGAGCATTATCATTACGGTTTGTGGTTATCATTATCGTGCATAGTGTGAATTTGTCTCCAGGTCAGAACACCGTTGCTGCCTGGATAAAGATTTGGAAGCTCTGAACCAACATCAAAAACACTGCAGAAAGGTTCTGGCAGGACACGGCTTCATGTGTCTAAACTACCTTGCAGAACAGCGGCGGTTGATCATCTTACTGTAAGAGGTCACTTGGAATGAAGCAATTGCTCTTTTTCAAAACGTGCATGTTTTGTGCACTGGAGCGTGACAAAGGATAATTGGTAGCTCTCAAATGGACCTTCAAAGAGGTCATTGGACAATAATTTTGTCTGAGTGTGAAATAAAAATCATACAATATAAGGATTTCTGATATTCTGATATATATTATTTCTGCTGTCACAGACAATACTTACTCAAAGACCACTGCCATATATTTAGGAACCATGAAACTGTGAAATACAGCTACAGCCTTGTCCAAGGCTGCAATATTTTGCCTTGAACTCTATACTCCCAATTTTTAAAAATGTTTAGCTATTGTATTAGAAAATTGTGAATCACAGTCCCGTTTTTGGAACCTTTGGATAATTGGGTGTAATTACAGTTTGAGCCTGAGGCATTCTTTTGTAATTTACTTCAGGACTGAGTGTGTCAGATCACCAAAAGCTCATTTCTGAGAAGGCAGAGCTTTCATAGCCCTCCCGTGCGTGCTGCAATCTGAATTCTACTATCTATTTATATCTGCCTTTTTCAAGCTGCTTCTTAACTTCCCTCTTTCCCCCTACAGTCACTGTGGTTTAAGGAAAGAACTTAATTGCTTTTTATTTATTTCTGTTTTCTAATATGAAAGGGTGACACATCGCTACAGAGGACATAACATTGTCACCTATGCTGCAAAGCCATGTGGGAGAAAAACTGAGCTCCTCAGAGGCTGACCAAGTAAATTAAAACTTTAGTCCTTGACTTGAATTTTATATCAGTAAATGGAATTATTACTTTTAAGTGCAATAGAAAACCTTTCCCTCATTACTGTGATTGCTGAGACTGAATACAATTTATCCATGGAGGAGAAAGAAGTAATGTTTGTGTTTTAAATGTGAGTTAAGTAGTGATGTTTGCTGAATCCAGGGATCTTCCCATGAGAATCAGAGCATCAGCACTGAGCAACTGACTAATATAAGTGCATTAACCTGGGTGAGCCTTAAGGGAGAAGATGACCTTGCAATCAGGGGTGGTGAAGTATGTGGTAGAGGACATTATCAGTGTGCAGGTGCATTCACTTCATTAATGTCAATGGCCTCCAGGAATGGCTTTTATATTGATCAAAGGCTATTCCTTTTTATCTGATATAACCTTCATCCAGGTCTTAGATTGGGCTCATTTCCTAGGAGTGCCATTCACCACTCACGGCTGGATACCTGCAGCAGAGGCTACTGCTGATATGTGCTGAGCACTGCTGTAGAACCCTTCCTCTGATTGGTAGGTGATCACTGCTTATTATCAGTGCACATCTGGCCAATCATGGCAGACCTCATCTACCATTGGCCGGCACTCTCAGGGGTGGGCAGCTAGAGACAGGTCATTTGTGCCCTGTCCCTACAACACCAGACCAGTCAGTTTTGTTTTTTTTTAAATAGGGGTATCTGTGAGAGTTTGAAGTGACACCAGCTGCCCTGAATATGCCTTGACCTAAATTTTGAATCAATTTATGCAAAATTTATGCAAATGATTGTTAGTTCCTCACACAGCATAATGGGTTCAGTGGTTACAGGAAGGAATGGAAAATCTCAGGTGACAAAAATAGTAAGACACATAATTTGTAAGTCAAAGGTGAGAGAAATGTCCAGTGTGAGAGTGTGTTGAGGTTGGGCCTGAGTTTATTCCCATATTTGTGGATTTTCTCACTCTTGCTTCGAAGCCCCAGAATGACAAAGAGCCCAGCCGTGCTGATTGGCTTGTTTTGCCCGAGCTGAGCTTCTGAGAGATTGGCTGGTGGAATGAAATCATCTGGCTTCATTTCCCAAAAATCATATTTCAGAGAGCATGTTGTCACACAGCCATGACCTGTAATATGATTTACGATAATTCATGCTGGAGTTAAACACTGTCTCAAAGTGTAAATCTAGAATGAAAGAATCTCTATTTAGGCTATATTTAGTAATTGCTGCAGTCATTCAACAGTTGAGTCCCTTGACTGGTCCCTGTTAGGTCTGCCAATCTTTGTAGATTGCCTGTTAGAAAATGAGTAAACAATGAAAGGAAATCGAGTTGTATATTGTTAAACATTTCACTCGATAAGTATGCCTGTACCCAACATATAGAATACACAGTTTCATCATGTGAAGATGCAGTCCTGGACTGAGACCTCTGGATCTACATGCTTCTTAGGGACCTTCTGCCACATAGCATTTAAATGATCATATAAGGTATGCTGCAGATGAACCCTTAACTCTACAGTGGGCACTGTCTCCTTGGTTTCCAACCAACACAATACTAAAAAAGAAAGAAGTGTGGCAACAGCACATTTAACAGTAAACAGGAGACATTGTGTGAAGTGATCTGTGATATATCTTTGTTTCAGGAGCAGTAAAAACTGTCCTTAACCTGTCTGAGGTGAATGGATGTGGTCGTATTTATGGATACAGCCAGGCTTGTTTGTTTTCTGAACGTCTGTCAACATTGATCTTGCTGGTTAAGCTGAGAGATATTATGGTATTTATCAGAACGTCATTAGTCTCCCTTTTAGACCCCGCCCACAGTGTGCTCCTACGCCATAGATCAATAAACAGCAGAAAAGAGTATCACTTAAGCCTGACGACCAGCGAGGAAGACAGCGTGGCTTACCTTGGAAAACATCTACCTGGGACGACTCCTCAGTCAACATTCAGGAATGCTGAATACTGAACTGAATACAGAATGTTAGATATAGAAATTGTTTTGGTGTCTCACGGGACTAAATTACTCCTGAGGTGTCACGTCCCTGCCACAACAGGACTGATTTAGTCCTATGAATTAAATCCCTAAGAGGAGGGGGGTTAAGTACACTGAAATACCTGCTGTATTTAAAGTTGTCACTTAACTTCTTAATTAATTTTCTTTAATGAAGTGCTCCTGCATGGTTGCCATGGTGTGGTCCCATGTGGATTTTTTTCAGAGAAACGGTGAGCTGTGTTTTGGTCATGCCGTAGCCCTGGCACAGCAAGCTCCTTAATGTTTGCCTATACCTGCTGCATTGCAGATACATGCCCTTGTTAAGGACAACTAGTGATTTGCTGTTTGAAGTTCTGAAGCCATGCACTGTGCATAGTTACGCAGAGTTTTCCCATTTCTGTTCAAGAAACAAAAACATACAAAATAAAATATGACAAACACGAGCAGACAGCTCTATATCTGAGGTAAGCAACTTAAATCAAATTCATTAAGAATAAAGCTGACAGCATTTACCAACAACCATATGTGGGGTGGGGGATGGGGGAGAAAAAAAAAACACCCAGGAAATGCCGCCATTGGAATGATGAACGAAAAATCCATCGTAAAGCTTTTATTTTGCCCAGAGAATTTAATATGCGGGAAGGATGGCGGTGGTCTTGCCAGCTGTAGATGGCATATTGAGCGAAGCTGTCATGATTTATGTTCCTTAGCTGAAGCCGAGCCCAGGGCGGTCAATATGCTGCTTTTATTTACAGAAGCTGACGTCTTACTGCTACTGCAGTTTTGTTGTTGTTGTTTTATACTTCTGCACTAATAAAAGTTTATCCTTTGGTTTTCCATCCTAGAAAAGGACACATAAATCTCATGACATTCACACAAAGATAATTCCATGTAAAGGAGATGAACAGTGTTACAGCAAAGCATGCTAACATTTGGATGGGAATTATGGCAAAGGAGACAATGATGATGATGATGATGATGATGATGATGATGATGATGATGATGTAGGAGAGGAAGGAGAAATCCTGGGTTGACATGACTGTGTACTAGCCCTGCAGTTGCCTACTTCAGCTTATATTGGGGCGGCAGTGTGGTACAGTGGTAAGAAGCAGGGCTTGTAATCAAAAGGTTGCAGGTTAGATTCCCCATTGGGGCACTGCTGCTGTACACTTAGGCAAGGTACTTAACCCAGAATTGGCTCAGTAAATATCCAGCTGCATGAATGTGTAACATGCAAATCTGTAACCTATGTAAGTCACTCTGGATAAGAGCATCTGCTAAATGACTGTAATGTAATATATGCGTTTCATCTGTATTCATAAGGAAACCAAGACTGTATTATGTTATTTGTTCATATTTTAGGCTTTTACTCTTCTACGCCTTTCTTAACAGAGGTGTTCTTAATAGAACACATCCCTCCTGTCTTGATTTCAAGAGTGACCTTTGTACTGTTGACGGACATAGACTTGAGGCCATCTGCCAGTTCTGTTATTAATTCAATACCTGTCTCCTTTCTATTCCTTAAGGATATTAACCTAATATTGCTCATCTTTCAGAGACAAGAGTTTCTGGCCTTCCAGCAGTCCTGGGTTTATTAAATCGAGATAATGTTTCTGTGTACTTGCTGATTGTGACTGAACACCTTGCCTTGAAAAAATTGAGCTATGCAAACTGTTACTCAGTGTTTTTTCCTTCTATATGCAGTAATACAGTTCTATCAGTTCAATAGCAATCTTCTTATCCATAAAGACAGACAAATATACTTCCACGTATTCCCAAATGAAGATGAAAGGCAGATGTTGTTGAAGCCATGAATATATTGCAAATGCAAGTTTTATTAATACGATTATATAAATGCAAAATAGAAATGCATTGCAATATACCAGAACAGCAAAAATTTGCATATTGGAAATGTATTTCTTGAGCAAAAAAATATTTTGTAAAATATATTCTCTCTGTGTATTTTCTTTTTGAGATTATACACACACACACACACACACACACACACACACACACACACACAGTATATATATATATGTGTTTAAGAGACAGCAGTGTACAGTATGCCCCTATTCAGTCTCACTTCAAGGTGGTGCATCACTGCTCTGTGCATCACTGTTCTGTGCTAATCAGCAAGCTTTGCAGACCCAGACATGCTTCACTGTTCCTTCACTGCCCCTTGTCCAATGACCATGTGGCTGTCCTCTTCGCTCGCTCTCTATTGGCTGGGGACAGTGAGCCTGTCGATCAACACCACGCTGCCTACAGTGCTGACAAATCTGCGAAGGCCTAGCATAATGAAATGTATGTAAGGTTAGAGCCGTCCAATTTACACGGATATCAACTATGCAAATATATAAATTCAGGTGACGGTGCGATTCTCAGCTGAACAAGGGCTAGAGTGTCCAGCACAGTCAGTATAATATAGGGAGATGTGCAGAAAAGGTTCAAGGAAAGAGACGAAGATGACACCTTTATATTTGCATTCATACACATGCTTGTGAGAGTGCCAGAATCGGTTCAGATCTGCCCGTGAGACTGTTTCTTCCTATTGTGTTGAGGGTGAGCTGAGGTGACCAATCAGGAGTGAGTACAAACACCGTTGTGGGTTACAGCAGGTGAATTGAGCTGCCTGTCTGCAGACTAGACTGGTTCAGCAGCGTTGTCATTAAGCTGTCCACCCTGACAGAGCAAGGTGGTGGGTTCAATCCCTAGCTGAGTCATTCCACAGACTTCAAGAATGACACCTACTGTCTCTGCCTGCCTGAAACAGATGGATTGTGGGTAACGACCCCTGCATAGACTGGCAACCTGTCCAGGAGGGTGTAACTGTGCAGTACGTCAAGCAGCTTCATGCCACAGAAAACAGAACAGTCTCTGACTCCAACAGTTAACTTGGCTTAACTCCTTGCTTGTGGACTTAAGTATCAACTCACTAAAGTTATGTGGAAGCTTTTGCATTTTTTCAAAGTACAAACCCATCAATATTCAGAGAGCATTCAGAATCGTCTACACATCTATACATCTACAGATGGCTAGGGTGCAGTCATTACATTACATTACGTTACATTCATTTATCATACACTCTTATCCACAGGGACTTCCAGCACAAGAGAACAGAAATGTATCCATTCAAGTTGAATGAGCAACAGTATCAGACCGGGCTAACAACACTCCCATACCAGTGAGTGTGAGCACATCACCATACCACAAGTTAACTTGTGATAACCTGGGAGGTAGACGGCCATGAAAACTAAGGGAAGTACACACACTACCATATATCACACAGTAACTAAATCACCATATCCATAACACACTGCAATACTACAAGTGAAATAAACAGCAAGTAATACAAGTAGCAGGTTTTTGAGAGTGGGGATAGAGGCAGAACTGAGATGTTGTCTTCAGTCAGTCAGTGATGTTAATATTACAAGTGACAATGGCAGCAGTGTACCATAAAAGTAATGAGCAGGGCTCATAACTGAAAGGTTGCTGGTTTGATTCCCTGCTGGGGCACTGCTGCTGTACCCTTGGACAAGGTATCTAACCCAGAATTGGCTCAGTAAATATCCAGCTATATAACATGTAAAAATTGTAACCTATGTAAATTGCTCTGGATAGGAGCATCTGCTAAATGACAATGGCATAGTATAGTGTAACAATATTATAATGCAGAACGTGTCATTAGGCTGTAACCATGCAGCCCTGTAACAATACACTGGATGTCAAATATTGAAAAAAGAAAAAGAACCAATACCAATGATCATTTGGTAGCTAGCACAGCAATGCACAGCACTGGGAACAGCAGTGTGGTGAATGTCTCAGAAGCAGGAATCGGGGCTCTCCATCAGACACTTCTAGACATCGGCTGAAACATAAATCCAGACGCGTAGTGATGAGATTAGGGGTGTCACCCCCAGAGGGCACACTAATATGAATCACCCAACCTCCCCCCCCGGATAAGCAGGGATCTGAGGGTTAAAGTTAAAGACAAGACACCAGCAGACATCCCCACCCACACACTAGACGGCCCTGGCAGTCAATGCTCATAAATCACCCCACACTATATATATCAACACCGCCTATAAATAAACAGCCAGGCAAATGAAAACCCTCGTGGTGGGACCTAAACCCCAAATCAAGTCTCATCAAGACTCCATCACTCCGCCACTTGCCCCCCATTCTTTAGGATCATATCACCAATCACCTGATCGTATCACTATTCTCTCTAGGGACTCCAGTGAAACAAGGCCAATGGCTCCCCCATAGCAATGCAAAACAGGAAATATAATCCGAGCCCACCTGAGCCTGGGGGCTACCCCTTACTTTAAAAGGAAAGATCTCATCTTCTGTCAAAACAAAGATGTCTCTTATACCAGCCTGTGTGCACTATGTATTGGAACAGACATACTAATGTATCATTAGTACATGATGTATTAGTATCTTTATTCCTTTCTTGGCTCACACTCGACAATCAAGCTGAATGTTCTTTGTTGATTTTGAATTTCTGCAGAATTATCCGGACTGATTTCATGCTTCAAACATATTTATAGTTCAAGGAGTGGTCTTCTGTGGAAGAAAGCAAATGTATTGTTTTCTTTTCGAAACAATACTGGGTACCCTTTAGAAATCAGCTGCTGTAATGGAGGCCAAAATAGGAAATAGCTTTTGTTTTGTGACCTGTCTTTGTTGCCGAATGGGTACACTTGCCGTGAAATTACCAGGCCTCCCCATTTGCGGGTTCCAGCCTCCCACTCCTGCAGAGCAACGCTGTGCATCTCAGGCAGCACTTCCCATGTGAAAGCCGAACTTCACCCAGAGCTGGGCAATTCACCTCCGCGGGCGGCCCCCTGAGTCTCAAACGCCTTCTATACCAAAGGCCGATTTTCACTGGTTTTGAACAAAAAAATAAAAGATGTCTTGTCCAAATTTGGATAATTTTGGAAAAAAGCATAAATTTTACAGAAGACTAGTAATAATTTCAATTCTACTCATTTCACAGAGAAGAATGTCCTCAAATCACCTCTTACTGAAATGCAGACCTCTTGAAAATAGCTTTTTTCGGAGCAGGTTCGAAGAGTTATCTTCAAAGAGTTACATCTACCTTCCTTTCTAAATCTTGTTTCTGTGATCTCTTGCCCTTGTGCTTTTTATTTTCGCTCTTTAAAAAGCATAGGAATGCAAACAGTGTAAACTGCTGCCATTAGTGTTAACCAACCTGAAGAATAGTAAACACTTTAAAACTGGATAATGTTAGTAGCACTTGTAAAACAAAATCTGCTTTCACTTAATAATTTCAACCCAAGACTTGATTTTCCTTACAGGGAGCATAAGGCCTATCTGAGACTTAAATGTGACAATAAATATTTTTACTGGAATACTTTTTCTATGATTCTTATTTTTTGAGTTTATGTGTTGATTTTATATTTGAAAGTACTATAGAAATAGCTGACCTTACCAAAGCGCACCTAGGGTTGTGTCAGAAAGTTAAACAAACACTGTCATTTTATGATTTGGTCAGCATCTTTAGGAAACAGGACATGTTTCAAGACATGACTGAAATACTCTAAATGGGCATTTTCAGGGAATGGCAGGTCTTTGCCTGGCCATATATGGAACATAATACATGGTGTCTTTTTAAAAATGGGTTTCATTTTGGAACACTCCTTTGCTCTCTTGTTACCTGAACAAGTGATCACTTTGTGTGTGTTCTAGAAAAAATAACAGTGAGCGGAGTGAGAGAAACAGAACGTAAATGAATAGAACCAAACAGAACGATGTGTTTTATTTGGGACTTCAAGACCTACGTTTGCCAAGTCAGCGGACACTTACGTAGCATTATCATATCAGCTATTCCCACTGTCAATTCCAAATGCTTGTTTTGGTGATGATCACAGGCCTTGTGACACTGACTGAAACCAGGTCTGGTCTCGGCGTAAATACAGGACATAAATAGAGATGAGACTGTAGAGGGGAATGGGGGTCACTTGGTGTAGGGATGTGCGGCAAGTTTGCATGTGGTGGGAGCAGCTCCTGCTTGGGCTGGGTTTCTTCTGGCTCACTCTCCTTCTCCCTCTCTCTCTCCGTTCTACCTCTCTGTCCTTCTTGTTCGCTCTCTCTTTCCTTCTGTATCTCTCTCCCTCCCTCCCTCCCTCCCTCTCTCCACTCACCTTCCCGGTTCCCCGGGAAGCTGCTGTGGGAATGTGGGAAGAGCTGGCTTCTCAGTCTGTGCTCAGTGACTCACCACGATCTGCTCAACACAAGCACGGCAAATAGGAGAGACGGCCGCAGTTTTCTGCATTAACGCAACAGCAATTCCCCCCCCCCCAGCACCACCACCACCAACACCAGTGATTCACATAGGAAGTACATGCCGATCTTGTCCATGAGGTTACATAAAGCACAGCCAGAAAACTGGTAAGTATTGCGCTCTCTCTGTCTCTCTGCTAAAAAGTCCCAGCTGTGTGAATGTCACGGCCTTGTACCCAATTAGCTCCAGATAACTCACTCCAGGGTGGAATTATGTCTCTCCTCACACAGGGTGTCTCATGTTGGTCAACTGGAAGTTCTGGCACAGCCTCAGGATGACAGAGACACCGCTCGTTAGCCTCGGGGAAGAACACGTGCACACAAACTTTTTCTAAGCAAGCCATTGTCCTGATTATGCCTGTCATGCACAGTGTTTTTGCTGGAAAGAGCTCAGTAACGGCACATTCCAGTCTCATTGAAGGGCTTAGACCTTCATGCAATGTAACGATCTCACTACAATGTGGAATAAGATCAAAATGTGCACAGTCACCTCGACAACGATAACAAAAAAAGCCAGAACACTTGCCACACTGGTGTCAGAAGTGGGATATACCCATGTGATTCAGTAGTTCAGGGTCATGCTTAGTTAAAAAGGAAGGCATGACTCACAGATGTTTGAGAGGTGTTGTACTCTCGAGGAAACTACATACATTGTTTCAGGAAAAATCCAGCTGCACATATGGTTAGCTGCCCTGGAAAAGTGTGTCTGCTTAACAACCGAATAATTTATAAGTGCAGTCAGACCCACAACATAACAGATGATAAGAATTACACTGGCTGCTTGATCTGGACACCTTCCACTTAGGATGAACCTTCAAACTGTGAAAGTCATATGAGTTCACCTGCTTGCTCACAGGCATCAGTTTAGAACAGGCACTGTGCAAATTGATTGATCTCTGCATCATCCGCATGGTCTGAAAATGGAGGTGGATGATTTGACCTGCAGCCACATAATATAATGACAAATGGATCTGAGCAGCGCTTTCCCACTACACTGCTGCCTTTGAAGAGGTGAAACCTTCTCTACACCTGCAGGGTGTTAGTGGGTGTTCAGCATCTCTGATTGACAAGGTCTGGGCTTCTTACCTGTGTGTTATTTAACGACTCCTAATATCTGTCGCAACACTGATGTTTGGTATGGTTCCTGCTCTTAGCCTAGCCTTTTTGTATGCATGTGTGTAAGTTTCTCTGGACAAAAAGGTCTGCTAAATGACTAAAAGTACCCAATGGAAGAAGTACTTCTGGAAGATCCCACTATACTACTGAATGGACTCTTACTTTATTCGAGAGAGTAGAGTCCGAAAGAGACCAGTCCTTTCCACCCCCAGAGTTTGGAATAACGTGGGGTTTTTTTAGGTGCCCTAATGATCTAGACTCTGTTTCCAGACTCCAGTGACAACCGTGACATTCCGCCCCTTGTGAACAGCAAATGAAAATGTGCAGTCAGTCACCCAGGACAGGGAGTAATGCTCGTAAATACTTCAGTCTGCAATGAAAACCCATAAATAGAGACCCGTCTGATGAAGGGAGTTTGTTATGTGGTGCTCTGAGCTTCGTGGCAAACTCGGTTTTCTACAGATGGCTTCCTCGGGTTGTCATAGTCGTATTATTAAAATGACAGGTGTAGTCATAATGATATGGAACACATGCAGCACCCCCATTCCCCCCCCAACCCCCAAACACACACACATACATCACATCAGATCCACTAGCTGCAATTATAACTTACAATACTGTCTGGACTGCTCATTCTGTCCAAAGATCCCTGGCTGTTAAATTGTTATATTAGGACTCACTGTGCCTTCAACAGTGACAACACTATACATGCCATATCAACAGATTGTCAGTGTTTTTTTTCCTATTTTTGCCAACTCTTCAGCATAAAACCTTGCTGTATCTCCCTGATAAAAGGCCTTTTTATTTACCAGATGGTTACTGAACTTCTTTTCTCTGCACATGTCTGACATTTTCACTCAGTTATGATAAATACACTGTACATTGCAGTTTTGATTACTTGAAATAGGGAATAAAATGGTGCAGCTTCCATGTGCAAGCAGCACTGTAAAAGTCCCTAAATGTAGTGACAAAATGACCAATTTGGCAACGTTGCTTTTTAGGCCCCTTGTCTTTGGCTCCACTAGTGCCTGGTGCTTGAAATCAATCTTCAAACCATTTGTCCTCCACGTGATGCTGTTGTTCCCATTAGGCTCAGTGGGAGCTTGTTATTAGAAATGACATAATTAATTCAAGTTCGTGTTGGGGCTTAGAAATACAGAATGTTCGAGACCATCATGAGGAACTTCTACTGAATTGACTTTATTAATTTATTTTGAACTGACGGCAGTCAAAGAAAAAAAACTACCAAGAAAGAGAAACAACAACCTTCCGCAAATCAAATCAATTCACCGCACAGAGAAAGATGGAAAATGAAGACAGGAAGACAACATGAGATGAGAAGGGAGCATTTTTAACCTTTGGCCAAAGTGCAGTTCCAACCTTACAAGGACAATTCACTAATAAAATCAACCTGACCATCTCAGAAAGAGAGAGAGAGAGAGAGAGAGAGAGAGAGAGAGAGAGAGAGAGAGAATTATGTGAAAGTACCATGTAATTACAAATGGTTTGTCTACTCCCTGTTTTTCTCTTTTTTCATGGTCCGTGATTATGTTCTGGCTGAAATTTGAAACTGAAATGACCATTGTCCAAAAGAATAGGGAAATTTTGTTAGTAACCCAGGCGGCAAGAAAATAAAACTCTTGATATCATTATTATTATGATTAGCCTTTATTTAACCAGAAAGTCTCTTGACGTTAGGACCCCCCTTTTCGAGACAGACCTGGCAAGAATGTCAGCATGGAAGGTGCCGTAAATTTGACATGTATATAATACAATTAATTACAATACAGGCGACACACAAAACCAGAGTAGTAAAATAAACATTAGTTACCCCTCAATACTTTAAAACCAATTACAGACATCAATATTTTTCACTAGTAAGATCTTTAATTTTGACAATAATACAGTTTCATCTATGTAATTGCTCTGCTACCACAAGGTTTTTTTATGGAATATACATTTTAACTGGATTGCTCTGTTTCATGCATGTAGTGCGCTATAATCTCAAGGATATTTCGTCAAAGCATAACCTTCAGGGTAATATTCTGTCACACATTTAATCAACAGTCACATCATGTTCTAAGGGAAAAAGCCACCATGGGATATAACAGAGAGCAGGATTACTGCCGGTGTGACCATTTGACCACATCAGGACCAATAGTTATTAAATGGATACAGTACAGATTACATTACATTATTGGCGTTTAGCAGACAGTCCTATCCAGAGTGACTAACATAGGGTACAATTTTTTCATGTTATCCATTTGTGCAGCTGGACATTTAACCAAGGCAATTCTGGATAAAGTACCTTGCCCAAGGGTACAGAAGCAGTGCTGTGGCAGGAAACCGAACTGGCAATCTTCTGGTTATGAGTCCTGCTCCTTACCACTACGCTACACTGCCTACATACTGCATGTGGGAGGCATCCCATCACACACTGCATCTTTAAGAACTGTGAACATTTTTCTGTGCAATGGGCTTGTGCGTCCTGCACCTTAAAACGAACCAAATGCCACTTCTGTTGATGCGCGATGGTCAAATTGCTGTGAATGAGGATGACCGATGACTGCAAGTGCTTCGGAAACTCTGCATAGACTGCATTGCGAGGGTGTGAGGTTCGTCTCCTGTGTGCACCACTCCTGCAAGTACCTGTGAGTGACACATGCAACCAGGCTTGATTCAGTGTGTTGTGGAGGTAAGGAGCAGGGCTTATAACCTTATTAAAGTTTGCCATTTTAAGTCCAATGCATGGCAATGTAGTTGTACCCTTGGGCAAGGCACTTAACTTGAATTGCCTCAGTAAATATGCAAATATCCAGCACGATAAATGGAAGAAAAGTAAAAATATGGAAGTCACTCTGATTAAGAGCATCTACTATGCAAATGTGACATAACGTAGTTGCAACAGAGGCCATGACTGTCATTTCCATTTTCACTCATCATATACCACGCATCATACAAGGGTTGGTATTCATGACACTTTGTCTCTGATAGGCCTAGAATACACGAGATAGTATTACCATGTTCACTCCAGAAACAAGCTCAAAATAGTATCCACATCAATGTTCAGACAATCCAGTGGACAGCAGTCAGGCATCTGTGTGTCATGTAAGTAAAGCTCTTAAAATAGAGATCCATAAATCAGAAAGGTGGCGGATTGTCCTTAAAGTCTGTTGTAACAAGAATAAAGGACTTATCAGGTTGTACTGGGGACACACTATGCATGTTTAATTAAATTCAATTGTAATATGGCTGTAATAGGTTTAATTGATTTCTGGAAATTTGACCCACTGCACACAGTTTTGAGTAGGTAGTAAGCACTTAATTTGAATAGTTTAGGGACTGAATCTTTTCTTTTTGACCTGTCCTTTTCAGTTTCCTGCTGTATTTCACAGCATTGCTACTTCGCAAAGTAAAATCAAAAAAAGTTTTTTTTTTTGCTTAAAGACTGACTTTTAAATTAATTTATCTGTACAGAATACCAGCCAGGTTTCATACATTAGACATAATTTAAAGATTATTTAAACAATATTAACAATATCAACATATTAAAAATCTCTCCACTGAAGAAATATCAAATACTGGCACACTTCCTGCTTGCTGATGGCCAATTAAAGGTTCAGATTTCTGGCTGTTTAACATAGCCTTAAAAATCTAATTTGTCATAGAGCAGAAATGCATTAAGTACCACTATTTCAGCAACTCAGAGACCTTTAAAAGTACTTAGTCAGGTAACAGAAACACAGTGCATTGATTGTTTGATTTAAAACAATAATGAAAAAAAATCACTGTGGACATATAGATTTTTTTTTCCAAATTTTCCATCAATTGTGCCTCAGTACAGCTTGGCAGACATCACAAATCGATTCAGCTTCTATGGAAATCTGCCAACCTGAACTCAAAAACACAACTTCGGCTCTTCCATGATTCGATTATCAGATTTTAGACTTGATTACAGGATGAGACCTATCTAAAGTTTTGCACAAACATTTTCCCAAAATCCATTTGTAGAATACTTACATATTCAGAACCATGACAATTTCCAGACTGCATATGCATGACCTCTGGCAAACTTTTCAGCCTGTTTTTATGGTTTCTAATACACCTGATGTGTTGTCACATGAATATGACACTGATGAAGGGATAAAAAAATGACACTTCAGGTCAGCAGAATTCTAAATATGAATGTTGTGATTTGCGTTTGCTGAAGAGTCATACATGCCTATTTATTTTTACACATTTAGATTTACATTTAAATTTACTTTCTGCAAGACATAAAGAAGAATAATAATCTTCATCATCATCATCATCAGCTGTCCTCAGCTAGTCTCTGATATTTTGTGAGCAGCTCTGTAGCTTTTTCTCTCACCACTCCTGGAAGCGATCCGCTGTGAACTTTGCAAAACTGGGACATAAAAAAAATCCCATAAGCCTCTCTGTTTTCTTCCTTTACTGTAACACCTGAGCGCATTCGGTAGATTGAAATGCCAGGCACTGACCTTTCAGAGATGCTGGAGATGCAGAGCTTGTGTTTAATGTCATATCACCACGGTGTGAAAGTATGGCCTCAGTCAGGTGGCGGGTTAGAGTTGCAGATCCAACAGATGAGTTGCTTATCTTCACAGAGACCTCAAAAGTTGTTTCAGTCAGAATTTTTGTACTCATTTTCATGAAAATAAAAATACGAAATCAGACATCTGTCTAATCCTCTGCATCTGCTGTCACACTCAGTACTGTGATACTGAAGTCCAGCATTTCTCAGCAGTTATGTATTGACATGCAGAATTATCCCCCTGCTGTGAAGCAGTGCTGGTATGTACCTGCCGGTGCTGGTACTGGCTGGGTTTTGAGTAGACCAGGGGCAAGGCTAACAAGCTATGTGGAGGTTTTGTGCCAGTCAGTGCCAAAGCACTCAGGGAGAAGTAAATATTACAGTACACGTCATTTGATATTCCATCCCATGGGTAGTTGTGTGAGGTGTAGCTATTACCTATTCAGTGCTATAGGTGTGTGATTGCTACATTACAGTATGTCTTAATTCTCTTGAGTTTTTGTAACCAGCACATGAAGTGCTTTTTGGAGGTGAGAATATGCTATTCTTGTCTTAGAAATCAGATCACTTCTATGTCCAATCCTAAATAACACAATATATCAAAGAAATAGTAGAGCAGCCATGTCCCAGTATGCTCAACAAAACAGCTTTCCACACAGTAGTAACTCTATATATAATGACTTAAAGAAGAGGCACACACTGGGTAATTATGTCAACTAAAAACAGACAAAGAACAGAAAATGAACTTGGTTATCCTTTTGAGTTCTGTTGAAAATGAAGGACATGACCAGACTAAATTCAAAACAAAACTGGCTCATCTTTGGTTGGACTCTACCAGCAGCAGAGAGTGGGGTTCCAACTTGGTGAGTGACACAGAGAGCAAAATAACAATAACAACAGAGGTGGGGCGACAGCATTGTGTACAGGCAGTAAGGATTTGTTTCAAAACTTACAGTCTTTGAGACAACTATGTGCTTAAGCCTCAGCAAACCTGTGATTTAACTACGGGATGGGAAATATTCAGAAAGCACCAAGCATTTTGCTATCTAAGATGCATACATACAGTACAGTACCTGCATACTCACTGTGAAAATGTTCCATAGGACCTACTGTGACAGCCTGCTATTCACTGCGGTAACTCAGCTGTGAGCCCTGTAAAGTGATCATTTGTCACACAGAGATCGACCCCTCCTGTAAATTCAGGGGAAACGGCTTCCCACAAAGCACAGAGACGGTACAAAAGCATGCAGTCGTACCTCCCACCTATCACTCTGTGACTAATTTAATTTCTGCCCCCCTTCGTGATGTCATGCAGTCTATTTTTAGAGCTCAGAATGTATTTTGTCACAATGGAGGTAAAGGCTGAGCTCACTGTGAAGGCACTGTGAGCACTCCAATGGAATTAATTCCATTAAAGGAGTCAGTGCTTATTTGATATGTATACATACATCTATCTATATCTGAGTCTGTCTGTGTCTGTAATATTATATGAAGTACAATATGCCACTCGGAGCAAACATGTATGCTATTTTTACCATGGTAATATTTTTCTTCACACAGCTAGGACTTTGCATCAACTCAGAGTATCAGTAAACCAATAAATCAAGCAGCAAAATGCATTATTACATAGGGCTTTTTGTAATTTGACTGTCAAAGGCTGTTTATAAAGAACTGCACAGAGATGCAAGTATCACAAATCAAACTGTCTATGTATTACTGCAGTATTGCATCACAGAGAGTAAAGATGCAGCCCTGATGAGTGGTTCAGTGTCACCGCTTTGTGCTGCTGCTTTATCTTTATCTGTCAGAACTAAAAGGTCTAAAACGACTGCATTAGGGAGCAGAGAGACAGAGAGATATGGAGAAAACAACTGCACCAACAGGGAGAGAGAATAACAGGATGAGCAGAGGGAACTAAAGAGGATGGCAGGAAATCAGGAGAGGACAGACAAACTAAAAGAACTGAAGAAAATGCAATGATAGCATAAACAAGGCACACAAAATCATAACGTAATCAATGATAGGAGTGACAATGACAGGGAGTAATGATCAATGATGAATCGGATGGCAGTTCTACAGTATGTCATTTACAGGCAGTAAATCTGTATGATAAAGGCAGGTGGCTGCAAAGGCGTGTGGAGAAGGATATACAGAGAGGGCTGACTGCAGCGGATCTTTGTGTGAGTGTCTGCATGTCTTTGTTACGCATGTGTGTGCGCATGTCTTTGTATGTGAGTATGTGTCAAGACCAACAGACAGCAACACATGCCTCTTGCTTCGGTGTACAGTGTTCTGAGGTATGCCATACAAACACACGAGCAGAGTAGTGTTACAGTTACCATGGCAGTGACCTCCCGACACTGCCCCCAACCCCCCAAGCCATAACACAAAGATCACTTGAACTCAAAGTCAACCTCATCACACCTTGAGGCCCCACACCTGTTGCCCCTGCTCTCATTCATGGTTTCAGCAGAGGGAGTTTCCTATTTCTGTCCTTTAAGAGGACCAATGGTGTACCACACCTAGGAGGTGGAGCCAGATAGAAAAACATAATAAACAAATTGATACAATGCCCCAAAGGGTAAATGTCCAGGAGAGAGCTGGAAGAATAAATGGTTAAATACTAATAAGAAAGCAAACAAGGAAATCCCCTCAGTGCATCCTCTACTACATTCCAGCCCTCCTCCTATCACTTCATTATCTGGTTTAAAAGATGAAATCACTTCATTACCCCACTGCCTGTTGCATGGTGATGCCTGATTGGTATCATGTTTGAGGAATTTTCAGGTTTTTTTCATGATGTTTGTTCTGATTATGATAAAAAATAATTTGAAAGAAATGGTTATTAAAAGATTGTGCTGATAATTTCATGTTTGACAGGTGTCTGCTAGTTTACACTGAGGAATAGAAGTGCATTAGAGATGTTCAGAAGCATGATCTTTTTGGGGCTTTTCCACCATGCTTCCCCTGTCACAGGATAAATGCTTTTTAAATAGAAGCCTTCCTTCTGTGTGCCCCATTTCATTCACTTTTTTCCAGAGCACACTGTAATTGGCTTACTATTTTGAATTAGAGTAATCTGTTGCGTGTTTGTGGAATTTCTACAAATAGTTGACCCGCTGAGTTCATCTGGGAAAATATTTAAGTCTTCAGCCCACTGAGCCTCTCAACTGTCAAACGTTGAACCATATGTTGTTTTGCTGAATGCATTAAAGAATGCACATATTCCTCCTCTTTGCATTGAGTTGTGATAGTGCAAATTCAGTTATTTTTAACACACATCTAGCAAGATTTTTCTGTACATGTTTCTGTAATCAGTCCTATTGATATGGTACAGCTTCTGAAATTGTATTGATTATTTTAGACCTGATCAGCCAAGGGTAAAACACATTGTTGTGAGAGAAGTTGTTTTATTGTATGAATATTTATTGCATCCCCTGTATGGCTAGCTAGGTGATTTATTGCTGACTGTAAAAGCTGAGTTATTCCATATAGCTTGGATATATGGCTTGAAGCTCAGAGTGGGTAGATTGATAGTGTTTTGGACATGATAGTAAAATCTGAAATGAAGTTCTTATTGGGGTGTTAAGTGGACATGAACAAGATTTATTGCCATATATATACACACACACATGGATGGGTGAGAGAGAGGGAGAGGAAGAGAAGGCGATAGTGCAAGAGAGTGAGAGAGGGTGAGAGAGAGAGAGCTTGAGTTATCTTCCTTGGTGCCTTTGTTCCTTCTGTTTGATTTCTGCTTTCATTGCCTTTCATTGGTTGTACAGCTGTGTATAAGAAGCGCTACATGAGTAAAACTTCATTAATGTCTCGTTCTGCATTAACATCTTCGTCAGTTTGCATTAACACATCTTTTTTCCGCTGAAGCTTTGAACCAATCCCTTTTTTGTAATAAGGCTGTTGCCGGGGTAGCAGAGATGAAACAGGGGTTTTGAGATGAGTAGAGATGAAAGTTCAGCAGGTTTCAGATGCCTCTGTTGGTTTGAAATGCGGTGAGCCCTTTTGTACGAACAGCAAGGCTTTATTTTCCTCCGATGAACTTTGATATGATTTTGCCATTTCTGCAGACAGCATTGTGGCGATGGCTAATACTTGGTAGAACCATCTATTCGGCACTATTAATTCCTCCTCACTGTGGAACTGGTTTGCGGTATCATGTTTGCTGTGACACACTGAAGTGTACCTGAGGGATTTGTCTCTGAGTGCCGTGGTATTGATTACATTACATTACTGTCATTTTGCAGACGCTGTGATCCAGAGTGACTTCCAGCACAAAAGAACGGAAGTGTATCCATCTAAGTTAAATTAGCATATAATGGAATAATGGAATAATAGAAATTACTGACTTCCCTGTTTAGTTTTCATCATATAGTTTAAAATAGGTGTGGCATAATACCATTGGTGAGCATAGAACCATATGAATTATGATACAATTTGGCTCATATTTGATATAATAATTTTACAGACACTCTGATCCAGAGCAACTTGCATGTGAAGGACAGCATAAAGGAAGTACCAGATGAAGAGGAGAATCTGGATTCAGGGACCAAGACCTGCACAGAATTCTTGAAGGTGATTCTGTTATTCAGTCTAGACTTTGAAAATAGTTCCACTGAGTCCTATTGAACACTTTTCAGCATCAAGGGCACAGGGTGTGCTTGGCAGTTTTGATTCTGAAGATTGGAATGGTGCTTTAGATTCCTGTGTGTGTTGCCAGATTAGCGTTTCTTTCCCATGAAGCTAGTTTGGTGTATTTATTTGGCCTGCAGATTAAAGCATATTCCCTTGAAAAGTATCTTGCTGTCCTGATATGTGACAGTTCATTGCCTATAGCAATCACACTGTAATGTGTCACTTCCTCATTTTATGCACTTAAAAATGAAAACATCAGACAGATGTAAAAAGGATGCATCAAATATTATGTAATGGTTCTAGAAGTGTGGAAAGAATGCTTTTGTCTTTCTGATAGAACTGTGTGACCATCTGGACCCAGGGGGTTTGTGTCTAGAACATGAGTGGGTGGTTTTATGGATTTTCCTGTGGTGTGCTTGTTGCACCACCTTCAGACAAGGCACTGGGCATCTTCTATAATTTCTTTGTGCTTCTGTGATTTTTTTTTTCTATGTGAGGTGATGCATTTTTTCATGAAAAAGTGAATGGAGTCTAAGATTATCATCCTAATTTTTTCCCTCATCATATGAATAATGTTGTTTCATGACATCTGTTTTCTTTACATCTTGAAACCTAGCAGTCTACTAACTCTTATCTCTTCTTCAGTAGAGGGCAACTGTGCTTTTTCAGTGTATATTCGACATGCTCCCTCAGGAGTTCCTCATTTTTGTGATTTTAAAAGCTGTAATTGTGACCATTCCCATTCAGTATGGGAGATTGCTGTATTAGCTTGGATGCATCTGGGATCTGTTATTGTAACATCTTGTTTTTTTGTGACTTGCTGCTTTAATCCACTCCCCTCTGGGGGAGCACTGGAGGACCCCCAGTTGCAGTGTTAGAGGCTGAACTGCTGTTTATTTCCAAGATACTGTTTATGTTCTATCTGCCTCCCCATGCTCAAAGTCTGATGTGAGAGCACTGTTCTTTCTGAGCCAGTCTGTAACCTACGTGCACTCTTGTTTCTTGTTTCTCTAAGGTAGTACGAAGGTTAACTGCATGGCGCAGTGGTATTATTTCTTGTGACATGAAAAAAGAAATGTAATCAGTTCTGAAATGGATTTGTAAGATTTACAGGTGAAAGGAAAATGTGCTATCGCTCTGGAAAAGATTTATGTCAGGGAAGGTAAAATGTGTCACCTCTCTCTGTAGGGTTTACAACCCGCCCTGCCTCAGTTAATTGCAAGTATATGGGACGACACACCTGACTTCAGAGGGAACTCTTCTGTGACTCTGTTTCCAGCAACCAGCGTGTATTAACCACAACAATTAAAAAGTGATTAGGGCTTCAGGGGAGTCAATAGCCAGGGGTAATTTAGCGATGTGCCAGTGGGACTGTCGAAGAAAGAGGACTGGGCCATTCTTCTTTTTCCAGTGGCAAGGTAGAAATGACAGGCCATTAATGATGTGGTTGGTTCTGTGGTTTGTTCATCTGAGTGTTGACCAGGCAGGCATAAGCCCTGACATGCACAAAAAACACCCACTAACACAGTCTGCTTGTGTACAGTACCAGTCAAACGCTTGGACACACTTGATTAAGATAATGGGAAACATGCATTCAAAGATAATTTAAAGACTTATCCTTAAACTTTTGAAATTTGGTTCCTAGACAAATATAAATAGTGAAGTTTATGTCTATGTATGAATTTCTTTGGGAAAAAAAGTGTATAAAATATTTTAGCTACTTTGAAGAATTTAAAATATAAGATAGTTTTGATTTGTATAACATTTTTAGGCCACCGCATAATTCCATTTGTGTTATTTCATAGTTTTGATGTTTTTACTATTATTCTAAATGTGGAAAATAGTAAAAATAAAGAACACCCTTCTATAAGTAGTGTGCATACTTTTGACTGGTTCTGTACGTCTGAGTTTGCGTGTGTGTGCATGTGCATGTGCATGTGTGTGTGCACGCACATGTCTGTGTGTATGCGTATATGTGTTCGTGCATGTGTATGTCTGCATGTGCATTCCTGTGTGACATCCGTGTATGAGAGATTACAGCTTGCTCAGTGCAATTACCTCTGTCTGCTCTCCATTTGCACTAAATGCATGTGAGAGTGGATGCCAAAACCTCTCTCCCTCTCTGCCGCATACTGGATTCCAAAGTGCTTTCCCCACTCAGTCACTCACTGAGTTTTTGCATCCAAAAGAAAGAACACAGAGCTTCTCACAAAGCGTTCATCATAAGACAGAGCTCCCCTGGGGTTCAAAGTTTTTTTTTGCTAATGTAAAGTAAACGTCTTTACCAGTAACTGAAACCTGCCTTGTCTCCAAAAGCGTCAGAGTGATGAATAACTCTAACCCCAGGGAAAGGTTTTGGCCGGACCCTGCGCACACCAAGGTGATTTCCATTACAGAGCCGATCAGTAAAGTGCGATACCATTAAACTCTTAAAGAACTCTTAACGTCCTCTCTAATTTATGAAAGCGCAGCAATTGGGCTGTAATGGTTGCATAAATTTAGTGTCACTGAATGAAAAAGCATTTTAACATGTACTTGAAAATAAAACATTCCAGTTTTAGACAAGCACTCTGACTCCAGGTCATGTGATTTGACCCTGATGCGGATTTGCAGCAGTCTAGTGGGATACAGGGCATTTAAAGCTACATGGCAGGATCTGGGCTTACAGAGAGGACATCAGAGACACATGCAACCTATCACTGAGTGCCACTGAAATGACATCACTGCCATATACTAATCAATACAGCATCTTTAAGAAATAAATCAAAGAAAACAGTTTATGGTGGACTCTTCTATATGGTAATCATATTGGGCATAGATATATATCTCTCTCTCTCTCTCTCACACACACACACACACACACACACACACACACACACGATGGCCACAGTACCATACATACAGCTTCTTTCATGGAATATTTTCCCCCAAAAGCAAAACACAAGGTGCTCTTTAACTCAATATACAGTGATGTGCAGACCTCCATCAGAATTAATTTCTATTAACCTTATTCTATTATAGGAACCTGAATGAATCTAACTATTAAAATATGATTATCTAATGGATGGTCAGAGAGGGGAATTGCAGGCACAACCACACAGCTACTGACAAATGGGCTGGAACCAGCTGCTCTTGGCCACTAGTGTAGGCATCTGTGAGCCGGTATTCACAAGATGATCCTCATTACATGCATGTACTTCCTCTGATCCAATTTGACCTCATGCCTGCCACATGCATGACCTCAGGCATGATTTTGGTCTTCATGCACACCCAGCCACGAGTGCATGTTTAAAATGAATTAAATGGCAAATCGATGGCACTGGGGATTCCTTTATTGAATGAGACAACACTCATTATTATCATCTGAGTCTTATGAGAGCTGTCAGAGCACAGACAGAGCAACAGATAATGTGCATGTATGCACGTATGTGCAGACATGAAAATATATTAGGTTTAATGACAAGAACAGGCCATCTAGCCAATCTAGGCACATTATTTTACTAACGATCTAGTGCTGAAAGCATCGTGTCAAGCCTGGTATTGAATGGGCCCGCTATGAACCCTAAGTAATCTTTTCCATACATGCGTATGGAATTCCATGCATGTAATAGATTACACATTCCGCACACAGTATGGAATTGCATGCTTTGCATAAACATATATAAATATATTAATTTCTACCCATGTCCTTTTGGTCTGACAGAATTCAGATAGATCATACTTCTCATAAATCTTCAGCTTTATTAATCCCTGGAATAAAAAATTCAGCCTTCATTGTCCTTGTTTGTTCTCTTAAGGAGTGAAAGAGTGTAGGTATGTTAAAGACATAAATCTGTCTGCTATCAGTACACTGTGTAAGTCTGGCACCAACTACAGTAGGTTTGAATTTGACATGGTGGTACACTTTATTAATGCCCGTGGGGAAATTCGTCTTCTGCATTTGACCCATCCGAAGCAGTGGGCAGCTGCAGTGCAGCGCCCGGGGACCAACTCCAGTAATTTTGCCAGTGCCTTGGTCGAGGGCACTGGCAAGAGTATTAACCTTAACATGCATGTGTTTTTAATGGTGGGAGGAAACCAGAGCGCCCAGCGTAAACCCACGCAAACACGGGGAGGACATGCAAACATGTTTCTCCACACAGAAAGGACCTGGGACGGCCGGGATTAGAACCCAGGACCTTCTTGCCGTGAGGCAACAGTGCTAACCACTGAGCCACCTGCAGCACAAGGATTATTTTCATTCTGTGGCGAATTTTGCATGGACACATGACACTGGTTCCTAAGTCATGTATTGTGTCAGATCTAACAACTTATAATTACTGTCTCATTGAGTCTTAACTTTTTCAACAGGCAATAACTTTACTATGGGGTGCAGGGGTGCCACCAGCCAATGAAAAATGACCAGAGCAACACCAGCCGCTCCTACGGGGTGTGTTATGGGACAAAATTCTAATGCTAATAAAAAAATAAAAGTTGTAAAGCCCTTGGTTGATTGTGGTGACATTTACCAGCAAACTGAATGTATTATTTCTGGACCTTCTCATCTCTGCTGAGAAAAGTGGTCTTGTTTCTTTCAGTGCGGTCACTTTCAGGAACCTGTTCAAGACAGTAATGTGTGTGTTATTTACAGACATGCATCTAATTCCACAAAAAAAACAACGCTTTGCAATGCA
Source organism: Megalops atlanticus (assembly GCA_019176425.1). Lineage (NCBI taxonomy): Eukaryota > Metazoa > Chordata > Actinopteri > Elopiformes > Megalopidae > Megalops > Megalops atlanticus. Next base: position 43,430,752 of record CM032877.1, read on the forward strand.
AAGCTATAAATATGTGTAGGGTGGGAATATTTCCCTTTGGTTTTGTTGCCTGTTCACTCTAACCATTAAAAAAAAATCATTGCTATTATGCTCCTCCTAGCCCTTCTCAAATACACATTTATTGACTGAGTAGGCATTAAAAAGGGATTTATGCAGTTGTTGAGCATAGGAGTATTACTACAAGCTCCTGGATGGAGTCAAACCCAGCTAAGCAGCAGTGCATCCTGGGATTATTTCTCCCCCTTTCAATCAGCGCCTTCCATGAAAATGTTGCAAAACCAGAGACTTACATAATTCTCACGTAACGATACTGAATTTCTAATGAACAACACAAGGAATTGATTAATGTAGTATCCCATCTGGCAAAGCAAGGACAGATTTTTACTGAGAAATCTGAAAGGGCTGGCATCAAACACAAATACACAAATGTGCACAAATGACAATGATTGAGAGGAAAGACATCAAGACAATTATTAAAAACAGAGAGAGAGAGTATGGGAACCACAAATGTACAAATGGGGTTTGGTAACAGCGGTCATGATCCTTAATAAAAACCATAGTCCCCTTCCTCAATCCATTTGAAATATGTATTGAGAGGTGTAATTAATGTCTTTGCCATTAGAGAAAAGTGGTTTTGCACACACAAGATCTTAATGAACTTACTGGCAGTGTTCCACGGTTGTATCCACTTTGACCTTTGAACTTCTGCTGCCAGTTTTCCAACTTCCATAATGCATCTGTGTTGTTATATTTCATGTAACGACAATACAACCACTGGTTCTGTTCACTGCAACTAATATTATTTTAATAACAAACCAATAACTGAAAATATGAGATAAAGACAGCATTTGGCGCTCCTTGACTCACCTAAAATCAAGCATCATGTTTAAACAAGAAGCAGCACTGTTCTGCTTCTTCCATCTGGATAGATCATGAGATCATGATGGCCAATGGCTGGAGTGGTTCCTCTGAATACAGGATTACCAGATTTTATCCTCCATCATGTGATGTCTATCGGTTTCATCTGATATTAGTTTGAATTCCACAAGAAGCCTCCCACAAAAGTAAATAATAATGATAATTTTTTTCTCAAATCGATCTAAGAGTGGTGGCTCAATAATTTTTATGCCTGTAAAATGTCTGCTTACTTGTAAATTTGTGTGTGTGAGTATTTGAGTGAGAGAGATTGAGAGAGAAAGAGAGAGTGGCGTTTCAGTGACGGAGATAACAGAAATAAATTCCAAGCAGTATATTCTAATGCAAAGGCCAATATTTTCAGACTAAAAATATTCACTTGTTATTTTCTCTACTCGTCCTTCATAAGAGATAACAGATTGATCTGTACATTGACTGTAAAACTGCAGGATGAAGATTACAAATTGATTTGTATATTGGCATTGCAACCAACTGCAGCTTTGAGATTACGGTTTAAATTGAGCATTGGTAATGAGATCTGACTTTTAGCAGCCAAACATACATTTTTTATTTAAATCAATAATGACTGAACACATCCCTTTGTCATGCAGCAAAAACCATGTAGCTGGACATCCAGACAAGGTTGTGCTGAGACCCGTGACGAAACATTAAGCCTCTTTACGGTTTCACATCTCTGCACTAAGTGCCATGTTTCTGGGATGACGGAATAACACCTATCTCTGGACACAGCTGTGCAAACACACATGTTTCTATCACGATAAGAACATCTGGATTTGTAGATTTATCATTTTGCAATGTCAAATTCTGTCTCACAATCTAAATGAACACTATCCATTTGCTGGCAATCTAAACTACTGTTTTGGGCTCTACTACCATATATATATATATAATGTGTATATATCTATATGTATCTAATATCTAATATCTTACATACATATATATGTGTATGTTAAATATTAGATATATTTTGATATTTTGATATATAGACTTTTGATATAAAGACTTATGCTTAAATGCTTGAAATTTAGACAAATATAAATAGTGAAGTTTATCCCTATGTATGACCCCCCCATCCCCCCAATTTTTAATGGAAAAAAAAGCTATTTTGAAGAATCTAAAATATAAGATAGTTTTGATTTGTTTATAAGATGTTTTGGTCTCTGCATAATTCCAATTGTGCTAGTTTTCATAGCTTTGATGGCTTTGCTATTGTTCTAAAATGTGGAAAACAGTAAAAATAAAGAAAACCCCTTCTATGAGTAGGTGTGTCCAAACTTTTGACTGGTACTGTATATTCACTTCCCTACCCAGTTCATGGTTGCCTGTTAAATCACTAAAACTGCATCCTTTGGTCCCATTAATTTATAATTAATTAAGACATTATTACAAAGGTTTTTTTTACATTCAACTGTGCCTGTCCTAAAGACCACATCACTGACCATTTACAAATGCCTTCAGGACAGACTGCAAAACAAAATCCTGAAATGCTTTATAGTGTTAATTAATATTTAAGAAGTCAATGATTTATAATGGGTGTAATAACAGTGATTTATAAGGGGTGTAATAACATTAATACACATCAGTAATGAAATGTAATTATTCATGTATTAATATATTGCGGTTTGTGATCAAAACAGATGTATAGCTTTATATATGCTATAGGTCTGCCAGTGGTGAAAGTATATTTAAATCTTACTGGTATAGTACCCTTGAAAATGTCATTGCCATAAACAAAGTCTATAATCTATAACCTCAGGGACTCATTCCTACCAGAAAAATCAATTAACAGTAAAAAAAAATGCTGATCTTGCAACACAAAGCTGCTGTTTATATGAAAATGCATATTTAAAAATGGCATATAGTATTCATTTTATTGCATTAACAATTTAGTAGTATCAGTGCTATTTTCTAACATATTTGCTTCTCTTTTTTCACCCATCCACAGATTTTCCCCAAGTATCCTATAGATACAGTTGCATCACCATGGCCACTCTGAATCACATTCACTCTCCAGATCTCACGTGAAGCAGAAGCTCCAATGACAGAGATTGGCTGTGTGGTGCTGGGCCTTTAGCCCACATGGCATCTAGTGGACCTAAATAATAGATTATGTGAGGAAAATCCACCTTGTAGTAACTGGTTGAATTAGTACAATGTAATCATGAGAGGTTTGAATCAATTTAACAGCCGGTTCTCATTGTAACCCACGATGCCCTTCAAGTATAGTACACTGGCAATATTACAATAAATTATTATTATTACTCTCTATATATCTCTCCGTCTCTTCTTCCATCTGAGAAACAAGCAGTTCTGAGGCACCGACCCCCGCTAATTTACCAGGCAATGAACATGATGCCTGGAATGAATGTCTTCTGTTAGATGGAGGGTGCCCACCTATAGCCATGCCATCCCCTGTTGCAATGCTTTGGTGCCGTTTTTATGCATTAACCAAGCAAGTTCCACTGTTGTGCTGGAGTTCTCTCAACAGCCTTTTCACAGGGCCAGGGAGTAATATTCCAGTTTTTTCCCCCGCCAAATAACCTTGAGTTTTTTTTCTTTTGATTTCCTCTGCAAAATGCAGTATGCCACATGTCAGTGCTTTGTGACAATCTTGATTGTAAAAATGTGCTATAACAAACAAACTTTGTTGATCTGTTGATTGATGATATTATTATTAGACTAAAATTATATCAGTGTATATTAAAATTTTAATAATGTATTTCTCTATGGCATGTTATTACCATATTAATAGGAAATGCAGGTTTCCCATCTGGGTGTTCTACTCCAATGCTTCACAATATTTCTGCTTTACACTGCTCTCCCCTCTCTTTGCCTCCCCCTCTCTGCATACCTCTCTCTTCTTCTCTCTCTCCACCTCCCTCATCCCTCTCTCCTCTTCCTTCTTCCTTCTCTTCTCCTCTCTTCTTCTTCCCTCTCTCCACTTCTCTTTCTACCTCTTTTATTCTTCCCTCTCTCCATCTCTCCTCCTTCCTCTCTCCCCTTCCCTCTCTCCCCTTCCCTCCCACTGATGGGGACTGAGCAAGCCTTACCTCGCCTGCCTCCGCAGTGTGTCGTAGCTGCCTCAGGGCTTTTGGGGACACGCGTTACTGCTGATGGCAGGAGGAATGCAGGGAGATGCATGCCCAGGACTGACAGGAGCGGAGATGCCAAAACCACAGGGACAGCAGAGCGTGTTCCTCCCTCCTGACAACCTCCCGGTCCTCCCTCCACACCGAAATCACTGACCCCTTCAAACAATCCCCTCCTGGCTGCAGCCCTGCAGCAAAGCGCCAAAGATGGATGGAGCCGTCAGAGCAAAAGAAGATGGACAACCTGCTGGTGTCTTCAGCTGTTTATTACCTAAATACATGTAGGCATAGTATAATGTCCCGAGTAGGTATCTGGCATGCACAATTAAACCGTGAATGAAATGCAGCTGAAATTCCACTACCAGCAAATCTAAGGTAGCTCAAGCACGCAGGACATGATATTGATAAAATTAGCTGGGATGAAACAGCACTGACCTGCTTCGGGCCAGAAGGAGAAGTTCCTGTGCAAGGTCTGGAGAGTGTACAAACTCATGAGCGTTTCCACACAACTTTCTGTTTTTGATGGATCACACACTTTGCATGAAAACCTGCAAATGTGCTGGTGAGAATACAGTCCTTGCTTTCGCGTAGTTGATAAATGAGGCCTGGGGTCGGGTTCGAGTCGGAAGTGCTTGCCCTTTGTCTTCATTATCCAGCCCCTCTCCGCCTCTGTTTATGGTACAGCATATTTTCCTCCCTCTGGGTGCGCCAACAGAGCCTGCTTACTCACTCTTCAGCATTACTCAGAACATTTTAAACGACGTTTGGATGTGGGTTGTGATCTGGGCAGGCCTTTTTTATTATTAAACTGTCAAAACCTGTAAAAAGTTTGATGGATAACGTGGTGTTGTCTTTTCTAACTGACACAATGAGATTCTTTCTGTAAATGCCACTGCAGTCACACTTCTCTGTGTGTCTGCTGCAATTCCATTGGCCGCTCAGGACATCATGTGATCAGCACTGACTTGACTGTGACTGATGGAGCGGAGGAAGACATTGTAAGGAGCACTGATTGGCAGTAAAGCCAAATATAGCACTCAGGGCTCCCCTCCCACCCTGCGCTGACTAACTGAGCTGGTCAGACCCCCTTGAGTAAGATGAATGAAGCCGTGGATCCTGCCGGACAGAAAAGGAGCGATTCTCGCGGCTGACGTGTCTGCGCCACAGGACGAGCTCTCTGATGTGCGTCCCCATGCGCGTGGGCCACCGCCGGGTTTCCAAAAAGGAAGCCACGCCCCCTTTCGCGTACGGTTTTCTCATGGAACCCGACGCTGTCCCCCACCAGAAAAACCTGCACGTCCTCCAACCTCCATCCCCCGGTGTCCAGACTTCAGTAAACAAGCACGCTCCCTGGGGGCTCGTCAGAAGCATGGGGAGTTTCTGCGCTGGGACAGGGCCGTAAATCTCCCTTCTGTACCTCTTTATCCCATATACAGTAAATTCCATACGGCTGCGTGCAACGTTATGCATAACCATATGCTTTTGAGTACACCAAGTACATGGCTGGAGTGGCAATTAGCATAATGGTAAAGAGCGGGACTCAAAACCAAAAGGTTGCTGGTCCCATTCCCTGCTGGGGAACTGCTGCTGTACCCTTGGGCAAGGTACCCAGCCCAGAATTGCCTCAGTAAATATCCAGCTGTATAAATGGATAATATGTAAAATCTGTAACTTATATAAGTCTCTCTGGATATAAGTCTCACCCACTGCGGGGGTGTGTGTGTGTGTGGCAACACACAACGTGCTCTGTTAAAAAAAAGGGCACTTCCTTACATGCTCAAGCCATGCTTTATTTCAGTTTAAACACATCATCGTGCAGAGTGAGATGGCTTGCAAAGATGGACCCTGAGAATTTCCTACAAACACAAAGAACAAACATTAACCCCCCTTTACTTCCCCTGGTCCAGATGGTCCTTGTCCCTGGCCTGCTTAAGGCTATGTCGATATCCAAGCAGTGCAGAAGCAGTTATTTCTCTAAGTGATAAAGTGTTTATTGTTTTACGCCTATTTCCAGAACAGCGCACACATTGGCACAGTAACGTTAGTCATCTCATCTTTCCTGATCTCCTGATTCCTCATGGATCCCACCCCCTCCTGTGTGTGTGTGTGTGTGTGTGTGTGTGTGTGTGTGTGTGTGTGTGTGTGTGTGTATGTGTGTGAGTCAGGGCATTTTTATGTTGGTACTCATGAAGTGTTCCTCTTTCTTACTGGAAAACACTGTCCACTTTCAGTTATCCTGAAAGTGGACAGCTGCTTTCTGTTGCTGCTAGAAAACTGAAAATGCGGAAATAGCACCATGGGATGTTCAGGAGGTCAAGGCTGCCTTGGAGACCCAGCATGCAGCCAAACCAGAGCTTATGTGGTGGGTTTTATGTCATTGGGAGACTCACCACAAGTTCCCATTGACTGTGGAATCCACACCACGGTTGGCCTTACAGTATATGTGATGTTTATTGTCTCGTGAATTTCGCACCTTTGTCTATGTACAGTTCCTTCTGTAATGTGTGTAAGTGCTTATTTGAATCAATACTATACATACGTACTGCATATGTTTGGGAGAGTGATAAGGAATGGACCACAGACAGTTAAAGCAATACTGATTGGTGTGGAGCACAAATCCAGTCAAGGCCAACTCAAGCCTCCATGACACACTCTATGCCATTTCACGCCACCATCGGTTGATCGATGAATCACAGTCAAAGCTGAAGGTATGCACCCCACAAAGTATGAAATGAATTTGAAATGAAAGACAAAGGCAGCACACACTTGCACTACATTTTGTGACAGTTTGCTTGCCCCAATATAGCAATCCCCTGATGCATGCTTCATGCCAAAACATTGGCCTAGCTAACTAAAAACCTTTGGTGAAAGTAGAATTGTATGCCACGAGCATACTGACCAACATTTTTTTTTTGCCAACATTGATCTGTTCTAACACCCATCCACCAAAGTTTTTACGAGAACTTGTCACATGGAGTCTGACTCAGAACCACAGCCATGGCAACCATCCTATACTGCTGCCGGTAATAAACCAGACTGCACCAAAACACACCGTTTCCCTCAGCATGTGCTGTGCTCTCGCATGGATACAGCCGTAGAAAGGAATGCATTTTTCCTGCCCCTCTGCATCATGGCATGGCAATGTAGCACAGTGGTAAGGAGCAGGACTTGTAATCAAAAGGTTACCAGTTCAATTCCACAGTGGGGCACTGCTGCTGTACCCTTGGGCAAGATAAGTAAATATCCAGCTGTATAAATAGATAGTGTGTCAAAATTGTAACCTATGTAAATCACTCTGGATAGGAACATCTGCTAAATGACAATAATATAATGTAATGTAGTAGTGTTCACATGTTCAGACAAACTCATGTTACTGCAATGTATCAAGGCTCTCCCCAGCTCTGCATTTCTGGCCTGACCTTCTCTGGTGGATAACCTACCCACATCACATTTCTGCTGGGATATTAATAGCAACATCAGAGCAGGACAAAGGTTAGTGGGGTCCAGTGCTAAGTAAACCTCTATGATCAACAGTAGGCAAGACAGAAGGCCGGCCTCTCTGTGGAGCTTCTCCAGAAGTGAGATGGCAACAAAGGTCCAAGTGCAGCACGAACTATACCACATTAAAAGGCCAAAAAGCCAGCCAATTAGTTGAAACTAAATGGCAATTCACAGTTGGTTGCACTGTGGGAGATTCCGGTATGCTGAGGAACAACAGAAGAGCACTTAAATTTACAAGCTTTTGAGCAGAGGGTTCAGAGTCATATCCTGAGGAGAAACTTGCCGGACTCTGCCCCAGTCTCAGCTCTTAATTATTGATCCCTTAACCTTCACATTTATTTTTGATCAATATCACATTAATTTTACAAAACAAACTGCCTTTGCAGGCTAAAGGAATGGTTCTTTAAGCAACTTTAGCTTTTTTTTCCCCCTTGGCTCCCAGCTGGTAGCTTTGAAATTTGAAAATTCTGTGCGATTTGGTGCAGTTCTAAAACACCAGACTTCTGCTTTCATTTCGCCATCTGGGGGCCACTTCTGAGCAGAGAGGAACTGGGAACCGGGTGACTCAGTGCTTTCACACCGACTGAATGGAAGAAAAGGTCCATGACATCACCACTGCAGTCTCACTTCACTCTGTAAAGCAGGTAACTCTCACCTGTGACACAGCCCTTGTTTCTGCCACACTACATTACATTATATTACTGTCAGTTAGCAGACACTGTTATCCAGAGTGACTCACATAGGTTACAATTTTATCCATTTATACAGCTGGATATTTACTGAGGCAATTGTGGGTTAAGCACCATGCCACAGGACACAGCAGCAGGGACCCAGTGGGGAATGGAACCAGCAACATTTCAGTCACAAGCCCTGCTACTTACCACTATGCTACACTGTCCCCTTATACCAATCATGACAAAACAGCCAGTCTTTGACCTGGCAGGACAAAACAATGGCTCTCAAATACGCTGTGCTCGTTCCAGGGAGTGATTCACTGTTCATGAGTCATGGGAAAACAATGAGTACTTTGATGCAATCCTATTATGAAGTGAATAAATTGCAGTAAAACATTGGCACTTTATACATGTAAGTACCCATCAATCACTCACCCGCTCCAGAGTTATGCGATGCACAGTACGGATAAGGCCCATGGACAGCAGATGTAATTATCCTGCCCCTGGAGGTTGGGGGGGGGGCAGAGAAAAGACAAAAGTGTGTTACCTGTGAGCGTGGGCCAGAGCCTCAGGAAGAGGAGGAGGAGGAAGAAGAGGAGGAGGAAAAGGAACAGACAAGCTTCCTTCAAGGTACTACACAACTTCTCTGAGCTCCAAAACATTGCTTTAAGCAGCCTTTTTGCATTCCAGAAAAAAAGAATTCACTGAAATCACTACAGGAGTAAGATGGTTATAAACCTAGGCTATGAGGTGGTGGACCACTTTACAGAAGGATAACAGGGTGTTGAACCACATTGGGTTCCTTGTCATTTCCCCCATATTATTTAACAGCAGGGAAGGACTAATGAGGGAAGCTAAAAAGATAATTACATCCAAATAGGGGTGTTAGGCAAGTTACTATGAATTGTTATAGACTGTGGTTGTCAGTACTCCAGCCCCCTAGCTGTTGTTTTTGTTTTCTCCCCAGCTGTCATTTTGGTCCATGTGCTTTTGTTTGTTCTTTTTTCTAGTGTTCCAGCCCTGCCCCACTCTCCACCCTGTCTCCGCCCAACTGATCATCTCCACCTACCTGCCTGCACACCTGCTTCCCATCCCCTCATCAGCCCAGCCCTGTATCTGCCCTGCTTGTCTCTGTCTTGTTTGCTAGTTTGTTGCAGTGTCTTGTGCCTGTTTCGTCCCTGCCGTGTTTTCTGCCTGTGAGTAGTACTGGTTACGATCCTGCCTGTTCCTCGACCTGGTTCCTGCTCGCCACCTTGCCCTGATTGCCCTGATTGCCTGCCTGCCTGGTTCCTGAACCTGCCTGTTCCTGTTTTCGACCCTGGTTTCGCCCACGGACTGCCTGCCTGTTACTGACACTGCCTGTTCTGGTTTGCAGTTTTGCCTGACACTCTCAATAAAGCCCTTTGGAACCCGAAGCTCTCGTGTCCGCGATTGAATCCTTGCCTGAGCCCTGACAGTGGTAATGTACGAATGTCAAAATTGTTTAAAAACATATGACAATACCACTTTGAGTTGCTCTAGAAAAAATACTTGTTTTTATTATTTAATCCTATTTCAAAATCTTATGAATATCATTCAAAGAAAATGCATTATTCTATTTCATTAGTCTCGCAAAAACTTTATTTTCCCCACAAGTCTCTCTACTTTAAATGAAATATTAGTTTTTTCCAGGACATCCCCTGACTTTAAATTAATAAGCTGCATTTCTTGGTAGGGTAACAATCACTTCCTTATCTTTTATTAGCATGCTGTCAATTTATTGTACTAAAGCTACAAACGGACTGTGCTGTGGAATTCCTACAATGACTGGTCCTGTGAGGCTTCTATAATTCATTGAACAGCCCCAAATGTAAGTACACTCAACAGCACATAGCTATGGGGCTGAATTTGCCTTTGCTATACTGCATCATTCAAAATCTCTTAGCATCCAGGTGAATCGTTCACATAAGGCTGACATTTATTTCCACCAGTACTATCTGTGCGGACAGTGACATCTAGTGTACAAAAAAAGCAGTGCTACATCCACGGATAGTCCGGTTTACCTGTGTAGGGGCAAGCTCTACTTTCTCAGAAAGGGCAACACAAACAAACCCAAAGCACACACAAAATTTGTAAAACTTCATTTTTCAAGAAATATGTGTGGTATTACCTATTGCAGACACTTTATTACTGAACACATTTGTTTCTTACATAAACGAAAGGTTACAATTGTACTTTCTGTATCCCCAATTTAAAAGGCTATTACAGAATGGGTTGGGGAGGTATTTCACCCCCATGAACACGTTGAGATGAAGCAAACATACAAATCAGATCAATTTTAGTCCTTGCTATGCTCTTCATTGTGACATAAAATAACATTTTTCCCCATTGACACATCCTGACACACAGCTATAATTGGACACCACAATACCCATCTGCACAGTTCTCTCAGTTTTACAGCATCTGTCTGAACTGAATACTCCTACACATAACTTTTACTGGATTTCAGGATGAAGAGCCTAGGGTCTTGACCAGAGTCCAATCTTGCTATGAAAAACACAAAAAACAAGGTCCAGTGAGGTAACAGTTCACATGGAAGAAGAAATTATAAATTATTTAAAGGTAGAGAGATTCAAACTGAATAGAGATTCATGATTATAATTTCAGAACAACTTCTGTAGAATACCATTTATTTGAGAATTTATCCAATCGTGTGATGCATTAAAAAGGAATATGCTGTTTCTTCATCACAGTGTTTCAGTGACCAGTTTCACTTTGCAATAGCTTCGGTGGATCTCATCCTTTAGCCAAACTGAGGAGCTGAAAAGAGGAATCTGAATTTGCTTTGCTGTTGCAATTGTTTTATGTTAGAATAAAAGAAGAAGGAGAGAAACAAAGTTTTTTTCATCCCGTATCTGGAACTGAAAGCGTTCAGAATAGAAAACACCCAGACCATTCCTGTCTCTCTCAGAGAGAGGAAAGGCTCAGTCAGCGACAGAAGGAAAAGGAAGTCATGTGACCTAACAGTTATCACGGTTCAGAGTGCCACAGCTGTGTGTGTGTGTGTGTGTGTGTTTGTGTGTGTGTGTACGTAGAGGTAACTCTGTGTCTCTGTGAGTGTGTGTTGTGTGTCTGTGTCTCTATGAGAGAGATCACTTCACCATGAACACACGGGACAGCTACAGCTCCTTTATTTGGCTTTTCCTCCATCTGCTCACAGGTAAAGTGAACCACTGTATGATACATTTGCATTGTGATTAATTGCACTAACTTAAGTATTAATGTTGTTTATGGGTAAATGTCAGCTAAAACTAATAGTTGGTTTGTTGTGGAGCAGTTAGGCTGATCAAAGGTCAATTTTACAAAACAATATTTAAATGCAATATATTTCCAATTAAATTCCAGTTAATCAATACTGGTAAAAAAGTGGATTCATAGACAGATATTATGGATGCAGTAAGTCAAAATAATGCCTTTTGATAAATAGGCATTAGAAACAGCTCGATATTGGTGTATTACTTTCTCTGTCTCGCCCTCACTCTTTCCCTCTATCTCTGTGTCTGTCTATGAATCCTGTGTAAAAACCAGGTAGAAGAATGTGACAATAATGAAGAATGGGTTCTGTAGTGTGATGTATTTGTCATATCTGGTCACACACACATATGATCTTTCTTTGCATTATACCTGCTGTTTTTTTGCCTGTTCCAAATGTATTCATGCTCTTTGTGACAGGTATTAAAGAACTTTTACATTACCTTATTGTCATTTCGTGGATGGTCGTATCCAGAGCACCTTCCACAGTTTACAGTTTTTACATATTATCCATTTATACAGCTGGATATTTTCTGAGGCAACTGTGGGTTAAGTACCTTGCCCAACGGTACAAAAACAGTGCCCTAGGGGGGAACTGAACCAGCAACTTTCGAATTACAAGTCTTCCATTCGTACCACTACACCCAGCACTGCCCACTGCTTTAAAAAGCTTCTGTCTCTCTCCTTCCCCCTCTCTCCCTCTCTTTGTTGCTCAGTGGGTGAATGTGCTGATAGGACAGTCCACGGTGTTGCTGGGAACACCGTGGTCCTACCCTGCAGATACGATGCACGCCATTACGGGCCACTGCACATGTGCTGGGGGAGAGGAGAGATACCAACGAGCGGCTGCAACAATGAAATGATTTCAACCGACGGACTGAAAGTGACAAACAGAGTATCCAATAGGTACCAACTACCGAGAGACCTGCGGGCAGGGGACATCTCTCTGACTATCCTCAACGCTAAGGAGACAGACTCAGGGATTTACGGCTGTCGTGTGCACATACCAGGATGGTTTAATGACCAGAAGGAAACAGTTCAATTGGTCATTGTAAAAAGTGAGTGACACATGCAGTGGCATCATATGATGCTATTGTTATTCATATTTCTGGTAACACTTCAAAACACGGTACAGTTAGAAATCACTGATAAAGCATTAATACCTGCATTACAGATAATTGTAAAACAGGCACTGTTAATGTTTAGTCCTAGATTATAACGATTAGTGAATGGGCCTTGAAGAAACCAAGGCTGTCAGAAAATTCCATGCAAGGTTACAGCGTGCACTCTCAAGTGGGACATATTAATATAATGTAGCAACATTACTTGTAACCTTTCTTTGTTATGTTCGTTTTGTAGCATTTAGGCTTTTTTTTCAAGCTTTGGTATGGTGCCACATCTGTTTGCAGGACCAGAGCCAATAACAAAGACACCAGTGCAACCAACCAACTCAACTGACCAAGTACCTACAGGCCCGTGGACCCCGCGGAATCACACAGAGGGTAGCTACTGCTCAGTCTCCAATAACACCAAAACAATCGTAAAAATGCAACGTGACAGATGGACTGAAGAACACTCCGATGTGATTTGTCCTTCTCTGTCTGTGCCCTTATTTCCATGCCTCTGTCACTTTTGCATCCTTGCTTTGTAAAATCACTCAAGATAAAAAATGACTTTCAAGTGACTACAGTGTATGCAAATGTAGACAAAATGTTTCCGTCCGTTTCTAATGCAACTATTCTGTAGGTTTCCGTTTGCCGATGTACAATAATACACACAAATGCCACAACTCTGTTCCTATGTGACATAAATAATGAGCTATCTGCATTATTCTCTTTGAAGGCACTGCGGGTGCTAACTGTACAGAAAATTCTGAAAGCTTAACACCGAAAAACAAAGAAGTGGTGAGTACACACATTTGTTTCACATTTCCTGTTAATAAAACGTACATGGACTTCAAATAGATGCACTTCAGATAGTTAAGGAGGATACAAACAGTATGTTTTGGTGTTTTTCAAAAAAATGATGTTTCATTCTGATGTTACTAAAAATATATTAATATTACTAATGTATTTGGTAGATGCAACATTACTATGCCAGAATTGAAAGAATATCTATCTGAAATAGAAGATCAAAGGCACTCTTTGTGAAATGGGTATTTATGATGGGTAAATTTCAAACAACCTTTGAAAGCACAGTATTCTGTAGTTTGTTGTCATGATTTCATGTCAGAGTCCAAGAACCTCTAACAGAGAAAACGTCTGGATTGATGATTTGGTGTCATTATAATTTATGAAAATTAAAGTCTTTGTGCTTTCCCTACAAAAAAACCAATTAATTAAATAAATAAATAAATAAATAAATAAATAAATAAATAAATAATAATAATAATAATAATAATAATAATAATAATAATAATTGTTGTTATTATTATTATTATAATAAATAAAACTATGTCCACATGCATTGACAGAAGTTTAGAAAATGTTCAGAGCAACGTGCGTGCGTGGAAAAGGAAGTGAAGTCACAATATGTATTTCGGTTCTCCTTCAAAGTTGCTAGTTCCATCGGCTGTGTCATGCGCAGCAACTGCAAGCTAATGCTCATATCATCAGCTGTGCCGTATCTGCAAGTCCATGATAACTGCACACTTGGCTTATTACAGTCACCTGTGGAATACCCTGACAGTAAACTGCATGTTTTCCTGCAGGCTCGGCAGCAAAGCCCGAACATGGCGGTGGTGCTGCCTGTGCTGCTGCTACTGCTGATAGTCATTACTGCACTTCTGCTCCTGATGAGTGAGTATACACGCCTGCACGCTGTAACCCTCTCGCGCCTACGGTCACACCGGTGTGATCAGAACCCTAGACCAGGGGCGGCGTCAGAGATTTTCTTTTGCCGGTGCTATGGGGTCGCTTGACTTTTCAGCGAGGGTGCTCTGAAATTGAGGTTTTCCCATTAACGTGCCGGTCGCCACAGTTTAAATTCTACTGCAACACCCCCGACACATGTACACACACGTGCGCACATATGCAGTACCCGCTCCGCGACAGTTACAATGCCATTCTGTGTTAAACACAAGGCTGAATCAGGCCACCTGTGTTGGCTTTATGTTTTTTAGTCTAAAAATAATCGTTTGTTTCATTAATGTATTTATTTATTTTTCAAATGATAAATTATAGTATTCACACATTAACAATTAAAAATTCTAAATAAACCGCAGAAATTTCTTGAGGGTGCTAGGGGGGTGCTATGGCTATCCTAGGGGTAGCTAGAGCACCCCGGAGCCCCTCCCTGGCGCCGCCCATGCCCTAGACTGGAAAAATCGGAAAAATTCTAACGTTAGCTTTGAGGAAACGCTGATTTAACGTTACAAAGAACAGCAAATGCGGCGGTGAAAACTATGAGAAGTTTAATCACGCTAATTAAAACATAACGAACCACGTAATGTAACACGCGCGCCACATATTTTATAACTTACGTACGAAAGGGTTAAACCTGCACATACATGCACGCGCACGCACGCACACACAGCCAGACACACATACAGGCTTGCATTTGCCTGCACACCTAAGCATAGATACACACACACACACGCATGCACATGTACGTGCACACACACAGGCGCAATGTATATTCACAGATACACACACGCACATGGACACATGAACATGCATACGCACACACAACGTATATTTCACCAAGCATGAATTATGACATTCATAATCTGAGACATTCACAATCTTCAATGACTTTGATCCACCCGATAAGCAGAAAATGCTGAATTGCATTTGTTTTGATGATAAGTTTTGAATTTTTTTACCCATTTCATTCGTGTTTTCATTTCAAACCACTCCTCCAAATTATGTCACAGTGCATTTTGATTTATCAGACTCGCGGGAGGAGTAAGACATTCATTCTGAGCTGTAGAATACAGGGGCACAAAGTCTGCCTAGGGCTCTTCTCCCACAGTTCCATAAATATATTTAATTACATTGCATTTATTTAGCAGACACTGTTATCCACAGCAACTTCCAGCACAAGAGAACAGAACTGTATCCATTCAAGTTGAATGAGCAACAGTGTCAGACCAGGCTATCTACACTGCCAGACCAGTGGGTGTGAGCATAACACTACTGAAGCAATACCACAAGTTAACTTGTGCAAACCTAATTAGACAAGCTAGAAAGTAAGGGAAGCCAAGTACACACACTACCATACATCAAAGTCACTACATCACAGAATCCAATACACATTGTGATACTACACATAAAATAAACCACAAGTAATACAAGTAGGTGCTGGCTTAATGATTTTCACTTCTACTTTCCCCTAAACCACTTTGTTTTCCTTCCTTCAGGGAAACGATGGAAGAAGGACCGAGAGGTGCTTGGAATGTAAGTACAGATCACTTGTGCACTACATTACTGTCCCCCAAGAACACTGCTAGGGTGTGTCCGCGGACAAAACGAGCGCCACAGGGGTCTCGAAAACATCACGTCATGTATGTGTATCCTAACTGACTCTGGAGTCATTTCTAAACTCTGACTAATAGGAAACCTCCTCTGTGAGCACAGCGTGCCTTAGTGACAGTAGCGACAGCTCTCACGTTGTGGTCTGTGCGTGTGGGTGGCTACAAGAGGAGTTTCACAAACTGGCATTTCTTATCTTTTTCTACTCCTTATCTTTTTTTTTCCAGTTTGTTGTTTGAACCCTACACTGGAGCTCATGACAAAACAGGAATCTCTGACTGTGATTGATTGAGTTTAGGTGGCAGTTTGATGTAGCGTTTTTGTAGCGTGTTTGTTTTTCCAGTGTGACACCAGAAGATTACAGGGCTGAATCTCAGAGAAGCCACTGCTTCTGTACCCTTGAGGAAGGCCCTCAATTTGCATTTCCTCAGTAAAAATCCCCTGTAAATCCTTTACTCCTCAGTAAAATCAAGCTGTATAAATAATACAAATTAGTAAGTTGCTCTGGGACACAATGAGGTTAATTAAATGATGATAATTTACCCTCTGCTCTCTGCTTTACTCCTTAAGATCACAGTGGAATGATGACAGCATTCTCTACATGAACACTGAAGTCCTCTACAGGAACACAGAATCCGGCCTGGGCCTGAACACCAGAGACATAGCCCAGGAGAATATCTATCAGCTGGACAGCAGAGAGGACTATGAAACATGCCCTTGATGTCTGGAAAAGGGCACACACCACCCCCCATGTACCACCCCCTTTCCCTAATTTCACTCAGTGCAAACGTGGTGTTGTTGCCCGTATGAATGGACAAGCACCATAGTACTGGCTTTGCTAATGTCTGGAGGTGCCCTGATACCATAAAACTGAAACTGTAAGTGAAGAAAACTTCAGCTACTAGTCAGTTATTTAGGATGCTCCTAAGAAAATTCTTAAGTTCCTACAAAAATTATGTGGTGATTGGCAACAGGATGGATGTTTCCACAACAGCATCCACAAGACAACAGATTGCCAGGATACGTGTCCCCTTGATGATGTCAGTTAAATGGGGCCCTGAATTCCCTTGTCAGACGTGTGATTTGCTCATGTGACAGTCACAGTACATTAACTCCTCTGTTGAAGATACTCTCGACAGATGAATGTAGCATGACAGCACATTGCTGGAGATTGTAGGGGTGGGGGCAGGGGTTAAGGTCTTTTGTAGCTCACACTCAAATGCTAGCTATAGTGTGTAGCCAGATCATTTCTAATGAAAGTCTTCAGAATTATAACTAATATGATTATTTCTGTAAATGTGTGTAATGTACATATGTACATGTGTTATGTTCATGCTCTACATCTTTCATAGCATTTGCTCAGCATAGTCACAATTGCTGAGAACATAAACTTGATTAAAATAATTCTTGTATTCTTCCTCTAATGTTTATACTGTAATGTTTCCCATAATTCCTGGGTTATCAATTTTTATCCTTATTTTTCAATCACAACTGAACATGCATGTGTGCATTACTGCATTAATACATTATTCTACACAAGTAATTTGGCCTCAAAGAGATCACTAAAATGAAAGAAAAGAACTGTGTTTGCCTTGAAAAAAAGAAACATCTTTATCCATTAAGGACAACTGTTGACTGAATCCATACCTTAGGGAAATTTGCTGCATGTTCAGAGGATGAAACAGAAGGAACTGTTTTCCGTGTCCTTGAAAGCCTGTTGTGGCAGAACTCTCATGTTGCACAGAAACAGGTCATTGACAGGTCCATTCCAAATCAGAAAAATGAAATTTTGTTTATTTCTACTGGGTATCGTTTTCTTGTTTGTGCTGTTGAGTGTCTGATGTCATCCATTACATGGAATTTCAGCAGCCTCTTGCAGACCCAGCTGAAGACAACATTACTCATTTAATGGTGATATACACGCTTGAGGAGACCTTAGATGATAAACACACCCGCATGCTTCATCAGTTGCCTTCTGGGTGGTTTCTGACATGGGCTGTCCAAAAAAAAACTAGCAGTAGCATTTTTAAAGAAAGTTGCACTGTTTTGTGCGGCAGTGGTCAACCAACATAAAGCAGAAGGAACACCCAAAGGAAGGAAAGAACCTCAAGACAGGAAGGCACCCCTCCGTCAAGCTCTAACCCCGTGACCACGATCATAATATTGTTTGCCTGAAGTTTGGCTTGGCCCTTTACGCTACTTTTACAAGAGTCCTGACCATACCCCCCCCACACACGTACACAGACTGAATGCTGCACTTAGCGTTTCACACCTTCACAAACTTGTTAGTGACGCCTGTGACCAATCCAGCAGAGGATAGTTATAACAAAAACAAAACAACACATGTACTGCCATGGAAAGAGCAGTTTCCGCGCAGATGTGTGAACACAGACTGACGCACACAGTGTGAAGCAGTCGGTCTACAGCAGCTGGCTGACGACTTTGTTTACTGGGAACAGTGTATCATGCGTGGCAATCTTAACCCCCAAAATGCATCTCGTTAACATTTACAGGGACGTGGACAATAAATGCAGGAAAATCCCTCGGTTGACAATGTCGCCTTTCTCTGCCTCCAACCCCCTCCTTCACCCCCGTCCTCGCTCTCGCTCTCAGATGAGGGGTTAGCGAACCCCTGTCTGTCCCGGCTGGAGATGTCACAGTCAGAGGTCCCAGAACACAGATGCCCATTGAGGCGCCTGCTGGCCCGGGCAGCACGCTACTGGCAGCGCCTCGAACAGAGCGGTGTCTGCTACGCCCCGACTCTAACGCGCCGACTTTCCCCTCCTCTGGGATGGCTGCCCGCGCCGGGTCGCTTTGGCTGCGCTGGGTCCTCGTCCTCACCATTTCAGGTAAGGGAACGCGACCCCAACGGTACTGCTGCCTGAAAAGCCAACCGTTGAGCCCGCCTGACCCCCTAACCTCTGCTTCTTACGCCTGTGAGTCCTGCGTGGCACTTCGACCAAAACAATCTGTAAGATCGGCTATATACTATATATACTATATACCGTTACTGTGGTTACTGCAACGCTGCTAAACTGTAACTTGGTAGATGACATACATGCCATTCCAGTCTGGACAGATATCATCCAATCAATAAAGTTGTATTTGTTATAGCTCATCTAAAAATCAAGACTGTCATAAAGCAGTACACACTTTTTCCAGAGGGGGAAAAAACAGAAAACCCAGGGAAATTGGTAAAATGAATAATTATTCCCTGACCCCGGGAAAAGGCGATCGAGAGCGTCCTATCCCTACCGAAACGCTCTCGAGAAAGCTGGGAAATACTGGCCAAGACTGCAAGCACCACAACTACTACTACTTCTAAGAGTAGTTCTGCTTCTGTGATTATTGTATTGTTGTCTGGGATGTTCTGTTTGCAGCAACAGAAATAACTGTGCACAAGTATGGGTTAGTGAAAAACTTTAACTTTAATGCATTATTGTACTTTGACATGTTGCGACAAGCTACCCCGTGCTCGAGAACAACTGATGAAAAATGGCTTTAAAGGTAATAGCTTGCGTAACCTAATTGTGTGTTGTGTGGATGTGCAGGAAACAAGCAAATAAAAACCCAAAAGCTGGAACGAGGCAAACCTCCCAAACCATAATAGCTGAAGTGAAATTCCTAACTTACCGACACCGGGGATCTCTCGGGCCAGCACTGTCACACGGGCTCCCACTGCAACCAGATTTGTGTTTATTTTTGTTTAAAAGCTATATGGCACAAAGACGGCAATCCAACGCACGCCGTCGGCGAATTCACAACCTATAGGTGATGTCAAAAATACTGTCCTATGAATCCCACCGGAACAAATAGCACATCAAAACCACCCAGTGACCACGATCGCTGTAGGCCTCAACAAACGCCGTCTGCCGGTGTCTCGGCGATAACAAACATCGGGAACAAAATGACCGGAATCATCATACGCCTTTACCAAATGCGTTTGCAGGCCTCCCCATCCAAAATTTATCCACGAAGCAAACGCCCATGTCTCGGTTACGTCCAAGGGTTGCGCCACGCGTATTTCTCCCTCCTCTTCCGGTCAGCGATTCACCTGTTTCATGCTTACCTGGAGGGTAGGTTGCTCAAGATGCTTGGTGATGTCAGCAAATACCAACTCAAAAAAAACGTGTCAGCGTGTAATATGTTGTTACCCCTCCTTACTGACCGTACACAATGATATGTTCGCGTCAAATCAACTCTTACAGAGTACTTTTTCCGTATTTACTATGACACTGATTATTTTAGCACTGTGTGAGGGCTTGACATGGTCACGCGCAATGTGGTGCTTTCTCTATGTACCGTTGTTCGTGTGGCATCATTATAAGCAGGTCCGACGCTATGGGGGTGCTTAGGGATGCGTTGCACCCTTAGACGGAGCTCAGTGCACCCCCAGTTGTCTTCTTATATCTAGATATCCACATAGTATTTACGATTTTTGTCCACCCTTCTGGATTTCAATTGCACCCCTGTATTTTATCCTGGCGCCGAGCCTGGCTATAAGCACACACGTGCCTCTGCTTTGTGAGTCGCTTTTGATAACAGTAAGCTAAATCAATACATTTAAATGTTAATGTGAGTCTGACTGCTGCCACAGTTGTACTCCTCTCCATTTGTTCGCTAGTCCCACTCCAGCTGCTGATAATATGGTATACGCTTTTAACATTACCCACCATGCTCATGACCGTAATGCGGACAACAAGGTCTTTCTGGTGTCATGGTGTATCGATGAAGGACACCTGGCTTTTGTGCCTGCCATTGGGGCAGTTTACTTCAACCAAGGTTATTGCTGGCAACAGCTATCACGACAGGAATCCAAGCAAATTGTGACTTTGTGGTTTAGGAATCTGGAGCTCTTGGCGTTACCCAAAAGGATTAATGAACATTACTGATGGATGTATGTGCTGTGATGTTCTTTTTTAAAGCAACATTCAAACAAACCATCATAAATCAACAGTACTGTTAAGTTTGTGGATACAGATCCTGATTGTTTACTAAAATAAACTATTTACTGCCGATTTTCCATCCATATTGAAATTTCACAACAGTTCTCTCGCATGGACCTGTAATGATGCCACGCATAACTGCTGTACGTTAAAGGCGAAGCGAGAGGGAGTAGCACTAACAGGAGCTTTATCTGATCATTATTCCAACACAGCTGCCGCGACCTCCATTCTGGCTTTAGAGGTGACGGAGGGAGGCTACGTCAGTCTGTCCTGCCGTTACTCCGTCAAACGCTACGGACTGAGCCGCGTGTGCTGGGGCCGCGGCTGCGGCACGCTCTGGTGCAGCGACATCCTCGCGCAGACCGACGGGACCGGCGTCATCTCCAAGGTCTCGGACAAGTACCGCGTCGCGGGCGACGTCCTGTCAGGACAGGTGGACCTCATCATTCCCAGGGTGAACCGGCTGGACAGCGGCCCGTACTGCTGCAGAGTGGACATCGATGGCTACTTCAACGACAAGAAGGTTGTCTACACGCTGAGGGTCGTGAAAGGCAAGTGGGTTTATTCCTCAGGGAGCGCGTGACAAGTTCAAGTTTCAAGTTTCAAGTTTTTATTGTCAGGTACTCGATAACAATGCATCATCATTATCAGTACTGAAATTCTTAGGCTCAGAGCCAGCTCAACTTTACAACATAAATTAAAAAATACAATAAACTAAAAAAGTAAAGAGTAAAAGAATAAGATAAAAAAAAAATTGAATAATAGGTAAATAAATAAATAAGTGAGTAGATAAGAGAATAATGTAGGAATATAGACAACATAATGTAGGAATATAGACAACATCCCTATTGCAAAGGACAAGAAACTGTCCATGCATCTTTATTCACACACTTCATTAATTTCTTTATGTTTATTCTTTTTGGCACGGACCTTTGTTACCGCGTGTACGTAAGCACATCACGAACGCATGACCTTCTAACCGCCGTGGTCATGAGGACAACCAGCGTTATTTCATAATACGATGCACATGACTAAAAAGCAGAACAATTCAGCTACCTCGGTTTCACCGCCGCCTATCCACTGTTCTCATTGGTTCATAATCATCTGAAGTACGCTATCATGTTCTGAAGATCGAGTCTTATTGACCCATAGTTACCTAATTCCCTATTGATTTAGTGCACACAAGGAGAGGCTCGCTAATGTGATGAACTCCGCATAGAATTACTGAATTTTTAATACAAGCCTTATGAAAAATCTATATATGGTAAAATATGTAATACAAAAGTATAAGGCATGCAAATAAAATGAAATAGCCTTTTTTATTTCTTAATATTCTTTATTTTTTTGCAAGACAATTTACATTATGTAGGTGACATTAGTCAAGAAATACATTCAAATACATTCAATGAAAAACTGACAATCAAAAATCTGCATAGTATAAATTAATCAAATTTATCATACGTCAATATACATGTCCGCCACAAATAGTCTTCTAACTGTATACAGTTACAATGAAAGCATATTCCATGGCAGTGGTCTTTTGGTTCTTACTGTCCACAGTTCGTTTACGATTCAATAAGTCTTGGCTTATTTAAAAACTAAACCAGCTGGTACAAAAATATCAGTCGTCCTTCTTTGGCGAGTTTTTTCCACAGATTCATTTTTACAACATTTGCAACAATCCAAAATAAAGCGTGTTCTTTTTCCACTGAGTTTCTCATCAAAAATGCCATAGATCCCGTTACTATCAACTTGTACAACAGGATATTTCAACATTTTCCAGACGGCAATCACATTCCGACATAAAATGATCCAAGCTTTCATCAGTCAGGCAATGGGACATACTGCATTTTCAACGAAAGCAGACCATTTAACAACTCCTCTTACCGGCAGTCTTCCAGCCGTGCGGCGCACGGTTTTTGCACGTTATGTAGCGAGTAGGCTAAAGGTTTGGCTCTCAGGTATAGGCCTACGTAAAAAAAGGAACTCGAGGCTATGAACTCGAGGAACTCGAGTGATATTTTTAAACATGCAAAATGTAAGATTTTGAGATGCATTTCAATATATTCATTTATACTGCACACACACACACACACACACACACACACACACAAATGCGCGTGCACACACTCACACATACACTGCATATATACATTCGGCACAAAATCTACTCAGCAAGGAGAGGGGTTGTCACTAAGTCACCCCTGCAAATGTCAAACTGGCCGGGGGTTGTGTCATCATGAACAAGCAAATGGAGGAATTCACAGGACAACGTGGGGCAGAAGACAATGACTCATTCGGCGACTACATTTGTGCTTTCTCTGCAAACCAGCCTGAGTGGACACGTGTCTGAATATGTCTGGGCAGCCTCATATCTATCATTCACAGTTCTTTATTCTTTCATTTCAGCTCCTGCAGTGACAACCATGCCGATGCCCACAGCCCCACCCACTGCAGAGCCACACACACCAACGAGTGAGTATGACTCAGAGAGCCGGCAGCCAGACCACCCTGTAGCCCTCTCATGCTGACCTGCCAAAGCTAACTACTTGGATGGGACACAGCAGTGTGGTGTAAGGAGTAGCGGGACTTGTAACCAAAATGTTGGAGGTTCAGTTCTCCCCTAGGGCACTGCTGCTTTACCCTTGGGCAAAGTACTTAAGCCACAATTTCCTCAGTAATGATCCAGCTGTATTTATGGATAAAACTGTAACCAACTGTAAGTCACTCTGGATAATAGGATCTGCTAAATGACAATAATGTAATGTAATGAGACACCAGGGTGCTGCTAGAAGTGGTGTTGGTAGGCTAGTGCTGGGGCTCTTCCCTCCATACGAAATAAAATTAAGTGCTCTAGCACAATGATGGGGACACTGTTTTATATGAGGTTGCAGGGTTTGGGAGACATCAAACTGAGGTCCTAGCTCACTGTAATCATCAAAGGTCGGGTGGCACTTATTGGCTGACAAATTGGCTGCTGAGTCTCTGCTCGTTTACCCAGAACCTTTCGCTCCCTGGGTCTTTACTGTAAGCGAGAAATGAGTTCTCAGTTGCTTTTCCTGTTTCCTAGGTAGACAGATAGATAAGACTGATGACGTATTGCATGTAGACTTGTGGATTTGTGGCTGCAGTGCCAGTAAAAGATGCAATGATACAGCAGATGTGTGCCCCCATGCGAACACAAGGCTACAAACCTCCCCGCTGCTCGAGGCAAGGAGGCACGCCCGATTCCAGTAATATACAGATGAAATGGAAAAATGCCTTTGCGTGCTCAGCGGCCTGCCTCTCTTTCTCAGGAATTATTACTAATGCGGTTTTGTTTCGGTTTTTTTTTTCGGGAAGCTCTTGTGCAATCAAGATGCGTGCGCAATCTCATGCCTGTGGCCTCTGTGAACCTGCTGTGTAAGTTTAAGAATGAGGTGTTGCCCCTTTCAGACCCCAGGTGGTATGGAGAGCGGGGGATTACAAGGGCTGAGGCCCAGCCTTCAGACAAAAGGCCCATAACCCCCCAATATTTCACCCCTCTGCTCCACTTCAGAGCTGAGTCCAGGTACGCTGTGATGGCTTTCCTATTTCATTACCCACAACCACAGCTGCAGTGCATGACATCACTTTGAACGCTGGCACATGCCCACACGAAGAGGACTGTTTGGACTTTGCATGTACTCCAAGGCTAAGGTTTTCTTGAAAAAAGAGCTTGGTGCTGAATTAATCCTCCCCTTACTGGTTTGTTGTAGTCATCAACAGTGGAGTGCTCCTTTTTCCCCTTCCTACTTTAAGTCCTGAGTTTACAGCACCAGTGCTGATGGAAGTAACATCATTATGCAAATAGCTGTTAGGTATTTTAACCTGGGATATCAGGTTTCTTCAGATACCAGATGAAGGTAGTATGTGGACTGGTATATAGCCCTTGGGAGACAAGGAATGGGATTGAGTTGAGGCAACTGCAAAGCAGGCAACACTGTAGCAGTAATGTTAAATGAGGTGAGCTACTACACATGAACAACTGAAATAACACAGATCAACACATCAAAAGAACACACTAGAAATATGAACTGAGTAACTCTTGTCTGGTTCCCGATGTATGTTGTAGAAGGGACATTATTGGTGGCTTGAACAGAGGGCCGTGGAGGGTTCATCACTGAAAGGTTACCGGTTTGAATTCCACTTGGGCCAGTTTGTTGTAACCTTGGGCAAGGTCTTTAACCTGAAATGCCTCAGTAATTAAAACAGCCGAATAAATGTATAGCACATAAGACTGCTGTGTGAGCCGCACTGGGTAAGAGTGTCTGTTAAGGAAATGAACGCGGGACGATGATCTGACCGGCTCTGTGTTTCTGACGCAGTGGAGCTGCCGTTACCTAATGCGGTAAGGCTGTGGCGGATTCTCTTTCTTCACGCCGCCCCTGGGTCTTGGCTGAGCGCTGCTCGTGGGACGGGGCCGAGCGCCAACCGCAGGCAGCTCCACCGCCCCAACGAGGGGGGCTTCCTGTCAGAGCTGCACTTTTGGTTCACGTCAGCGGTGCTGCCTCCATTTCAGAGACCCCCCTGACTCACCCGTCCCACTTACAGCAGAGAACAGACCAGCGTTTTTCTGCGCTTCACGCGAAGGGGTTGCACCCGATGGCACCACAGTGCTGCATTAGTCAAAAGCGAGTGTTACACACAGAGGAAACTAAACATCAGAATATTCCATCTGTTTAAACTGACGAGTGTTACTTATAAACTAAGGTCTTAGTGAATTTTTTCATTAATGCTTTATTAACATGAAATGCATGATTGGTACAAACATAAATAAATGCAACTTATAGGTATTATTATTGTTATTATTATTATTTTCTTTCTTGCATCGTGTAATACATCTGTGGAACTGGGCCCAAACGATGGTCCTTGCGTGCTATAGGATTTATTGTCTTTCAATATAGTCCATATAATGTCTATGCATATTGTCCATATAATTGAGAGCACCCTCCGCAAAATGTGCGCGGTTCCTATGAGGGTTATCTTCTGTACTTTCTGGATATTGATGTTGCTTAGAATCCTATTGATAAATTTTTCCAAGCCATTTTTTACAAGTCCTAGAGCTCCTATAACCACTGGTATAATCTCTGTTGACATTTCCTACATCCTTTTGATCTCAATCTTAAGATCCATGTACTGAGATGTCATTATTATTATTATTGTTATTATTATTATTGCTATTATTATTACAATTACAATACTATATGAATGTTCATTGCTGTTACCTATGGGTATAGTAACACCAATGAATGTATGTGTGGTATAGTAATAGTATTATACTACTGGATATATTATATTTTTTGAATACTGTAATAATAAAGGTTATGAAAAATAACAAGTGATGAAGGTGGAAACAAACTGCATTGAATTCATCAGAAGTTTTGAATCATAGATACATTGATTAATATATCTGTCATTTATTTGTTATTTGTCAGTGTTGAATATCTCACTTTCTCTTTCTCTTTCTCTTTCTCGCTCTCTCTCTCTTTCTCCATTTTTCTCTCCCTTGCAGACCCGGTGTGGGAGGAGGAGTCATCGCATCTGGATGTCTCAAAACGCAACTCCAGCCTCAAGTCTGGAAGCGTTGTGAGTACAGGTCACATGATGTAATGGACTCCATTCATCATTAGCGGATATTGATTTGTGAGCATCTGGTTTTCTTGCCTGTGTTTCTGCCCCCCCACTCTCTGCTCTGTGCTCTCTGCCCAGGAGGAGAAGCCCATCCCCAGCCTGTCCCTCCAGGTCAACATCCCCGTGCTCTCTCTGTCTCTCAGCCTGCTACTGGTGCTGCTGCTGGGCTCTCTGGCATTGCTGGGGTTCAAACGTAGGTACCGTATCCATCCCTGCTCACCGGTGCACCAGGACACCTACACACATACTCACCTGCACACCTGGACACATGCTCACCTGTTCACCTGCACACCTGCAAACATACTCACCTGCACACCTGTTCACCTTCACACATGCTAACCTGCCCAATTGGACACCTGCTCATGCGTTTACCCAGAGAGCTGCACACATGCTCACCTGGACAGCTGCACATAATCTCACCTATTCTGGGTATGAGCCATACCTGGGCATTAAATCATCATCAATGTCATCCTCCTCTTCATCATCATCATCTTCACCATCATCATTTTTACAGGTAAAGTGAGACTGTATTCCCGTTTATATGGCAACTCTTTCTAAAAGCCATTTATGCGAGCCATTCATGTAAAGTAACAGACCTAATTGCGTGTAACTGCCTGTGTTGCAGTTCCCTCAGTTCAACCCCATTCTGCTTCTCATTCCAGCGGCTACACAGGACTGGCCCAAGCGCTAACTTCACCAGGAATATGAAGCAACCTGATATCATAGCCAGACATAGATGTTCTAGATTAGACATTTTTGGGTTGTGAAGATGCATAAAACATTGTGTTATCGCACACTTATTATCAACACAACCTAGGAAGTGTATTACCTCAACATTAGTCTGTGATATCAGTTTCACCTGAACAGGAGGGCTAAGTGTATAACATGTAAAACTGGAAGCAGGGCCCCATACATCTCTGTGCTTACTGAGGCTGATCTCTCTCTCTGTGTCCTTTTTTCAGGGAAGATCCACCGAAGGTTCCTGAAGAGGGGAAGGTAAGGGAGGACTAGGCAGGGGCAGGGGTGGCATTGCAGCACAGTGATATCCTGTGATAACCGAAAGGTTGCTGGTTCGATTCCCTGCTGGGGCACTGTTGCTGTACCCTTGGGAAAGGTGCTTAACTCAGAACTGCCTCAATAAATATCCAGCTGTATAAATGGATAACATGTAAAAACCTTGACCTATGTAAGTCTCTCTGGGTAAGAGTGTCTGCTAAATGGCAAAAATGTTAATGTAATGTTAGTGGTATGTTAATGAAGCAAATGTGCACTTACCTGTGCGTGCACCTATCCCTGCAGCCTGTCGACAGTGGAGCCCCGTCACATCATCTATGAGATCCAGACCAGGAGGCCTGTGGAGGAGAACATCTACACCCTGGACTAGGGCATCGTGGATCCACACCTTCCCGCTGGAACAGACATGCGTGGGGTTGACCACACCTGACCACGTGACCGCCTCACCTTCTCCAATTGCAGAGGTGAGCTCCTCTCACCTGTGAATTTCCGGAGACAACTGTAGACGTAAAAATGACGACATGAAAGATTATGACTGTACCAAATATCACTTAAAAAACTGAGATGTGAATATATTCATACATATATATGATTTGTTTTTTGAAATACTATCTTTGGGTTTATTTTCAACTACATAATTTGAAGATTAGTTGATTTATTTTACCAAATTGCTTGGTTGTGGGTTATTTATTTTGTTTATTGTTTTTTTTTAAATCATTTAAAAAAATATTAACATCACTGTCTGTCTTTGATAATCAAATGAATTAACATACGATGTATGTTGAAGTAAAAATGTAATGTAACACAAATTAAAGCTAGTAACAATGCTTTTATTTCAGTGCTTTTTACAATGTTTGAGAAGAAAAAGCTGAACTTATTTCAAAAATCAAATATTTTTTCCAACAGTTAAAATATATTTTTCTCTCATTTGAAAGATATGCTTCCCTATTTGTTGTTACGCAGAAATAAAGAACCATGTTTTGGTATTCTACCTTAATAATTACCATGGTTTCAGTCTTTGTAATGATATCACAATTCATTTTGGGGGCTGTATGTCAAGTGTCCATAAGTTTTTAGATTAAAGTATAGGCTAAAAAAGTTCATGTTTGAAGCAAACATTTTAAAGTTTAGCAAAATTCAGTCTTGGGGGGGTCCAGTTCCTTACTCTACACCTAAATGAGGCTGTGATATGAATTATATATTTTTTTAATCTGAGCACAGTCAAAAATTACTGTATCAACAGGAAAGCAAATATGCAGGAATTAAACTGACCCCTGAGTTACATTTTCCCTGAAGACAACCTAGCCAGAGATATTGTGCACCATATTACAACCAGATATTCTGGTCATAATATTTACCCCCACTTATCTTCCATCTTCCTGACTTCCTCCACTGCTGTCTGTGTTGCTATGATAGCTGTGGATGTTCTATTTTGGATCAGGCTGCTTCAAGAATATTAATTGCAAGACAACACAATAGCAGAGACACAACTTTCAGCGTGAAGTACACAGAGCTGATTATTCGTCAGTATATAGAATAGCTGTGACTTGGCAGTTTTTATTGGTTCATTAGAATGTAAGAGGATCAATGAAAAGAGGCTATCCAGGTCAGTTAGGCATGGCTTTCAGACTACAGTCTAGATTGGAGCTTAAGTCCTTGTCAAGCCTGTTGTTGAACACTGTCAGGGTCTCTCCCTCTACCATGGATCTTGGTAAGCTATTCAATGCATTTTCTATGCATCCTAATGTTAGGGTGAGATTTAACCCTTAATTTAAAAACCTCATTCAGATCTCCCCTGACTCAATGTTTGGCAAGAACAAAAGATGAAGTACCTTAAGTCTCTCTTCTTAACTCATTTGACACCTGAACCAGTGTTGTTGCCCTTCTCTGTGATTTTTCATGAGCTTCTATGTCCAGGGGTGACTTCCTGGTGCTACCTCTCACCTCTCGTTTGCATGAAGAGATTTGGGGCCCAGTTTTAGCCAAGGAGTCTGTAATCCTGTTCATCCCAAACTTTGTTCTTGTAAAATATGAGAAAATGCACACATGAGGGACAAAAGTTGTGATTACTGCTGTTTCCAGTCAAGCCCTGTTTATGTGCTTTACTGCCACTGAGTGTGTGATCATTTTGATCTGTAATCGAGCAGTAGCAGATGCTCCATTCTCAGAATTCTGTAAGGCTGGTGTGTCTGATGTGCGAGAGGGTGTTAACTGGCAAGTTGGTATTCTGCAGGACTCAGTCAACGAGTGTGAATATGGGTCCTGTTGCAATACCAACTGATTTCATTTCCCATATTTTGCCATTTTTGGTGTGAAAATGGTTCCTCAGCGACACCTTGTGGAGGAACAGCATTGAATGGTTTGTGATTTTGTAAAATCACAAAATGTAAAAAACTAAAGAGACTTACAAGGGAGGCAGAGTACAACACAAGAAAAAGCCGTACAAGGAGTCAAACATTAAAGCAAATGTTCCCTGAATCTATGCTTTTGTGATCAATAAGTTTCCAGTTTTAGAAAGAATCACTTATCAGCTGCTAACTGCTTTTCATTCAGTTATATCTAATGAGGTACCTACATTTAAATTACCTTTTAAATTACCTTTGTGTGCTGCTCATTAAATTGTTCTAATTACATAACAAGGAGATTGGGTTACACTGAATGATTCTGATTACAAGAGAAGAGATTGGAGATCTTTTTAAAAACTTAATTATTTTTCCTTTTTTAAAAAAACCAAAATGATTTAATGTGAGGAGTGCCAAGGCAGAGTGATGACCCCTCTTTAAAATAGCTAAGAGTAACATGAATACAAATTAAATTGTCTGCTGTCTCTATTCATAGGTTGTTCACCATTACAGAAGGAGGCTTAAAGTATATGAACCTGAAGAGCAATAAAGCCATGTATAAAACACACCCATCCACACACACACACACACAGTATAGTCAAAACTAATACAATAAGTAAAAAAATTCTATGGTATATCTATATTATATATGTAATTACTTCTGAAAGTCCAAGTTCAATAATTGCATTGTATTTGAAAATGCAGTCATACACTCTACTGCTGCTGCCTCACACTTCAGATGCAATACCAGTTGAGGACACAGGGTGGCAGCCCATACGAGCCAAAGAAGCCTAGCCAGAGGCATCTCAGAAGAGCCCAGAACAAATCATAACCCTGGCCACCTGGACCTCAATCCATCTGTCCTCCAAATCACTTAATTGGGCTAATTAATTACCCAATCTAATAAATTCGATAGTGTTTGCGTGATCTGGGAACAGCTGCTGTGGAGTCCCCACAGACGAGGCTCTGAGGAAAAGCCTGGCTTTTTTCATGCCCTGTAACAAACTCTGATAGTCTCCCAGAAGCCCCTGCATTCTTCAGCTCTAGTGTCTGTGATCCTTCAGTAACTGCACCTGTCTTGAGGGTGTTAATGATTAATTTTTTAGATGGCAGATAGCAGTAAAAGGGGTGTGACTGGGAAATAGTGATAAAGTTGGTAAACAAA
This sequence comes from Megalops atlanticus, assembly GCA_019176425.1. NCBI lineage: Eukaryota > Metazoa > Chordata > Actinopteri > Elopiformes > Megalopidae > Megalops > Megalops atlanticus. The sequence continues at coordinate 43,461,834 of CM032877.1, forward strand.
CAGGGAATCAAACCAGCAACCTTTTGGTTATGAGCACTGCGTCTTACCACTATGCCACACTACTGCCCTAGAATCCTGAACATGCGGCAAACAGGGGAAAAGATGAGGAGAGACAGGAGAGATCCATGGGCAGAGATGAAGGGCGACACTTTTTTGTTGCTTGCGGATTCAAGGTCATGTTTGTGCTGTATCTCTGCCCTGCTGGTCCCAGGGAGTCCTCCAGATATGGTGAGTCTGAATATGGCCGGACCTCAGTGGATGGTTTGCCAGCCCTCTGCATTTCCTGTCTCTGGGATGGGGCGAGAGAGAGGCACCATCTGTGTTCCCCACGCTCCCCGCACTTTACAGCTCTGATTGAAAAGCAGAGGAGCCCACCTGTTGGACAGATGGCGAGAGCTGCGCTTTACCTGTGCAAAACAACCTGCTCCTACTGTGCCAAACCACTCAGACACACAGCTTTGCCACCCGAGGGTTTCCAGCCTTTGCCTAAACACAGTTTATTTTTTAATCAATACGAAAACATATGACCTTTATACTCCCGGGACCTTATGGCGGTAACGGGTGTTTTAACGGACAGCAGCTAAATGAGCGTCTTTGATGGTGCTGTATGCGCTAACGACGAACAGAGGGGCTTTGATTGACCACAAAGCCACAAGCTGACAGCGGTCCCCCCTCAGTAGCAGCAACAGAGACCAGAAAGGGAGGAAGAGAAGGAGAAGAGAGAGAAGAGAAGAAAGAGAGGAAAAACAGGAGCAAAGCGAAACATTTTCCCTCGGAAGCAAACAGCCGAAGTGGAGCCATGTGTGGAGCGGAGCTGGCGCCCATGTGGGGGGGGCTCCGCCACCGGGAGAAGGGCCAATAAATCAACGACAAAACAGCCCTGGCCACATCAAGGGGCGGGGTGGGGTGCGGTGGCGGAAGCACCACACACAGGGGTCCGAACCGCACCGGAGCGGGCAGGCCTGCAGACCCCCCTTTGGGGGCCCTCCCAGCTGACAGAGCCCGGCGCGTGGATCGAGGACACCCCACATGTGGGACCCCCCCCCCCACCACCACCCTCTGGAGCTCAGCAGGGACTCCTGGAAAGTGAGATGAGAGAGAGGGAGAGTCGGCTCAGGAAATTGGAGAGATTAAAACAAGTTGATGGAGGAGGAGGAAGAGGGAGGGGGTGTGGGGGGGGGTATTAAAGAATCCATAAAAAGTAAGTGACTCTTTTAAATAAACCAAACATGTTGCACACACTTGAACACACATGTGCACAGAAGCGATGAAATTCTCCAACTGGGGCATCATGGGGAGATTTTGCCAGTAGAAACACTTGTGTGTGTAGGGGAAGAGCCAAGATGCCAATGAAACTGTGAAACTTACACATTTTACACAATTTTTGGAGTACAAGAAGGGGTAAGAATCTACACAGTGAAGTGGCCATTAAGGTGCCACGGTAACATGAGGACCAGGGTCTGCGTCGTAGTATGTGGGTCTGGCTGAACAGATAGGGACAGATGTTATGTTTTTCCTTCTTTATTCTAGCTCTGCTCAGAAAGGCTGTTGTAGAGAGTCTGCCTGTCTGCCTCTGTGAAATTTTATACAAGTTGAATGAAGTTGATTTCACTCAGTGGGGGTTGTATACCTGTCTCAGCGGCAACAGCACTTAGGTACAAACAGACCACCCCCCCAAAGAAAGAAAGAGAGAGAGCAAGAGAGAGAGAGAGAGAGAGAGAGAGAGAGATGTATATATTGATAAATATGTGTGTAAATGTTAAAATGTATATTGTCATCTCATGTGCTTTAGCAGGAACAATGTAATTCATGCCAATAATGCAAATTTGAATCGGAAAAAAAAGAAATAAATTGAGCAAGTGAAAGAGATGTGAGATAGAGATGTTATATACAGAGAGAGAGAGGCCGATTACTGGGGAGGGGAAGCATGTGCTGCTGTTAATGACGCTTTGCGCAGCTGTGGGATGTTTGCAGGAAGCATTTAAAATCCTTTCACATTTCCTGAATGACTACAGGCTCATACCAGACCTGTCTGCTGCATGTGTCACTGCCGAAACCTCAAACTACGTATTCAGCATTTCCCTGCTGATCCCGGACCTGTCTGGTGCATGTGCCACTGCTGAACCTCAATGCCCCTTCTGATCCCAGACCTCTCTACTGTATGTGTCACAGCTGAATTTTAAACTATCTGAATGTCCCTGCTGATCCCAGACCTGTCCAAGATATGCCTCACTGATGAACCTAGAACAATCAATATGGCCCTTTTGATCCCAGATCTGGCTATGTGCCCCCGTTGAAACAAGACCTGCCTGAAGTTTGAGTCACTGCTGATCTGAGACCTGTCCATGTGTCACTGCAGTGGCTAGGCCTGTGCTAAGACGTAGAGGGGATATCAAATCCATATTTTATTTCCCATTGAGCTCCACATGAGAACAACCACTTGGTGTGGTCTGCTATAAAATTATGGGGACTCTTAGAGGATTGAATGGCTTATATCATTTGTTAGCTTTGGGGTTGGGAACCACCCCCCACCCTGCCAAAAAATACGTATTTATGACACAAAATTGACCACCTAATTATAATCATAAGGGAAATGCATCGTGCAACCTTCAGAAACATTGGAAAAATAATGACAAGGATAATAACGCCACACAATCTACCATGTAAAAAAGCTGCACAGTGCAAGGCAGACAGATGCTGCTTATGAAGCAGGCAGGTGCTGAACTGTATCAAAGCCAGAGCTACAGATGGGCCCAGTTACTTTAATACCCCCATTTAGCACAGTAACCCAGCCTGCTTTTATTTATCGCGTTACTGTTTGAGAAGCCCCAGTTAAAAGTTGAAAGTCTTTGAACGACCACAGCAAAGGAGTGAAACTCCAATCCCAGCCAGTCATCTTAGCGCTCACGTGCGATGTCGCTACTGGAACCCAGCTCTGACTGAGCCATTGGTTTTTCAGCTCAATCTGGGGTACATACTCCCATGAAGCCTAGTGCATGGTACAAAGCTTTTACCCATCACCCCCTGGGTTGTTTCAGAGCCTCCCAGCCTTTGTGAGGCTGGTTCCTTTGTAGACAGCATGCTGTTTCCAGCATCAGACCTCAGTGGCATAACCCCAGCCAGCTGTCTTGATTGCTTGAGCGCAGTTCGCCTTTCCCTCCTCGCTAACCTGCAAACGGCTGTGCTGTGCTCTCATTAAAGTGGTGGCTGTCGCAAGGCCATGTCTGTCTATCAGTGTTGTTGAATGGTACACAGCCACTCAGTGGAAGAAAGCTCACCAGAGGCTTACAGCTCTTCAGGGGCCGTATGAAGTCTGGCCTGCTCTGCGGGCTCAGTCCTGCTCGTCCAACTGCCTTTGTTCACTTTCCCTTCATTACAAAAGATTGCAACTCCATCCAAGATATGATTACCAAAGAAATGTCCCCTCTGGACGAACAGAGTACTCCCCCAGAAGACCGAAGGTCAGAGCAGACCGTTACCGTGGAGACAGGTTACTCGCTTTCTGAGAAGGGTCTGTTTCTTCAGGTATTGACGGCCTCCTTTGAAGACACATGTCTTATTAGCTGCACGGGAGAGACTGAAAAACAACAAGAGTTCTGGAGACAGAGGAGCACCTGCTTGACGTAGACAAGGACATTCTGTACCGCGATTTGAATATTGACATAATGAGAAGAGCACTTCATGTTACCAAACCAGGAACCAGGCTTACGCAAGTACTACTCCACTGCCTCAGTGTGTGTCTGTGTGTGTGTGTGTGTTTGACAGCACGTGTATCTGTGTAGGTGCGCATATCAAATACATAAAAATTAAATCTACTGTAAAGATATTCTAGTGTAAATATACAAAATTGTGTCTGTGTATGAGTGACGGTATGCACAAGTGTGTGTTTGTGCATGCATGTGTGTTTGACAGTGTTTCTGTGTGTATGTTTGTGTGAGAGAGAAAATAAATTTTCTCTTGTCCTTGCTAGAAAACATGATGGCACACTTTCTATGGTATCCTCTGCTGCTTTCGCTGGTCTCTCAGCATCAGCATCAAGCAGTGAGATACAGAGAAGGTGAACAATCTTACTGTCCTAATCAAAGTTATTATTTTATATTTTTTGCATTTTTCACCTCTCTCTCTTGGACACAAATTATGCATTTGAAGTCATCATCACTGTTACGGCAACCGCTGGCCCCATGTAGGAGCGTGGGACAAGGTAAGAGGAAGCCTTCAATACATGCACACACCCATTATGGCTGTATTTTGACACTACAAATCCCATAGTGCACCAGGAGACAAACGACATTGGAGGATAGGCCTGTCCTCCTGATGCTATCTGAGTCAGTAATGGGCACCCACACAACTCCCATGGAGGCAAAGTGGAGTGACGTAGGGGAGCTGGTCTAACTACCCACTCCGACATCCAGCAGAATAAAGCCAATTTCCAGTCATTGTCAGCCAATTACACATTCAGTTTTGAACCCAGTCATCTCATATTCATTTGTTCATTCATATCAACCAATGAATGACAAAGCCAAATTTGGTTTTGTCACAGCGGAGCTCAGTGGGCAGCCTCTACCTTTAAGCAGAGCCGGAAGTGCAAAGAAGGAACTCAGTGGTAAAGGCCAGCATGCCTCTCCCAGAGGAGGACTCGTCTGCCGTGTGGAATTCACACCCTAAGCGCCCCCACCAGCCTCTGAATGCCCCCAAACAGTGTTGGGTTACCAACTAATGAGTGTCATGACAACCCATCATACGTTCACCACAACAAACAAGAACTTGTGTGAGGGGTGAGGGGCGAGGGCTGGGGTTTTTGGGGGAGGTGGATGGTGGTGACTACAGCTCACTCGGAAAATGTCAAAGGTCAGGGCTGGTGTTTGTGACACGGGGGTAAAAGACGCTGTTGACACGCAGACAGGTTAAGAGAGCTACACTGCTGCTCAGTGTCCGTGCTGTGTGTCCGTGAGGAAGGATCACAGATCCAGAGCGAATCAGATCATTTGAAATGAGAAGACTGGCACGTATCAAGTGAACTCTCATTCGCCTTCAGCACATCCCCTAAAAAAATCGTCAGACCTAATTCTTCAACAATCACATTGGGCCAGACTTTTTATTGCTTCAGTTATTCCGGGCGTGCATTTCTGCTGTTTTTGACGTTCAGAAAATACATAGTGGCTGATATCATTGCCCGTGGTGGCGGAATGCGTGACTTGTCATCCAATCTCAGCAGGGCTTCACTTTCCCAGGGCCCTGCCAGCAGCAATCTGGCCCTGATTCAATCAACCAGGATTCATTCGTCCTTCACTCTGACTCACAAATAAATGCAAGTGTCACTTTTTTCAAGGCAAACACATTCGCCTCTGTCAACAGTTTTTGGCAATTGTGTCTGAAATGTATCTGTGAAGAAGAAAAATAAGTACCATTTATATGACATAAAGCTGGGAATGTACTGGCGACAGCAATGCTATGTACGCCATATAAACTTCTGAGAGATTTTTAAACTTATTAAAAGAGTCTGAAGGTCAGTCTGCAAGTTCGCCCAGCCTCCTGACACCTGATTTTTGATGGTGAATCTTTACATCTGCACCTTCTCATCCACCCTCAGCCCCCCTACACACACAGCCCCAGCCCCAAACCTGCCCCCCAGAAAAATCATGCCCTGCCCCCCTGGACACCTATTATCTCGCTGTCAGTTGCACTTTGCTAACCTTCAGAGCAGAAAGTTTGAAATAGAACTGCTGCGACTGGGTTTCCTTCTTTTTGTATCAGCAATGATGATGTGGTGGCAGTAGTGGGATGGCTGCCCCTGCTGTGTGACACAGGGGCACGAACCAGGTTGCATACAAACAGCTCTGTTTCCTCAGCTGTGTCATACTTGTGTTGTTTGCAGCTGTGTCACAGATTCCTTTTGTATAACACTCTTTTTTGTGATTGGCAGGGTTGAACCCCGTTGTGGTGATTTTTCTGACTCACTCACAACAACACAGCCAGCTGTGTCATTTTTTTAAAATGATTATTTTGGCACAAATTTGATTTTTAGGTTAGCAACCAGCCCAGGTCCCTGTATATTACATAACATGTTTGCGAGCATGCTGTAGCTAAAAACAACAAGCTAAGGAGTTTTAACATAATTTTTTGATGAAAAATAGTCAGTAGATCAACTTACAGTTACTGTTCTGATTTAACATCCATCTTCAACTTTATGGAAAAAAATTCTCAAAAATAACCATCTCCGGAAAAGAGAAAGGTGAGTTGGCAACTGTGTGTCTACATGTGTGTACACATATATGTGTGTTACTATGTGTGAGTGTTGTGCATGTGCATGTGCTTGTGAGTGTGTGTCTGTCTGTCTGTGTGTGCATTTGTGTTACCGCAGGAAACTGTAACTCATCCAAGTCCCTGAGTTTCCATAGAAACAGCCGAGGGTTTTATTAGTGTTGTTAGTCAAACAGTTGACAGCTTGTTTTAGGCGCTGACAGACAAACACTAATCAAGAAATAGTAACAGGGCCCCAAAACGCTGCACTTTCTCGGAGTGCTATCTAAAGCTATCCAACGCACCCAACTTTATCCGCTCCAGCCTACTCTACACCTGCCACATCATCCCAACACAAGGGAGAAATGCACCCTTCACTATCTGTTATAGTACTGTCATTTAGCATCATTTTCATTGTTTTGTCATTTAGCAGATGCTGTTATCCAGAGCAACTTACGTATGTTACAATTTTAGCCATTTGCACAGCTGGTTATTTACTGAGGCAACTGTGGGTTGAGTACCTTGCACATGGGTACAATAGCGGTAGCCCAATGGGGAATCAAACCAGCGACCTTTCGGCCTTACCGCTATACCACACTGCTGCCCACCTGATCCCTGGCACATTACACCCTTCGCCACACCGCTGTCCTGACCCCTTGCGTGTTACACGCGATACTCTGTTGGAGGTTTCATTTCAAACTTCCTCCCCATTCATGCCTTCCTCTCCCCTTCTTCTCTTTCACCTAATTGCATTGGAAGACAAGGCTCCGCTGCTCAACGAGGAGGCATTAGCGCCAGGATAACAGAGGCCCCGGGAGCTCAGAGAGAATGGGTGAGTGCGGATTAGCGCAGCTGCGCGTCAAGCTCGCTGGGGCGCAGCACCGGGGAGTGCGCTGTAATCCCATTAGCGGATTAGCGCCGGTGATGAATGAACTCGCGCCCTCCTCCGGTCCGCGCTCCGTCTCCCCTCTCCGCCGCAGCTCCCGGGCAGTAATTCCGTTACACAGCTGTCCCGGTCCTCCATCTCCGCGCGCAGGTTTTTTGCCCTCCGGCTGTTTTCGATACTCGGCAATCTTTGGTATTCTTGCTGTCTTTTGCGAATGACTTAATACAGATGTATTAAGGACGGTGTTTTGGGTTGTTTTGTTTTTTTCTCCAGAGGCTGAGAAAAAATGTTCCACAACAACTTCGGCAATTTCTGTAACTGTGCGACCAGTGGCTGGAGAGAGAGAGAGACAGACAGAGAGAGAGAGAGAGAAAGAGAGAGAGAGAGAGAGAGAGAAAGAGAGTGTGCATGTGTGTGCGTGCATGTGGGAATTTCTGGTACCACAGGGAAATTAACTTCTCTAAGTCCCTGCGTTTTGAGTCGGTTGGTGTGTGTGTGTGAAGGTGGGTTTGCATGTATGTGTATCTGTATATGTACATTGCATGTGTGTATATGTAATGAGTTTGCATGTGCGTGTGGTTGTCTGTGTGCAGGTGCATGAGCAGTGGCAGTGATCTATAGCTTTGATAGAGTGTTTACAGAATGCTCTTCATGCCTCACTCAAAATCCGGCGTGAACTGCAGCTGAGGACAGCAAGGGAACATCTCCATTCACCTGTATGCTAATTACCCTGCGAGAGGCCTCCTGGAGGGTCGCATACCTGGCTAATTGAGCTGAATAAAGATAATGAGCATCAGCAGGAACTACGGTTCCCCAGGATTTCACCTGTTTGCACACATGTTCATACACTCATGTCTGCCGCTTCCTCTCTGTGTTGCATCAGTCTCAAAGAACCAAAAACAATACGACCCTGTTTTGATGATGTCTCATGCCAGAGGAATGTTTTCAACAGCATGCAAGATAGATTTATTTTCCTTTTTTGTTTGTTCTCTGACTCACTCAGTTGGAATCACATCTCTGTTTGGACTGTCCTTTGGGATAACAGAACAGAAACACAAATAACAGCTATAGCATTAATTTACTTTGTTTATATACTGCAGCACTTAGCAAATGGTATGGTCAAATGGCTTTACAGTTAGCCAAAAAAGGGTACACACAATATGAGCATGTTGCACTTTGGTCCCACTTGACTACAAGTGGCTTTAATACCTGTATACTTATACTGTAGTTACATAGTAACTACTGTTTAGACAAGTGTAATCACAGAATCCACAAATGGGTTTGACAATTGGAAGTACTGTGTAACACAATGGACAATATGTGCACAGTAGTTACACAGTATTTGTAGAAATCCATAGGTCTCCCCAATTTTCAGTATCTCCTGGTCAGGACAGTGTGTCATTAGGTCTGTAATGAAACAGGAATGCGGGGAACCCAGTGTCTGGACGCTCTCATGCAGAGTGACTTACATAGGTTCTAATGTTATCCATTTATACAGCTTGAGATTTACTTGGGCAATTGTGGGTTGAGTACCTTGTGCAAGAGTGCCCCAGCAGTGCCCCAGTTGGGACTTGAACCAGCAACCTTTTAGTTACAAGCCCTGCTCCTTACCACCATGCCACACTGCTGCCCAGCGTACAAAATGTTTTGTCCAACATGCAGATGCCGTGACTCTGGTTTGGTGTATGGCAGATGTGGCAAATGGGGTCTGACCTGAACACCTTGTGCTTACAATGATGTGCAGATGCACAATTTTGACTAGTAGCTGTTCTGCCTACTTTTCCAGAACTGTCCTTTAGATTACATGTTAAAATATAACTCAAAAACAGCAAAAACAATAAAAAAAACCCTCAACAGCACCTTCAACCTTGTGCCTGGAGTGCTACTTTCTTACCTGTGGTAAGGCTCTGATTTGAGTGAAGAGTTAAAAAATGCAAACAGAGATTCAGTTACATTTATTTTATGGAAAGATAATTTGCCACAGAAACATGCCAGCCAAGGAGACTCCTAATCAGTTTCTGAATACATGTTTGAGTCCTTTTTTCTCTGATTTTCCCAGTGGTTCATGTATCATGCTTTAATCCTCAATGCAATGTGGCAAATGTCAGCTGTTTGCTTGTTCCGCCCTGATTAATGCATTCATCATGGTTCTGCGTGTGTTTTGCATGCAAAACGTGAGCGTGTATGTGCGTGTGCTTGTGTGTGCGTGTCTGTGTGTGTGTGGGAGACAGAGAGAGAGGAGAGAAAAGTGATATATGGTGATTGCGCTTGGTATTCTGCCAAGTGAAAAACTGGATCAGCCACTCTTAATGCATATCAAAACGGAACAGGGCAAGCTTAAACGGGACATATCCAGGCGGAATATGTTTTTGAGGAAGTCGAGGATGTCTCAAGAGGCTGGTGTCACAGTCGTGCCTCCCCTTGTGATGGCACGCCCCTGGGCTCCGTACCCCTCTGTCTGCCTGGTGTACACGCCACCGCGTGTGCTGTTAGGAACCTGGGTGAGGGGCAGGATGAGATCCCAGCACCTGTGCTCTGAGAACAGCTGACCTCTGGGTTTTGCCAAAAGGTAGGTTCTGTTCACTTTGAAATCAAGGGAAATAAAAGCCCACTCACAAATTAATACAGCCCCATTTAAAAAAACAAATGGTGACTGGATTCATGCAAGCCTTCTTGAGGAACAAATAAGACAATGGAATTGTCTGGGAATGTTTTGGATCAGGATGGCCCGCTGTGGAAAAGAAAATGTGCAGAGAGAGAAGGAGAGATAGAGCGAGAGATGGAGAGAACAGGAGAGAAAAAGAAAGGCATCAGCTTCCTTGATCTGCATCTCCTTTCTCCCTGTATCTCTCCTTGCTCCTATTTCTCCACCTGCTCTTTCTGCTCTTTTGATCCACAGTTTTCCTCCTTGCTGTTCCAGTCAAGGGGAGGAGTGAGAGACAAATGGGGGTACCTGTACTGACGACCCATCATCCCCCTCCTCAGGCTGCAGATCCCCCTCAGATGTGACACCGTGCGAGGGAGAGGGGGTAAACGCTTTATTGCATTACTGTTTTATGTCACTCACTCCCTCCCCTCCCCCGCCTTTCCTCTCAAGCCAAACCCAACCTGAAATGTGTGTCAGATAAAGACATTCCATTGTTTAACCTGCTCTTTAAAAAAAATAATAATAAAAGAGGAGAGGCTCACTCTCCAGCTGCATACATATTCATGAACCTTTTGAAGATGAGATGAGTGGCACTGTCTTTTGTGTACCTCACAGGTGGTTGTTCTTTGTGTAGAAACTTTCAGCGCACGGGATATTTTTCTGCTCCAGACGCGTGCACACACACACACACACGCATGCACATATATGCACACAGACAGACAGACACACATACACACACACTCACGCACACACATTAAACACATTCGTTTTTCACAGAAGACAAGGAGGTGCCTGAAAAAGTCACAGCTCGGCCATGTTTTATAAAGCTGGTGCTGAGCAGCCTGACGGGGGTAAATGGTGAGAAGCCGGTCGCTGTCAGATCTCTGAGGATTTATGACCCATGGGAGGGGGTCTCAGACTCCGTCTGTCTGCGCTGCTTTGCGACTTTCCTCTCCTCAGCATCCCTGGAGAGGTCCCAGCCCAGACGTGTGTAAACAGGGCCTGGCCACACCAGTGGGTTGGCAGCCGGCAGCCTGGGAATTATGAGGCAACTGCGCTGCTCTGTTTAACACATAGAGGGCGCTGCAGGCTCCCAGGCCAGCTCTGCAGCAGAGGAGAAGGAGGCAGGAAGTGAGGACGGCCTGAGAACTCTGTGCAGTCAATCTCTCTCTCATAGTTAAAAATGATACATTAGAGTGAGGCATCATGGTCCACCTTGCATGTTTTCAATTATATGCACATTCAGTCACTTGGCAGGTGCTCTTATCCAGAGTAAAGTATATAAGTATATAAAACAAGGCTATATGAATGACAGCATGCACAGACAACCAGTGCTGGCCTGAAAACACAGACCAATTCAGAATGACACAATCCTAGGGCGGCAGTGTAGCACAGTGGTAAGGAGCATGGCTCGTAACCGAAAGGTTGCTGGTTCAATTCCTCACAGGGGCACGGCTGCTGTACCCTTGAGCAAAGTAATTAATCCAGAATTGCCTCAATAAATATCAAGCGCTATAAACAGAGAAAATTATAACCTATGTAAGTCCCTTTGGATGAGACCATCTGCTGAATGACAATAATGTAATGAAACATGAATAACATAACCAAAGTGTCATTGTGTGAATCGTTGCCCTTACAAGTACAGTACAAAAAGCAGGACTTCTGTTGGTACAACAGTTAGAGGAACCTCAACCCTTTGGAAATATTGTGGGTAGTTCAAGTAAGATGTTCCCAGCCTCAGGACAAAATACAAACTGAACACAGCTGTATAAAAACAACTGTATAAAAACAATTTTCACTTAGTCAAATACTCTGTTAGACATATTTCTAACTGACTTTGAGTACTGCTGCTTTGCACAATAGGAATCTGTTTCAGGTTGTTCACCGTATGAATTAAAGATCTGGTTAAATGTGGGTTAAAGAACACTATGTACGATAAGGTTTTTTTTTGTTCTTTCCTCCTTTCTTGTTTCAAACAAAGAGCCCCTCAGAAGCAGCCACTTTGTGTTTCCGCAGCGATGTTCGATTCCCTTTATCTCCCAGGGAGAAGGAGAGAGGCAAAGGAAACCTCAGCTCCTTGTTCTCTCTCGTTTCCCTCGCATCTCATCTCCTTCTCTGCCTCTCCTCCCGTTCTCCACTCCGCCTTTCATCTCTGCTCTGCCTCGTTCAACGAAGAGCAAGTTAACAAAATATCTTAAAAATCAAGAAATCAACGGCAAAAAGCTGACCTTTCAGATCAAAGCTAAAAATACACAATCTTAGAGTCCTTCTCATCACCATTATTATTTTCATCCTATGAGGTGCCTCTCTGTCACTCACTGTGCCACTCACTGTCCCTCAGACAGAGCCAGGTGTCAAATCGGGGCACCTCACCACAATTATCTGTGAAAGTAACACGGCAGCCACAAGGACGAAAAGTGCTGTTGAGATTTTTTTTTAGTGTAGTGTGTCACGCAATGTCACTCAATTTGTCCTGTTACCTTGACGGAGTGGTATTTTGTTAAAATATCAGACAGTGTGAGCGCAGCCTGTCCCTGTTGACTGGCTGGACAGGTTTGCTTGTTTCAGCCGCTTTCGAGAAGGCCATGAATCTGCCCTCTTCTTCTTCCTCCCTCATTATATTATTACATTGCATTATTGTCATTTTAGCAGATGTTTGCCATTTTATCCAGAGTGACTTACATAGGTAACAATTTTTACAGCTGGATATTAACTGAAGTACCTTGCCCAAGGGTGCAACAGCAGTGCCCAGCGCAGAATCGAACCAGCAACCTTTTGGTCGTGAGCCCTGCTCCTTACTGCTGTCCCACACTCCTCTCTTTCTCTCCTTTCCCCCCTTCTCATCTTCCCATCCCTCCTTTTGTTCTCCACCCTTTTTTTGTGTCTGCTCTCATTCACTACTCAGCTCATTCAGCCGGCTCTCACAGAGAAAGGTTTACCCCAGCAGAATCACGAACAGACGGGGTATCTGCCGCTCCTGGGGTCAACAGCGATGTTCACAGTGCGCACCGTGTGTGTGTGTGTTTTGGGGTGCTAGAGGGGCCAGAGTGAGCAGCCGGCATGAGTCACCATCCCATTCCCCCCCTCCCCCGTGTTGGCTTTCGGTGCTGAGTCACAGCACGGCCCTCCTTCAACAATGGGAGATGTGATCCTGCCAGTGTCCACTGCCACGCCCCTCGCCACTGATCCCTCCCCTCCTCCCTCCGAGGTCTGAGTCACAGCGGGCCCGAGAGAGAGGGGGCGACCCTCTGGGTTCTGATAGTGCTCCCCGGCCTGTAACCAATACCCTGGATTCTGCATGTGGAGTGAATCACTGAGATGAGAAACCTGATCTGCTGTGAGCCGTGGCGGGACGTTTTGAAGAATGGTGAGCGTAATATCTCCCTTTTCCGCACTCCTGGGTTAAACAGCAGGGTTGCAGAAGTGCCCTTTGGCTGTTTTTCTCACTATAGGTCTATCACAGTGGACGAATGTCAGTTAGGGGATAGGTGCAGCTCCACTGACATAGTCCAAATGCTTTGCAGATGCTACTAGGGGGATCCACAATGGTGAGAAAAACAGACCCTGGCAGACAAAATCCAACATACCCCCACGGAATGAAACCACCTTTGTTCTGCCACTGCTGACTCAAGGTCAATATTAGCTAATGACACAGCTGAGACTCGAACCCGGGTATGGGTTGTAGGACTCAGTCTGCTAGGAACAAGCAACTCTCCTGGCTGAGCCACCCAGGAGCCACCCCTTTATGCATATTGGATATCTCCAGAGACCCCAGGCAGTGGGACATGAGTTGATGTGTTGGAGTGGGAGTCGGAGTGGGAGTGGGGAGGAGAGGGGGGCAGCTGAGGGCACTGTGGCTGTGAAGCAGCAGACAGGCCAGCAGCCGTTCAACACAGCCCGGGGCATCTGTAGAGAGGGTGGGAACAGACCTGCAAACAGCGGAGGAGCACACACACCCCCCCCATCCCATCCCCCCCCCGTCCCTTTCACACCACCATGTTCTGCAGACACCGTCCCGAGCCGGTGCCACTGGTGTCTGTCCTCACACCACCCCCCCAAAAAATCCAGCCTAATTTAACCCCGTCCAAGCCTCCTCTGCAAATATTGACCCTGATCTTAACAGGGACGCTAGAAGCGCAGCTCGAACGCGGCCAAAGTCTCCCGTGAGATTGGGTCTGACTGGAGAAGGAAGACGCAGGGTCCGGCGGCTTTCTGCTCCCAGCTCGGCGCTATCGGCGGAGGGTGAGAAAATCCAAGCAGAGGGCCCGCTCAGGAGCAACCCTCCCCCTCACACACACACATCAGACACTGAGTAAGCGCTCCACAGCAAACACACACACCTCTCCCTCAGCTCACCTCCCCGGGGTATCCCACAATGCACCGCTCCAGCTCCCTGGACTTGGAGTAATGTAGCATGCTTGAGTGCGTGCTTGCTTCTGAGCGTGAGCGTACGGAATGTGTGTGTGTTGTCAGTGTTCCTGTCACTGTAAGGCCCTCAGAGCTGCTGCTGCCGCCAGTGAAAGAGATGCGGTTCCTCTCCAAAATGCTCTAATGCAGTTTTGCCCAGGCTCGAGTGGTAACTCCCCACCCAGCCTGCTCCCAGACACTGGGACACTAAACGGCACCAGCATGGAGACTTGTTTCATTTTTTTTTTTTTTTGCGTGTCAGTGTTTTTCTTCCACACGCTCTGTCTTCTCTGCTGTGCAGCGCAGGCGTTTTTTGTGTCTGTGTGCCAGAAACCTTACCGCAGCATCTATCATACCAACAGCAGCTATTCATTTCTGCTGGGATGACTGTCTCCTGATAGCGGAGCAAAAAAACCCCCAACCCCAGCAGCTGCGGGACAGAGGACCACATCCGTGGCAGAGTACCCCCAACCCACTGTATATGTGTGTCTCTTTGTTCCGTAGACTTTTTTTTATTAGGACAGGATATCCTGTGCTTATGTGCTTCCCTCTGCTTATGCGCTATGCACATGTCCTCTGCTTGACTTTCTCGGGGTTTGCCTCAAAGGCCCGACAGGCACACACAACACCAGACACTTCCTCCTTTTCACACTTTTACAGCAGGCTGAAAACAATGCCCGTTTCCATGGCAACCCCCGGAATTTGAGAATGGGAGTGGTGGGGGTGGGGGGAAAACAGAGTTCTTTTTGGATTTTTTTGTGAAACCTCTCTGTTTGAGGAACCTGCCCATTGACTTTCACCTGCTCTGACTGCTGTTCACCCCCATGGTGAGCATCTGCTCTCAAACCCTTGGGGATGACATGACTGTGCTGCTTCAGTGAACATCCGGCTGTATAAATCGATGATGTATTACAAAAATGCGAGGTATGCAAGCTGCCCTGCATGACCGACTGCCAGGCAGGCAACGTTATGGCTTTAATCATTGAGAGGTGGAATGCAATTCATTCATTCTTCTCAGCTGATACTCAGGGAAACGTACGCACTGTTGCCTAGTCTTTTAACACACATTATCCTTTCGTGTACAGATGGATTATGGAGCAACTCGGGTTGAGCACCTCACTAAAGGATAAAACAGCAGAGCCCTACCTGGGAACAAAACCTGCAACCTCTGGGTGTCAGGCTCAGCTCCACATGTGCTGTGCCACACTCTCACTTCTTTCCGTAACTTGTGGATCCGTTATGATCCCTCTGGAAGCAGTTATTATTTATCATTAGCATTTATTTTGCAGTCACTTGTATTGGGAGCTGAATACAGTACAAATCTTACGCAGGATGAGACATTAAATATATATCACTATGAAGAGAGGAATGAGAACAAAAACAGCACAGTGTGAATGCTATTAAGGGTGGCAGCAGAGCAGCATAGTGATTAAGAGCAGGGCTTTTAAGTGAAAAGTTGGATCACTGCTGCTGTACCTTTGGGCCAGGTACATAATCCAGAATTGCCTCAATAGATACCCAGCTGTATAAATGGATAACATGTAAAAATTGTAACCTATGTAAGCCGCTCTGTATAAGAGTGTCTGCTAAATGAAAATAATAAAATGTAATTTAATGTGAATGGTCAACCTGTGACATCTAGCATAGCGCAACATCTAGCATTCCGGGGTCGGTGGTGTTGAAGAATTGGGGAGACCGAACGAAGCTGCGTAGCGGTCAAAGTTAGGGCACCTCTTTTTTCCCCCCAGCCAAGCATCTGATGTTCTGATCCTGCGGTGGCCGCTACAGGTTTTTCCCTGTCACAACAGGAACAGGAACACACTGCTACATCTCATCGTGGTTTCAGTGTGTGGTCATATGCTGCCACACTCTCCTGCCCCTTCGGTCCAAGCACAACAGAGTCTGGCAGAGATTGTGGTGCTGTGGTGGATAGGAGGTGAACAGTGACTCACCAAACACAGTGTGTCATCCTCCCAGCACTGAGAAACTGCTTACATCCCTGCTCACACACACACAAACACACACTCATACACGTCTATGTTACTAAGAGGGGACTATCACCCTATACCTGCCAAGAGGGGACCGTGGTTTCTAAACATTTTTATGAAACAAACACATGAATATATCACACACACACACACACACACACACACAAACAAACAAACACAAACGCAACACACACATACACACACATATGCACACACACAAACATGAATATAACACACACACACACACACTCTCACACACAAACACACACAAACACACACACACACACACACGCACACACACACACGCACATGAAAATAAACACACACATACACACAGACAAACATGAGTATAAACACACGATAAAAGCTTGTGTGTGCTTCATGAGGCACAGATGAATCTGAAATCCCTAGAATTCCCCTTGCACTGCATCCAAGGTCTTGTACCGCATCTGAAAGGGAGGGAGAGGAGAGAGGGAGAGAGACAGGCCGTAACCAGATTAGGCCAGTTCTTGTAATGAAAGGGAACCCAATACTTTGGGAAAACAACGATGTGACACACACATGTGGACACACACACACGCACCACGCTCTCTCTTGCACACACACAAACACACACACCCTCTCTCTCTCTTTCCCTTACACACACACATAGACACACTCATTCTCTTTCACATATACAAACACTCTCTCTCTCTATTTCTCTCTCTTATGCGCGTACACACACACACACACACACACACACACACACACACACACACACTCATACACACTCCGTTGGAATGTGACTTGGAACAGGGAGCGTTGTCTTACTGAAGTTGACTGAGCGTGATGGAATCCGCGCTAAAAAGGTTTCTATTTATAGAACACTATAAATAGTGTCAGAAATGAGCGCGGTTTCCCTCCACATTACTCAGATCCACATAAGCCAGGGTGCGCTCGCTCTGTCTGTCTGGCCATCCCGTTAAAAGTCTTGGTTAACTGAAAAAATAAGCAAGGCCACATGCCTTTGTGTCACGGCCAGATCTCTGTTCCTTCCCTGCTCATGTTTCCATTTGTCAACAAGTTAAACACATTCATGCGCACACACTTGCTCGCACACGCATACACACACACACACACACACACACACACACACACACACACATACACACACACACACACACACACACACACACACACACACACACACACACACACACACACACAATCGCATGCACATACCCCAAAGATAATAACACAAACATTTTTTAAATTAACACGCATGTTATTTAATTTTTTAAAATGACAACTCTTTATCTCAAAATACATTTTTGACTGAAAAGATAACAACCAGATGTTGATGAGTGACTCTTTAAAGAATGTCATCCGGCACCCGCGGGGTATTTTTGTGCATGTTTTAAAGAGAAGAAATTGCTGTCAAATTTTATTCACACAAGTTACATTTTAACAATTTTATAACTCCCAAAGGGTGTGATATTTAAGTCCTACAGTTAAAAAACTGCTGAGGATCTGGATTCAAATAAATGACCTGCAGGGCCCAGTGATATTCTACCTTCATCTTCTGTGAGAGGCACTGCCTGAGAAATAAAGAGGTTCCAGCTGGAGTTTGAGAGTCATATTTTACATTGAGGTTACTTTGCACCCATGCAGTAACACAGACATATACATTCTTCTCAAATTACCCCTTGCTCAGACATGAGCTCAATGTCATTGGAAGAGACTTATTTTATATTTTATAGACATTTATAGGTACATATACAAAGGAATGACATAAATGAAATACCCCAAACATTCTGTCCATCTTGTTGCCAAAAATGAGCAGAAGTAGTTCTAAAATCACGCAAAGAAAATGTTAGAAATACATGACTTTTGAGCATTGCTTTACGTTCACATGCGACATTGCTAGCCAGTGCACCGCACATAATAATGGCAGGGAGGAGATTTCATTTCTAATAATAAGTTTAATAATTTATTTTAAAATCTACACAAAACAAATGAAAGCGCAAAACCACCTGCTTAAAATGAGTGTGATTCTTGCTCACCGGCCACACGCCTGTATTTAAAGACCTACTGATTCCACAGGTGTGGCTCATTGAGCAATGGTTGGTCCATGTCATCACAGTTATCACACAAAGAAAATGACAATCTCAAAATGACCACTGTTCTAAAATGACGCCGATGAATGCAGATCTGTTATTGGTAAGTTGGTGAAGTGATGATTGACACAGGGACCCACACGCAAACCCTCATGGTCTGAGGGTTGCTTTGGCCTGCCATGAACAGTCAACTTGACCAGCGATAATATACCAAGCAGGAATGAGTTGATGGACCTCTCAGAATCTTAGCTTATGCTTAATTTCAGTGAATGTGTGTGTGAGGTTTTTTGATACTTTTGATATGCTTGATGCTTGAATATAAAGATAATAATTTTAACATTTCTACGCATCAGGCACGACTCTCACTCTCGTGTCAAAAATGACGCCATCACGTCTCTCGGCGACGCACATAGCAACCGTCTACTTGCTTCTCCACTGATAACATTTTAGACAAGTCGCCTGGCAAAATGGACGATTGTCATGGTCAGAAGAAAAGGAAAGGTGGAACAGAGAGGGAGAGAATAAAAAAAGAGAAAGGCCCTTGCCATAGACGCAGCTAAATGCTGCAAAATAAGCGTGTATAGTGTATAGATGTGTTTATTTTTGTGCTGTTTGCTTTATGGACACCAGTGAGTGAACATTGTAATCTTAAACTTTTTACTTAAGCCTACTTACATTGTTGTAGCTTATGCTTAATTTCAGTGAATATGTGTGTGTGACATTTTTTTTATACTTTTGATATGCTTGAATATAAAGATAATCATTTGAACATTTGAACTAACTCTGCATCTCATTCTCTTTTTAAGAAGTGTAGGCTAATTGTTTTGTGTGTTGAGCCTTGTACATTTGTATGTGCTATGATTGGTGTATTCCTAGTGAGTTTAGCATAGCATAGCATACCTTGAAAACTCAGTATTCAGATAGACTACTTGTTGGTCAGTCCCAAATTTTTGTATTTTGTAATCTGGATAACCTTCCTCCCAGATGAACATAGTGGCCAAATTTATAATTAGTTTGGTACCCATTACATCAACAAATAGCCTACAAAATTAGCGGTCTGGTGGTTTGCGTGAACAGGGTGGCCTGGGATGGAGTCAAATTCCCGGCCTGAATTATTGTTTCAGTCCGCCCCTGCAGGGACCCCATTCACACAAACATTGAACAATTTTAAAATATTACTAGCAAGTTACCGAAACCAAAACAAAAAACATCTTTCAGTTTGGGGACAGGTGAAGGCTCTCCTTTACAGCAGGCTCCACATATGCAATGAGTTGGTTTAATGCGTTCAGCAGTGTAATGGCCAAACATACTCCAGAGATTTGAGGGGAAATAGAGGTGAAGCAATAAAAGCCAGGCATTATCCCATGAAAGAGCCTTGCATTTGTTTCAGTGTGCTCGCATATGGGCTGGGTTGTGTTTTCAGCCCAGTGCAAACCCAAGTCTGACAGCTCAATCTTCTCAGGTTACAGATGTGTGCGACCACCATGGCGCAGCCCTCTCTTGCTCAGACACACTTACGATGGCAAAGCGATGTGCCTTTTCCTGCTGCTTTTTGAGTTTTTACATAACAACACCGGAGCTTACTTTGGCGCCAATGGCCATGTTTTGCGAACTGAATACTCACTGTATGATTTGTGAGATCAGCAGTGATTTAATAATAGCAATCGTGACGACAGAGGAATTTCCAGTGGCACCAGGATGGCCTTGGCCATACCGCTGTAACCCTAGACCACAGGTCCCTGAGGATGCCATTGCCTAATTGCTGATGTGAAACTCTGCGCTTTTTTTTCCCTCCTGAAAAAATCCCCCCGGGCCATCCCCAAATCCAGCCCCATCACCCTACAGCAGGCCTGGGATGGATGCCAAGGGGTTGGGGTGTGGGGGCGTGAGGGGTTGACTCATTGAGCTGTGAGCGATACTGGGCCAAGACTACGGGACATGTGCCAAGCCAGCCCTGGAAAGCCCCCTGCCACTAGATAACCTCTCCGTCCCTTTGCCCCCAACCCCCAAAAAAAACAGCTGAACTCCCAGTTGGGTCCAGAAAGGTGCACGTGACACGGTATCAGGCTGAGAACCAGCACCTGCTCTCTCACCGTACGACTGTTCTGCACGACCCACACAAACCCGGCCAACAACTACTGTGCTGTTCCTGCCAACAGCCCTCAGCCAAACCAACATTCGTGCCTCTTTTTCCCCCAGCGACTATCACTCTTTAATTGTTGTTTGCAGTGTTTTATTCATTCCGAGAGCATTGTTTACGACCGTTTGTTTTACTGGACTCCATCTCTGCCAACCAGCTCTTCCTACGAGGGCACGGGTCGCTAGCCTGGGTCGGCGCAACAGGAAATGTACAGAACCTTTCAATTTTCATGTTCAAAATTACAGGGCATCTCTGAAACATGAACATTGTTTCAGTGTCAATGCTCCATTACCCTAGATGTAACACAACCAGGTTGGCCAGTTAGCCTGTGCACTCCAGATTTCTTACCCCGACTAACTGATTGAGTCTAAAACAGCGGGAGCCATGAGATGTGCCCATTGTTAAGGAAAACACAAATGGTACTGATGTTGTTTATACACAAGTGGTATTGGCAGTGTAAACATAAACAAGCACAGTTGACTCCAAACCATTGCCATTGTTCCAAACAGACAGTATCGGAGTGGATCAATAACACTTACCTCTCTGTCAGGCAGTCTTCATCTAATAGTAATGCTAGTACTAGTCATTCTCAACAAGTGCCCTGAGGTCTACAGTTGTAACCACATGATTGTTGGTGTGAAACCCAGGTTGAGCAGAGTGAAATGCTTTACTTGACCACCAGTAGTCAAATCCATGATCCTCTGTTTACAAACCGGGATCTTTACCCATGATGCCGCATTGCCACACATACAAGATGCACTGCTTGTGTGACTTCAACTAGCTCCCACATTAGGGGCAGACTGAGTGCTTGCCGGCTCTGTACCAAAATGTCCAGGGAACAGGCTGCTGCCAGCTAAAGGAACCGGCCCAAACCACCAGGAGAGTGAGGCCAGGAATGTGGAAGGAGCTGTTCAGGCAGACCTTGAAGGGAGCACCAGGGCCAAGTAGTTTCTGAACCGAAGCATTTAGCCCATGGGAGGTCTACTTATCTCCCCACCTTAGTGGGGGAGGGGGTGTCATCTGGCAGGTCAGCCAGCTCTTATAAAACCGATAATGCTCTCAGAACTGGGGACGGGAACTGAAATAGTTTCATCAAGACAGTGACTTTATCAGGTGGTGAAGTGTAAGGATGGGGACACTGGGGTTCTACCTGAATGGCAGGTGTCACCTGCACAGACTGAAAATTGGGTGTTTTCAACGCACCACCTCCCAGAACTGCAGCAGTCACTCTAGCATGGAGTCGGGGCTTCCCATCCAGGAACCCGTTTCCCGAAATGTTGCCGATGCCACGCGCCAGAGTGTCACCCGAGTCACGCGGCCAGGCCGCGACAGGAAGCCAGGCGCTGAGAAGCCGGCGGGAGAAAAAAAAAAGAGCAGCGAGACTCACAGCACGTGCTGGTTCGGACGCGGCTCTGGAAGGAGCCGAGCTGTTTTCCCACACTGCGCGCCGAGCGAATGGTAGCGCTTTGTAACGCTGCCACACGGCGCATTAACGCCGAACGAGGAGGGAAACAAATTAGAGGGCCTTTTTAAAGCGCTCGCTAATAGGTTTTTACAAGCTCAACTGCATTCACATAAACCCCCCGGAATCATTTAGTCTAGACAACAGGATGTCCAAGTTTTTAAAAAAAAAAGAAAAAAAAAAATGAGAGATGTTTTTTCCTCTCTCTGAGCCGAATTCATTACAGTGCATTGTCTGTGTCTTCATTTGCTTTATTGGAAACAGAAGTTGAATCCATGCGCCGGGGCACAAATTGAAATGCAACGTACGCATTGTGCACGGCTCTGAAGAGCGGAGATTGTGGCTCATTTTCTCTCTTAACGGGTCCCTTTTCGCGGCACTCCCTGTGTGAGGCCACACTTTCATGTCCACAGAAGCTCAAGGTCTCGTTCGCTCCGAAAGACTGAACTCATCATGGGGAGACAGCGAGGACACGCTGGAGCATTCAGTCTTACCCGCAATGGCACACTGTCCTTAATTTCAAACAGTGCATTTAAGCAAGACTTTCTCTTTTTTTAATTCCTACACAGTATTTCCTTATAAATTCCAGTCCCTGCTGAACTTGAGATGAATTGCAAGGACGAAAAAAAAGTACTGCTTACTTACATTATTGGCATGTAGCAACACTCTTATCCAGAATGAGAGTTACAAATTTTACGTTATCCATTTATACAGCTGGATATTTACTGAGGCAATTCAAAGTTAAGGACCTTGCCCAAGGGTACAGCAGTGGTGCCACATTGGGGAATCAAACAAGCAACCTTTCGGTTACAAGTTCTGTTCCTCACCACTATGCTACACTGCTGCCCCTTACTTAAAACCCATTACTGAAAGCTCTAGAACAAAATGCCATGTGAGTTAGATCCTGCATCCCTTTACTAAACCCCATGGTGTTATACATCTTATAGGGTACACAATCTACACAAAGCTGGTCAGGAGAGAGGGTAAGTTAAGAAAGGGATGAGGGCGTGAGTCTGTGAACAGTAACAGTAACTGTCACTGCAGTGAAGCCGGGAACATGGAACAAGGGAACGTGGGATTTGTGATGCAATCCACAGGATGCACTGGAGAGGATTTGGCTGGACCAGGGGCGGCGCTGAGACCGTCCCGTCGCCATGGTCACAGCTCACTGTTGTTAGACTCTCTGACTCGAGGGCACGTCTGAAGCAGAGAGGCACAAATTGCATGCGCATGAGTGCCTGTGACTCACACACAGTTACTTCATCAGCAGGACTGTGTCCGGTGAGCAAGCCGAGGGTATTTCCCCCGGGTCAGAACTGATGGGGCCAGGTGGGCGCTGGTGTTTGGTTACTCAAAGGTAAAAATTCAAGGAAGAAAAAAACATTCATCTCTAGAGTGAGGCCATCAGCATCAGAGTGTTGTCAAGTGTGTTTATTCCACTGATGTACTCAGATTCAAATTCAGGTTCAGAGTGCTGTGTTTTTTCAACATGTTTCCAAAGCACAGTATATTTCCAATGTAGGTATTGTACAGAATGCAAAGTAGGTGAATTGTTAACCATTCAACCTCCCTCTCTCTCTCTCTCTCTCTCTCACACACACACACACACGCACACAGAAACGTACACACACATAGCGTCTCACACCCCCTGTCCTTAGTAATGAAGGAGTCAGACGTTGGTGGTGTTGGCTGCCCTCCTCTCCTCAGTAATAACAAACCGCTGTCACAGTTTTATGTTGGGTGCCACTATACGGAAGTGTCTCAGTTCTGAAAAAGCTTCAAAACAAGCCAGAAACCAACAAACAGACCAATAAGACCTGGCAGACAGTCACACAAACAGTGTCTGATGTGTGGAAAGATAAGACAGACAGACAGACAGACAAAAACACACACACACACGCACGCACACACACACGGGTGGTGTCCTCTTTCAGCTTATTCACAGCCTGTCTGCTGCTCTGGAGTATGAATGCTTCCTGAAAGCAATATATTAAAACCACGATGCTGACACAAGCGTTTCATTTTCTCCAGCATCCATGTAAGC
Source organism: Megalops atlanticus (assembly GCA_019176425.1). Classification (NCBI taxonomy): domain Eukaryota; kingdom Metazoa; phylum Chordata; class Actinopteri; order Elopiformes; family Megalopidae; genus Megalops; species Megalops atlanticus. The sequence continues at coordinate 43,485,744 of CM032877.1, forward strand.
TGATTGCTTCAGTTATGCTTTTATACTTTTATTATATTTCCAGCCCTGCCCGTGTCATTGGAGGAACACCACAGTGCAACCAGGATTGCACGCCTACACCGTATAACGCTTATTCAAACCAAAATACGCATTTCCTCCAGGTGACGCTTACCTCCACAATAAATACATTCTTCCACATGCGAGGTGATTTAAAAAAGGGATATATTTCATTGGAGGAGTCAGATTGGAAATTAAATGTGTGCAATGAAGGCGGTTTGTGGCTTTTGAAAAGCGGTGACAATCAATAGCCTGTCTCATCAGCTTCAGGGAGAAAACAGAAGAATGGAGGCGCAGCCACTCAATCAAGCTGTTTTCATTTGATACAGTGCTCTTAACATGATAACAGAGCACCTCACATATCATGGGATGTCTACAGGAACACATAATTAAGAGATTGCATAACAAAATTACATAATTATATAGAATTTAATAAAAAAAATATATATATATATATATATATATATATATATATATATATATATGATGAAACATATATAAATTACCAACATAATATTAATTATTTGCTCTTATGGGAACAAGAAACAGTACAAAAACAGGCTGAATATTAATGAGGAAAAAAGTAGTAAATTTCCCCTCAGTCCCCTGGGATGAGCAAATATAATTATGCTAACTTTATAGGAAGTTAAGTGTCACCTGGTGCACACTATTTGTGATATTATCAGGTGTTAGCACATGAAGCTGTTGCGGCTGTCTCTAACAGCAGTCTTTTTACAGCTGTCATCCTCATGGGACCTGTTCCATTATGGTCCTGTAATGAATCAGATGCTTTCTCAAAGGGAAGGACTGTCAGAGGGTTTTAGATATTCTGTTTCATCTCAGGTTTATTCATCCAGACATTCATAAAGTGTTGATCCTCCTTCATTGTCCATTTACACAAGTGACTCGCCTGCTCTGAGCATTTAACGAATCCCTCGTGTTTCAGAGAGAAATAGGTTCTCATTGTACAAACGTGTCTGCTGTACTCATGTCTTTGAATGCAAAGTTAGCCCGACCTTACTTTTTTGCCACTTCATGGGGGTGCGGGCCTTGCTGGGATTTGCAATCCGAGGTTAGAGTTTGGCTGCACCTTTTAAATGTTGCACAGGTAAGAAGAAACTACATACGATCACGTGAGGCAAAATGCCCTTTGTTATGCCAACTTCAGAACGCTGGCCACGTTTGCAGAACACCAGCTGTTCCATTGTAAACAAACAGACATTCTGTGAAGAAAAAAACACCTCCACAACAAGCTCACACAAACTCACAAATCACACATCTGCTTCCAGGACCCCTCGTCTATCTAACCACAACACACACTCCTTAACTTGAGAAATGAAATGAGTTTATATAAACACTACTAAAGTACATTATTATGTCAGTGGATGACAATGGAGTAAACAACCAAACATAAAAGATTTCTCAATTCAAAGATCAGGACTGAGGGCAGTATGGACCCATAGTTTATTAGAGATAAACACATATGTAACCACTGGGATTTTTGTCATTGCATGTTTTGAAGTATCCCTATGTTTTGGATCCAGTTGTACTCTTGTCCTGTCTCTAGTGAGGGTGATGTTGCCAACAGTCTCACACCCTCATCTGATCTTTGCCACTCATGCAAGACAGAAAACTGCCTGTTATTTTGGTATATGGAGAGAAAGGGCCATAGATGCGCAAATTAGCAGCGGCCAGTGACTGTGAATGTCTGAAATTGCAGTTGCCTGTGTTGTTTTAAGATGGGTGAGTAGTGGGTGCTTAATGTCCAGAGAGGTCTCACCTCTAGGTGTCAGCAGAGCTGTGCTATGCTGAGCCAAACTGAGCTGTCCTGTGCTGTGCCAGGTTCTCTGGGTTGTATATGAGGGTTGTTGTGTTACATGTGAGGTTCACTGTGTAGCGTGTAAGGTATGCTGTGTTGTGTGTGAGGTTTGCTGTTTTGTGTGTAAGGTTCAGTGTTTTGTGAGTGAGGTTCTATTTTGTGTTTGAGGTTTGCTGTGTTGTACATGAAGCTTGTTGTGTTGTGTGTGAGGGTCACTGGGTTGTGTGTGAGGTTTGCTGTGTTGTGTGTGAGGTTCGTTGTGCTGTGTGTGAGGTGTGCTGTGCTGTATGTGAGGTGTGCTGTCTGCCGTCTATGGTGAGGACACTGTTGAACAAGCCTCTGTTTTCTGGGGAAGCTTTCACCTTGTTGCCTTGGTGACCACCCTCACTGGTATGCTACATAACCTGGAGATGCGGAGACGTGTTCTCCCAGCTTCAGAAGGATACTACATGCGGTGTACAGCTCCCTTTGTGATTATCATCTGTTGCTAACTCAGAAATTATACTTAAAATATTTAGATTTATGTTATTGGTACCATACACCGAGCAAGGAAAATGAGTCTCACCCATAACTATAATGGTGTCACTGACACCACCCATAAAACAAATCATAATTTCTTTAGACGTGATTCGTTGGAAGCTGTAACATGGCAGCCATGTCCCGCTCAAATTGTTAGAAGTGATTTTTAAGCTGTTCTGTGGCACCTGACACTGGAGTAGGTGGAGGTGGCAGAATTCAAATGAGCCCACATCCACCTCTAGGTCTGTGCCTCCATGTTGATAAGTTCTTATCCTGGCACATTCTCACCTCATACACGTACCTCACACACCTGGGTCAGCTTTTGGCCTCTGGAGTTTTTAATGAGAGTTGAGGTGAGAGGAATGGAAAGAAAAGAGAAATAAATACATTACACTTAAGAGGAAGATCATTCAGACCAGCAGGATTGCTGATCTTGTTAATTACAACTGTGGATGTTTTCAGATCCCTTTGAAGTGTATCTGAAGAGTCTGAACAAGATAAAACAGTTGCCACACATCATTTAACTGCTGCTCGACTGTATGAGAAAACTCTAGTGTGTTTCTTTATTGCCATCTCTATTCTTATCTCTCTCTCTTTCTCTGTCTCTCTTTCTGTATTTGGGGGAGATAGTGTGTTGATAGGAATGGAAAGCACCTTTAAATTGAATTTATATCGACCTTTGCAACAGATGGTCAAGCTCTAGATTGTGTTGCTACCTTGTGAGGAGATTGGATCTTCAGTCGTGCTCTAAAGTGCTGACACCAGTCAGATAATCAGCTTTTTTCTGTTTTTTTTTTTCCCCTTTATGCAACCCTCTTTTTGAGAGACCATTTGATCATTAGGCTGGCTCGTCTCACCACAACATCAATACTCTTGCAGCAGCCCTGAGGCACGACAAATGCAATCCACCAATGCGCTCACACACAGCCGATGGCTATTTTTCAAACTACAAGTCCCACAATGCACCACAGTGAAGTGAGCACCAACTGGAGGATAAATGCTACTCCACTGACATGCAAGTAGCCTGCAGGTGCCTGAGGTGAGGGAAGGAAGCTCTGCTGTCAAACCCACCCTTACCCTCAGCAGAACGAAACCACTTAGTTCTGCTGCTCCCCGTCATCATCAGCTGTCACACAGGGAGTTTCCAACCCCGCCTGTACGGAACAGCTTGTACTCAAGACAAGCACCTTGCCAGCATAGCCACCTGGGAGCCCTCATTAACTTTCTATGCAAAGCCCATGGTATTTGCAGTCATTGTTCAGTTTGACTCAAAATGATGACCCGTGCCTTCCATTTGAGACTTAATCTCACGCACACAAACAGTCCCACACACGCAAACACGCCCACACAAACACATGAAACACACGCACTTGCAAAACTGATCTCTGTTCTCAGATGGACTGGTGTCCCATAATGCACCCAAACTCATTTACTGCCTTCTCAGCTGCATTCTGCCCTTGTCACAGTGAGCTAGAGTATGTTTCACTTTCTGACTTTCCATACAAAAAATATATTGAGAATATGTAAGAGACCACTGCTGATTTTATGGGAAGTAACACAGGTTAATTCTCCTGTGAATCTCATGTGGTGTCACCAATTCAGCTCAATCAATATACTGTAAATGTAAATTATTGTGGTATTTTCATGCGTTGCATTCATATCATATTCATATTAAAAGCATTTAATATGTGTTCTTGGGATGAACATCATATTTCTCAATATATTACGATATAATTCATTTTTATATGGGCATGTCCCCAATGAATCTTGATTTGGCCCAGCGTAAACTAATAGGCCCAGATATAAGGCCCAGATCCTGGACTCCTGTCCAATGTCTCGGTCAGTCATGGGTTAAAATCTCTCCTGCTATTGCACTTGTGAGCAAAGGTCCAGCACCAATGGCTTCACCTTTATGAATTGTGAGAAATGTGACCATTGTAAGTAACCCTGCATAAGTTTCTGCCAAGAAGAAAAAAGAATAATGTCTCAAAAACAATGGAATGTCCTCATAAAACTAAGGACAAAGAGAATGTGAGAGATATACTACTGGTGAAGTAAATGTCTAAAGCACATCCGCTGGTGTGCCTGCCCAGGAGAATGGCTTTGGTGAGGGGGGGGTTACTTGAGACCTCACAGCCAGGGATTCAATTCCTCTGTGGCGATCACGCTGTTGTGCACTTGGGTAAGAGTGTACTTCTTAATCTGGAAGAGTAAACACAACATACAGCTGTGTAAACAGTCTCTGGTGCTTTGGGGTCATGTAAAATCTGAGTCTCCCATTACATAAATGAATCAGATCTGTGAGAAAACGTGCACGGTGCTCTCAGGTGGGGTGGAATGATAAACTGATGGAATGAGTTCTTCTCATTTACTGCGGGGTCACATAGAAGCATTGTAATACCTATGTGTATGTCCGTGTGTGAATGTGTATGTTTGTGTATGTGTTTGTGTGTGCGTGTGTGTGTGCATGCTTGTGTGTGTGTGAATGAGTGTGTATGTGTTTGTGAGTGTGTGTGTGTGTGTGTGTGTGTGTGTGAGTGTGTGAGCGAGTGTGTATGTGTTTGTGAGTGTGTGTGCGCGTGCGTGTGTGTGTGTGTGTGAGCGAGTGTGTATGTGTGTGTGTTTGTGAGTGTGTGTGTGTGTGTGTCTGTGTGTCTTTTTGTGTGCCTGTGTGTGTGTGTGTGTGTGTGTGTGTGTGTCTGTGTGTCTTTGTGTGTGCCTGTGTGTGTATGCGCGTGCGTTGTTAACAGGGATTTGGATCCAGCCTCCTCTCCCTCTGTTTTACTCATCAGCTGTCTGAGCTCCCGAGGCTCCGCCACAGGAAATGAAAGCACCACACCCCTCCCCGCGCTCTCCGCAGCCTGACAGCCAGAGGAGCGGGGCGTGTAAGCCAAAGGTCGCCCCTTCTGTTCCCCACAGGGGGCTCAGCTCTCGTACCCTCGAGCAATGCACTTAACCCAAATCGTCTCAGTAAATACAAGCATAAGTGCAGGTCGCTCTGGATGAGGAGGGGGCCGCCGAACAAATAACGCACCCCACATAACATGCTGAGCGGCCAAAATGTGACCTATCTAAGTAATCCCAAGATGTAAGAACAGAGTTAGCTGTATTAGCATTATTACTCACAATGGTACGCTTCAAATACACGCTGCCACCTCATCTAAATAAAAAAAGTAAGTGCTGGGGAAGGCTGCTGAACTGCAGGGTAATTAGCCATGCTGTGTAGTGCCTGCTGGATGATCCCAGCTAATGAGTTCAGCTCACAGACTCTGGTCAGAAGGTGGTGTGTTCATTATTGAGGGGAGATACCTGGGCTCAGCTGGGCCACCTGACAAGCAGGGAGTGCTCTCTGTGCCTGTGAGATGCTCGACACAGTGTTTGAAAAGAAGATATTAAGCAGTAAACGCATCTTACAGAAAGATCTGGAAGCCGTGACATCACGTGGCTCGCAAAATCCGATAACATCTTACCTCACATCCATGCTGTTTAAACTGAGGCTAAGCTGTGTATTCTGTTTTTCAAGGAAGGAGAAAAATAGAAACCCGGTGCAAAAATATTTGAAACGAGAAGGCTAAGATTTTTTACTTTGCAAACCCGGAACAGCTGCGTCCCTCCAAAATGAACAATTTAACTGAATGACTTATCTGAACTAAATGTTCTCCTTGAATACATGATTATTCCCAGCACTGCGAGTGGGTGTGTTACTGTGTGCTTTCAAGGTTATGAGTCTCCTTCTCCACAGCCGTTTTTGGATAATCTAGCAAATTGACAACTGCACAATTTGAAGGCTTCTTGGCCCAGGCTCAAAGCCTGGTACACGCGCAAAGCTGTCTTCACCAGATCTTATTTTTGCTAGATGTGGTTTCTTTGACCAGAAGAGGAGGAGGAGTTTGGGGTCTCTGTAATCATTGAAATTTTGCAGCAACAACAGAGAAAATATGTATTCAATTACCCTGGAATATATTTCAGTGACAGCGCACTCGGAGGGCAAGGACGCTTGCTTACACCTTGCTGATCTGAGACTTTTGTTTTAAGCGCTTGAATGCTGTATTCATCTTCTGAAGCTTTGAGGGCACTACAAAAAGTATGCTGAGTCCTACTGTGCTCTGAAAGAGAATGCACGTTAGACAGTAATTGTGGGCACAGCTGAATGTTCCTGGCAAAGGAGTGTTACATAAGCACTGTGTGACACCGCTCTCTGTACAGGAATTCCGACACTGTTCCCAGGATAGGCAGCAAGTACACACACACGTACACACACAAATGCACACACACATGCACACGCCTGTAAAAACACAAACACAAAGACAGACACACTAAAAAAACACACATGCACAGACACACACGCACGTGTACCTGCCCACACACAAACATACACACACATGTACACAGGAACACGCAGACACAGACATACACGCACACACAGATATGCACAGACACACACACACACACTCACTTACACAGGTAGAGGTGTGTTTGACATGCTGCAGTGTTTATTGAGGTCACCTCAGTTCACAGTGCAGCGGGTCTCTGACTGTCCTAACACTGACCCTGGTTCACTGTTACCAATCAATCACAGTGCGTGCGGGAAGCAGCTCGGCTTCTGTGCCGCACCCCGGAGCTCTGTCCGCACACTCTGCACAGAGCATCTAACTCCTCTTCATTATCCCTAATCCTGATCACAAAGCCTGGAAATCATTGCCCAAAGCCAAACACCTCCCCACACAATAACACAGTCATTCCTTCACACAGCGGCAAGAATTAATCTCTATCCCTGGCTCGCTTTCAACACACACACAACACACACACACACACACGCTCACTGACACACACACACATACGCGCTGACACAAACGCACACACACACATAGAAAACAAGGTAAAAAAAAGAAAAAAAAAACACAGGGAAAAAAGCACACATAGCCAGATTGCTATGGCGGCCTGCCAAGAGGGAGCAGGAAGCACCATACATAGCCAGCAGGAAGCCTGGTGTCAGGACAGGAAGGCCTTGTATGGTCAGACAGGTTCCTGGCTGGCTCAGAGAGTGACATTTTCTCAGCTGGTTGGCTCCCAGAGAGGGGGTCACATGACCAGAAGGCTGCTGGGAGCGTATACAGGCAGCCAGGAGAGCGCAATGAGCTCTGGCATGGCTGTCCACTCCCTGGCTCAGAGCGGAGCAGGAAAAGGGGACTGGGAGGAGGGGGTGGGGGGTTGGGGGTGGAGTTGGAGAGCAACTTTCTGACAGAGAGGAGATTTGGATTTTTTCATGCCTCATGCTTCAGCCGTGAGAAAACACGGTTTTGTGTCTCCTTTGAGTGATAAACAAAGAGTGCGTAAATCAGAAGCTTTTAGTGACGAAAGTGAGAAATGAAACAAGCACACAGTATGAGCACAAAAAATGTGCATATGAGACGGATAGATTGCAGATGGCAGCTTGTAGGTGCTCATAAAAGACGTCACTGTTTGCTTGTAAGAAAAGAGCAGAATCTGTCCTGAAATGGAAATGGAGTGTGAGTGAGTGGAAATGTGTGAATGGGCCCTTAGTGTGATTCAGCTGAGAATGCTCATTTATAAATGAAATTTTTGGGAGTCAAATGATTAGTGTTGGAGTATGAAATCTCTCGCTAATGATTATACCGGTTGTTTGTCCGTGTGTATTTCTGTTGGATGAATGAAAAAGAGTCCACTGCTGATTTTATGGCAAGTAATGCAGGTTAATTCTCCTGTGAATCTCATGTGGTGTCACCAACTCAATCGGGCAAACGCACGAGAAGGGAGAAACAAGAGAAACGTATTGGCTTTTATTAAAGTGCTGTAGCAGAATGGAGTACATTAAAATCGTCTTAAAAATAATGACTCTTTTCAGATTGTGCTCACTTTTACATTGCCTTTGATCATTTCTACACACACGATGGAAGAAGAAATAGCTTCTCATTGTAACATTATTTCATTTTAATTTCCTTTTACATTTAGTTGCAAAGCAGTTAAGGCAATCAGATCTGCCATTATTCTCAATTTGAAATTGGTCTACTTTCATTCTTCCTCTGACTCAGAACAATTATCTGTAAAACAGAGATTTCATCTAGGGAGTTAATACAGCCAGAAATCGTGTGCAGCATATTACTTCTTCTAATTTCTTTTTTTGTTTTAACTGATTAGTATAAATGGGAGGGGCTAAAGAGTTAGTTTAACCTGGGCTCTGAACACGTGAAATGTATATACCTGCCCAGGGCCAGACTGAGGGTATGAGAATGACTGGCAGACGGAGGCTGAAGGGACAAACAATGCACACAGGCTTGCTCCTGTCAGGACTCATTACTTCATCGTCATTTAGCAGATGCTCTCATTCAGAACGACTTACACAGGTTACAGTTTTTACATGTTATCCATTTATACAGCAGAATATTTACTGAGGCAATTGTGGGTTAAGTATCTTGCCCAAGGGTCAAACAGCATTGCCCCAGGGGGAGAATCCAGCAACCTTTCAGTTTACAAGCCCTGCTCCTTACCACTATGCCGCACTGCTGGCCAGGATAAATCTCTGACAGTCAAAGCTGCCTTGGTAGGACAGAGGGGCAAGGCAAGACCCCACTCATTCATTCAGCAGTGCTAAGCCTGGCATAGCTGGCACCCCCCCACCCCCACCACATGTGTTCCATTGACCTATGAGTTATTACAGGGGATTTCTCAACAGGATTTCCAGAGAGTGATTTGGAAGGGGTGGGGGTTGGGCCGGGGGCTGGGGGGGGTGCTCTTGGCTCTGCGTCCTGTATGTGTGCTGTCATCTGTTGCAAATGGCTCCAGCTCAGAAGTTCTATTTGTGTGAACTGTAGAAAAATGACAAGATGTTTCCAGTATTAACTGATGAAGAGAGGAGGGTGTGTGTCAGAGAGAGAGATGGGACGGTGAGAGAGAGGGAATGGAGAGAAAGACAGACAAAGTGATTTGCAGATCAGCGTGTGACGTTTTCCTTCACTTCCTGTCTGTTACAGGAGGCCTATCAGTGATCTACAGACTGGGATTAAACAGCATCCAGCTGCTGTTTACGAGAGAGGGAGGGAGCAAGAGGGAGAGAGAGAGAAAGAGAGAGAGTGAAGAGAGAGAGAGAGAAACAGAGAGAGAGAAACAGAGAGAGAGGAATATGAGGGGATAGGAAAGGAAGAGGGCTACAAAATAAATGAATATGAATCTTTGGAATTTGCACAACTAGCACTAAGGGAAATAGATTCAGTTTTGTGTCACTTCTGAGGGTGATTCATACAAATCTTACTCAGGTTTGAACCGGATAGAGCATGGCCCAAAACACACATTTCTTTGGCCTCCAAATCTGCACATCTGGAAGTCTGCACTTGAGCATTAATATTTTCAATAAAATACTTCTAAACTAATCAAGAAGGTCTTTAAAAACAGCCGTGTATCTTCCAGAACACCAATAAAGTTAACCTATCAGAAACAAAACATAAAATAAATATATAAATGAGCAAGATAAAACCAAAATAATACAAAAGGGTTTCTATATCAGTAACGAAAACACCAACACAAAAGTGAAAGAAGCTTTTAGAACATTTGGGCAATTAAATTTACTTGTTTGTCTCTTAGCAGATGCCTTAAACTGGAGCGACCTACAGGATAAGTACATTTAATTTTACATTTACATGTTCGACATCCAGAAGCAAACCAAACAAAGCACAAAGCAAACATGATTGGGATTGGACTTTAAAATGTCACTACACTTTGAATAAGTATGTCTTCCCTGTCAGAGATATAAAGCAGAGACAGGTGCTGACCAGGTACACGGTAAATGACTATAAGCCAGACCCTTAGGGAAGGCTAATATATAATGTCATGGCTGTCAAAAGAGGAAGGGCTATCTAGTAACTATGAGACAGGTGTGGTGGATGGCTTTTCAAGGAAAAAAAATCAGATTAATGAGCTGCAGAATAAAAAGGGACTCTTTCCCAGAAGACAACGCTGGCTTTGAACTGAATCCAGGAATCGCTTTGAAGTAATATGCTCCCAACGTTTGTGTTTTTTTTTAATTGAATGGTACATTCTCTTGGTGGCTGGTGGTTTTGACAGAATCTAGGGGATAAATTAATATAAAAAAGTATTGTGTGGAGAAGCTGGCCAGCACAAAAAAAACAGAAGGAGCAAAACTTAAAAAAAAAAAAAAAACTTTACTTTTCTAAAATCACAAACAAAGGGAGCCAGCCTGAGCACAAAGGTAACTTCAGGAAAAAAAAAAAAAAGTGAGCTCTGGCAGCAGCCACACGCCTGTATTTAATGAGCGTCTGATTAGGCAGGTGTGGCCCATTAACCAATGGCTGGTTTTGTTCAATTAAACAGCTACGCACAATTAGACAATGACAATTAACAATTAACCCATTTAGATTTGTGTGATGTGAAATGAGCTCAATCATTGACATGGTTGAAAATTGAATTAAAAGATCCTTAAACATTTAAACAATTAATAATTAAACAATTAAGAGTCTTGGGGGACAGTTAAATGTGTTCCTTCAGACATTGAAATATGTATGGGCAAATTGTAGAGCAGAATGTGTCCCGAAAGAAATAGAAGAAAATATATATTCAGCTTACTTGTATTATTAGTTATTGGCCCTCTAGCATTATGATCATTAATATTGTGATGGTAGATATATCATTTATTTTAATTAATTGTCATTGTCATGTTGTGGCATTATTTTGTAATACAGTAATTATTTACTGCATTATTTGCTTTGGACATACTTTACAATGCATATACATAGCTTCAGGTCATGTTTGAATGAGCTATGAATAATCCGGGTTTGGGGATGGTGGTGGTGGCGACGGTGGTGGTGTGTTCCTTTTGTGTGTGTGTGGGTGTGTTTTGGTTCCGGGGGTGAGACAGGCGCTTATGATTGTTCCCATGCCTATTTTAATACAAAAAACAGTCCTGGGAAGAAGTTAGAGACAATGAGAGACAGAGAAACAAATGTACTGAAAGACATAGAGATAATGGTAGAGAATCTCACTGATAGAGAGACCTGCGGAGACGCAGAGACACTACGGTGTAGAGACACCATAGTGTCTCCACACAACATAAATACTCACAAAATAGATGCAGAATAGATATCTTTTCTTTAGTGTAGAGCAGGAGTTGCCTCACCTGGTATGACCAGCGTAAATCAGTTGCTGATTGAAAGGTAGCAAATAATGTTTGGACTTTAGCCATTCCAGACCGACTGTTACCCTAACCCTAACCCCTCTCTCAATGCAATATCCACCCACTGCTTTCAACATTATCCTATTAACCTAAAGTCTGTATCTAAAAAGGATGGGGTGCACAGCTAAACTATAGCTACTTCTAATAATGGCAGTAATATCCAGCCAATTTTCATGCGCAGGGGTTACACGGTTTCAGCAGGCAGAATGACAGCGGAGATGATTGGGTCATTATGTGTAATGGAGCACTCCAGCGCTTCGCACAGAGCCAGCGTGGCTAGCGCAAATTACACTTAACAATGCTAATATTTCTCACAGCCAGCACATTTAAAAAAAAAAACCTCCCAGCATCCCAGCAATACGCACTTCTGCTCTTTACCACAATTATCAGTAGCTTTACACGGGCTGGAAGAGGAAACTGGCAGGTATTGTATGTGTACACCCTGCTGCTTGACACTGCAGTAGTGCCGGGGTTTCACTCCTGATTGGCTGAAAGGAGGGGAGATGAGTGCGGCAGCTTTCCGGAAACTTCTGTGATTAGGATGGCACGGTGAGCTACCGGATGGGACTTGTGCGTTTACAGCCCATCCACTTAGAACATAAGGACCCTTTATGATGGTTGGTTGGCATGGTAACAGAACTAGAAAAAAAAAAAAGGAAAAAGGTGGTGAGTGATTAAAACACAGTGCCAGTTTCTCATCTTCCTGAGAACTTTTCTAGTCCATTTTCGTCAGCACTCTATATATTACTATCATATCATCAGCAGCAATTTTTCAAAACTCATCTTCAAAAAATAAGTATGAAATGACAGTTGCTCATACTGGTACATAATATACAGCCAGTGATAATGACATAAAAGGTTCCTCAGCTGCCAGAGGTTAAACCTGATTGGCGGAGCTGATTTTCAGCAGCTACCTCAGTCCATCTGTGCCTCCAGTCTCTACTGACATCACCAAGCATGAAGCCAGCAATTAGCTCCAGTTTGTCACACAATGTCTAAGAATAGTCTGACTCAATTTCATGGGCCATGCGTGTGAGACAAGCAGGTGGAGAGAAGGCCAGGTGCTCACACATGTAGCCCCTGTACCAGCCTCTTATACAGTTGTTTGACTGTTCCCTACTCCACACATACATCTTGGTTTGACTGCTCCCGGCTCTACATGGTTAGACCCTGGTTTGACTGCTCCCGGCTCTACATGGTTAGACCCTGGTTTGACTGCTCCCGGCTCTACATGGTTAGACCCTGGTTTGACTGCTGCCTGCTTCCACCCTCCCACGTGCCACCTTGACCACTGATTCAACAGGGTTTTTGCCATGGCGCATGAACGGCCCCTTACAGTACTCTTTAAAAAATTCCTATTTAATCCATGCATCACGCACTGGTGTAAGAACAAACACAGCAAAATGGCCTCTGGGGTAAATGGAAACTACTGTTACCATCTCTAACTACCTGCAGGATATTATTGTGTCAAGTCATGGAAGAATGTAAGACTAAAGAACTTATCTACACCTGGGACCCCCATCCCTGGTAACAGTGAACCATCATTGACTCAATGGCTTCTTCTAAATATAATCCTGCAGTCAGACGTCTTCTCTGCTGTCCCAAGGAGATGGAGGCGGATAAGCGGAATGCCCTTCTTCAGGGAAGCACTCTTCAGCGTGGGAGAATTCCCAGACTCCCCAGTGGATGACCACTTGATTCAGCCAATACTACCCAATCATGTTAAGGGAAAGGGATATTCCTCTAAAAATACTTTCCATCATGTACAGTACTCTTTCCTTGTAAGAACTGAGCTTTCTCCTCAAGATAGCAAAGTGGTTTTGATTGAATCCAAGAGTTATTGAACTTTCCCCCTAAGATGGATTGGCGGTTTTGATTGAATCCAGGAGTTATTGAACTTTCCCCCTAAAATGGCTTGGCGGTTTAGAATGAATCCAGGGCTGAATCCTTAGAGACTCCTTCTGCCTTTAGCAGAGGCTGTAGACGTACTGCACTGACCCACAGGGATTTGGGAGGCCTGGGAGGGAACAGTAAGTTCCCTTTCTTACCACATCCAGGACACACCTGTGGGAAGCTGTGCAAATCAACATACAGCACAGGCTAATCCCTGACCAGATACTCTGAGCTCCACACTCTCAACCCAATGGCTGCATCTGCCTGCCTGCTCCTATCTACTGCCTGTCAGCTTGCCATGGCTGAGCAGAAACGTACCAATAAATCTGAATGAATCACAGCCAGGTTTAATATTATAGATGTTTATTATACCCTCTATGCCCCATATATTTAACAGCTTTAACAATTTACAACCTGGCTATTTACAACCAGGATTTCAGTAAGTGGAAGGATAAAAACCAATGGATTCAATCGATATGTGATTGATTGCATCAAACAATCACAGCCTCAGGTCACAATTAAAGGTGATTTGGCGATCACCAAAAAGAATGAAAATTAAAATTGCATCAGTCGAAGCTAACAAATGCTGACTGAATCCAGGGAAAATAGTCTGACTCGTTCAGTGTTTTACATGGATGAAATTGCACGAGCAGCTGATATCACTTCAGTAAAGGAATAAGAGCAAGAGAGGGCTAGATTTTACTACAGCAGTCTTCATGCAGTATGCGAAAATAAGCGTACGTTTGCTCATGGTATAACATGCTATTAATCACCAACAAATGTAAGCTGTGGTCGCAGAGGGTGACTAATGCTTTATTAATGTTTTACAGCATATGATTTATCATAAATTCGTTTCTCTGCATGACAGCGGTACCAAATGACTGTAGCGATGGATTGGCAATGCTCTGAGGCCCATGGGAGCTCGACTGTGATGTCTAGAGAGGGTAGGGGAATATTTTCAGCCATAATTTCACGAATAAAACAGAAACAGGATTGGCTGAGAATTATTGTGTTTTGTGTGGGGGTTGGGTAGCTTCCTGGTGCACTGCTGCTGTCCTGCTGTGGGTGCTCACAGCAGATGTGACCCCTGAGAAGACAGGCTTCTCTCTCTTTCCTGATTGGCCGGTGATGATGTCACCGCCGTGGACATCCGGCCCAGGGTTTCCCAGCAGGTGGGACAGTGCGAATGCGCTGCTCCCATCCCAGCCACTGCCCCGCCCACGCACCCCCCAACCTCCACCCCAACCCCTCAGTGACTGACTGCTGATGGACCATGGACTTCCTCTCCTTCAAGAGAGCCGTTCACTTCCCTAAGTACCGCTTAGTCAAACTTCATTGCTCTCATCGGGACAGTGCACATATTCAGTGGCCTTTTTGGAAAACACAGAGGCAGTCAATTTGTTGTGTATAGACAACCCAGAGTCCCAAGTTCCCAAATGTTCTCCTCCTCCAGGCGAGGTTTGAGTGCTTTCAAGGGAGGCGACAGGAAGGACATGCACTTCCTCTGAAACCTGTACCGACACTGTCCATTCTCAACATGTACCCTTAAAAGATGTGAAAATGGAAGTTTTATATAGGATTAATAATTAAACACAAATGGGAGAGGGGGTGAACAAAACTGTGCCTGAGAGATATCCTAAAGCTGTCAGTGTGATTTAGTTCATAATGGGTCTTCTGCTGCTTCTGCATGCTTCTCAGAGTGATGAGGCTGGTAGATGTCCACTCATTTCAAGCTGGGGATTTTCAGATCAGATGTTGGAAACGGCTGGGTGACACCGGCGGCGGGCTGACACCGGCTGTCACCGAAGGTAATGCAGAACAAAGCCGCCGAGATGTGTTCTTTCCCAGAGAGCACAGATGGCCTCGGCTCGCTTAATCATTTAGCGCCTCAGAAGAAAAAGAGACGGAGCGGGAAATTTTCACAGCACAAATTCATCAGACCCCCCTCCGCAAAGCTCCTCAAGACAATTTCACTTGCTGCTGACCCCTTCCATTCTTAAAATGTTCCCTCAGCCTCTGAGTTGTAATTGCAAGAGCCCCCATTCTGCTGCACCACAATCTAAGAATGGAACACGCAAAGAATGCGACCTTCGGAGAGATAAAGCGCAGGAACAATGCAGAACTGCTACAGAACATGCCAGACGGCATACGTAATCTGCCGCTGTTATGCAAGTCCCTCATCGCATGTGAGCAGCGTTGTTTGCCAATCCACACTTAGGCGTCCATCTTTCCATATTATTTCCAGTTTATTACTCCGGCTTCCTTTGAGCCCTGCGTGCCTTCTGAACAAAGCAGACGCGGAGTAAGACATGAGAGTGCTCTTATGAAACTCTTGATCCCATGTGCTTTGTGGTTCCATCGTAACATATTGTGATATAAGTCTCTCGGCTTAGCAGCCAGACACCCTTACTCAAGGGTGATTAACACGTATGAAATTTGACATGTTATCCATTTACACAGGAACCTATTAAGCCGTTGTTGTTTTTGAGTCTGTGTTCCCTTGAGTAACCTTATGCAAGCTTCTGTAACCTTGTTAGGGACTTGACTCTTGAACAAGAGTTACAAGAGCCTATCCAAGAATCGATCATATAACCTCCAGGCTATAAGCACTGCTTGTGTTAGCACCTCCCAACAATGCCTGCACATCGATTTCACGGCTCCTTGACACTGTTCTCAGCTACCTGCAGGATATTGTCTGAACCTTGTTGTGGATGAATGTAGTCATAAAAAGCTTGTTTACACCTGGGAACCCTCTGCCTTGGTATCAGTGACTTCTGCGCCCTCCCCTGACTGTAATCCTACTGTCAGACTCATCCGCTCCCACTTCAGGAGATGGAGAGCGATAAGAAAGATTGCTTTACTGGTTTAATTTGAAAGGACCTCTTGACAAAGACTTGGCTGAAAACATTGTGTTCTCCTCTGTTGCATCTGCCATGTATAACCTGACGAAAGCACAAGAGAGCGTAAACATGGTTTTTCCCCCCTGTTATAACAGCTACAAAACCAAAAGTTTGCCGGTTCGATGCCATGGGGGGGCATTGCTGCTGTACTTTTGGGCAAGGTACTTCACCCACAATTGCCTCAGTAAACATCCAGCTGTATAAATGGATAAAATTGTAACCTGTGTGAGTTGTTCTGGATAAGAGCATTTGCTAAACAGCAATAATGTAATGTAATGTAAATGGTCCCCGCACTGTGAGCCATTTTCCATACACGGAAGCAAAAGGCTTTTTATATCGAGGAAATAGGAGCGTACAAGCTTGGCACAGCATGGGAAAATGGAGTGGAGAGAAAGGGAGACACCTGCTTCCCTGGGGGCATTACAGCGGTCTGTTTCCCGGTCAGTGGGCGTGAGGGAGACGAACAGTGAGAGGCCGCACCTGCTGGATAAGCCCAGGCTTGCTCCTGCCAGCCCGGGAAGAGGCGACATCATCATCCAGGGACAGTGGATCGCAGGAAAGCCAGATCAGACAGGCTGTGGAACCGTTCCAGCCGATTTCACGTTTCACGGTTAAATCTGAGCCTCAGCTCCGATTCCTCATGCCTGGACTGCCACCGCCCCATGCCTGTGTTCCCCACACACACACACACCTCTCCATTGGCTGACTTTCTCATAGTCTCTGGCCCAGATTCAATCCAACTGCAGTGTGCTTTGCCTTTAAGTTAAGTAACAAATCTAAACATGTGTAACACTTCTTAGATTCATACGCAATATTTTCAAATGCAGCACTGGAACTTCTGAAGCACTGAAAAAAGGTAAGTTACGCCTGATTGCAGCAAGTATCGAGCAAGTTTGGCTTTAGTCAATATGAGTGTGTACAATGAACCAGTACCTTACACGCTTGCTAAAGCACAGTATTGAACTGCAAAAGGATGTCAAGGAGCTGAGCTAACTTAGACCTTGATTTGTAATTTTATTGTCCAAAAGTGACATGCGAGTTCTCATCGGTTTGTGTATGTGAGTGAGTCACGCACCCACACAGACAGGGGGTCACGCACACAGGCACACGCACACACGCAAACAGGAGCAGAGAAGAGCTGCCACAGACTCTGTTCACACGTCTGACAGCTGGAAACCCCTGGGAAAAACATGGAGACTAAACCGTCCCGTTCCAGCTGCAGATGTTCTCTTTGCTAAGAGTGTGAAGCTGCCCTGTGAGAGAGACTGAGAACTGGCGAATTGCTCATGGTCGAAGCAGCAAATTACATCATATTGCTCAGGCGTTGACCAGCGAATCTTTCATGAATGGGCTGATGTATCTTCCTTGATAAAACTGGCAAATTGCACATGACCTAATGGGTGAATTGCTCACTAGCAAACCAGCTGATTACTGACAAGCAAAATGAGAGATTGCTCCCAATTGAACTGGTGATCCACACAAGTGAACCAACAAATCACTCATATGCAAACTGGCTAATCATTGTCCCAGCTTTAGTGCTCACACCACTCTCCCGCAGAAACATTCATACACTCAGTTTCCTGGTTTTTAACTTTTGCTGTTTTATCAAGAGCAGGATCCTCCCTCATAATGAACAGGTCATTATGATGTAACAGAAAAGATTTGAGCAGATGGTCATAATCTCTTTTCTTATTCAGTGTTGAGTTGATATTTACTGTAATGTTAAAAACATGACATTACCTTTTTTGTCTTGGTGTGGCATGCTTCTCACACACAAATAGGTTTTACTTTAAAACAATCACAGGGGTGGAGAAGAAAAATACACTGTAAATGAATAAGACCAATTAAAACAGGCTTATGTAAAAGGAATAAAATGGTTAAAACAAAGACTAAAAAATGACTACAACCAAGCACATAAATATAGACAGCTCTTTCCAGCTCTGTCCTTGCTCTCTTGTCACACAACTCCCCTCTGATTTTCATCACCTGGTGGGAAGGACCAGCCAATTAGGCAGTTTATCCAATTATCCAATGCCTGTCAAGCCACACTCACCCTCATGCTTCCTAACTGACAAAGGTGAAACTGATAAGAAAAAGCTTATATATTGCAAGATTTGTCAACATTTGAACAGGGTCCTGAACATGCAAATACACATTCATACGCTAAAAAAGGAAATTTATGTCAACTGTGATGATTGTATCTTAACATATATACTTATTACAGATACAGATATATTTATTAAGTCTATTTTTAAAAAATTGTGTTTTTTTCTGTTTTGTGCAAATAAATGATGTCATAGTAATGATACTAACATCAGATGCAAGACATAGACCCATTAATGGATGTGAGATCTGGGGTTTTCATGCTGTCACAAAAAAAGCACGCAGCAGATGCTGTCACATCTTACTTAACCTTTGAGCTTTGTTTCTTCTCTAAGCTGCAGGTGCGTGAACGTGAGCTCAAAGTTTCAAACATGAACCCCACATGAAGAGAGGCAGAAAGAGAGGGGACACAAAAAGGGACTTTGGAGTTTCCTGTCACAAAAAAAGAGAGTCAAGGTGAGAAGGAAAATAGGCACGAGGACTGGCAGTGTTTGATCTCTTTCACGTGAGATAGCTGCATCTGAGCAGAGTGCTATTATCATTTTACATGAGTATTCATGTAAGGAAGCACATCCTTGGAAACATCTGTCTTTGTGTCTGTTCATCACCAGCTGAACATCCTGTTTTGCCAAACTTTTAACTTACTGCACTAATGCTTAAACTTTGCACTGAGTGTTGGGAAACATAACCTATGTGGACTAAAGGAGCTTATCTATATGGTGGTTTCCCAAAATCTAACCAGATCTAACTGGACGTGTGTCTGAATCTACCTATACATTATCATATTATCATATATTTCTACCTTTAAATATCATATAAATATTTTTAAAATTGTTCTTTAATAATCATATTATATTGATGAATTTCCCTCATCAGTTTGCATCATTATAGTTTGCCTCCATATTTGGTAGTGTGCCTTTGTTTCTTCAGATTTGTGTTCAAATGCAAAATGTGATGTAACCATTATTTTGTGATTTTATGATTATTGTTGATTTCATGAGTCATTGTTACACTTAATATATCATCCTTGTTTGTGTCACTGTAGTGTTTATTTCTGTCCATAATGATAATCTTTTCTTGTATTGTTTCTTGTGGATGAGATCTTGAAAGAGGTCCCAACTGTAGGCGCTCACTAACAAGTCATGGCGTTTAGTTTAGAGCCCAGTAACTCCAGTGAATTGCCACATCCCCGTAACTTGTTCTTTCAAACTGACCATCTAATCATTTCCCGGTTCAGTTGGCTGAAAAAAATTAAATTCCTTGCCTCCTCTCCTCAATCAGTCAGTGGTGAGTGTTCTGACGCAAAATGCCTGAAGTGCATCAGGGAGGCTGCTCATTGGCTCAGTGTCAGAATGAGATGCTGTCATTATCAACATTATTTATATTATTTTCATTTTTCAGTATTAGAGCTACATTAATTTTCGTAAAGAAATGATCATTTGTAACGATACTATTCCATCAAAGTACATTGGGGGCACATTGTGGAATGGTGCTTGCAGAGAAACAGAAATCTAGTGCAGAGGCAAATTGTGAGCGCTCTCCACTCACTGATAATGGAGGATTCTGGATGATACCATGAGCCTGTGTAGATGATGATCCACTGTTACCATAGCTACAGCTAGTTGATGTGCAATAGTTAAATACCTCGGATTCATATAATTGAAGTACAAATCAATGCAATTAATGGTGAGAGACAAATATTGGCTGTGTTCCTAAAGTGATACGGTGGGTGTCCAGGTGTCTTTACCCAGCCAAAGGCAACACAGGCATCAAAGACTTTTTGTATATTACTCAAGCAAAACTGCATTTTTTTTCATTTGTGAATTTCTGTTCTCTTTCCCATGCTTTTACCCTATCCTTACATTTATCTAAAATGTCAATGATGTCATTTATCTAAAATATCAATAATGTAATGTTATCTTTGGTAGCTTTTCACAGGTCAAGAACATATGGATATTTATCTCCAGATTTTATTGTCTCAGCAACACATGCTCAAACTTTGACAAGTAGTTGCTTTAAATTTGTTGACAAGTAAATGCAATTTTCTCAGTTACCAGTAGCTGATACCATCTATCATTTTTGTCATATGTATAGATGTTTTTCTTGGGTGGCAGTGTACCATAGTTGTTAAGGAGAAGGACTCATAACAAAAAGGTTGTTGGTTTGATTTCCCACTGGGGCACTGTTGCTATACCAATGGGCAAGGTACTTAACCTATGATTTCCTCAGTAAATATTAAGCTGTATAAATGGATAGCATTGTGAAAAATTGTAACCAATGTAAGTTTCTCTGGATAAGAGTGTCTGCTTAATGCCAGTATATGTTTTTGTATCATTTTAGGTTATTTGTTAGAATCCATCAGACCCCAGATAAAAGAGCAGGGTGAGGGCCCAGCCCATAATAACCTTGAGAATATTGGATATTAAAAATCACATTTCACTGCCCATGGTAAACCTGCACAATCCATTCTAGGACAGCAGTTTACAAGCATGACAACTGGTACATATTCAATGACATTCCTGTCATAGAATTCCATTCATAACGGAAGTTACCTCACTGCTGAACTGAGAGCTGAGTGAATAGGACAGGAAATGATGTCATGTGCTCAAACTGTGGCATTACTTTGCAGAGAAAAACCGGCCAGGGCTATTCGCTTGAAGCTTGTCATGTGACCTGACAAAGTAAGGCCAGCCGAGAGAGCTGGACCAAACAGTGTGCAGGCAGCCAAAATAAAAGATTAAAGTGTTCCAAGCTTGTTCTTTGATCTTGACATTTGGATAATTAGCTTTTTTTTCTCCACAAAGTAAGGATGGAGTTTGAGAGGACCATTAGTCATAAAAATTAAATCTGTCAACACCGTCAGGGGACAAAGGGCGCGGCTTTGGTAAAGATGACTTTTCATCCACTACTTTGCTCCGTGCAATCTGCATCCTGGCTCATTAAAACATATGCTAAGCATGTTCATTCATAAGCTATTCCAAAACAAAGGAAAAGCCCCGACCAAAAGCTATCAGTAATGGCTTTGCATATCCCAGTCTTTATGTACTGTAACAGGGTGAGCTCTTCTGTTCTCTTGAGTCTATGTCCATTTGTGACATGGCTCCCAGAGCATGTCAGGCTGCTTAGTGGGCGGGTAGAACTTCAGATGGTCACTGAATGTGTCCAACACCTGGTTCCCTCTGTACCAAGTACACTAGCCTGCTTACCATGCCTAGACACCGCCTGGAGGCTGTCGTCCATTGATCTTTCACCTAACAGGCTACGCTCCTATGGAAGTCAGAAACTCAGACTTCATAGATACTTTCAAGCCATAGTTCAAAAGCCATCCCTCTTTCATCTAGCATTAGACTCTTTCTTGTAGAGTGCATTGAGGTGCTACTAGGACCAAAGGTGTGAAATAAATCAATTGTATTGTATGGTATTGTATTGTATTTGTTTGCACCACACTACATCACATTACCTGGGCCTACAGCTCCCCACCATGCCATACAACCCTTTTCCTGCAGCACAAAATAACTTCATGTTTGATCTTTCTCCGAGGCACCTCACCTTTTACCTACGTCCACATTAAAGGTTGGGGATAAGTGTTTGCATAGGTAAGGGTTGATGTGCCAACAGCGGTAGGCAGCTTCAGAGACAGTTATCAGCATCTTGGTCTGAGTCTTTCACTTTGGGCCCTTTTCACTGGAGATTCCACAACCGCACCATGAAGAGCTGTGAATCTCAGTGTTTCTTAAACATAGCAGAAAACAGCAAACATTTCACTGCATTATGAAGTGATACTTCACAGCGGACCTGCCACTATGAAGGGGGGGGGTGCAGTGTTGTTGAGCTGATCGGATTAAGCGACCGAAATGTCGGTTCCTCTCCTCTTTACTCTCCCGTAACACAGTGCCACAGGTGGGAGATCTCTTCCTCTCCAGCAGGAGTGACAGGGAAAATTAGCGAGCCTGACATTCATGAACTCACCCTGCCAGTTGCCATTTGAGTTTTCCACTCGAGCGGCGGCAGCAAGCGAAATGTCAGAGCAGAATCCGGGGTGGCAGGTTTTTCGCAGCATTTCCTGGGGAAATAAGCTGGTGTTGGCCGCAGCTGGGGCTGGGAAGTGGCTGTGGGCACACAGGGGCAGAGCAGAGGGCCAACCGTGTAGGAGAGCTCTGTGAGGTGAGTTTCACAGTTGGGGTTTTTGGTGACTGTGCATGAATGAACAATGGGTGCATGGTCTCAGGGGCGATGTACAGAGCAGAAGGCAGAGCCAAAACAACCTTTCTGATCAGATTAATCTTACATTTGCTCTGCCATGGGGGAAAGATATCCACAAGTACACACACACACATAGACAGACACATGCGTGCACACACACACACACACACGCACAGGCACACATGCACACACCATGCATGCACACACACACAGCCACACACACACGCACACACAATCTTCCACCCCTGCATATTAGAGCAGACACAATCCGGAACTGTAAGAGGCCTGTCATTTTACTTCTAACCCATTGGTGTCTAAACCTACACATGCTAACCTCAAAACAACAGAGGAATTCCAGAGGGTTTGGATGCACCGGAATCCCAGAATGCCTTGCAGTTGTCAAGACTGGTGACAGGCCACCACTTCTGAATAGGGGTAATTTATATAGGTATATTTTTACCAATTATTTGTACTGTCAACCCAGTGTGACTGCAGTTGTCTACTTCTGCACACAGTAGCAGCAAAAAGCTGTGAACTTGGAGGTAAACTGTGAAAATTCAATGTGAAATTGCAATACTTTAAGTGGCCAGTGTTCTGAAAACTCAAACACAAAAACCTATTTAAGATACTCTGCTGAAATAAATATTACTGAGAATTTCCATCTGAATAACATACACAAATTTAATTTTTTATGTCACCTTATGTATTTGAAATTTACCTTTTGATACCAGAATAAAGATAAGAATAAGAAAGATACCAGTAACACAAAAGAAATTATATATATATTTATATTTTATTTATAGTTTTTCTCTGGAGGATATCTTGTACATCAAATATCCCATTGGCAGTTAAAAGCGCATTCAATGTGTTTTAGAAGCCAGAAACAGTCACTTGGTTCAACAAACACAATTACAAAAAAAATAATAACCACAAAATTATGAGCTGCATGTGTATCACATACAAAAAAATCCCATGCCTACTCAGTAGGTAACTACAACATTCCAACTCCTGAATATGTAGATATTTACACTTCAATTACAAAAATAGACCTTTGAGATTTTCTCTCTTTTTTTGCTTACATTCTAAAGAAATGAAGCTGTGACCTCAAGTCTTTTCATCGGCTTCCCTTAAAGTCCCTCTTATGTTCTGTAAAAATATCCCTTACACCTTAAGGCTCTGCAGATGCAATGCATTCCGTCGCATCATGTCAAATCGTCAGCTAGGCTTCACAAAAGGCACCAAAAACGTTTTTTTAAACTGTTTTTGTCTCACTTTTTTTTTTGAAACAGACCTTTTTGCTACATGTGAAAGAGTGAGAGAGAAAGAAAGAGAGAAAGTACCGATGGATGATATTTACAAAGTAACAGAAAGCAACTTCACTTGAACACATGCTTTTTTCTCAAACAAATTCAAAACGTATCACGTTATTTTCACTACATAATAGAGAAAATAGCTATAAAACATGGCCCTGCTAATTCCAAATGATACAATGTAAATATGCAAAGAAGGTTTTTATACAATAGTACCAAATAATGAAAAAGAAACAAAAATGGCACACGTACAATATACATATAGCTTATGTATATCATCAAAGTCTTTGTGAGTGTCTGCCTCTCGTTGTGTCAAAGTTGCTTGAGTGTCCTTGAATTGGAGAGTGTTAAGCGTTAAGAATTCAGGCGTTGGACAGCGAGGAGGGGGAGGTCCCTGTTGCTGGTTCAAGTCTTTTTCTCTGTAGCGCTTTCCTCTCCAATGTCTTTGACATGTCTTTAGGTACTTAACAGTCTATACAGCAGAGGGAGTGGGAGAGCAAAAAAAAGTGCTTTGCAGAAGGGGGTAACACAAGTCTCTTAAGCCGCTTGTTCAGAGTGGGGGTGGAGGGGGAGAGAATTAAAAAAAAAAAAGGAGGGATGTCTTAGCAGATCTCGATTGTCCTCGGCGACAGGGTGGACTGAATGTCTGAGAGAGGCGTGGCCACAGGGGAGCTGTAGATGTTGGAGGCCATGGAGGAGGGGAACGTGGTGGCCACCTGCGTCTGGAAGGTGCCGGAGACCGAGGGGTACGTGGTGGCGGCCGAGGGGGACGGGTACGAGGTGTGCACGGGCGAAGAGTAGCAGGAGGGCACCGGGGAGGGGTAGGAGGAGACGGGGGACGGGTAGGAGGCGACGGGAGAGGGGTAGCTGGAGGCCGGGGAGGGGGCGGAGACAGGGAGCTGCAC
This sequence comes from Megalops atlanticus, assembly GCA_019176425.1. NCBI lineage: Eukaryota > Metazoa > Chordata > Actinopteri > Elopiformes > Megalopidae > Megalops > Megalops atlanticus. The sequence continues at coordinate 43,510,637 of CM032877.1, forward strand.
CTTCTCCACCTTCTTGTCCTTCTGCCGCAGGTGGATCTTGGTGTGGCGCTTGCGCTCGTCGCTGCGGGCGAACTTGCGGCCGCAGACGTCGCAGGCGAAGGGCTTCTCGCCGGTGTGCGTGCGGATGTGGGTGGTCAGGTGGTCGCTGCGGCTGAAGTTGCGCATGCAGATGCGGCACTGGAAGGGCTTCTGGCCCGTGTGGATGCGGATGTGGCGGGTCAGCTCGTCCGAGCGGGAGAAGCGGCGGTCGCAGGTCTCCATGGGGCAGGCGTAGGGCCGCTCGTGGGGCGGGGTCTTGCTCGGCCGGGCGGAGTACTTGCGGCCGGCCCTGCCGGGCTTGATCAGCTGCGAGGGGTAGGCGCCCTTCGGGTCCTGGGACCCCGTCTGGGTGGCGAAGGCCTTGATGGTGGACAGCGGGGTGAGGGGCTGCTGCTGCTGCTGGCCGGATTGAGACTGGAAGGGCTTCTGGTCGGGGGGCATGAGGCCGACCTCGGTCTGCTGCTGGGGGAAGAGGTAGTCTGGGATCATGGGCACGGGGAAGCTGGAGGCCTTGCTGCTGGGGTAGGCGGGGGGCGGGTACTGGGGGCTGGGGAAGGCCTGGCTCTGCTCGGGGAAGATGTCAGGGCTGGCGCAGGAGTAGGTGGGCGCGGCCGAGTAGATGGGGTTTGGGTCGCTGAGGTGGATGGAGCAGCCGAGGCTGGACTGGGAGGAGGAGGAGGAGGTGGAGGAGGAAGAGGAGGAGCTGACAGAGGAGGCGGCCGAGGATGCGGCCAAGGGGGCGGGCAGGTTGGTCATCCCCACCAATCCGCTGACGAGGCTGAAGATGGGCTCCGCCCACACGCTGTTGCTGCAGGTGGTGGCGGGTTCGAGGGTGAAGCGCCCCGTGTAGGAGATGGGGGGCAGCCGCTGGGCGGTGAAGCTCTGCTCTGACAGGGGCTTCTCGCAGCCCAGGGAGATGTCGGGGAGCGTATCTGCAGGAGGCAGCGAGAGAGAGGGCGTTAAAAATCAGCTGCTCAGTCAGCGACAGTGCACTTCTCAGCTGCTGGCGTGCAGTCCTGGGGGACCGTGGGGGAGATTCCTACTGGCTCTCCTCGCAGAGAGGAGCATCCCCAACAGCAGCGAATGTGCTGACGCAAGCCAGGAGAATCCCCCCAAAATCAGGCTACCCCCTTGCGCCCCCCCCCCCCCCCCCCGCCTTCCTTGTCATTGGCTCAGTGTACCCCACAATCCAATGCAAGCCCCTATCACAAGCATGTTCATGCATTCCCTTTCTGTCTGCTTCCTCAGCTAACTCCATCATTCTAGGCATTTCACTGCAGAAGAACTGCAATTCAGCTAGCATTAGCAGTGCAGTTTTAATGTGCCAAATGCATGTACTCTGCAATGGATGATCTATAACACTAAAAATCTATAAATCTAAGACACAGAAGTGATGTGCTTTAAAACCTAATATGCTTTCTATTTATGAATGCACATGCTTTGTTCATTGAAATTCAATAATTCGACACACTTCACAAATCATTAATATTAAAGGATTTTGTTTGCTGTTTATCACACTTTGAGCACTGATATCTACTCAAACAAGTTTAATGCAAAAGCACATTTTTCCATGCATCGACATTATATTTTCCCCATGCACGCCTCATCCCTCTGATGCACAAATGAGAAAAAGAACCAGCTCTTACCTCCAGTCAAGTGGTCGTACTGATCTCCCGGCTCCCCGGTCCCGAACCCTGCACCCTCTGGCGCCGAGGCGCTGAGGAAGGGGGTCCCCGCCGAGTGGAGCAGCATGACCTCCTCCAGCTTGGGGTAGTTATCCATGGGGGAGTGGGGGAAGCTCAGGGGGTCTGAGATCTGCAGGGCTGGCAGGAGCATCTCTGTCTTGGCTGCGGCCATCCTTTCCCCTCTGGTGCCGGTGTGGAGCTGAGTGCGAGGGAGGGGATCACTCCTCAGGGGAGACAGGTGAAGATGATGCTGCTGCTGCTGCTGATGATGATGATGTTGGTGCTGATGCACTTTCAGTGGGTCTCCAGATTTTCTCTGCTGTGTCCTTGTTTTGAAGATTCTTTCTTCTCCTTCTTCAGCGGGAGAAGAAGAGAAAATATTCCACTTTGTTCAAAAGATACGATGACAGAAATCAGAGATGTCCGAGTTGTTCATTCCCAGAACAACAAAAACACGAGAGTGATGATCAATGCGTCAACACCGGCTGTTCTTGAAGCGTGTTGTAGAATCTGCGGCAATTTTGTTGTTGTTGTTGTTATTTGAATTAATGTTTAATTCACTCATTCATTTTTTGTGCGTGAATATGTGTGTCTCAGAGGGAGATTGAACTCGCGTTCTGTGTGCCTGTTTGCTTCTCTCTGTACTAGCAGTGAGTCTGTTGGGCTCTCAGGGCTGTTTCACTATTGAGAGGATCCCCACTGGTTTATATATCCTCCTGCCGTGACGTAGATGTCCATATATGGACTGGAGGAAGCCCATATTTAGCCACTGCAGTGGAGAACACATGACGCTTGCCAAAGGGAAAAGGCAGAGCGGAGCAACTGTAAATGGAGCAAGTGCAATAAATCCAAATAAATATCCAGTCTTTCACTCCAGCCCGAATCAATGCATTTTTAGCTGAGAATATTCTCAAAAAAAGTAAACACTCCCTTTTCGCTTAAAGCCCTGGCTGAACGTGGATTTCCCGTCTGCGCTGGAACACAGCGCTTGCCGGAAGCCCCGATTCCGCCGTGCCATATAAGGTCGCGACTACACATGGCTTGATTCCGGTGGGTTTCCACTTCCTTGTCCTTATTTGGAGTTTCCTGATGTAGCGCCGATCGCAGCTTGGCAATGAATGGGAGACTGAAGTCCAGCGCTCGAGAGCAGTAACCACGGTCAGAACACTTCTGTACACATTTTGAACACTTTCACAAGCGCTGGCAGAGACTTGAATTTGAAATATATGCATACTCTAACAAGAAATGTGCACATTTCTGCAAGTTGTTGCATACATTTCTGATCAAACAAAAAGCGAACCATTTATAAAAAAAATTAATTCTCATGATTTAGCAAAAAACGTACTTCGTATCCAGGACAAATGCATTCATACTTTGTATTCTAGTAAGGATAAATTAATAGAATTACATGAATAGAATTAATGAAACGAGAAACACATTAATGTTATGGTGTGAGTTCCGTTCTTTAATACAAGTGATAAACCATTCGATACACAGGTGCAGACGCAGCTGTGCGCAATTCCACGTCTGTATTCGGGACGGTAGATCCCCGTCAAGCATCTTGATCTACTGGGCGTGGGACGGTGGCGGAGTTTGCAGCATTTTCCCACAGTTATAAGCCAGAGAGAGATTTGTGCTGACACTGGGATTGTGAGAAAGATGCGCGCGCGTACACACACACAATCGATCAGCAAACGTATAGACGCAATCACCAGCAAGCGAGGTGATGGATTTCCCCTTCGTCAAAGTTGAGAACGACACGGTTTTAAATGAGAACGTTTCCATGGGAACAGCTGATGTACTGTACTCGAGCAATTAAGTCTCTCTCACTGTATATGCCCAGATGCAAACCGCGGAGCCGCCGGAAAGTCATTCGAAACGTTGGTGTGGGCAAAGTGAAAAGAACACATCCGTGCGGACAAAAAGCAGATGCCGACTCGAATATCCACATCTGTGCACCGCATCGGAACGGTGGGAAAACAGTACCGGCATCTGCACGGCACAGAGTTATGAATCATACTGCCCGTGTTAAAAGGCCAACAAAATCGATGTGTACTTGCCTAAGTCTTTAAAAGCCACGATGTAAAAGGTCAACATGGCATGCAAAGAAATCTTGACACAAATACAGATCGTGTCAATCCCCCCCTCCAATTTACATCTGAACTCACAGTCTTGCAAGGTAATACTTTATATTAAATAGGGCCAACGATGTGCTGTGTGGGCCTAATGTGCTTTTGACATCACACAGCACTAGTAAGTTCTTGAGACGTCGCATCCTATTTCAATCAGAAATGGTGTCTTCACGTCCATTAATTATATTTACACCACGGGCTTTATCCCGGCAGCACTGTTGTTCAATAGACAACCCAACAGTAATACAGATCTGTCAGCCACCACATGTGCAGACAGAACTACGGGACCGACTTAAATAAAACGGAAGGATTCCAGCATTACTGTTGCCCCGTGACTGTGACAAGCGCGGCGCTGTTAGGTAACGCGGGGGATGTCCCTGGGTCGATACACGGGGAATCTCTCTGACACTCGCCCGGCACCAGGGGATGCGAGGTCCTATTTTTAAAAATGCTGCATTATGCTGCTACGGGTGTGCAGCGGTGAAAGGGGGGGAGAGCTCACGGCTCGAAAACGGGGCAGGGACTTTCCCTATCTGCCTCACTGTAAGTATGCTCGTTCCCTCCGTTTGTTGACATAGTTCCCATCTCGAACACCCGTCTGTAAGACTTTGATAGTCTGTGTACGAAACAAAAAAAACAACGAGACCTCGCTCTCTCGTAAAGGCGCGTAAATGCTCGCCAATCGATCCTGGGCGAGGACTGTTCACTCCAGGGACGAGCCAACAGTTCTGGCTGACTAGATCGCTTAACTCCCTGAGTCACTGCCAGGTAAATTTATCCTACCGACGCAGTGATTTCAGACTGAGCATGCTCACAAATTGCCTTCTATTTCAAATTGCCATCCTTGGTTGTAAGGTGCCTCGCGGAGGTAGATGTCCCGACACCTATAAGGAAAACAAAGATGAAGTCCGTGAAGTGAGGAAAAATAACATGAGCAATCCACACTCCCCACTCCATCACATACCAAATTACACGAGTAACAATAAGGCATAGTGATATGACAATGACAAACCTTATTAACTCATTTTAAGTGCGTGTGCGTGTGCGCGTGCGTGTGCTTGTGTGTATGTGCGCGCGTTTGTTTGCTTTGATCACGCGTAACTGGGTCTCTTCGAGAACGTACTGTAATCATGATAATCGCGGTTAAGTTGTGTTATCATTTTCACGAGCCACGTGAGGCGGAACGCACTCGGGGCGCCCGCATGTGGGCGCATCTGCAAAGGCCCCGCTCACAGTCTGTCGTTTGGTTTGCGTTTCCACTCTGGTCTGACGGAGGGAATTCTCTCCCAGGCGGCCTCCCCTGCCGCCAGGGGCGATTTTCCTCTGCTGTCACACTTTATCAGAGGAGTAAAACAACTGTGACATTCATCTTATATTGATGTGCCAAAACAAGGACAGCCTGTGAGAGAAAGCCCCAAACATATGGTGGCTGGAGGAAGTGACACAAATAAACCGATAGACATCCGATTGAACTATGCTCTGTGTTAGAAATTTTTGTAAATAGCGCAACAACATGTTTAAAAGTTCAAGATCAGGATTAAGACAATAACAAAAAAAAGTTGTTTCGGTCCCATTGCAGTGTCTACCAAGCACTTTGGTGGGCAGCCTGCCGCAATATGTTGTAGCAATCTTATTGCTGGTAAATACGATTAGCGTTCTGTATTCCCTTCTTTGAGCTGCTATTCCCGCCAGTCTACAAGAGTGATTAACTGCTGTTATGAAGACAGACACACTGTGCAAACAAGCACGCTTGTTCAGGTTTGTGTTCAGACACAATGTTATTCTATAAAGTCGAACACAGAGGCAGCAGCTTAATTGTGTCTATTGTCAGAGGACACTCATAAGTGGGAGCCCACATGACATCTTGCACTAGTAGTTTACTTTAAAATCTGTTCATGTGTACTCAGGCGATGTATCCAGGGCAACATAATGGACACAGATTACTTTTCCTATATTATCCATGTATGCAGCTGCATGGTGTGTTGAAATTATTCATTCATAAAATGATCTTTATGAAGAATAATTAATCTTTTTATATATTTCAGTCTTATACCATTCTTGCCACAGTAAGTACAGTAAGGCAGGAACAGCATTTCAGCTGGAGAATTCAACATCTGTGTGTACACAGTCTGGAAGCAGTGTCTTGGTGATGTATCCGTATGTCCTGGCCCTCAAATACAGACACTGTATCAGACAGTGAGATGGCAAATCCCACTGGCCCAATTTGTATTTTGGGGTTAGAACCCCTCTAGACTTCTTTTTTTTTGTAGTCAGAGTCGTTCTTGTACCATGTTAGTCAGAAGTGTGTTGTGAAAACGGCAAACTCTGACCCCTGACCTTCTTGCTCATTGTTTGAGTGAGTCACTGAAAGGAGGCAGATGGTTTCTCAGCACTCTCCTTCTAGGGCAGTTGGGTGAACTTAACCGCTTGCGAGTCTGCTCCCTGAGCTGTTCTGTCGGGCTGCTGTGTGTAGCTTCTCTCGAACCCGGGCTCCCAGACAGCCAGGGTGCCAACGGTAGTTTTCAGTCCAGTCCTGGTGATGCTGCTGAAAACACAGCAGTTTACCTGGCCATTTTGGCTCTGACATCAGCCCCTCCAGGATACTCAGCTCTGTGTTTCAGTCCTGGTTTAACAGCAGGACAGTCAACGTGGGCCTGAGCAGATGCTGTAGACACTTACCTCAGTGACTAAAGGAACATTTCATGAGTTTCACATTTGGCTGGGCCAGAACAAAGCCGTCATTGGGCTCCCGGACGGGGACCAGGTCTACATTGCAAAACGACTTCATTTGCCTCGGAGGGTTTCTAACGTGCCAGGTACACCTGGGCTTGTCTGTTTGCCTGGTTTGTTTTGATTTTGGGGGTTCAGGGTGTGTCTCACGTGGGCGCTGGGAGACAGAATTTGCCTGTGCGGTTCTACTCCAATCATTTTTTTTTTATTTTGGCTTCCCAGTTTTATGAAAGCTTTTATTTCCCTTTTATATGTCTCTGTAGAAAACATCCCTGCCTTTTGCCCTCATGTGTGAGCTTTTGAAGAGATTCACTCTCATTCTTGCTGTGCCTTCTTTCCTGTTGCTCTGTGCCAAAGACTCCTCAGACACGGACAGTCACAAAGAGCCAGAGAGAAAGCCGGAGAGAGAGAGAGAGAGAGGACAGAGAGAGAGAGGGAGCAGTAAACAGACTTTGTCTTTTAATCTGAAAGAAAAGCACTCTTTACCAAAATGAACATTTTAGAGTAATATTCACTCTGATTAATGAGCTGAAACTGGAGACAAAGAAGTGAAATTTCACTGGTCCTCTCAAAATAAGAAGCCATCTTCCTTGGAGCAAGTTGTGTTTCTGACCTACAGTAAATCACCACTTGCACGAGAGCATCAGTCTCTCACACACTCTACTGCTGAAGCCGCACTGAACAATAAAGTTTTACTCACAGAGCAAATTTCTCAAATGAATGAAAAAGACTTAGGGAGGCTTATTGGTGAAATTGTACAGCAATGAAAATGCAGCACAGGATCATGGAACACTGGATTATCAATAGCCAGGTGGGTACCTGTCAGATATGGCCTGGGACACAGACCTGCAGGTACAAGGAGAGGAGTAGGAGGTAGACGGAGGGAGGAGGCGGGGCACCCCAACAGCTAGTGCAGCAGGAAGAGGACATTCAAAGGCGGTTTGCATAATTTGGCTGGGAAGCATGCTGTGGATACAACCTAGGGAAATCCCTTCCTTTCAAACTAATTTTTTTTTTCCCTTTTCTGTCTCTTTGCGCTTTTCTGCACACTACTGCTGTTTTTAAGGAAGTTAGCCGAAATCATGGTGCGTTTCGAGTAGCTGTGGTTTGAGGGGTGTATCGTGATGGTGTGTCATCTGAACACCATTGCCTCCCCTGTCACAGTGATACACCCCCCCAACAATGGGGACACTTCATTTGGGAGGACACTGGTTACAGCTGCACCCGACGAATGGGAGAAGGGGTTCTCAGAAGGACCCAGGGCAGGGGCTTGTGTAGTTTTAGCATCATTGCTGGGGGATAATGCTCTTTTGCAGCACAGAACTTTGATTCAGACAGCCTGGAGCCAGATGAGTACAGGCAGCAAGAAAAACAACATCAGGCAAATGTAAACAGAGTGGAACATTGGTTTTTGTCCAGGATCTCACAACCTTGTTACCAAGGCGGAGGTCTTCTATAATAGCGGTCAAGGCTATTCCTTCTAGGCCAAAGCCTAGTTTAGGTCTAGGAGGAACATTGTATAATTCTTTCATTAAAAAAAAAATGGAGTCGCTATTTGCATACTTGGCTTGCCTTACTGCAAAAACCTTGCAGAAAAGCACTGGGTAAACATGAGTGCAATCCTCTGATAAGCCTGCACACAGCAAGCAGCTATTTTTTGCACTGTAAGTCACACAGCGCACTGCAGTGGAGTGGCCACTGATTGGAGGATTACGAATCACCTGAGAGCAGTGAGACAAGTGCCGACATACCCACCCCTTTCCTCAAGCGGAGCAAAGCCAGTTTGTTCGGGCGCTGTGCACTCCCAGTCATCGTTGGCTGATGATGCAGCTGGGATCTAACCTGGGCGGTAGAACTCACCTTGTACTGAGGGCGAGCACCTCAACAACCCGAGCTACTAGCCCAAACCTTTTCTTTTTTATCACAAGTGTCTTTGAGCCATCCTATAACCACCTTTCCAGCCAGCCCGGAGGTGTTTCAAACCAGCCTGCAGATCAAATTTCCAGTTTCATCACTTCACATGGATGATCTTGTGTCCGAAGGCCATTTGCACTCTGCAGCGAAAACTGAGCATTAGATCTGAAGCCCAGCGTAGCGCTGGCATTAGGCCTCAGAGCCTATGTCCTCTCAGTACTTTTACCAACTGTATGTGCGCACAAAGGACTCTGACTCTGACACCAGTTGTCCTCTATCAAAACTTCAGCTGTGGCAGCTGTCACAGAGAGAGAGACGGCGTTTCAGAGAATCTGAAAGCATCTAAGGTTGCCTTTGTCTATGTCAACTCCTCGCCTTTGTTAGACATGTCAAAACGGTCTCTTTTTTTTTCAGCCTGCGATCTCTATGTTCAGACAACCCTGAGCAGTGACAATGGATTTAAAGTTAATGAAAAACTTTTTTTTTTTTATTAGCTATTGTTTAGTTTTGTTTGTGTTTGTACTGTTTGTATACTTGTTTATTTATTTTTCTATAGCTTAAAAACTCACCTAGGTTTGTTCTCTGAGTTAAAAATGTTGAATTGGACCTGGCAGGCTTTTCAACTGTAGGGGCCATTTACAGCACCGTATGTCCTTTGACATGATTTTCTTAAGGAGACTTGGGGCAGCAGTATAACGTAGTGGTAAGGAGTAGGGCTTGTAAACAAAACTTGCTGGTTCAATTCCCTGCTGGGGCACTGCTGCTGTACCCTTGGGCTTACCTTACCAAGGTACTTAACCCAAAATGGCCTCCATAAATATCTAGCAGTATAATGGATAAAATGTAAAAATTCTACCCTTTGTGAGTTACTCTGGATAAGAGCATCTGCTAAATGACAATAATGTAATGTGAAGACTTAAAATTCATTTCAAGTTGCAATTAGATAAACAGTTCCTGATTAAACAGTAACAAAAAACATAATATAATAGAAAGGAAATGTATGTATTGGAAATCTCTTCCACTTTAAAGAAGTGTTATAATTTAATCTTTTAATAGCATTGCACAGAGAAGAGTGCTATTGTTCATAAATAACCGATGTTATTCACTCTCCCCCTCTCCCAGTCCCTCCCACACATCTCTTGGCAAGCAGGCACAGACAGAGACTTTAGCCCAGGTAAACAGGAGCATTATGTAGGACTGCTAGCAACAGTGAGGTACGCTGGGTGAACCCACGCGGAGATCTGCATCAGAAAAGTGACAAGACAGGGCTCGTGTTCAAGCTTTGACATGAAGAGGTGGAGAGAGGTGAAAAGGAAAGAAGTAAAAGTAAATCATGTGTGTGTGTGTGTGTGTGTGTGTGTATCTACAGCTGACTGTACTGGACAAACCTCCATCAGTGTGTGAAAGTCCAGCCATCATGTACTGCTGACCCAAACATTCCAAACACTCGGATGTGGTGTGAAAATAGCAGCGACAGTGTTACCCAGGATCTCAGAGCATTTAAACAACTCTGAGTCCCGCAAAAGAAAAACACCATCAATGCTGATTAGTCCCCTTCCGAGCCCTAGAGCCAGCATTTCAACCGTCTCCACAATAAATTACGGGTACACCAACAAACCAAAATAAAAAAACAGCCGTCCAGCCACCATACGGTTTAACAAGAAAGACAGAGGCACTCATTCCACAATCTATTCAAGCAGAAGCGTTTTAAACATAAGCAGTGGGGGACAGACAGACAGATAAGTCCATGATAAGCCATGGCCATACTGAATTTCCCAGGGAACCGCTATTACAACTAACACTATCTACTCTATTTTGTAAACTATCAAATCTATCAAAGTCAACTTCATCAAGATGGGTAGCTGTTGTGTGGTAACACTATCGGCAACCAACGAGTGGACATTTCTCCAAGAATAACTTTTCTTATTTACTTTTCTGCCTTTGGTATCTGTAGATTATCTGCTGTCGTGTTAATGAACTTTAATGCATCTTGATGTCTTGGCTTGGCCTTGAAGTGCGGGGGTGGGGGAAGGGGGGGGGGGGACAGAAATCAAGAGGAATTGAAATAGAAACATGAACAGGAACCCTGCCAGATTTTTTTTGTTTTTTGTTTGTAATTCTAGTTGTGGTCCAGGTTCTGTTTCAGCAGACAGTGGAGCCTGTGTGTTACAAATGTTAACTTTGGGTTTTACAGCCAGCAAAAGAGTCATGATGACCTAATCTGGTCATCATCAAAGGTCTGAACCCTTTTGCCTGTATCAGGCGTATGTGACCAATATGATTTTGTACTCTTTTTTTTGTCGTTTCTTATCTGTTTACATTTTCATGTCCATGTCATGCTTTTAGTATCAGTTCATCATTTGTTTTCATTTTTTGGTAATATCTAGAGGCCTGATAAATTTTTCTTATGTTCAACATTCATGAGCATCATTGTGCTGTTTTATGTATGTATGCATGTATGAGTATATAGAATACATACACACACACACTTGTGTGTGTGTATGTGTGTGCGTGTGTTTATTTAATTCCATGGTCCTTTGCCACATTATCTCACTCCATAGTTACAATGAAGGACATTAAACAAAATTAAATGACTGACCTCGAGGTCAGAAAGGCAGCATTGATAATGCAGGTATCCACAGCTTCTGTTCTGTTTAATATTGGACGTCAGCCGCGGTCACAAACCCTGACCCTTGGACTAATGTCCGCAGGCTCCTGGCCGCTGGCCGCAGTTCCGTAACGTTTGGTAGCCACAGGAAATGAACAGATCAGGCCCGCGTTCTACAAACAGACGGCAATCAAAACAGTCAGCTCAGCGTGCCCTTTGTTTGTATTACCATCCAAACAGGGGGAGAGAACACAAACACACACACACACACACACACACACACACACACACACACACACACACACACACACACACTCTGGCTCCTTCCCCAGCACACAGAGAATGACACGCCAATTATTTCCCAACACTGAGCACAAATTGTGCTTTAGTAAATACTTATAATCTCTAATCAAACAGCATTCCCATTATAGTTACGTATAATTACATTACATTACATTATTGTCATTTAGCAGATGCTCTTATCCAGAGCGACTTGCTGTTTTTACATGTTATCCATTTATACAGTTGGATATTTAGTGAGGCAATTTTGGGTTAGGTACGGCAGGAAAAGGATACGAGCCCTGCTCCTTACCAGTATGTTACACTGCTGCACCCTTAAAAGATACATTACATAATATTTATTTAATATGTGTTTGGACAGTTCAGAAATGTGCATTTGTCAGACAGGGGATCTTTGAATGCCCAGGGCCTTGTGCTAAAGTTTCTCACAGGAGGACAGAGTTTGTAGTGGCAAGACCCATCCTCATTAAGGGCACACTGTAAGCCGCAGTTGGAAATTAAACAGCACAGAATGGCAACACTTGGTTTCCATGGCACGGATACTCTCTCGATCTCCTATGCATCCATGTCCTCTGTCTTAGACCTCTTTATTCAGACCCGGACACAATTTTCTCATTCCCACAGGTGCAAGCCATCGTAACCTCTTCAGCTCTATGGTACGAGTGCATCTTCGTCTGATGTCTGCAACTTAGCGGCGGTTAATTTGAGTTCAGTGGCTGTTTTTTTTTTCCTTTTTGATATGCTGATCAGAGCCCAGTAAAACGGCAAACCGCCCCTGTTTTATTCACAGCATTTTATTTCGGGTTCTCGTGCGGTAGTCTGTCGCTACATACAGTGTCCTGTGACACGGTGGTGTCAGAGTCTGTGGCCAGATAGGCAAAGTTGTGGCTTTGGCTGCTGCCTTAGGCCGTGAGCTCAGAACACGGCTCCCCTGTTCAAACAACCTGCAGCTTGCAGCTGTAGGCCATGAGGCTATGGAACACAAACCGCCACGATTTTTGACACGGGCGGGGGCGGGGGGGGGGGGTTGTCAAATTAGCCTGGCCCCCCCGCTTGAAAGATGGAGTGAAGATAACAGTGTTTCAGAAAGAAAAGACACAACAAAACCAGGAAAGGCAGATATGGAAGGGGAAAGAACTTTCACTTTGTCACTTTGTCATTTTGCATTTTTCCCCTCCGCTTGCAGCTATTTCAGTCCCGCAGCAATAACCAGCGCCGCAGCTCGTGAAACAGGAAGTGATGCTGCTTCCTGTGCTCCGTGATATCACGGCTGAGTTGCTGAGACAGAGAACAGTGTGTGTGTTGACGGTTGGAAAGAGGAAACTCACTCTCTCTCTTTTTCTCACATGCACTGCAGCTTTGGCTACAACTCATTTACAGAAAACAATCGTATTGTAATTTTGTTTTAGATTGGACTCTCAAGGAAATGTGTGTAATATTCTTATCTGCTGGAAATTTAGATCTCTTTCTCAGGCTTTCAGTCAAGATCTCTTTCTGGCAGCTTGTGTAAACCAATGTAAGTCCCCAGCAATTTACAGTTTTGCAATATAACCTCATTCTTTGGGTCATGGTGCCTTATTCAAATACATGCCACTGTCAGTAAATCTCCTTTTTATAACCTTTGCAGTAAGTAAAAGGTTTTCAAAAGAGGTGATATGCCAGGTGCCTCTGTAAAAAGCTCAGAAATCAATCAAGATCATGGAAAATGAGCATTAGATTTTAATACTGATCATTTCATACTCAGAGGCACCATAAGCTACAGTCCTGTCCCTGGCCCTGCTTTTGCTGGAATGTGAGTGTTAGAAACAATACACTGTAAAATCCCTGCCCCGAATCAAATTTTGACGGCTTCCGTGAACACATTTATAATCTCGGCGACTACGGAGCGCGTGCGATTTGGAGGGTACAATGGGATTCGTTGTTGCGTGCCTTGTGCTGTGACGGGCTGAGCTGGAAGCAAGTGCTTTCATGTCTCTACCTGGCACAAGGTATGTCCTGTTCAGGAGCAAGTAGACACAGTGAATACTCTTCCCCCATGCCTCGCAGCAAAACAAACCACCGTAGACAAGGGATGGGCTTGCACTGGTGAGAGTGCCTACTGTATGGGATACTCCCTCTTTTAAACTGTAGCATAAACAAAACATCTTTTGGTGGTTCTGAGACACGTAGACATTAGCACATACACGCATGTGCGCACACACCACATACACATACACATACACACACACACACACATATACTGTGTATATGCAGATAGTACATATATATGTGTGCGGTACATACAGTACATACAGTATAGAGTATATACACACAGTACATACAGTAGGTATACCTTTACTTGTGCGGGGGTGTGTTTGTGTGTACAAAGATGTGTATTAATAGACATAAAAACAATTTTCAGTTCAGTCCCATGTGGCTTCCCTCCATTTGTTCCTCTATTTCAGAGCGCAGTTCTGTTCTGAGAGCTTCTTCCCACCAATGGTCAACAGAAAAGTCCCTCCTGCTGTGTTCCATCAAGCTGTGCTCTCACTGCAGTTCCTCTCGTCTGTGCATACAATAAGTGCGCTCCTTACCCACAACTTTACTCACACAAGCATGACCTCTCTACTGTAGTCACATGAGTCTGGCCTCTCTCATGATGTATCAGAAGACAGCGCACAAACTGATCACAGATTTTTTTTGTTTGTTTGTTTTGGGGGGTGAGGGCGGCAGGGTTCAGGCTTCATGCGTGTTATGGCCTTATCGTGAATCCTGACACTGTGTAGTTGTATTGTGTGCATACTACATTGAGTTCTCTTTACACCCTGTTAGTCTTCATTGTGCTACATTATTGATCTGAACATCAGACACCCTTATTGGTGACACGCTTCTGACATTTTTAATTTTATGTATTCATTTAGGTAATTACTGAAACAGTTCAGGTGAGGTGCTTTCCCCCCAAGGGCACAACAGCAGCGTCACACCTTGGATTTAAACTTGCGACCCAAAAGTCTGGTATCCTAACCGCTACACCACAGAGCACATCTCAAGCTTCCTGTATTGGAGTGATCGCTGGGTAAACAGGTTGTGTGGCTTCCTGTCATGAGTTTTACTTGCTCTCCTATCTCATGTAATGGCTGAACAAGATGGAGGTGGCAGCACAGAAAAATTGGCAGGTCTGCCCTAATTGTAGAGGTTGTAATAATGAAATGACCCTTATAACGGGAGCCCTTTTGGATTTTGACCCTAAAATCATTATTTCCAGGGGCAATGAAGGAAGAATTAGATTTGGTACCATTTTTTAATAGCCATATAAATGTTCAGTGCTGACTTTGTGTCAAATTTATTTATGAGTGGCCCAAAATGTTGATACTGTTCTGTCCATGTATTGAGGATCATTGATTGATGTTTTATTGTGCTGATTGTCTCTGTGTTCTTGGCTCACCTGCTTGTAATTGACTATAACTGACGAGCCAGGGTCACCTATAAAGTGAAGTGCCTTGAGAGGAAGATCATGTGACACAGATGGCGGCCTGGCATTGAAACCCTTGTCAAATCTCCCCTGAATGAAATAAAAGAAAAAGAAAGAAACGTTCATTCTGCCAATACGCTAGGCCAGACCGCGTGTGAAACACACTCGTGAAATTCCCATGTCGTTGTCAGCTGCAAAAGTGCTTTGGTGGCAATATGCGTGCTTTGTGTAAGCGTGTTGCGGAGCAGTGGGTTTGTGACGGCAGAGAGGGAGAGGGCCAAGGCTGTGAGCATGATACCTCACAGTCGTATCTCACAGGCGAGACCAAAGCATTTGGGGACCTCAGAGTCTTTTGAAAGGCCATGGACAAATCCGAGATGAGGCGCCCCTGGTGTCAGGTTTCCGAAACAAGGGCAGCCTGCCCGGACCTCTCAGCTGCAGGCGACTGGCTGGCTCACCGGGGTACCGTGGAAAGGAAACTGATTGATTACTTTACATCACAGTTGCCATGACTGGGGTCAGCCCCTGAAGAGCAGTTGTTATGGCCATGGATTTTACAGGTCATGGTACTTTTGATTTCCATCATAATTGAAATAAATTGAAATGCGTGTAGGGAACCTCCTCATCTGAAGGGTTAAAATAAGTACAAATTAAAAAACCCCAAACAGACTGAATTCTTTGAGGACACTTTCAATAGCGGCCCCAACAAAGGTACAGAAGAGAAAAGAAAGAAAGAAGAAAAGAAAAGAGTGAGAAATGCGGGGAAATGGAGGGAGAGAGAGGCTGATGATAGGAGGAGGGAGGGAGAGAGTGGATTGGAGCCAGTCCAGGGGAACTCCAGCACGTATTACTCAGTAAAGAAAAAACACAGAGCATTATGACATCAGACATTCTTGCCATAGTGTGTCTGGAGTTAGGGGCACTCAGAGCATTGTGACATCACAGACTGACTGGAAAAAGGGTGATCTTCACTTCTTCACCCCAGAACTTCTGGGCAGGATGGTCAGGACAAAATAGGCAAGTAGGACTGGTAAACAAGACTTTTTCCATTTTAGTAGACCTCTCATTGTGATATTTCAATTTGTGTTTACCCATGGCCTTCATCTTACATACATACAGATACTCTGTGATGCTCTTCAGAGCGATGGTTTCTTTTGTGCATTTGATGCAAATAAAGGTTTCACCCAGTCCCTTTTCTTCTGTTTAATTCCCATGCCACACATGGCAACAGTGTCAATATTAGTGTCCTGTTTTTCAAGCCTGGTAGAATAGTAGAAATGAAGTTCCCCTCATTTGTATCCTTTTTATTTCCCAATTTGCTTTTCTTTTATTCATTTATATAGCTGTGTAGCTACTGAAGCAATTCAAGCTAAAAAGCTTGCTGAGGGCTCTGACAGCAGTGTCCCACCTGGAACCTGAATGGCTCCAGGCTGGCCCATCACGCCACACCGCAGTCCATGCAAGTCCAATGGTTGGTTCTGCAGAGCAGAGCTGGTCAGATTCCATGCCTGTGACGAAGGTGGCAGCTTGGGCACGGTGGCAAGGAGTGCGTTTTGTGACCCCCCCTGGTTGCCAGTTCGGTTCTGTATGTGTGGCGCTGCTGTCAGGCCCTTTGAGTGAGATACAATAGATGCCCAGCCGCTGTGTAAATGGATGAAACACAGAACACTGGGTACATTACATTAGTGTCATTTAGCAGACAGTGTTATCCAGAGCAACATACATAGGTTGCAGTTTAGACGTGTTATGCGTTTATACGGCTGGATATTTACTGAGGCAATTGTGGATTAAGTACCTTGCCCAAGGTTACAGCAGCAGTGCCCCAACAGGGAATTGAACCAGCAAACTGTTTGCTACGAGCCCTGCTCCTCATGCTACACTGCTATGGATGTCACTCTGGGTGAAGGCGTCTGTTAAGAACGGTAAGCAGTGGAACAGAAACATCTGCTTGCACTTTGCCTCTTTGTTTCACTCCTTTCCCCTCACACTGGCTCTGCTGCCGTGATACAGCCAATCAGGACGGAGCCTGAACCTGGCCAGCACGCAGGGAGCGGTTACGCGCCCCTTCCCATTCCCAGACAGTGGTAGAGGGGAGTTCCGTACACATGCGCCCGCCTTTTTCGGCTGCCCTCTTCTTCCTCTCACCCCCCCCAAACCAACCGCCCTTTCTAATCTTGCAATGAGCAATAATCAGCTTTCTCAAAGCCTCCACCCCTGCACTGGCACATTGGTCTGTTTGTACAGAGTTCTTTCTTTCATCTGTGCTTCCTGACAAAGGGGGAAGGGAGAGAGGGAGCGAAGGAGAGACTGAGAAAGGGATGTGAAGAGAGAGAGAGAGAGAGAGAGAGAAAGAAAGAAAGAGTCTGGATTCGGGGTCCGCTGTCGCTCAGCTATTTCTGGTGTTCGCACAGCTGATGTTGCCTGGCCCCCTTTACCCCTGTTGGTCTTGTTTTGCTTTCTTTGTCTGTCTAACTTTCCTCCTTTTTCTCATTCTGTCTCTTCTCCACCCACTTCCTCCTTGTTTCCTCATCTCCAGTACCCTCTCCTGTTTTTGAAACTTTAGGCTATCTCTCTCATGCTCTCTTAAAGGCCTCTCACCAGATTTCTTTTAGACAGAACACAGAGAGAAAAAATAAATATAATAATGAAAATAATGCAAGTCACGAAGTTCATAATATAAAATAGAACACAATTAGGGATAGATTTATTTAATATTTACCGGCACAATTTACTACACTATAAGTCATTTGCCAAGCCTCACAACAATTTAACACAACCATTTTTCAGCCTGTGTTTCAGTAAATCTTCAACAGTGGTCAGTCTCATTCCTTAAACAGGTTCTGTTCTGTCTGTCCCATCAGCTGCACTGCTTCCTGTACTACAGCTCTACTATCACTGTAGCACCGTGTGACGGAGTGCCGTCACTACAGTTGAGTATGCGCTCTGACTGCCATACCAATGAGCGTGGCTCTTTGGCATTGCAGTCAAGCTGCAGGTTTGGCACCCCCTAGACCCGCGTTCGAGGCCGGGTGGGGTGACTGCTCTCTCCCTTCGCTACACATGGTGTGAGAGGTGGGATGGCTTGCCGTGAGGCCATCGGAGGCGTGCCCAGTGTGTGAGCTGTATGAGGGACCCCCAGGTTAAGTTGACCCACCGTTCTAGTACCACAGTATTACTACTGTTCTACTCTGATACTCATTTAATAATACTGTCCAACTGCTGTACTACTACTCTACTATCTCTCTGCTAAACATATACTACTGCCATACAACTACTGTACTACTTCTATAGTACCACCGTACTATTGCTATACTACAGCTGTAGTACCTCTGCACCTCTGCAGTACTGTACTACTGCTATAGTACCAGTGTACTACTGTACTACTCTAAAAGAACCTACTACTGCTGCATCACTGATGGTGCTGGCAAACATCCAAGTCCTGTGACCTTCATCTCACCCCCATCCACAGTCACACAGCTCAGTGGCAGCACTCTGTAGTGTCACAGTCAGAGTGACTGCAGGTACTCCTTAGCCTCGTTCCGTAAGTATTACTCACTCCTTCTCCCTCACAGCCAGTCAGCCAAACACCACTGCCACAACTTCTGTTCCTGAAACAATTCTTTCTGATGCAATTTTTTCCGACCAATGGATGGATATCACACCATTGATTCATCACACGTGATTTCAGCTACAGCTTTAACTGTGGGCTGGTCAGCCTCCTGCTAAAGAAACCTGGCATTAACCCTGATCCCTTTTGTCATTAGTGTATGGTCCACAAAAACACACACACACGCACACACACACACACGGAGAACACACACACATACACACACACACAAACACTCACAAACGAACACACAAATGCAAACATGCACGTAAGCACACACAGAGAATACACTCACAAATGAACACACACACACACAAACATGCACACATGCACACACGCACACACAGAGAATACACTCACAAACAAACAAATACACACACACACAAACACAATCACGTACACACACACAAAACACACACACGCATGCACACACACACATTGCTCCTTCTCAGAACTTGGAAATTGATATCCTTGCCATTACCTTCTTACCAAACAACCTCCTCTGGCTTCAATTTTCCTCCGAAGCTATTTTGTGCTGCCAGAGTTTATGAGGCTATACTGTGGGAAGACTAGCTAGACCTCCACTGGTCTCATTACTTCCTTTGGGCTGGGAGCTCCAGCAATTCCACGCTCAGCACTCCTTTTCTTTTACCTTGGAAGGATGGATTTAAAAAAAAATGTTTCCTGTCTTTCATTTAGTGACAAAAAACAAGGGGCAGACACCCTTTCTTTACTCTCCTTTGCCCTTGATTCCTTAAATAGGCTCCTAAAGAAGTGAGGGGCGTAGCAGGTTCTTGTGCTGATCTGGTGCTTATGTCACCCTTGAGCAAGGATTTTAACCTCTGCTGCTTTCAGTATTCTGGTTGTCTGAATGAATAATGTGTACAATGAATAAGGTGTAAAATGTAAGCTATGTAAATGAGGTGGAGTTTTTGGTCTTCACGCTGTGCGCTACATCCAGACAGGGTCTCTTTATCAGCTGGACAGGAGAAAAATTCAATTGAATGCTCCACATTTAACATTGAGTGCAAAATGAACTAATGATTAGATGAAAGGTTTAATTCACTCCTGCAAGCTATAATCCTGAAAGGGAATCAGTTGCTTTCAGTGGTGATGTTTACTGAAAAACAACACAGTGAATGAATTTCAAGTGTACTCATTGTAAAAATGTATTTTATCAAATAATTTTTCTGGTTATTGTTTGTGTTCCGTCTGCATCACTGTGAAGGAAATTTAGCATCATCTCTACTGCCTCCTGGAACACTGTGACCTCTGCTTGACCTTGGGGTCACTACTAAGATGTGAAGGAAGTCTTGATAATTACACATTTTCAAATAAATGTAGGATAATATATATGTATCTATATACATCCATACATGCATACACACAACATCTGAAGACACAAATCAAAGGAAAGCACATGATAATATAGCTGAGTAAATATAGCTCACCTGAGGTTAAATAAAGACTACATTTGTTTAATGTTCTATTTTTGGACACTACCATCCTGTTATTGGTGTTGTGGAGTGATAAATTTACCCCCATGTGGCTGTTTTGAAGAGTGTGGAAACTGTGACAGGGGCTGTTTTGCTGTGACACTTCCTGATACTTCCTGTATGTCATGCAGAATGCAAAAAAAAACCACAGGTCTGGTGACGCTGCACACGGAAAAAAAAAAGGTGCAAAAAAAAAAAAACCTCTCTGTCGTGGAAAATCAACAGCGCTGCTTTGCGGAAGTCTGCTAATTTTCTGAAAAAAGAGAAGAAAAAGTGAATGTTTGTTTTTAAAGCAAAAGGACATGCTTCCTGTTTGGATATCCCCTCTCCTGAAAACGACAAATGGTGAGAGGTTGTTTATGATATCTGTGTGTTTGCATATTTCCTCTGTGTGCACGCACGCGTGTGAATGTGTGCAAGGTCTGAAGATAGCTCACTGTATCCCTCCACAACACACACACACTCACACCAACTGTGCTTCAAACTGTACATCCAAATTTTAATTGAACCTGTACTGTTAAGCAGATTATTATGTTGTAGAACCTTTTGTCCTACCCCGTCTTATTAAAGGATGGGACCAAAGTAATGAGGATCAAAGTTTTGGCATTAATGTAATTGGTAGCGTTGACGTCTTCTTCATTTTCATTCTTCTTCATCATCCATTGCTTTTAAACTCTATCTAAGAATATACATTAAGTAGTACAGTGCATAGACATGAAACCTTGTACAGGCCTTCCCCTATGACTCCACTAACAGTGGAAAATCAAATGATGTGGTGGCCATGTTGGATTTTCCATTAAGTGACTTAGGTATAGCTGTGAAGTCTTGTCCTCCTCTTTCTAATCAAACATACCCACTAATGTAGCCCCTGCCCCCACCCCACACACACACCAGCCCGAGAAGAATTTGGCAAAAAAAATCCTGGGACCTTGACAGCTATGTATGGGTGATTAAGACTAAAAACTGAAAGTCATGTGTTGTTCGTGGCCCACTACCTGAATCCTTTGAAAAACAAATGGCATCATGTGCCAGTTAGCTGAAGTGTTATACAACATCTTAACAGCAGGCATATAGGGACCAAGGCCCGACCTTTTGCTGCCTCTTTTTTCAAAGCTTCATACATCCACTATAAATGAATGCATACACAAATGGTTCATCTTGCAGGTGTGCTTACGAGTAGAAACATTAGAGCACGGGGGTGCATTTCTCTTAACAAGAAGGTATGACCCATGTCTCTGGCATTTGGCATAACAGTAATTAGCATAAGAAAGCGGCTCTCATTGTTCCTATTTAAAAGAAAAAACAGCTCTGTGGGGTGTTGCTCTCCTCTGTTCCTTTTAAAGCATGTTGTGTTTATTGATCTCTGCTAAACACACTGAGGAAAATAAGCCAAGACAACTTCCTCTCTAGACAATGAAGCCCTGGCCTTTTGTACAGTAGACACAAATGGAAGTGGTTAGAAATAGATCAAACATAATATAAAACTATATACAGTCAAGGGGACTGCTTATAGCCCATACTGTGCATTATGCTGACCAGACAAAAAGAGATATTACCAAGTTTAGGATTTGCATTACCTGATAAATTCAGATTTGATTTCTCATGTGTGGGTCTAAATTATTCATTAAATTATTCTGTGGGCAGATTATTCACACCCAGAATTATTAATAGTGTTCTGGTTTATGTTACTAGCTCAGAAAAATATGAGACAATGAGTCACAGTGTTTGTTAATTAACCACTAAAAAAACACCTAAGCAAAAAAAATGCAAAAGAGCAAAGATGTTATGGAAGATTTGACTGAGCAGGTCAGACCAGCAAAACAGCAGAGCTCAAAAAACATCAGCTAGGCAGATTGATTGATATTTTGGCAGGCTGTCCATAAACAGCAAGGAAACTAATGAATCATACCCTGTCCAAAATAACTGAGCGCTCTGGCAGGATGTACCTGTCTATTGTGCGGGCCTTTGGTGCACAGGCAGTGGGTGGCGGAGAGGAACGTGGCCTTTACTTTTGTCCTTTTTGGGGCCACCATGCCCACACACACCCTCTCACCGTTTCGGTCAAACCCCTGACAGGCCCGAGTCAATCATGTTAGCGGTGACTTTCCCCCGCCTTCACCCCGTCACCACCGAAACCGTGAGGGAGACGCTACTGTACAAACCCCCCACCCCCACCCCCGTACAGTGGAACACGCATTCTGGGGCTGAGGGTGCAGCATCAGGTCTGACCACAGTGCTTTTCCACGCGCGCTCTGCGGGTCGATGACCGGCCACACTCCTCCACAGGTCAACGTGTGTCATCCGAGCGGAACGAGGCCGCCAGGTTGGCCGCACTGAGCACGTTTTTCCATCTGAGTACGATCTGTGAAACGTGCTTCATGTTTAACTTTTTTTCTAAAAATCTAACAACTTTGTCTCTAGTGACACTTTCAATCAAGGCCCCTTTGATTTGCCATTAATTGTTCCGTTAATAAAATACTAATATTTAATAAGGTTGTTAATATTCGTTTACTATTTTGCTGTGCTTGTCATAACAGGCACTATCCAACACTCATAATATACTGCAATCAATGCTATAAATGATTAATTGACTTGTTGACTTGTCCATTGTCAGGGGTACATAATAAACACAAAGGGAACTTTGCGTTTGCAGAGAGTATTTATGGGTTTCCAAGCTCTAATCTTGGATATGCAAACACACACATGAACCATGACCAAAAGCATCTAGGGAAAAATATGGTGTTTATAGTAATATCATCGATGACAAAACACCTGCCAGGTAACGTAAACAATTGTCAAAGACACAAACACTTCATTCCCCTTGTTATCACATATTACCACCTCCACCATGGTATCTTGGCAACAGCATTGTTTTGCATGTTGCAATGACCAATCAGACTACTGCAATAAAGATGCCAAAAATGACCACTAGGTTTGTTATGTGAGACTGTAGGTGGCTACATCAGAGCTGAAGTCTGCGCCTTTATGTGTGATGATAATTTATGGGATTTTTTTTTTGGGGTGGAGGGGGGTATTTCAGGAAATATAGTCAGTAACAGCCAGCCAAAGACACCCCCTAGAGGTCTAGAAAAAAAAGAACCAGCAGGGTAAAGGAAGATAATGCTTGTTATGGACAGCTAATGCTTCAGACTAATAGGCACCCATCTGCACATTGGAGCAACAGATTCACATTGGTTAAAAAATGAAGCTATGATTATAGGTAATAGAGCATTTCTGAAAACAAATATACTATATTGTATTGTATTCCACGGTGGTAATTACAATTCAGTCATGGGTTCATGTATCCCACAGTCACTGGAGCAGAAGACCAATCACTAACAAAACACAAAAAGACAAAAGAAGTTATTGACTGGGTTTCCAAGTGGCTTAGTCAGCAAGGTGCTGGTCTTAAGTGCAGGCTGAGGTCAACGGCCTGGGTTCAAAATAAGCCGCGTCATCTGCCGACAATGACTGGGGGCCCACGGTGGTGGAACAACTGGGTTTATTCCGCGGGGGAATAGGTGTGGAAAAGTCGGCCAGGGTTTCCTTGTCTCACCTCTCTCAGGCACCCTGCAACTTGTCAGGAGACTGTGAGCTGCTGGGATGATGTCAGTGGAGTAACGCCTGTCCTCCCATCAGCACCCACGTCACTGCGGCCCAATGTGTGACTTGAGGTGCAAAAAACAACCAGTGCCTGCGTGCAGCTGCAAAGGAGGATTGTACTCACCACACTTCAGTGTTCCTTCACGAGTGGAGAGGTTGTCAAGAGAGAGGCACAATTTCCGATTCCGAAAAAAGCGGGGGGAAGGCGAAATTGTTGGCTCATACCTGGCTCAACTTTCCCCAATGTGAACAGTCACTTACAAAAGTGCGGCTTCGAAACCGTAGTAGCTGTAGTTTTACTGTTCAACACTGATACACATATTTCTGATTTTGAAACTTGTTTCTCACAGATTTTAAAAATTATTTCTCACGTTTTATCACGACTTTGTGCCTAAGAGTATTGCTCACTCACCACTGCCACCTCAATTCGTATGTTTGCCGGTACGTGCTGTGAACAAAACAGCCACACGGAAAATCCAGTTATGTCGGAAGACATTCGTGAATGTTTACACACAATGGTGGGGGGCTCCGGTCTCGGGTGTGAACGGCACCCCCCACCTGCAGCCGCTCAAGGCCTCGGCGATGCGAGGGGTTGCCATGACGACAGCAGCCGGACCCGAAAGCTGCGAGGCAGCTCGAGGCGAGCGAGGCAGCGTGAGAGAGGAAGAACAGGTGAGAGGTGAGAAAAGAAGAAGAAAACAGAAAGAGAAAGGCCCGTCCCGTCGCGGCTCCATAACAGGTGAGCCCCACCGGCCTCGGAATCCTTCACTCTTTAGAATTCTCTCTCTATTCGGTTTTTTTTTTTTTTTGACACTACGTGACACAATATGACCCAAGGAGTTTTTGCTCGGTGAAAAGAATGTTTTGTGCTCCCTGCTTAGAAAATCACAATAACTGGCCAGTGTTACTGTCACTGAGTCTACAGGATCTGAGAATTTTCATGGTGGTCACTTCTGTCAGCACAGACTGGATGGGGGGGCGGGGTGGGGGTTGGGGGGATGACTGTCAGAAGGGGAACCTTGACAGACAGCGACGTGGGTGTGGACCCAGCATGTTCCAGCAAATTCAGTGGGAATTTCTGCTTCTGACACAAGCTCTGTTTTCACAGCAGATAAAGCAATCACTGAAGGATGATACTCAACACAGCCTCCAAAAATATGAGACTCAGACAGGCATATTTCATTCTCTCACTGCCTCATGTTTTTTTCTTAAATAGGAACTGCACT
Source organism: Megalops atlanticus (assembly GCA_019176425.1). Lineage (NCBI taxonomy): Eukaryota > Metazoa > Chordata > Actinopteri > Elopiformes > Megalopidae > Megalops > Megalops atlanticus. The sequence goes on from CM032877.1 coordinate 43,535,428, forward strand.
TACATCCTGTCTGTTACTTAAAAACACAGGCAATGCACTGTCTTTGCCCTTTTTTAGTCTGTTTTTCTACTGTTTTTAGCTCATCTGTCATTAAGACAGTAATATTTTAAATTAAGCCAGTCAAGGAAGACAAAGGTTAAGTACCATATTGACCCAGCTCAAAGTTTGTTCAACAGATGTCCTATGCATTCAAAACCAAAACCAAGGAATACATCCATACCACATCCATGTACATACCAGGGGGGCACATGACAGTTGTACCATCTGACATTAGTTCTGTGTAACCCTTTTGCCTGCTTGTCTGCCTGACTGCCTGTCTGTCTGTCAGTATCTGTCTATCCATCTGAATGGGTTTCACCCTCATATGTTTTCAGTTCCACAGCAGGCAGATTGAAGTGGTTGCCTGTTTTACAGGAAGTTGTGCCACTTGATCCCATGGCACAACAGCTGTCTGCTCAAGAGCACTGAAATGCTGAAACTGTATGTAAAGTGCTAATTCCATACAAGTGTTTTATGTGTAAACAGCAAGTCTGGAGAAGTCACAGGAAGTCCAATATGGCCACACTCTATCACTGTCTATCTGTCTGTCTAGGTTGTGATATTTTCTCATTTTTTCCCAGCATGTTACATACAGGGTAGGTTTTATTTATTTCAAGTTATAGTCCAAATTACCACTGTAGAGTCATGCTGGTTTGCTTACTTAGGTGTTTTTATGTGCCAAAGAATGTGTTGGCTTCCAGTGAAGGAACAGAACAATTGAATATGAAACTAACCCCTAACTGATGGAACGGTCCAGCTGGCAAAGAACAAGCGCACTGGCCAAGTCCTGAGGTTGTTACAAGAGGAAAAGGAACTTCAATTATAGAAACTCAGCTCTGGAGCCTTTTTCAGTACCCCTATCCCTGCTAGTCATGAGCTACACCATGGCATGATGCCACAGTTTGAGGCTGCATTGTCTGAGAGCTGTTCCAGTCACTGGGCGCGGTATCAGTGGCAGCCCATTATCCAGAAAAATGCAGGGCAGAAAATTTACCTTTAAACTGATAATTGCCCTGAACCAACTATTACTACATGCTACTGTCCTGCGCAGCAGGGCTATTCAACTAGTAACCAAATGTGCCCCTCTGCCCCCCAACGGGCCTCCACCCCCAGGGAGGGACAAAAATACATATTACTATTATGAATTAAAATTTATGACTACGTGGAATTCTAGCGTGCTATGTTACATTATATCCAGGACAGCAGTGCCCTGTAAATATAATTTCCCATTCATCAATCCTGTTAGTTAGGTTTCCTCATTGTTCTTAATTGTGAACCTGAGGTGTTAGTTTGAGAAACAATTATACAAAATAATAATTCTGCTTGATCAACAATAGCTACGTATTTTTTAAAGAATGTGTTGTTTGTGCTCATGTATAGGCAACATCTTTGTGCATTTTCCACCTTATTAAGATGTGGAAAATGTCTGGACAACCTGAATGTGATTTTAACATCTGGGCCCCAGGAAAAAGTGGTTGAATAGCTCTGCTGTGTACCATATCACCAGATGACTAAAGTGCAGGAAACTCTCAGGGTGTGACACAAATCCCTTCACTCCTAAAAGAAAAAGGCAAAATTGACAGATGCATGTTTTAACAGTGGTGTGTTTAGAACGTAAAGCACGCAGAAGAGAAGACACGACGCTTCACCTCTGAATGAATTCCATCCCCCTTGTGGATTCTCAAAAGGGAAGAGAAAAGGAAGGAACATGAATAGCATTCGAGAGCTGCCTCTTTCAGAATGACATTTGATGGTCTTCAGATGTGTGCAACCTCTGATATCATGATCTGGAAATGCCAAGCCTGTGACTTCACAGAGTAATTTAAATCAGGCAGGAATATTAATCATGTTGAAAAAAAAAAAAATTGATGTAAATAATTTTTCATTTGGATGTCTTTACTCTTGGGTCTTAGTGTGGCAAATAGACAGATTTTTTGTATATTCCTGCATGAAAAAATAAGAGAGAGAAAGAACAGAGATTTTGTTCTTTTTTGTATTAAATAGAAGCATTCTACCATGAATTAGGTTTTAATTCAATAATAATTAAACAATATGAGAAGTAAATACTGCATACATTATGTTACTTTTTTCATTCCTGAAAGGAGGAACACATTATGGCAGCTACTTTTTTCTGATTCTGCTTTTATGTTCAGCTTAATGAATACTTTTCTCACCTATGTAAATGAAATCGGGGGAAAATAAAACATATTGTCTTTGACAATACGGGAAAAATCACCTTGCCTTTATTACAAACTTTGATGTGACTATGTTGAAGCTAATTTAAAACCCATTAAAGTAACTTTCATAAGCAGCTATGCAGGGTGATGTATCAGGAATTTGGCCTAGCTATACCTTGAGGACTGCAAGTATTAACCCAACGTGATGCATTCCACTTTATCAAGGAGGTTAACCTGTATCACTTCTAGCAATACTTAGCTGTGTAAACAGATATGTAAAAATCAGCTATTTAAGTATCCATGGAAAAGGGCAGCATAAACCAAAATAGGTTATCATAATTGCCATGGGAATATATTTTAAGAGCAGACAGACCCTGCTATAATCAACACCTAAACAGGGCAGCAGTGTGGTGTAGCAATAAAGAGCAGAGCTCTTAACCCAAAGATTGCCAATTCAATTCCCAGGTGGGCCACTGCAGTTGTATTCTTGGACGAGGTACATAACCTGAATGGCCTTAATAATAACCAGCTGCATGAATGGATAACATGTAAACTACATGAGTTGCTCTGGATAGGAGCATTTGCTAAGTGAAAGCAATGACCTATGATTTTTAATTAATTAATTAATTTATTTATTTATTTTATTACTTATATCTTCTATGTCCTTGATGATGTTTGGGCTTGTCTGCTTGCTGTGAAACAAATTGCCCCCCTTGGGGATAATAAAGATACCTTCACCTTGACCTTGACAGGTCAAAGCTTACCTGTTGTCTTTGGGTGACAGGACACCAAAGGATGCTGGCCCACAATGCTCAGCATTGACACAATGCAAACAGGCTGTCCTAGCCTTCAATTCAGGATTGCAATCTCTCCCAGAACAGTGGTACAGTTACACAGGTGGACATTTAATGAAGCAATTCAGGTACCTTGATTAAGAGTGCAACAGCAATCGGGCTTACCCACATCAAGAGGTGAACCTGCAACCTATTGGTTCCAAGCTGAGTTCCCCAGCTTCTGCATGAATTCATTAGTGAATGAATAAATCAGGTGAACAATTTTTAGGCAGCAGTGTGGTGTTATGATAAGAAGCAGGAATCATAACTGAAAGGTTGCCGGGCCACTGCTGTTGTACCCTTGGGCAATGTACTTAACCCAGAATTTCCTCAGTAAATATCCAGCTGGATAAAATTGTAACCTCTGTGAGTCACTCTGGATAAGAGTTCCTGCTAAATAACAATAATGTAATGTAAATGTAATAATTTTCACTGCATTCCACCAGCTCTCTGTTATCATGAAAATGGTAATATATTTCGCCCAGTAAAGATATTCCACACAATCAAGGTTGGTGGTCTTCCAATCAAAGGCATCTAGGGCCGTAGCCAACAAATGAGTTTTTGGTGACGAAAATCAACGTGAATCACGGAGGCCATTATTCACGTAACTGTGGTAATAACAGCAAGTATGTATTGCATCAAATATTCCTATAGAGACTACAAACAGGCAAGCTGCCACTGTGTTGGCCTGCTTGCCAAGTTTATTTCATTTCAATACACAAAAAAGGCATACCACTATAAATTCATAGTATGACTCAACCTCACCCTTGTTCTGCCATGACCACGCTGTGACTTCACTGCTGTGAGACCCAGTGGACATGAGTAGATGAACTGATGCTTGACTGTAGATGTCACCTGATTAGGATGGCCTACTTTACTCATAATTAGTGCACCTTAATGTTTGAGTTGAATTCAGAGATGTAGCGTTTACAGAAGGTGGGTGGGGGGGAAGGGGGCGTCAGGGTACTGGGTCTCTGAGGTTCGGCTGTGAAAGCTCTCTCGGTGCCAGACTCTCCATTCATTTCTCCAGTCAGGGGTATTTGCTCTCCATCTGAAGCACCACACCCTCTATGGGTGGCACAGGGTATTGCAATGCAAGTCAAGTTATGAAGTGACAACAAATTTGCACTGTCAGCAAGAATGCACATATATCTCTATGTGCTTGTAGATATATGTTGATACATCCATCTATATGTTAATCTCTCTCTCCATTTAACCATTTGCCAATGTATCCAACTATCCACTTCATCTCTATGGACATGTTTTGCAATATTTGGTCAGTTTCAGTATATGTGTACGGTCCCTTACATAAAGTTTTGTAGGTTAAAAAAGGGGTTAAATTACATTACATGTCAAAAGTTTAATACAGGGAATAAAGTTTGAGAGAGAGAGAAGATGGGACCTGTCTGTGAAGATGCCAGCCTCTTGTGTTCATAGAGACAGGCACGAGGATACCAGCACCTGTTAACCCAGCAAACTGGTGGGGGAAGAGGCGAGGGGAAACAGGCAAGAAAGATGGGGAGGAGATCTGGGCCCCTTCCTGCTAGCACTCTGGGTCGGGGCACATCGGCACCTCTTGCTTTCTCTCCCTCTCTCTCCTTTCATCTTCAGCTCTACAGATCTGTGCATTGGAGGTACTAGTGACACCAGCACGCTCCTTCAGCTCACCTCCAAAGGGAAACACTCTGTGACACTTTTCAGAATTTAGGTGTCTGTATGAAGCAGGTCAGTTTTATCTGGCCTGTGGTTTCAAGGGTACCTCCATCCCTTTGGATACCACCTGGCAGTTGTGCATGCATGTTTAGGATTTACCCATTTCAGTGGAAGGCAAGACTACGCTACACCAGAACGTAATTTTTCTTCTCAATCCTCCAATATTTTATAATAATTTCAGATGATCAGTAAAAACAAAAAGAAATGACATGTACATTCCAATGATGCCAAGACCATGCTATTATATTGTCACCGATCTACAGTGCACGTTTAAGTTTCCCAGAATAATATTACTGCACAACACATATTCATTACAATTCATTTCAACCCAACCTTATCATAAAGATGTTTGCAGAGTTTGCTCATAATTTCAGAGCTCTAACGTGAAATGAAGAGGCATGATTGCATTGCAATCTCATTCGTACAAAAAGCTGTGGAGCTGTAATTACTTGACATTCCCTGTAATTAATCACAGGTACAGTAAGCAATGTAAAGCGCTTTTGAAAGCATATAGAAAAGCGCATTTCAGCATGGGGGTCATAAATAAACATGAGACAGTGAGAAAGAAAGCGAGAGCGAGACAGAGAGAGACACCTATGCTCAGAACTGAATGCACCTTTGGGACTCACATCATAGAGCACTTATTTAAACTAGAAAGGGTGTCAAAAACAGAGCAGTGCATGGGATTGTTGAAAACATCCTTATAGTTCCATCTTTTTTTCTCCAGCATATTTTTGTTGAGTTTTTGTTGGCTTTTTTAAACAATGCAAACGAGAAGAAATCACAAAGGGGGCACAAATAAAATAAAAATGATAAAAATAGAGATACTTCCCACTGTGTTTAACATGACCACTGTCTCTGTGAAGCAGAGAGTACCTCCCAGGTAGCTGAGGAATGGAGTCTAAATTCAGAGAAATGTTGTTTTCTTTCTTAATTTGGAGCTTTTGTGTGTGTGTGTGTGTGTGTGTGTGTGTGTGTGTGTGTGTGTGTGTGTGTGTGTGTGTGTGTGTGTGTGTGTGTGTGTGTGTGTGTCTGTGTGAGTGAGTGAAAAAGAAGAAAATTCAGAGGGGGCACAAATAAAATCAATACATAGACTATTGTGTTTCATATAATCGTTGTCTCTTGGGTGGGGGCTCACAGAGAAGCAGAGGCCAAATGTCCCAGGTAGCTGAGAAATGGAGTCTAATTTCCATGAAATGTTCTTGTTTTTCTGCTTAATTTGGGTCTTGTGTATCCATGCATCTGTTTCTGGAGCAGTGCATGTGTGTGTTTGTGTGAGCCCTGCTCCCTCCTCACCTCTCGAGCACCTGTGTGTGTGTACGCGCAGTAGTGTATGCGTGTGTGTGTGTATGTGAGTATGCATGTGTGCGTGTGTGAGCGTGTGTGTGTAAGCTCCACCCCCCTCATAACTTCTCAAGCAGGGAGACACCTCTGTGTGTGTGTGTGTGTGTGTGTGTGTGTGTGTGTGTAAGTATGTGTATATGAGTGTGCGTGAGTGTGGTGCGTGTGTGTGTGTGTGTGTGTGTGTGTGTGTGTGTGTGTGTGTTTGTGTGAGTAAGTATGTGTGTATGAGTGTGCGTGAGTGTGGTGCGTGTGTGTATGTGTGTGTGTGTGTAAGTATGTGTGTATGAGTGTGCGTTAGTGTGGTGTGAGCTCTGTCCCCCCCCTTACCTCTCGAGCAGGGAGACCCCTGTGTGGGTGTTCTCCGCAGCAAGGTCAGCGGCTCCCCCGTGGCCTCCCTCACGCGCTGGCAGGCAGGGCGGGCATCCAAGGGCTCTCCCAGCGCGACAGGTGCGTCCTGGATAATTACACACAGCCCGTCCACCCAGGAGATCAGCTGAGGAGTCACCTTGCGCTTGTCCTCCAGCAGGGAATACGGAGTCTTCTGCTTTTTTCTTTCTTCTTTGCTTTTTTTTCCTGTGATGATTTCAGAGGTCAAAGATTAACTCCCTCCAGGTCCCCAGGAAGCAGGGAGGGTTCTAATCTCCCCCACCAATCAGATCGCATCGTCCCACGTCGCCTAGTATCACTACGTTACATTATTCAATCTGCTTAGCGTACGCCCCTATCCCCGACCACTTACGTAGAATTGCATTTAACATCCAGCTTGATGTCTTCTGAGGCAAATCAGGTTTGATGTGTTTGCACAGGCAGGACCAGAACTGCATCACTGGAGTCACTGAGGCCTGGCCTCCCCTCTCCCCCACACATGGCATACAGCCAAAGAGGAGCAGCGTCTGAATCACACTCTGCCTTCATCCACACCTTTGTCTCCATTTTTTTCCATTGCATTGAACCTCCGCTTCCCTGCCTAGTTATAGTTGGTGGCACAGTGACAGGGGTGGCTTTTGATCGGACAAGAGCACCGCCACTGGAGGGTCGATTTGTCCACAAGTCGTTTATTTCCCCTGCTCTGGGATTACAGAAAACAAAACCACATGACACAAGCTTGCATCCTTAATCAGAGCAACATTTTCAGCCCAGAGCAACTGCAAACACGACCAACAATAAAAACAAAAACTGCCCCAACTACCAGCACCCTACTACTGCAGCCTGGCTGGATTCATCACAGGCCCAACGAAGACTACAAGCTACACCTGTATCGATTAGCAATCAGCCTCAGGTGCACAGGTGCCCACCTGTAAGGTTGCTGCTGTCCCAGGTCCTAAAGCTTCCCAGTCTGTGGGGGACCGACAGCAGCCCATTAAATGTGTGGGAACAGCCCTCTGTATTCCCTCTCCACCCTGTCTGACATCACATAGCTTTTAAATGGTGCCTTTTCTTAGATGTTTCTTTGGAATATTATTGTGCTTTGCATTACTGCAGCTATGACGTCTGTTTTCAGTGCGGCACTGTGTAACAGACTGTGTGGAAAACATATATGGTTCCTATGGTCTTATGATATGCACATATGGTATATACCATTGCTTCTCTACATGTGAGAATCTGCCATATAACTAAATATAAATGTAAATATTTGTGCATGCGTATGTTTGTTGATCATGGTTTCTCATTGTTTTGGATGTGTATGTATGCATTCGTCTCTGTGTGTGTGTGTGTGTGTGCGTGTGTGTGTGTGTGTGTGTGTGTGTGTAGACATGCGTGTGTGTGTGACTGTAGATTAAATCTATCTGTGTGGGATGGTGTATCCAGGGGAACCCCAACCTATCTGCTCTGTAATTGGAGAATCCCTCCCACTCACTTCATCAGAGTTTGGCCAGGGATCTCTCTCCCTCTCTTTCTCTCCCCCGCTCTTGCTGTCTCTCTATCCTTCCAGCTAAGTCTTTTTCTATCTTTCTTCCTCTCTCTGCTCTCAGTGATTGGCACACTGCCCAGCCTTCCCCTTTCATTTTACAGAATACTCCTAATTGCACTTTTAATTTACCTCATCATTTATGTATGTTCTATTTTGCCTCAGATGAAAGGAAATTTCTCCCTCTGTCTGAGACTCTTTCACTCCTCCGATTGCAGACCTCACCCCTCCCTGCTATCTCCCCTTTCATAGCCATGAAACAAGCAGAAGCCTCTGGGATCAATTTGTACCACACAGAGAAATCCTGTATGAGCAAGTCCAATACATCATACCTCAATTAATTATTAAGCTGATAGAATAATGAATGAGGCAGACAATCTGCAGAGAGCCAAGACACCAGAAACTGAGGACATGACGGAAGAAGTTTGGCCAAGTCTTTCTGTTTGGGGTAGCATTGAACAGGCCGTGAGTTCCGTCAGGGAGATACCTGCACTCATTGGCATTGAAACTGACCCCTCGTCAGGCGAAAAGAAACTGACATAAAATTAAGAAAAAAAAATTAAAAACCTACAGAAGCTGATCTGTTCTCTATATTTCAATACACACAAGTCTACTTGTAAAATACATCCCCACATCATTTCTAGGTTGGTATTGTTTCTTCTAGAACTTTGTTTTTCCTTTAAGTTCTTTAAGCATGCAACACTTTTAGGGATTAGTAAACACAACAAAGACAGGGCATGCACATTCAAAAAATGCCCCTCAGTTTCCCTAATAAGACCAGAACACAGTGAGTGTCCATAGCTTTCGGGTCAGTGGGGTATACTGTATTACTGTATAGTACTCCACTTCTAAATACAGTGTTTTAGAATACTGTATAATTTGTAAAATTCTAAAATGGAATACTGTTGCTGGTCTTTGTCCCTCTTATAACTCTTCCTCCCTGTGGTCTTAAAAATGGGAGGCATATCTGACATAGCTGAAATTCTACAGTGGAAGAATGACCAGGAAGCTGACACATGAGCCAAGTGTGAGGATGGAAACGAAGGAGGCTATCAATGTCCCTGAAGAAGAGAGGGAGGTGAGGAGAGATGGCAGACAGAGCTAACAGGAGAGAGTTCAGGTATGTATGTGGAATGATTTTTATTGTGGAGGGAAAAAAAAACAGAAAACCGGTACATAAAGTCAAGGTTATGGTTGTAAATTCTTGCCTTGAATCTTTGTATAAAAATTGTGTGTAAAAATAATATGAAGCAAGGCAAGAAGCATCACTGAAATTAAATGAAAAATAAAAGCATTATGGGTAATGTTTACTCTTTCTGGTTAATATACTGCTACTCTGTTAGGCACTATGGGAAATACAATTGCAACCACAATCCGTTTTTGTTTTATGTAACGCTTCTCACAATGAAAATGCCAGGGAGTACTTTGGAGAGGTGTGGCATGAAAGGACAATCTGGAAGTCACTTTGGATAAGAGCACCTGCTAAATGAACGTAATGTAACGTCTGTCTGCATGGGTGTCAGTTTGTTTTGAAAAGTGCTAGGGACAATGACAGGTTTGACGTGTTCGGCTTTCAAAAAGTGGTGGGGACAAAATGGGACACAACAAAAAGTGGTGGGGACATGTTCCCAGCATCCTCAGCGTAAATGGCGCCGATGTCTGTCTGTCTGTCTCTTTCTCCCGCCCCCTCCCTCTTTCTCTGTCTCCCGCCCTCTCTCTCAGTGAGAGACTGCCCTTTGAAAAGGTTAGATGTAGCAATTATGCAGGTGCAGTTTGAATAGACGTGAAATGATTCCGCTTTGAGGATCCAGTTTGAACAGGATGTGCTGTCCAGCTGCACACAGTCTCAAGAACGGCAAATATCTCAATCAATTTGCCTTTGTCATCGAGACTTGGGCAAAACATTCCGAAACAAAGGAATTTCTGGTTCAGATGCTCTGTATTCATGCAAACACAGGCACACACTGACACACATGCAACAAACATGCATACATTCAGTGAACTTTGATGTTAAATCATTTTATATTAAATAACTTGGAGTTCTCTTTCTTTGGGGATAAAATCGTTAATGAATGTTACACATTCCAGCATTCCATAAACACATTCCAGCACTTTCTCTGTTGATTGCACTCAGATTGAGAGACACAAATTAAATACCTTGCTGTACTTTGATGAAAATGTATAAATGTAAACAATTTCACTAAATTCAAAAAGCCAAAAAATCATTGACAAGTAGTTCTACCAATCTCTCACAGCAGGCAGTGAATTCTAAGCCACTGACAGAGCAGTCCAATAACGTGAATCGTTTCCACCAACTTTTTCATATACATCTGTTGTCTGAGAGTTTCAATATTATTAATTCGCATTCTCATAAGAACAGCCCTGCCAAGTTCATGACTAGCAAAAACAGTTCTTTGTTTGATTTAAAGCCTTTCTCATCGGCAGAAGTCCTTAAGGCTTGCAAAGTTATTGCTCCTGGAAGGCCCACCGGACTCGGCAACTTGGCAAATCTTTTATAGCTTGCCGACTTTAATGTTGAACCTCTGAGCCACATTTCACCTGACACTTCGCAGTTCCTAATATATGGAAAGCAAACTATGTCCTTCCTGTTTTCAAAGAAAGGTATCCTACCAATTTAGATTACTACCGTTTCAGTTGCACACTGTCAGAACTCGCAAAAAATTGTTGGAATCTTGATTCAATGCTCGATCTGTCCAGCCACTGTGTGGTAACAACATTTTGAGTGTGATGCAGTCGTAACACAACAGCTGCAGCGGTAACAAGTTCCGCAAGTACTGTAGATAATGAACACTGTTCTGCGGTATGTGTTGATCTCTTCAAAAGAATGTGAAACAGTTCACAGCCTTTACAGCTATTCTTCCATGGCTGTGCTTTTTATCAGAGAGTGTGTTGAACATCATTGACATTCCATGGATTTCTATCTAAAATTTTCTTTACTGTCATTTACCGGATGCTCTTATCCAGAGTAATTTACACAGGTTTTTTTTTGCATGTAATCCGTTTATACAACTGGATATTTAAGTAAGGTAATTGTGGGTTAAGTCCCATAACCTTTGGGTTATGAGCCCTGCTCCTTACCACTATGCCACACTGTCCCCCACACAAATTTAAAGGAGAATAGTATTGGCGCTCAGTTAGAGAAATACACATCGAGTTTCTGTAGGTGCATAAAGCAAGGTAACTGGAAGGACGCTGTCTGCACACTGCAACAATAATAAAGACTTTGATGTCTCATCAAAAATATTTTATTTAGTCAACTTACAGTTACACTTAAGTGCAAAAAGTCCTCAGGTGAAAATATGTTCCAGGTTCTTTGTGTTCTGTTCCTTTACTGTTATCTTGAATGTGCTCATCATTGAGTGCTCATTATTTTAATGAGAGTGGAGATCCATGTATGACAGTCTCAAATTAATAGACATCACTACTTATGAATTAGATATAAGATGGTGGCTTAATGATCTGGATACACAAAGGCTGAATATTCAAATGATCCCAGGGCAAGGACCTTGGCTGATTTTTCATGTTAGCTTTCGGGTGGCAGGTGAAAAGGTTTCTGAAGTATGGATACACCTTCACAATTTTCATTTCCTGGCGAAGAGTGAAGTTCTTGCCTTTGTTGTGCAAAAGCACTGTTCTTCAGAAGGACAGGAAATCCGTGATGGGACTGGCATTTGATTTCCACTCTGCATCCATCAGAAGAGTGCTCCGTTCCTCGCTGGCATCTGGCAGGGGCTGGAAAATGGATGAGTGATTCACTTAATTGATCGTTAATTACTATTCTGTAAGACAAAGTCGCTTCTTTGAGTGGCATTAAAAGTAGTGACACATCAAAAAAAAAACCTATATGTAAAGGAAAGTGTGGGCCTTCAGCCTTAAAATCATAGCTTGCCCCCTAGAACATAATAATTTCTTCCTTGTCCCTAAAGGCAGTCATTTCACTGAAATTTTGTCAAAATCCATTCAAAACCCTTGTCCCATTCACAGGGAGACAGACAGAGAGACTGACAGATACACGTAAGGGGGGGATCACATATCCCCTGTTGCGCTGATCAGTATTGGCGCTTATAAAATAATATACTTCTATTTTCCTGTGATGAGAGGGTCTAAAATAGGGGTTTACACTGTCTATCTTGGGGTGCCAAAATCCAGCAGGCCTGTTTGACACCCAAGCAATTAATTAAGCACTCAATGCAATTAAGCATGTGATGCAAATAATTACTACTGTAGTGGAAGCAGTTTAACCCCTCCTCCAAGGTTTTACTGCTTGAGTCTGGCCCTTCAGCATGTTTGTTGATCCCTGGTCAAAAGAGAAAGAAGCTGTTTGAGGCATTTATTATCTTACCCCATACAAAGTTTCCCTCTAGAATAGCTCCACTAGGCATAGAACATCATGTTGCGATCATGTTTGTGATTGGTGTAGGTACTCCTGTGTACATGAGTTACATTTCGCTTATTTGATTTTTTTTTTTGTTTTCTTCATGGTCTTGATGGAGGACAGAGCACAGAGACGGCAACAAGACTAGTTCCAGGTCCTTACAGCTGACGTATGACAAGAGGTTTAACACTCAAAATCTCAAATGCAGGGATTGGCAAATGGGACTAAGGGAGCTGTCGTATTTTTAAATTTAGTTCTGACAACAGAACCAGAAATGTGTTTAAAAGTTCATCCAATCAAAACTGAACTGAGAGTGATAATCTGAGAGTGATAATCACACAGAATAACCTGCCAGGATATATATCAGAGTCAGAAGCTCTGAGACCTTCCCCTAAGACCAATAACAATAAATCAATGCAAGGTTACAGGTAAATGATGAGCTAAGACAGGCTAAATATGCTGTTCTCTTAATTATGCTGTCTGATCTTCTTCTGTTTTTTTTTTTTTTTTTTTGTCTTGCCATGAGGAAATCATTGGCCTGCAGGCACTACTCTGGGGTTTGGATTTGGAGCAGTTTCCGAAATAGCAGAGAGGTGAGGTGGAATTGCACTGAGGTAACAGATGCTCGGTCTGCAGCCTCCAGATCTCCACTAGCAGGAGCTTTATATCCTCCAAACATGGCGGCTGGCCAAGACAACCAGGACAGTGGTGACAGGAAAACAGGCAGAAGAAGAAGGGAGGGAGGGAAGAAAGGGAGAAAGGGGGGAGGGAGGGATGGAGGGAGGGAGGGCTTTGTGAGACCAAAAACTCATTCAATTAATTGCATGTTTTTAGACCCTTGCAGCTGTGGCCTTTGTTGAAATGCAAGTTTTCTTTGGTAGTGTTGACGTATGTTTATGATGAAGAGATTTTGTGGGCCTCTCGCCTTTGGCGTCTGTTTTGTACGTGAATGACAATTGCTGTTCGCTTTGAAGACGAAGCGTGGCAAATTGTAATCACAGCTGTGTTAACCACCCCCACACACACACACATACAACTTTGATGGCAATTGCAATTGTTCTTTGAGAGAGCAGGGCATCTACCAGAAACATTCCTGCATTTGTTTGTTTTTCTCTGCATTTGTTTGCGTTGCATTAAGAGGCAGGAATTATACCTGGCCACCTCTGCTGGCGAAGCTTGTGCAAATAGCCCCGTGGAACGCCACATCCCTGCCAAGTCTCCACCTGAGCTGAGGAGAAGGGAGGCCGTGCCTGCGCGGGCAAACACAGATGGCCTCTGAATAAATACCCTTGGAGGGGAGAACCTGTGGCAGCCACAGGTAGCTGCATTGTGTCAGCAGCTTGAATTCAGCCTGCGCCATGAGCCTCATCAGCAATGAGGATGTAATTAATGCCACTGATACTAATGCCAAACTAATACTGATGCTACTGTCATTAATGATAATGTTACATCTGTTGTATGCTAATGCTAATGCTCTTACCACCAGTGGTAATGATATGTCAGCTACATACTAATGCTAATGTTACTACCACTAATGGTAATGCTACATGTGCTGTACACTAATGCTAATGTTACTACACTAATGGAAATGCTATATCTGCTGTGAGCTAATGCTATGTCTCCTAGTACTAATGCTATAACTGTGGTACTTAAGTGTTAATGCTACTGCAATTCAAATGTGTAATTGCACCAGCATCAACAATTTCATGGATTACAGTCTACATCATAAAATTACAGTGAAATGACAAGGTGTTATCACAATCACAACAAGGAGCTATCATTAAAAAATCTACAGTTTACAGAGACAAATTACCTGGTCTGCTGGCACAGTGCTATATTACAGGTTGTCAAGAATTTGTAAATGTAAAATTATAATAAATTTAGCAGAAGGACCTGGGTGTCGACACCCCATCATCACTGCATAGTCTGGGCCAGGCAGCAGTTGTGTTTAGTGACAGCTCAGAGGCGTGCTGTGTGGAATGGTGAAGGGCATTGTGGGTAAACGGTTGAAGGAGCCTCTTCCTGCAGCCTGCTCACAGATGTCCCTCCACTGAGCCCCTCCATCTGAAGCTGCTGAGGTAAGAAGATCGAGTTTTCCACTCGGCGGAGCGAGACGGCTCCCTCCTCCTCCTCCCCTCCGCTCTCCCATCAGCCCTTGAGCCGGGCGTGTGTTAAAGGGACAGGAGGCCACACCCTATGAAGTGTGTGTGTGTGTGTGTGTGTGTGTGTATGTGTAGACACATTTTTTTGCATGTGTGCTGGTATGTGTGTATGTGTGTAACGATGCAGACCGGGACTCAAGAGCGGACCACACTAGCGTCAGGTTTGAATGGGTTTTATTGACGGAGCGAGACTGAGTCGTAAACCAAGAACAGGCAGAGTCGAGACCAGGCAGGCAATCCGTGGGCAAAACCAGAGGGCGATAACAGGAACAGGCAGAGTAGGAACCAGGCAGACAGGTAATCAGGCGATCGGGGCAGGACGGCAGGCAGAAAACCAGGTCGGGGTACAGGCAGGGTCGGAAGCACAGGAAACTCACAGGCAGAAACAACGGCGGGGACGAAACAGGTACGAAACACTATAATGAACTAGCGAGGAGACAGGAACAAGCAGGGCAGTATATAGGGCAGAGCTGATGAGGTAATGGGCAACAGGTGAGCCGGCAGGCAGGAGGAGACGATCAGGTAACAGGGCAGGCGGGGACCGGGCGGGAATGGGGCAGGGCTGAAACGAAAGGACAACAACCATCGGCACAAGGCAGACAGGGAGAACACAAAAACAACAGCCAGGGGGCTGGAGCACTGACTGTGTGTGTGTGTGTGTGTGTGTGTGTGCATATTGTTTGCCTTTGTGCAGGTGTGTGTGTATGTGTGTGCCTGTGCCTATGCATGCGTGTGTGGTTGTGTGTGGGTGGGGAGGAGATGTATGTTTGTCTGCATGTGTGTACATGCCTGTGTAGACGTGTGTGTGTGTTCTTGTGCCATTGCATTTGTGCATGTGTGTGCATGTGTTTAAATTACAGTCCTAGCCAAAGAGACCTTTGTGGCAGTGAATTATTAATTCCAGTAGAAGAGAGATGCTTTTACTGAACAGAGATATGCGGGTGGAGTGGATGTTGGAGTGGCCATCCACGAGTCAGTGGGAATCAGGGCGCTTCCTGTGAGCGTTATCTCTGTGACAGCAGTGCTCTATCCAACAGAATTCCACTGTGCAGGATAGCTCTCAAGCAGACAGAGAGTGACTTGGAACCCAGCGTCCTAACATGGAGTAAACACTTAAACAGGCCAAATGGACTTTAATACAGATGGCTGAATGTGCATTGTTGCTCCTCACAATGACAGAATTTGATTCAATTTTACGAACACTGTGGATGTAATAATGTGCAAAAAAGCAAGACAGGACCAACATTAATATATGCAGTAGGCGCACACTTCAATTCTTTGTTGCCAACTGTACGGCTTCACTCTTCCCTCACCTTGACATTCCAGAACAGCTTCTCACATTATACACTACATTATTGTCATTTAGCAGATGCTATTTTCCCCAGCAACTTGCATAGGTTACAATTGTACCCATTTATACAGCTGTATGTTTACTGAGACAATTGTGGGTTCAGTGCCTTGCCCAACTGCAGTGCCCTGGTAGTGAATTGAACACAAAACTTTAAGCCCTGCTCCTTATCACTACCCCACATTGCTGCCACACTTTGTCTGCACTGCAGAGGAGCACTGATGGAGTTAATCTGAGCTAGCGCTACAATCAAGCCTCCTTGTGTTCAGTGTCTCTTTATTTCCGTAAAAGCCTTTCAGGATGTCTTCTGTTTTATTCCCTGATCTCTGGCGGTGCATTTTCAGCCAGGCTGCCAGGTTCTCCGCGGGTTCCCTGCGCCCTGCGTTCTGCCGTATGTGTGGAACCCGGGAAACAAAGACCCAGAGCAGGGGATTATGTTTGTTTGTTTCGAACAGCGAAAAGGAGACATCGAGGGTGAGTCAAGAGGCTCTTCACGTTCGACAATGGCTGCGTTTTCCGCTGAGTTGACTCTCAGCGAGAACGAGACAAGAGGAGTGGAAACAGGTGTAGTTTGCGTTTGACACTCGGGCAGCGCCTGCTTCCTACACTCTTCTCGCCGAGAGCGGAATGGAGGCACGTTTGCGTGCTTTCCTGCGCAGTTAATGTAATGGAAACGCAAACAATGAACGTTTCCCTCTGCAGTGTGTTTGTCACGCAAAGGCGGGCATTGTGGCATAAGAAACTACATTGTGTCAGGCGGGTGAGTTTGTTTAATCCAATCATGTGAGAGAGACACATTTCAACTTGAAGGCATGTCTTACTCTGACCCCACCCTCTTTCACTTATTGGTGTGCGTGGATTCCTCATATTTGTGACTTACAGATAAATAACAATAATCATTTTTATTGTAGCTATAACTACTATTTTGCTGATGTTGGGCACCTTTATCCAGGGAAAACTGCAGAGCAAACATTTTACATATTATCCATGTACAATGTTTTATGATGTTTGACAAAGCATTTCAGGTTGAGCACTTTGTTCGAGGGCAGAAAAGCCAACCAGCAGAGCAAACCTGAAACCCTGAATGCACGTGCCATTCAAGTAAGGCATCCAAAATTTGATCCTGCAACCGTCTGGTCATGCGCAAAGCTCCACAGGCCTAACCATGACATCACACTGCCACTCGCCAGGTGAAAAGGTGAGATTCATACCCCGGTTCTCTCGGCTGTGGGTGTTCATTTCTTACCCCCCCAGTGGCTCACAGGGCAATGCGATGGTGCCCACCGCAGGCTAATCGTGTCTGTGACCAATCCCTGCATGCTCAGCTACTCTCATTTACATTTAAAAGCCTGTCTCGCTCGCTTATGTTCACTAGGGGCTGAGCTCCCTGCTGCTCTACCTCCACTGTGTTTCTGGCCTTCCTTAAATGGTATGGATGTGGTGTGGTGCGCACCACCCAAACACCCCCCCGGCCCCCATACCACCCCTGGTCCTCTTGTCCTTCTCATGCACACGCAGGTAATAGATCTGCCAGGTGTCGTTGTGTTTTTGTGCAGATCTGGGCTCGGGGGTTGGGCATACAGGAGCCCCAAGCCAAATCATATGGTTTTACACATGCCATGTGTTTGCGGTTATGCCCGATTGCCTATTTAGCCATCACTGCCAATTGTTTGTTTGCCTCCCTCATATAACTCTGTGCGCACAACAGCTGCCATGCCTGAACCTAGCTGCACCCATGATATACTGTATTCAGGTCAGCCCAGGTTAATTCAGCTCCGAATTTAAACTCACGGACATCTCAGTCTCCTTTTAGTTTCGCTCTCTTTTTTTTTTTTGATGGCAGTGACAGACTCATCC
Source organism: Megalops atlanticus (assembly GCA_019176425.1). Lineage (NCBI taxonomy): Eukaryota > Metazoa > Chordata > Actinopteri > Elopiformes > Megalopidae > Megalops > Megalops atlanticus. Next base: position 43,553,206 of record CM032877.1, read on the forward strand.
AAACAAATAAGCAATTGGGCTGTAGCTCAGCTATGATTAGAGTTTAATTTCTTTTGCATCATTCAGGAGAAACATTTGATGGTTGATGAACAGAGATTCTGTATTTCTTATTTTGATAAAGAATCAGCATACAACATATTTCAGCAATGTTTTACATGACCTCAGAGAAATAGAGATTACAATTAAACAAATAAACAATAATAATAATCATACTCTTTAAATGAGTCATAACTTATTAGGTAAACAAATTCAAACACTTTCATTTTAAATGTGTCTGGGACTTTGATTAACTGATCATGATTATGAGATGTTTGGTTAGAATGATTCCTTTTTAATTGTATTTCACCTAGTGAGAAAGCTGATGTTGCCAGTAAAGAAATGTTACCCTACACTGAAAAAACCTTGAGAAATTAAATATTGTTCATAAGATCATTACATGGTAGCATGCTGTAAAGAATTAACAGCAGTATTAGATTTTGCTGAATTGAGGCATTCTCTATGCTTCAGCAGTGGTGTGCTTGTGATAAAATTGTGGTGAAAGCTTTTTTTTCTTCCATATTATGTAAGAAATTTATACCAGTAGGATGGACCACCTGGCTGCCGTTTGCTGAAGTCTGTTGTGTTAAATCATCGAGCACTCTCCTTCAGTCTTGGACAGCGATGGAGCATGATGATGAATACCAGGGCGATGGAGGTGATTCCAGTTTAATACCCGTAAGACTTATGACTGATTGCAATATCGATACCCCCTTACTTAGAATTCAGCCCTTCGCCAGAGTCCAATTCAGGTTGTGCGGAATAGTCAGAGCAGAATAATAATTCAAAAATTTCTGTGCTGATGTTGTCATTTATGATTCGGAGGATTAATTAGAGGTGCTTGTCACCATAGTCCTGATCTTCTTCTCTCCCGACGGGTGGCTGGGGGTGGGACATCACACTGACAAAATTACAAGAAATTCAGCTCAGTTCAGATGACTTTGTTTTTTTCTCATGAAGGAACTTATTGTGTGGCATAGTCAACAGAGACAGCAGTGTGGTGTAGTGGTAAGGATCAAGGCTGGTAACTGAAAGGTTGCAGGTTCAATTTTCCACAGTGCTGGCAGTGCAGTTGCACCCTTGGGTAGTGCTTAACCCACAACTGTCTCAGTAAATATCCAGCTGTATAAATAGATAAAATTGTAAAATACATGTATGTTTGTCAATTTGGATAAGAGTGTCTGCTAAATGATAATAAGATAGAACTTTATTGATCCCACAGCGGGGAAATTCACATGTCACAGCAGCATTTAGACAGAGGTAGAAAGAGTGGCAAAGTGCAAAAAGTGCAATAAAGTAAAAAATACAAAAACACAAAGGAATACAGAGGAAGAAAACAAACAAAAATATATACATATATATATATATATAAAAACAGAACCAATAAAATAGTAAATAAGTGTACATTAAGAATTAAAAAAACAAACAGAAAAATAAGAAAAACCACAGATGTGCAAAAACTAGAGATGTGCAAAAACCAAGTGTATTTACAGAGTGGTGGGGTTTATTTATTATTAAACAGTCTGACCACAGTTGGGATGAATGACCTGCGGTAGCGCTCCTTCTTACACTGTGGGTGAAGCAGTCTCTCACTGAAGGAGCTGCTCAGGGCCACCACAGACTCATGCAGGGGGTGGGAGGTGTTGTCCATGATGGACGCCAGTTTGGCTAGCATCCTCCTCTCACCCACCTCCTCCACAGAGTCCAGTGGAGAGTCCAGGACAGAGCTTGCTCTCCTGATCAGCTTGTCCAGTCTCTTCCTGTCCCTGTCCGTACAGCCCCTCCCCAGCAGACCACGGCGTAAAAGATGGCTGAGGCCACCACCGTGTCGTAGAAGGTCCTGAGGAGAGCCCTGCACACTCCGAAGGACCTCAGCCTCCTCAGCAGGTGGAGGCGGCTTTGACCCTTCCTGTACAGGGCATGAGTGTTGTCTCTCCAGTCCAGTTTGTTATTAAGGTGAACACCCAGGTATTTGTAGTTCTCCATTACCGCAATGTCCATACCCTGGATGTTCACAGGCGTGATGTGTGGTGTCCTCTTCCTAAAATCCACGATCATCTCTTTTGTCTTGCTGGTGTTGATGTAGAGCTGGTTGAGCTCACACCAACTGACGAAGTCCTTGATGACCTCCCTGTATTCCAGTTCATTCCCCTCAGACACACATCCAACGATGGCTGTATCATCCGAGAACTTCTGGATGTAGCACGGTGTTGTGGCAGAAGTCTGAAGTGTAGAGTGTGAAGAGGAAGGGAGAGAGCATAAGGGGGCCCCTGTGCTACAGGTCACCACATCAGACACACAGTCACGGAGTCTCACATACTGTGGTCTGTTGGTGAGGTAGTCAATGGTCCATGTAGTCAGGTGACGATCAACTCCTGCTCCCTCCAGCTTCGCCCTCAGTAGTGCAGGCTGAATGGTGTTGAAAGCACTGGAGAAGTCAAAAACATGACTCTCACAGTGCTCCCAGCATGCTCCAGGTGAAGCAGTGATCTGTGGAGGAGGTAGATTACTGCATCCTCTAGGCCCGGCCGGTAGGCAAACTGTAGGGGGTCCAGCGCCGAGTTCACCAGAGGTCGCAGGTGATGCAGGATGATCCTCTCCAATGTCTTCATCAGGTGGGAGGTCAGGGCAACAGGTCTGAAGTGGTTCAGCTCCAGGGCGCGCCACCTTAGGCACTGGAACCACACAGGAGGTCTTCCACAGGGCCGGGACTTTCTCCAGACTGAGGCTCAAGTTGAACATGTACCTGACCACACCACAGAGTTGGTCCGCACAGTCTTTGAGCAGTCTGGGGCTGATTCCGTCTGGGCCCACTGCCTTTCTTGCCTTGATCTTTGCCAGTTCCCTTCTCACCTGGTCAGCTGTAAGGGGAGAGGGGGAGGAGGGGGAGGGTGGAGCGGAGAGGTAGAGGGGGAGAGGAGGTGGGGGTGAGGAGTGGTGAGGGCAAGGAGTAGGGGCAGGTGAATGCCGGTGTGGCCTGGTTTGGGGGACAGGTCCAGGGGGTGGTGGAGGATGACCCGGGGCGGTGTGAGGAGGGGGCAGGGTAGGTGGTTGAGGCAGTGGGGGCAGAATCAAATCTGTTGAAGAACAGATTCAGTTCATTTGCCCAGTCCTTAAATCCACTGGACTGGTCACTCCCCTCTCCTTTTCCATGCCCAGATATGTTTTTCAATGACATAAAAATCAAAAATATGCAGATGTACATAGGGAATAAATATCATAAGAATATAAGAAGTTTACTGATGAGAAAGGGCCAACTTGGCACTGCATTCTGCCTGAAGTCTACAGTGTATAGCAATTTCTCAGGTCTGGTCCATGGTGACAATTGGAAGTGATGTAGGAACTGGACTTCTCAAGCTTGAAGCATTGATAATCAGGTTGGACGTTGGCAGTGTTCCTTTTTAGCAACATTCATGACCTGCATTACTCCAGTAAGCATCCAGCTATACTGTGTATATAAGGATAATGCATAAACTGTGTAATTTGCCCTAGATAGGGGTGCCTGCAAACAAGTGAGGTGTAGCTCAGTGTTTATTGTGGGTATGCATTAAAGAGTTGCATTGTGGCAAACGTCCAGGGTTCTGTCTCGTTTGCGTTAAAACCATTGCAGGCTTTGCATTTTTTTTCCAGCTCCAAATACTTCTTCCCAGCCACATTAACGGTATTATCTACAGCATAATAATACTTTCAAAAAGAAAAAAAAACCTTTTTCTGGGTTGTTGATTTTTAGTTATAATAATTGGATTATTTTAATGGTCTCGTTCCCAGCCGAAAGACACGGCGACTGCACGCCCTGGAGGACGCCGCAGCTGAATGCGTTACATAAACTTTCATCCAGACGCCACGTTCGCATTGTTTGCGGAGCCAAACTCACGGAGCCCGTGACCCTTTTCAGAGGGCATGGGTCCTTACGTAAAGGCTCTTATTATCATAGAATATTTCAGCAGGCTGTCGGTTCAGTGCCCAAGCCCCGAGCACATCATTACACTTGTTTAGCTTCCCTTGCGTGTCATTTACTTTTTCACTTCATACATGTGTATATGTTCCTATTTTTGAAGCGTGTGTCATTAGTTGATATCTGTGTTTTTTTTTCTGTTGATCCTGTTACTGTTTTATTCATATCCATGTCTGTGTGGAGGTTTCCAAATAAGTGATATTGCAGCATCAGGTGAAAGTGTTTGGAGCCTGGAAACAGGTGTTTTGCGTGATCACAGAGGTGTGAAATGGAATATTTTCAGTGCTTTCTTTTGTTGTTATTGCATTTTTCCCCCAGAAGGCCCTCAGGCCTCTCTCTCCCACAGCTACAATGAATCAGCATGGGTGACACGGTGTTTTCCGAGACATGTCAACACCCGTCACCCCACCCCCCACCCCACTCTCATGCGGAGTCTCCGCGGATGAGCAGGTGGCTGCCTAGCTCACCTTGTCAGAGCGTCCCCCCCCTTCTGTGTACGACAGCATGTGATGACATCATGGGATCACCGTGGAGGATGGTTGTTTGCATGGGGTTGATTTTCAGAGATGAGGAACTGCAAACAGGTCTGAATTCTGAAATGGGGAGTACATCTGTCTGCAACAAGGGAAAAAATGCTTCGTACCCAAGTGTGCTTGGGGTGAGGATATTGGACTCAGTGTGGAACTGTGGATCTGAGCATCTGGTAAATCAAAGGCCCCAAGTCTGTTTTGTAATATTTGAGTCCCTTCATTCAACATTGTAATTAACAGGCCCAAAATCTCTCTCTCTCTCCCTCTCTCTCTCTCTCTCTCTCTCTCTCTCTCTCTCTCTCTTTCCCTCTTGCTATACATATATATATATATATATATATATATATATATATATATATATACTGCCATATTTAACATGTCAACAATGCAGTCTATGTCAAATGAGTTCTAAAGAAACCAATGGAAAGAATCTATTTTTAACCAGTGAGGCCCCAGTACGCTTTTGTGCCATCCCCACTGAGCACAGCAAAGAGAGGAACTGGGTGAAAAGGTGTGCAATGGAAGATCAACAGGGGAACTTCTGTTCCTCTTTGTCATCGTTCGACAATTTTTTTCCAAACAGCCAAGCCACGTGGGAAAACAAAAAAAAATGCTCCAAAGGAAAGTCATTTGTCAGCTTGTTAGTGCATCGGTTAATTGGTGTGTAATTAATCTCAAAGGCTCTTTTGTGGAGATTCCCAGAAAGCAGAGCCGACAGGCCTGCCTCTCTCTGGGCATCTCTCGCCAAGAGATGGACACGTCAGGGACTCTTACAGGTAATGATCTGGGGCGGAGCAAATCGACAAATTTGTTCTGTGTGAGCTTAAGGCTATTCTCACTTTGCCCTGAAGGAATAATTTATGTATTCATCTGTTTATTTTGTTGTGTTTTGTTTCTCTTAGCAGGAGGCCTCACACAGGGCAAATTATATAGCTGAATGTATAAGAATCTTGCTCAAGGGTAAGCCAAGTTTTCCTGCATTGAATTGCATTTAACTGAGCTGAATTGAATCAAACTGAAGGTTTCGTTTTTCTGTCTGCATGCAGCTCTGCATGGTGAAAACAACTGTATTCACACGGTAGCCCCCGTGGCAGCAGCACTCTGAATAGATTACGACCCCCGACACCTTTGCTCTACATTTCCTTATTAAACAGCTCAGGTGCGCTGCGTGACTGAATGCCTCATGACTCCTCTGGGTGCTTTGCTTCCTCACCTTTCCTCGATTTATGTTATATTTTTCCCTGTGGCTCTATGTATGTGCTGTATTACTGCTCCACCACTACTGTGCACAGTCTCTAGTTTGCAGTGTCCCTGTGACACTATTAAGACCTGGCACAAAGAGAAACATGAACTTGTCAAGGAGAAAGAAAAAAAATGGAAACATGAATATGACACAGTCCCTAAAGATGATCCTCTAGAGGTCTAGGACATTTGACAAGACATTTAGTCATTGAATAGTGGCGAAAAGCCAGCATCCAGCTGTTGTTCAAAAGTTCATTAAGTCATTTAGTTCATTGGTTCATTGGTTTAAGTTCAAAAATCCCTTACTGTCAATGCTGGTGTTAATTTGGAGAGTGTGCACATCCAAGGAAAGCTTAGAAAGGAATTATCTTTAAATAGCTGCACACCAAAAGAATTCTCTCAGATCCCTCTGAGGTTGTGAATTTTGTACCACAATGGGCCCTCTCCCTCACACTAGCCTCTATCATACTGAGAAATGCATTTGTTCTTGACCTAGCTGAAAGTTGGGGGGGTGAAAAAAGATCATTTAGTGCACGTTTACTGTGCCAGTCTCAAGCTCTTTTCACTAACTTTCCCTTCTGCCTCACTTTATTTTCTTTTTTTTTTTTGTTTTAGGAACTCACCCGTAAATAATTCAGCAACTGCCACATGTGGGACTGTACTTGTTAAAAAGTAATGAGGCAGTTCAATAATAAAAGGTTACCTTGTGTTGTTCTACTAAGTGTCTCTCACAGTGAAGGGTGTTTCCTAGCCCTGGGTTCTGAATAATGGCTGTGGCGGGGGGGGTTCAAAAAAGCACCCAGGGAAAGGAAATAAAATGAGATGGGAAAAAGGAAAGAGCAAAAAAGACAAACAAGCACAGGAGTCATGTTCAGCGGCAGAAATTAAAGGCCTGAAAGCTAAGATGGATTTTCATATTCATAAACAGGAAAATGTGTGCTGCCGCTCCAATGGTACACAGAGCCCTTTGAAATCAGACAGCATAGATGAATGGATCTGAAGACGGCGCACCAAACACGTGGCCCCCGTAGTTAGAAGAAAATACCCAACTGTTATGAATATATCATTTATTATGTGTTTGTCTTAAACATGTAGAAACATTCAAACCTCAAGCACATGTATAGCAGAGAGACAGTATTATATATGAATCTGGCCTTCAGAGTAATTTTTATTTTTATTTCACTGATATAATCAGTAATATGAAACATTTAATTATTGAGCATTACATCATTATCGTTAATTTTGATGAACTTAACATGTCACATGGGGCCAGTTGTAAGGATCGTAACAAAAAGGCTTAAACTTAAAGTTTTGACCAATAGATCACTGTACTCTCTTAGAATTGTCATTATGGAATCTGAGTTCAGACACAGCCATTCCTGGTCTGATACAGATCTGTGTTCTGTGTTCAGTTCTGATAGCATGCAGTGGTTTAGTCGTCTCAACACAAGGACTGAATGCCTGCTGTATCAGTGCAGCTGGCCCATCTTGTCCACTGATTTTACAGAGCTGTGATGCTACACTGCTACATTATGGCCCTTTTTAGAGAAAGAAAAATCCTTTGAATTAAAAAGAAAGAGGATACTTTAAATTTTGTTCTTTCTGCTGAACAGAAAGACAGCAGGAATAAAAGAGGGGATAGGAAAAAAAAACTGAAAGGAAATAGAAAGAATTCCTCTTACTGTTCACCCCCAAAAAAAAAAAAAACATAATAGCAATAACAACAAAAAGCCTTTGATCCCAGTAAAATTTATGTCAGGACCGTTTTTTATGAGGCAGACACACATATTTGAATAGCACTGATGACCTGATGTCATCTCACTTAACAAGCGGGTGAGTGGAAGCACACAATAACAATCATTCATTCAGTGCTTTTTGAAAGGAGTAATAGAAATACAGCAATACCATGCTTTATCAAATAAACCACCATCCAGACATACGCTACAGTGGATCTTTGAGTAGAAATGACTGATAGTAAATTACTAATAAAATAAAAAGGGAAAAAAATAATATATATGTAATCTCTTTGAGTAAGTTTGCTGACAGAAATCTGATGAACTGCATCAGATCCAGTTACAATTTCCAGCCATCTGTAAAGCAGAATGTGTATTTTAGGTTTTTCCACAACTATAGGGTTTAAAGGATCTTCGTTTAAATCGTTATCGTTTAAAGGGATATGTTCAGTGTGAGTCAATGGTGGGGACACTGGTTTCTTTTACAATCAAATAATCTATAGGTTTAATCCATCACATATATCAATGAAACAATCCTCTGTCTTGTCATGTGGTAAGAAACACTGTATATTGTAGGAGCTAGCAGTGTGCAGACTTCCATGGCCTCTCTAAAGGTCTTTTCTGAGCCATGCACCTCATTAGACCTGGATTTGCATGTGCTGTCTGATTGGCTGGTAGAAAACCTGATGTCCATCTGTCCATCCCTTACCTTCACTCTCCGAACTGCAGGTATGCCGTAGGACAACCCTCTTCAAGGTTGAAGCTGACTTAAGACCTCCTACAACTTACACACAAGCATTTCGCCATTAAAAAACACTCATGAAATGATAATGTTGTGGCCTCTGATCTCTACTTATGCTCAAGCTGGCATATTCAACGCATAGCTCATAAATAATTTGTATTGCTACGAGCACTAGATCATCAAAACTGACAGAGTTGTGAGGGGACAAGGCGTTAATGTCTTTGGGTTTCCCATGGCCCCGAGTGGGAAATATTTCAGTAATACCCCTCTCTCAACAGATACCAGGTGATGGTATTCCCCAACCCTCCCCCGCCTCACCTATTGATTCATATCTTCCCACTCACTCAGCTTGTTAAGTATTAATTAAATCCAGATGGCATCTGAACCTCCAGAGACACAGAGAGATGGAGAACGAGAGAGAGAGAGAGAGAGAGAGAGAGAGAGAGAGAGAGAAAGAGAGTGAGAGAGAGATGGAGGGTAGGGAGGTTGCCCAGCACTCTCTGTAATAATGTTCCGCTGTGATCCTGGGGAAAAGGGTAGGGTTGTGCCAGTCAAAATTGTATAGAAACGACCTCGCCTCAAATTGAATGAGTCAAGACTGTCCGGAAGTGGAAGCTAAAAAAATGTATTAAAATTTCTTGCATGAGAAACAATAACGCAGACAAACGATATAAAAAAGTGTATAGCTTGACAAAAGAAGATGGTGAGAGTGGGCCGTGAGATGGGATGAATTTATTAAAAAAAACGGAAGCTGAATAAGACCCAGGAATAAAAGAGGGGAGATGACTCTAACATGAAGACACGGAGAGACAGAGAGACTCAGAGTTTTGATTAAACTCTCTGAAGGTCGTCTTGTATTTTCAGAATGTCTTCTCTGACACATGGGGTGAGGTGGGGGAAAGGGGGGGGTGTGGGGGTTTGTGGTGACTCACTGTTGAGAATGCCACACATTCCACTATCCCTTGTACATCTATATGTTGTTTACCCCCCAACACGTGCGCACACACACACACACACACACACATACGCACATATGTTCACTCATCCTTGACCTTAGAACATGCTAATAGAGATGAGCTACCACAATGTAAACAATAAGTGCACAAAGGAAGTAACAGAAACAGAAGGAACAGGAATTATAGAAAGAGACAGAGGGTAGATCAGAATAGAATAGAAAGATACACAATGCCAAGAACTGGTGAGCAATGATAACCTTCAAAAGAAGAGCTGCGGGCAGATTTTAATTTGTAGATGCAAATTGGCTCACAATTGCTCAGCAAAAAAGTTTAAACAGTGAAGGTGTGTGAACAACATCAATTTTGTGTTTTTGAGAGCATTTAAACTGTAGAGTACCAGCATAGATTAACTGATATTCAACATGTTCTGGGTAAGGGCATGGAGAACAAGGAGTAAGCCCATCCACAATGTCAGACAGTTTGTGAATATGTAAAAGAATATGAAAATGCAGCACAGCTTTGTAACATAAGAGAAATTAGAACACAACCTTGTTGGAATTAGGGCTACACATTACATTACATTACATTACATTACATTACATTACATTACATTCATTTACCAGGCACTCTTAACCAGAGTGAGCTCCAGCACAATAGAACAGAAGTGTATCCATCCAAGTTAAGCAATGAGCAACAGTGTCAGACCAGGCTAACGATGCTCCCAGACTAGTGAGTGGAAGCACAACACCATTCAAACACTACCACAAGTTAAATTGTGCTAATCTGAAACTAGTCAGCCTAGATAACTATGAGAAGTCAAGTACATAGACTACCATACATACAGTATATGTCAATGTTACTAGATCACAATATCCACCATGTACACACATGCCTCACACCTTCACTTTTGGATAGGTTTGTTTGTTTTTCATTTTGAGTTGGCTTGCACTGCTCATGTCATTGTGTCATTAGGCAGCCCCCCCCTCCCAGGTGATGTTAAAAGTGGGCCCTTCTGCCTACACAAGGAGGGAGAAAGATGCATGGCTGAAAGGAACTGACTTTGGGCTACTGTGTTTTGGAATGCATTTTTTTTCTGAGGAGTATCACAGCGTGTTTGGAACAAGACCGTTCATTGTGGCTCCGTAAATCAGTGTAGCTCCGATGGGTTCTGCAGAACTATGGGTTCTGAACCCAGCGGCACATCATCCATGTACTTGGTTATAAGTTATTGGTAATAGGTTACCGTGATTTCACAGTGGAAAACACCACAATATAGGGTCACACTACACAGTGAGCCCTTCTTATGGTTAGGACTAATGGTCAGGCAATAATATAAAATTGCAGTGGATAATGCATCCACATACTTTCATAACAAGTATAAAAATGGCACCTGCTGTAATGTCATATTTTTACTTTTTTCATATTTTCACTTTTACATGCCAATCTAGGCACACATTTGTGATCTCAGCACTGTGTTTAGGGCTGATGCTATTTCATGTGTGGCTAGCAGTGTCCTGTTTGTGCAACTTTTCACTTTATTATATGCACTTTGTAAGTCCCTTTGGATAACAGCGTCTGCTAAATGACAATAATGCAATGTAATGTACTGACTGTTACTGTTTTATAATGAGTCTGTGCGTGTGGGTGTGTGTCTGTGTTGGTATTTCATCTTATTCTTTCAAAATGTCCTTTGATAAGATATTTCACCCAAACTTCATCATACGATCCAGTAATCTGAGCCAAGAATCAACCTCTACCTTACAGAATTAAAAAGCTTGGAGTGTTGCTCCTGTTTCCTCCTTAGACCAGGACAAAGTCTGAACATCTCTCTATAAGTGATGGGCACCTATATGGAACAAACAGGAAATGACAAAAAAAAACTCCCATGGTCCTTTGTAACGCCACTATTCCTCAGTAGTAAACCTTTGTGATGGAGTCATCATTGGGCCAAAAGAGACAGAATGTTTATGGTATTTTTTTCCTTCCAAATGAATAATTACTTAACTGGCTTGATGATTCTGCACATTTGATGAGAATGATTATCTAGTCTCCAGGCTAACCTATTGCTGATTTTAATGGACCCCGTCAATTCATTCTTTGGAGGCAAAACCAAATTATTACAAAGGAAGTACAACTAATTGGATTTAATATGAATTAGCATGAAATAAGAACAGATGAGGTCAACCAGGAGGCCTGTCTGTGATCTGTGTCTGAGATGTGCCTCACTCTGCTTTTCAGTAATCCTATCCAGCACAGCGTGCCACAGCAACAGCCAACTCTGCAAATTTACAAGAATTTCTCTAATCAGGAAGGTCTTTAATGGCTGACTTTCCCGGTACTCACTCATGGAAATTAGGGAACAGGGGAATTACTGAACTGTCTCTTTGTCCTTTTCTCCACCTAGGCATAGTCTGTCCTCTCGTCCCATTCAGTATTTCCGCAGGGTGCAGCAAATCAAATCTAAATTTGCATCTTCCCTTCCTCTAATTCTGTAATCTGTTTCCAGCCAGTTTGAATTTGGGGCCTCTGGGGCCACACTTGCACACGGCTGTGTGACCGGCAGTCCCGCAGGAGCCCTGGATGGCCCTTTCACACTGCTGGCTGGGGTGGTGTCGGATCGCATCACTCACAGGACGGGGCAGTGGACACCAGTGACCAGCACCTTCCCATCTGAGCCCCAGAGGCAAACTCACAGAGGTGTTGGGTGAAGGGACAGGGGGAGGGTATCTGTGGGTTGAGGAGGGTGGGGGGATACCAATGGGGGTCTTTGTCATTCACCCTCCCTGAGAGTGACCTTTGACCTACATCCTCTTGTCAGCCACAGTTACATATAGAAAGTCATGCCCATGGAACACTGCATTCTGTATTGTTTTCCCCCTGCTCACTCCTACTCATTTTATACATTTATTTCAATGTATTCTGCATCCCCTGTCAAAAATTTCAGATGTGAGTTTGTCCTGTTGTCCCCCTTGTGCTTGTCACGTCTGCCTTCATCTGTTCGTAGCTGCGTCCGGCTGCCACAGAGACTTTTGTCACTCCAGCAGAAGACGCAGTCTATTGTTTTTCAAATGCATGCAATCGCAATGGACCATCCATTCCCTGCCATCCAGTAATCGGACCACAGAGCCTCAAACTGTGATGGCCTGGGTCATGCCAGTGCAGTGTGACGCCTCTTTGTGTTCAGACCAAGGGAAGGAATGAAACGATAAAAAGACAAATAGATACAAACAGGCCACATTAAGTTTTTCCCCTAATGTGACTCGACATCTTCTGACAGGAATGAAGCGGCTGAACTCCATACCCATAATTCATAGCTAACAAATAAACAGCTTGATGAGTAGAACTGCAATGCTCACTTCATGCGCAAGAAACTGTAACACAGATTATTGTGCTTTATCTCATACATGTTTCACAATGAAATGCAAATTATGGAGCAGAAGAATAACTTTGAATCGGATTGTGGATTCATTCCGGCCCATTGTAGATCACATTAAGAGAACTTGATTTCATCAAGTCAATGTGGAACATGCTGATTTGCTCATTACGTTACATTACATTATTGTCATTTTAGCAGATGGTCTTATCCAGAGCGACTTACATAGGTTACAATTATTACCTAATTACATAGGCAAGTGTGGGTTAAGCACCTTGCCCAAGGGTACAGCAGCAGTGTCTGAGCACGGAATCAAACCGCCAACCTTTTGGTTAGGAGCCCTGCTCCTTACCACTACACCACACTGCCACTTTTACATGTACTGTACAACAGGAAAAAAAACCTTTCCAGTGTTTTTGATTACTTTTTCTTCGCCTAAATCCTTTTTTGATAGATAAACTATGTGAAGAAAAGATGCTTGGTCAAACATAGCTCCTCAGCCATTCACCCTAAAGCCAACACTTTAATGCTCTGAAAAGCTCATAGTTTCCGTTTCCATGGTGACAGGGACCCCTAGGTCCAGGCAGTTAGGTGGATATTAATCTCGGATAGAGGGAGAGCAGCATGGGAACATCCTCTCTGATCTGATCTCCATCTGACTGCTGACACACCAAGTCAACCCCTGAGGTCCACCTGGGTGTTTGTGTCAGCGCTAATCGCGATGACATTTATCGTAACGGTGATGATAATGACTTTAAGTGAAAGACAATTTCTTTACTATTCAGGATAAAACCTCAGGGACGTTTTACAACACAGACAAAAATTGGGATTTGACAATTCAATTGCTTGCAGGTTCTCAAATCTCCTTGAGTCATTTTCAGCTGGTGTGAAGTATTCAGCCGGGCCTGCCACACACTGTTTTAGGTACATTTGATGTGGAATATCCAGCCACTCTAAACATTCCCCGTGCCAAAAGAGAAGTGTCTAAAATGAAGTGGTCTGCATTATTATTGGTTTTTAGGTTCAAAACTGGTTATGTTACACCAATCTACACCAAACTAATCAACTGTCTGTATGACGTTTGTAAACGTTAAAAAAACTCCAGGGAGTGCCGGGAGTGGGTGTGAAAAAGTATTTCCAATAGACATTTCCCAGTATTTAGGCAAAAGAAAAGATAGCATATCTTCCATTGGCAAATAAAGTTTAGTTTTCAGAAATCCCATGAAGGCTCCTTCTCTGGATGCACAGTGAGTGATTCTGTTATCCCTTGGGTCGATTTGCAAAGGGAGCACCATGAAGTAAATGACATGAGGAAAATTAAAGATGAAAAGAGAGGAAAAAAAAACACAAAACAACAAAACTCAGTGGCCCAGAACTAAATAAAAACATGGCCATCAGTCTCCCAATTAATCAGACACACAACTTTGTTAAAGGAAGAGGCAATGAGCAAACCCGTGGCCTGGGGAAATGGAGTGAACAATTGCAGAAAAGAGACAGAAAGACCAATCAAGGAAAATGAAACAGGCTTGATTCATAGAAACTAAAGGCCAACGGGACACAGAGAGAAGACATTTTCAACTGAGACACAATGACATAATGTATTATTCCTGGAATCACAGATCACTGATCACTGCTTGAAATATAAGGCTGAGTTTTCATTTGACATTTAGTTTGGGTTTGTAAGTAACATATTCAAATTCAATTCAAATTCCTTCGTTGGCATGGGCGTAACAGTACACTGTTACCAAACACATTTGTTGCGATATAGTCTTTCAGACTCCTCAGTTTATCCTCCTTAAGGTTAGCTAACTCATCTGGTCCTTCAGCCCTCACTCCAGGGGTTTTAATTTACACTACCTTGCATTAATTTAGCAAACACTCTTATCCAGAGCACAAAAAAAAAAACAAAAATGTAGCCATTTAAGTTGAATAAGCAACAGTGTCAGACCAGGCTAACTACACTCCCAGACCTGTGAGTGTGAGCACAACACCATTCAAGCCCTACCACAAGTTAACGTGTGCTAATCTGAAGCTAGACAGCCGAGAAAGTAAAGGAAGGCAAGTACACAGGCAAGAATTTGGTCATTGAATGCAACCTGGCAAATCTCTAAGTGTGTCGCTCACTCTGAGACACAAACAAGGTTAAAGTGATCTAAACTGAATTGTGCTCAGTGATTTTTGGTCAACTGCTTCCTGTAAGATGTGAACTACCTGCCATGTCTGCCCGCTCTGTCATCTGACTTGTAGAAAGGTCAGCTGCAGGGTAGCCAGACAGTGGGTATGTGTTCCGTTGTTCCATACCTCAGACTGTAGCCAGCAACATCCTCCTACTGAAGCAAAGGCATCGTCCTCAAACTGCTCGGAGGGTCATGTGAACACTCGTTTTGGATCCTGCTTCAGCTCTTATGAAATTCTTACGAACATCAGCCCCAAACATCCAGTCGGCCTCTTCACCTTTTTTCTCACAAATCTCTGTTTGTGATTAATCACAGCTGAGGGCTGTACATTTGCCATGTGTTCAAGGAATGGACTCGCTGTGGTTTTTTTCTTGGGAAATGCAGGGGGCGTAAATGCACGCAGCTGTTAAGATGATTTTATCGAACATGTTGCAGTCACTGAGTTGAGTGCAAGGTCATGTCAGAGAAGCGGTAGCCTGCTTTGACAGAGAAGCTTCTCTTGATGGGTACGAAAGAGCTGCTGGTATTTCTTTGTGAAAACTCAAATTATACAGTATTTCATGGGCGGCAGTGTGGCTTGGTGGTAAAGAACAGTGCTCATTGCTGGTTCAATTCCTTGCTGGGGCACTGTTGCTGTACCCTTGGGAAAGATACTTAGCCCAGAACTGCATCAGTAAATGTTTGGCTGTATAAGTGGATAAAATGTGAGATTGTAACTATGCCAGTTGTTCTGGATAAGAGCATCTGCTAAATGACAATAATGAAATGTAATTTTACTGGATGTTTAAACATAGGTTAAATACTAATACAGCACAAGTCTCACATCTCTTCAAATGCTCCAAATCTCCTCTGAGAGAGAAAATGAGCTGATTGTCCATTCCAGAATCAGCAAGAGATGAATTTCTCAGGGTGTGGTCAAAATGGTGAAACTGGACATATGAGTGGTAATTGGGGAAATTTGTTATAAATAATTTGCTGCCATTTAACAAGGGTGTGTTGGAATTCTTAAGGGGCTGGAACCCCCAAGGAGGTTTATTAAAAATAGATTATATTTTTATAGACTCCATCTCATTCTTCAAACCTTTCCTGTACTGAGGGCAATGGCCAGCTCTCTAACAATAAGGGCTCAAAGGATGACCTTTAGTTCTACAGTTATGATTCATAAACTGATATGTATTGCTGCCACGTGTAAACAAAAGCTCGAAACACTTTCGGCAACAGTTACTCACACCGCCTGACATTTGAACATCCTTATTGACACAGCCTAAGTTTTCAGAAACAGGATGTGTTTTAATCTTTGTTGAGACATGAAAGGAAGTAATCTTTTTTTTATCTTTTTAAGCTTATTTAAAAAAAATAAATAAACAAAAAAACAAATGAATAATCCAGATCCATGTGTTCTTCTTTAGATAAGAAATCCCCATCTGACTCTGAAATAGCTTGTTATTATATATATATATATATATATATATATATATATATATATATATATATATATGTATATATATATGTATATATATATGTGTGTATATA
The DNA here is from genome assembly GCA_019176425.1 of Megalops atlanticus. Classification (NCBI taxonomy): domain Eukaryota; kingdom Metazoa; phylum Chordata; class Actinopteri; order Elopiformes; family Megalopidae; genus Megalops; species Megalops atlanticus. The sequence continues at coordinate 43,569,483 of CM032877.1, forward strand.
TATATATATATATATATATATATATATATATATATATATATATATATATATATATATATATATATACTATTTCTCTGCATACTTACCATTTAGTTTTAGACTGATGGAGAGGTTTCAGGCTTAGATCAAGGGATTGGTATTCGGTGTGACTTGAATACATTTCTCTACCCTAGATTTAATCAGCACTCATCGTTAATTCTGATTCATAAGGAAATGCAATTGTTTTCTGTTTTTTCTTTTTCTTCAAAAACATAGCTTGGCCTTCACCAGAAATGAATGAAAAAAAAATGCATTTGTACTGAAAAAAAGTAGCAATCACATTTATTTGCAGGTTAGAGTTAGGGCCAAGTGTTGATTGAATTTGGGGGGGGAGTCTGTCACATTATGTTACATTGATGGTGAAATGGGGGGGGGGCTTTTGGCAGGGGAATTGTGGGTGTCGCTGTTCCATCCTTTCCCTGTGAAGCTGTTTAACAGATAATGAAGCCAGTCTGTGCATAGCCACAAATAACACCTAATGCATTCTGCAAGGCTAACGCGCATCGGCTGTCGCATTTACAGGGGATCGAACATGTCGAACTCCACAATTCATCAGGAGTGGGCGGATTCATTATGCTAATGCCAGGCCAGGTCTGTAATCATGGCAGGAATGCGTTTCGTAGGGGGGTGCATTTAGCCTCTTCTACCAAACACATTTGTAAAAGAAGTACAGACAGCCAAAAGGTGAGCTTGTCTTCCTCTCAAATGAGCACGCAGGCAAATGCCAGGGCTCCAGAGCTGTTCCCCAGCCCCGTCTTTAAACCCGTGTGGACCACAGCCTACAATCAGAGCTACTGTTGAAAAAGAGAGGGTCAAAAGGTGTGACCTTTGAGACTGGTGGGAAGAAACCATGCAATGTAAGTGTTACGTGTGACATGAGATGTGTTAATTTTTGTCATCAAACAATTGAGAGAGCATGATACACAATGTTGGGGGTCTCCTAGAAGCAAAAAGCTAGGTTCTGTCTGGGGAAATTTCTATTGACGAATCTGCTGCCAAAATGAGTTTGTGGACTCCAGTGGGGGATTCCACATGTCATTGTTGCAGCCAACACCACAGTGAATCATTTTTACCCAATCATTGATAAAACTTGCCCGTTTTGTGATGTAGAGGTGAGCCGTTGCCATTTATCTGGGGAATGCCATAGGTTTATGTTACCCTTTAAAGCTGTAGACGATGGAATGTCAGGGTTTGGATAAAAAAAGAATAAAAAATGAAAATAAATACTGTCGTATGCTAATTATTACATTTACACTTCCATTTGCGATCAAGCTAAACGTGCTGTTCTTCATGCCTACAGAGATAAGCTAGCACACCATGGAACCCGGGATTCTGTGGCAACAGTGAGAACACTGATCAATTTGCATTTAAATCTAGAGCCTGATTTCCATCAACTAGATGGCAAATGTTTTTGAGCTCTTTTAGATTAACATTTAAAAACTGACAGCCTCTCTCCCTACCTCCTATCCCTCTTCTTTTCTGTCTCCCCCCTACTCCCTCCCTCTCCTGAACCCTCGCGAACCCGCTCGAGGTGTCTTTCTTTTCCTTCTAAAATGACTCATTTAAGTCTTAAGCATTTCAGAGGGTGAGGAGAAAACACGCGGTGAATTATTCATCCACATTGCAGAGAAGTTCTGACCCAGAGGAAGCCTGCCATGCTATATATAGTACAGTGTGCAAGAGCAATGCATCCAGGGGGACCACACAGCCTATCCCCACTCTGTGGGCATGGGGGAATACCAGTGCGCTGAGCAAGCAGCTGACTGCCTGTGGAGATGGAGAGAGAGGAAGGGGGGGCATCCCACTTATTGGGATTCTACACAGCACCCTTTTGCTCTGTTTCTCTCAACTGCGCAGACACCTCAGAGGTGCTTCGTATTGGTTTAGGGAGTAACCTCTATCTCTGTGTAGGTTTCCTGAGGGAAGCAGATTTCAGGTCAGGAGAGCCAATGAGAATTAGCAGTGGCCTGCGGACTGTGAAGTTAAATACAAGGACGTGAGTTCTGACCCAGGTCTGTTCAACAGCTCCATTTACAAAATTGCCATTTGATTTGAATGCGGTCACAAAGAATGGTGGAACTGCTTCCAGAGATGTTTTCTAATCCTGTCAAAAAAATCTCTTTTACTTTTGGGTTGTGACAGCAGTTCCTTGGTGATATTAGTCGATGATGTATACAGATGATTGGCTTAGTACATCCATATAACATAAACAGCTGTGGTCAACTTAAAACCCATATCTGCAAAAACAAAAGTTAACTCTTACTCAGTTAATATGGGCTCACCCAAAATAACTGACTTTTGAAATGAAGGGATCATACATCAAATGGAATACCATCTTCTAATCTGAAATTGCCTTTCACATTTCTGTCTACATCAATATGGTTGGATGCTCAGAAACTGCAACATTCAAGAGGGTAGTGGCTGATTTTCCATGAGTGTTCTGTATGCGCATGCTGCCTTAGAGAGGACAGTCTAAAAGACAGTGCACGGCACTCAGCTGTTGTCTACAGGCTCAGAAATGCAGCTGGCCCATAGCAACAGCCCACCAAACCCACGGTTACGTCCCCATTAGAGGAATAACCCTGAGGGTCTCTGGAAACACCCAAAAGCATTAGTTTTCCCTCAGCAGCCCGTCACTTTAATCTCTGCAGATCCTTAGAGAGAGAAACGGCAAGCCGATGGAAATGAGAAAAGCTCTGGTAATGAAGGGAAGGCTATGGGAGAGCACGCTCGCGCAGACGCCAGGCCTGCAATGTACGACCGCATTTATCTGCGTAGACAAACAAAACACGCCACCTCCGCCGAATCATAAGGTTAGAGAATCCTAGAGATGCAGTAGTGTGATGTGGTGGTAACGAGTAGGGCTTGTAACAGACAGGTTGCAGGTTCGATTCCCCGCTGGGGCACTGCTACTGTACCCTGGGGCACGGTACCTAGAATTGCCTCAGTAAATATCCAGTTCTCTAAATGGATAACGTTTAAAAACTGTAACCTATGTCGCTCTGGATAAGAGTGTATGCTAAATGGCCATAATGAAATGCAAATGGGAGTTTGGTTGTTGGAAGAAGCATTGTTGGATCAGAGTGAGGCATGCCTCAGAGGCTGAAAGGCCAATTTAAATTCTTGACTCCTCTCCTGACAGAACCAAACAACAATGCTCCCATGTGATTGAAGACACAGAGCTAAGACCATTCATGTCTAATGCCAAAGAAGGCTGACTGCATCTGAGAGCTTATTTTGGGGCCTTCCTGGGAAGCAGTTATGACATTTGAGCTCCCACCCGAATGGTCACACCCTCATATGCAAGGAATGCAAATCTTTGGAAATGGTCAATAACTGTCAACAACAGTTTGTTCCCTGTTTTGGGTTAAATGGGTTTTTTCTTGTAATAAAGCCAACATGTTGAGTACCAGCAGACTTAGCTCTTTGCCAAAGGCAGATTCCTCATTAATCAAACAAATGTCAGGCCAGCTACCCTTGCCCCTGTTTTGCCTGTACTCGGTACCTGAGAGGCTGGTTGCGATTGGATGTTTTCAGTAACTGGATACTGGTTGTGGCTGGGTATTGGCTGTGACTGGATGTTAGTTGTGATTGGCTTTGACCTGTGGAGGTTTTCCCTGTTACCGGGAGAAGTGTTCTCAGATTCAGCTGGTACTTCTGATGCAAGGGTCAGTAATCTAAATTTAGGATCATTCCGAGGAATGAGCTGGGGCATCTATGACAGATAGCCTCCACAGTGGAGGCTGGGGAGTGTTTGAACCAGGACAACAAGTGGTTCTCAGTCTTTTTTCACCATCTCTCCCTCATCCCCTTTTCCTTTTTTTCCCAGCCCACAATCAAAACCTTCTGTAAGTGTCCGTGTGAACTCAATCCCCTGTCACCATTCTAAAAAAAACCTCTTTTCTTCTAATTGTTCAAGTGTGGAACTCGCCTCCCCTTTTCTCCTCTCTTCCTCTCTTTCTCTCTCCTCTTTCTGTGTGCTTCTGTTCTTCACCATAGAGCTCCTCTCCACTCTGCACACACCGTGGTTCTGCTCCCCGCCATCTCTGTGACTAAACTCCCGATAAAATCAATCTTTAATCGGGTCGCTGGAGGCCGCTGTCGGAAGCCATGGAAGCCTTTCATCTACAAAGGCACGCGTCGGGATTCAAAGCGCGAAGAATCCTTCCCAGCTTTAATGGAATATTCCGGACCTGTCCCATTTATTATACAGAATGTACTCCACCACACAGAAATTATAATAATGTCTGGGAATGGGATGGCCACTTTCTATACACATATACATTTACATTTGCATTTTGTCACTTAGCAGAAGCTTTTACCCACAGCAACGTACAAGATGTGAGTTCATTTAACAGCACATTTACAGTATTGACATGCAGCAGATGCTCTTAGTACTTAGAAGTACTTAAAAGTGGTATGTAGTATATGCCATATGTACATATACATATATGTACAGTATATGCATGTGTGTTTTTATGGGCTTGCATGAGAGCAATGTTTCCTGATAAAATGTGAAAGGTTTTGCTGATTACAGTGTCTGTTGGCATGCGTCCATGCGTGCATGTCATGATGAACAGTGTATTTTGAATCGCTTTGAGCGGTCTGTGCCTCAAGACACAAATCTCTTCTGTAAATGCAAACAACTCAGATAAAGCTGACCTTACGCAAGACGAAATCACTTTAGAAAACTGTGTGCAACAACACACTGTTAGACAACAGCCACATAGTTACTCATTTGGACCAGTATCGTGAGTGACAGGTTTCCCCATGGAAAGTCCTGACAACAAAGGATGAGCTCACCTGCGCAGGTGTGAGCGGCCGCTCCCACCCTACCTGTCTCTTTCAGTGACATGTGAAAGCACGGGAGCAGCCATTCCAAAGACCTGCGTCTCACAGAGCGCCAGCCCCCTCCACCTCTCCCCTGCTGCCTCTCCTCATTAGACTGCAATGAAAACATCCCGCCATTAAAACTCTGGGAAGACGCTGAGAGGAATTCACTCTCTGCCTCGCTGTGACAGCTCTGAATAATAAAGCTTGCGGATATATTTGTGTCAGCCCCCCCACCACCCCCTACCCCTGGCTCCCCAATCTGTCATTTCCTGTCCTGGCATTAAGCAGCTCCTGCCACACACACACAGACAACACCACCACCACCACCCCCCACACCCCGCAAGCCTCCAAAAATGCATGATCAAATCACTAATTAAATTACACTTTCCTGTCACAACCAATTTCAGATAAGCGTATTTATGAGTACTGGAATAATGTAACTGAGTGTTTTCTGTTAGACTGTCTTAATTCTTTATTTGAATTAACTGGCCACTGCTCTGTTCTACACCATGCCAATATTTTTTTTTATTTTGGGGGCAAGGGACAAGTTGGGGGAGTTCACCTGGCAACTGCCTGAGGACCTGCAGCTATTAGAACATAATGTCTGCAAAAACACTGTCCCTAAATGACTCAGAAATCAGAAGCAATTATCTTAATATGCTACCTCGAACGAGAGTGTGAGATGAGTGTGAATTTGCTACCTCTAATTTGTTATGCATCATCATTTTAATTTGTTTTTTTAATTATGCATTTCATTCAGGAGGGACTGCTCTCGCATAAAGATCAGGCCCTGAGCAGGGGAGATCACTGGCCTAATGAATAAAGCAAGCATCCCTGTTAAGAGGGGCTTTTCTTCTGAAGTTCCACGCCTGCGATTTACAGGGAGCCATTAGGCTGAATAAACCTGGATGAATAATGACATTACATCAGCAGACACTCTTATCTAGAGCCACGTACACAACTTACAATGTTGCCCATTTACGCAGCCGGATATTTTTTTATGGAGGAAATTTGGGCAACTTGCCCAAGGGTACAACAGCAGTGGCCTGCCAGGGAAGTGAATGGGAAACCATTGGGTGAAAAACCAAGCTCCTTACCACTTTACAATGCTGCTGCTGCACAGGGGTTCTTAGAAATTACTGCATTATTTGCCCCCTTGTGAATCTGACACAGCTTTGTTTCCTTTACACTTTCTTGAGAAAATTAAAAAAAACATCACTTAGACTCGTGACACTCATTCAGCAAATTCCTATAACAGATAACACACTGCTACTGAATTTACACAATGAGTTACATTACATTAGTAGTCATTTAGCAGACACTCTTATCCACAGCAACATCCAGTTTTATCTATTTATACAGCTGGATATTTACTGAGGCAGCTCTAGATTAAGTACCTTGCTGAAGGGTACAGCAGCAGTGCCCCAGCAGGGAATTGAACCAGAAACCTTTCGGTTAAGAACCCTGCCTGCGTACCACTAAGCCACACTGCAGCCATCATCAGCTGTCTATACCAAAGGCGCAATAGCCTTGCCTCAATTTCCTTTCCAGGCTTTTAATCTTTCATGCCAACCCTAGGCTTTGGCTTTGGCCAGCGTCCCCTGCAAGCAATGCAAACATAACCCCACACTCTCTCTGCTCTCCCAGCCACAGGCCGAACTCAGGTGAACAATAGCTGCAACCTTCTCGGGGTCTGTGTCACAGTCTGACTCAGGGACCTCTGTGTCACTGTCTCTCTGTGAGCGATCGGAGATGCACACGCGGACAAAATGCTTTCTGCTAACAATTAGAGATATTGTGACGCAACACCTCGGAGCCCAATTACATCCAGGTGCTTCGTCGGCAATCGGGAAGGGGGTTCGACAATGGAGTAAAATGTGCTTCAGAAATGTGCGTTCTAGCAATGTGTTTTAGACATGTGTAATGTGTTATTGATTTTACTGGTATGAAACAAATTGAATTATGCATTTTGACAGGAGTGTCCCCTTTTGAAAAAAGGGAGAGAATGACCATGAGGAGAGAATGAAGGTGACGGTATGTATGTCATAATATCACCTTCCTATGACCTCGCACATGATGTCCTCTTCAATCCTCAGCTCTCCCTTATCCCTGACCTCTCACCTCCACCCTCCACACCTGCCAGCATGGGGTTTAGGGCGGAGCCCTGTCTTCGGTGGGGAGCATAAAAAAGTAGTAGATGTCAGAGTGAAAGGCAGACACTGTCGCGTAGCAATGGAGCGGTTTAAATCAGGATGATGTTCCGCAGTGGGAACCAGCCATTACATCATACTGCTGGAGATGCTGGTGATGGTGCAGAGAGTCAATGATGGTTATATGACAACTAGACAAAATGAAGAAGAAGAAAAAGGAGAAGGAAAAAGAGAAAGAAGAAGTAGAAGAAGGAGAAGAAGAAGAAGAAGAAGAAGAAGAAGAAGAAGAAGAGGAAGGAAAAGGAGAAGGAGAAGGGGTCTGGGCTGGATAACAGCAATTGTTGCTTGCACTTTCTTCCAAGTAAGCATTGACACACCTTGAAAGCTCTGAAACCGACTGCATCAGGAATCAGCTGTGGTTGTTTGCCTATACCTCATGAGTCTGAAACAGGAGAGGACTGCGTGATGTGTGGTATGGCTCAGACATGTGTTATGAGCTGTAGCTGATTACTGCTGTTGGAATATTGGATTCAGCCAGCAGGGGTGTGATATTCATGATGACAGAGAGGATGGGGGCTGCCTGGGGGGTGGGGGCAGGTGTATATTTAGAGGACCCCCAATGCTTTAACCAAGTAACCACACCAGGTCCTGGCAGATTTGGACTTACCCCAGAATACCCCTTGACTCTCAGTGACCCCAGGTTTCGAGGGACTCTTTGACACTGCTCCGGGGGCACAACACCCTGATGATTTTTAGGGGAGGGACCCTCACAATCTGTTTGTGTTCCCGTTCGGTATTTTAGCAGACCCTGCAGACCCGTGCTGGATTAGCCTCAGCTCTCAGGCCCTCCGGGCATCCTCCTTCTGCTCCGGTCACACGGTCCGGCTTTTTCCACGCGGGCCCGCCCCGGCGGAGGATGCCACCACGCTGGGGGCACAGCAACACCCTCGCTCCGCTGGCACGGGCCGCGGAGCAGACGGCTTCCCTGATCTCCGCGGTCATTTCCACCCTCCCCGGGCGGGCCAGGGCGGAGTCCCGTCCCCGCGCTCCTCCCGCGGTCCTGACCATCTGTGGCGGGAACCTCACAGCGAGGGACCTGGCTGCCGGAGATGGCAGTGAGTCACTCAGTCACACGCCTCCTCCTGGCACCTTTCCCCTCCACACATTCGCCCCCCAAGTATATTCCGCACTCACTCACCCTTCCTCCGGGTTGCTCCTCCCTTCCACACCCCGCCTACTTCACACTGCTTTCCCAGCCCAGCCTTCCACCCCCAGCCCTCCTCTAACACAGATGATTGGCTTCCTCTAACCCCTCACTGCCTGCCTCTCACTGGTGGGATAGTTGTTACCCCACCTTCCGTTTACATTCACATTGACATGTTGTCACTTCGCAGACAGTCTTATCCAGACCAACATACAAGATGAGCGACTGCATTTAACAATAAATGTACATTGTTGACATCAAGTAGATGCTCATATCCAGAACAATGTAGAAGATGAGTACATTTAATGATATATTTACATTTCTGTATACCTTCCACAACCAGTACTCCTCTAACCTCTTACTGCCTTCCTCACACCTGTGGGATAGTCTTTACCCCACCTCCCACACCCAGCCCTCCTTACACCACCCACCACCTTTTTTGACCACTTACCCTCAAGCCTCCTGGTCCTCCATCCAGGCTTCCACACACCACTGTCTTTATCCCAATTTCCAGGCTTCTATACCTCTACACTCCACTCTCACAGTTCCATTCCTGCATCCGATCAGAATCACCGGAACTCCTCTACCTCCACATTCTGCTCCCACAGTTCCATTCCTGCATCCAATCAGGATCACCGGAACTCCTCTACCTCCACATTCTGCTCCCACAGTTCCATTCCTGCATCCAATCAGAATCACCGGAACTCCTCTACCTCCACATTCTGCTCCCACAGTTCCATTCCTGCATCCAATCAGGATCAACGAAAGCATCCAACACCAACCCTAGAACTACAGACAGAGCAACACTTAGGGACATTCAACACATGCAGTGAGTAGATGAACAGGCTCATGAGAACTGTCACTATGGGAATGGTTATGTGACACAGAGAATTGCTAACCTTATACACACCCATATATCCTCTCTGTGAAACCTATATGAGGCGCCTGACTTGCATTGACAGCCCATTCAGGCTGGTATTACAGTGTTTACCCACAATCATGGCAGACACAGTAAATGATGTATGGTCTCGCAGAGTGCTCCACACCCACCACGATGTGGCTGGCGCTGTTGGCTTTAAACACGACCCCCAGTTCTCTCCGGTGTCGTAATTTTAGAATAATGTGTCTGGTGGAATCAATGCCGCCTGTCTAATGATGCACTCTGCGCTCGACGAGAGCCTGCAGCTCCGATATCAGATGTCCACCCCTGTGGGAACGTGCGCAGGGTAATCAGGAAAATCGACTGCACGTGGGGAGGGCTTTTTACCTCAAATTTGACCAACAGAGTGAGGTGGAAAACATTTGACTTAATAGAAAAGAGGAAACACAGACAGACAGACAGACAGAGAGAGAGAGAGAGAGAGAGAGAGAGAGAGAGAGAGAGAGAGAGAGAGAGAAGGAAGCAAGAGAGAGGGGGTTTAAATATTGTGTCAATCAGTTTATCATTCATCATCGGATATGAGACACATTTTGTTGGGGGAGGCAGAGAGTGGGATGAGTGTGGACTCAGATTTTTAGGAAATTAAAATTTCCCTGAAAGCCTTCTCCGTACAGTGCAGGGGAGACGGTAGGAGGGTGGCTGAACTGAGAGAAGGTGCAGGAGAGATTTCAGGTCACTAACACAGGAAAGCACAGCGAATGGAATGTCACACACATCAGATTTGTCCTCATAGGCGATTTTCTGTCAGTCCTCATTTGGGTTCCTGCTGTAATCACATCAGCTCAGGAGATTTCTATTTATCATTTAATTTATTGTGAGTGAGTGTGTGTGTGTGTGTGTGTGTGTGTGTGTGTGTGTGTGTGTGTGTGTGTGTGCGCGCGCACATGTGCATGTATGTGTATTTGTGAATATGTGTGGGTTTGTTTGCATAAGTGGGTGACAAGCATATCAACACATCAATTGTATAGGACATATCATGGGTTTGCAAGAGGATTTCAGCGCAGAGACAGAGAGGTGTGTGTGTGTGTGTGTAAATGTGCAGAAATGTGTAAGCGTAAAACACCATTTATCTAATAAAGGCAGTGGAATCTTGTATACATTAAAAAATAAAAATTGAGTGCGGATCTTTTTTGAACATGGTTGCTGATGCTAGTTTACTAATCTGTGCATTTTATTTAGTCTGCATTCTTAAATTAGAGCTCAATCCACCTCTATTAAACATATGATATATTATTTATTAAGCTCCTTTTTCATGATAGGAGAGGGCTCCATCTCCATTCCACCCCTGGCTTCAGGACTCCACTCTCATAAAATGCTTTAATTAAAGCTACAGGATTTGATTAGCCCCTGGGGCCCTCTCCTAATGTCTGTGAGGCACAGGCTGATTCCTCCTTTTCCTCCCTGACCTGTTCCTTATTTCCCAGTTTGAGCCTCTCTAAACCCAGAGCCTGTTCTCAGCTCCCTCTGCATAATCCTTATGCAAGACCTTACAATGAACCTCAGTTCAGTTTCCTCTTTAATCCAGCCTATTCTCATTCATTTCATTTAGGTTTGAAAAATTAGTTATGTATGCCATGTTTGGAGCTCTCTTATCACAGGCATAAATAATTGATTTTGTAATCATACTCCCATGCATAAAAAGATCATCTCAAAATATATGAATGTATGTGTTTACATGTGTGTTCCTGTATGTGTGCATGTGTGTGTTAATTTTTCTTGGCATGTGTGCATATGAACATTAAACATTTTTGAAAGTGTATTTTGAAATGCGAGGTAAAAAATAAAGGTAAAAAACAAGTCACTGTTTTGACTTCCCTGTTTCCCCTTAAACCCCTGTCTTTTCAGGCCTCAACAAACCTGAACAAATTCAAGGAGGACATTTCTGTGGTAGATCAGTCACACAATATGGGTGTTACACTAACGGCTGCTACCCGGTAATCTGCCTGTGCATTTAAAGGTTACTCCGTTGCACTCTTGCTTGTGTAACTACAGTGTACAAGATGCCTGTTTAGAATAAATTAGTTCTGCTTAAGAGCTTCACTCCCCCTATTGCTCCAGAGTGGGGTCATCTGTCACCGCAACACGCATGCTTTTACATGTGCGTTACTGCATTCCTGGATTACTGCTTTCTGCTAGACACAATTTGTGCATGGTACAGTCACATACGCCACACCCCGTAACATGTTTCTGCATCCCATTACGGCACCCGTAACAGCTAGCAGGATTAGCAACAGGTATCTGTGACACTTCCCTCCTTCGCTGTGTGAAGATGAACAGTAACCTGTATAAATAAAACCAGGATTCCATTTCATGGTGTAACACAAACAGGGGGAGGAGAAAAGGAAGGATCTCAAAAGAAGCGGGGGGGCGGGGGGGAGAGAGACGACACTCTGTCCTGGGAAAGAGCGCCTCAATTCCATAATCTCTAGGGAACCGTGAAGTGCACATGCCACAGCACTGTCAGATGGGAAATGTCAGGGAGGGACACACGACTGGTGGCCTCTCTCCAGCCACCCCGAGCGCTAGCGCGGTCACTGCACATGCTCGGGCGTCGTCACACATCCATTAACAGCAGTGATGGATGTGTCAGGCCACCTGTGAGAGAATGATTCACCCTCCAGTGGTATTCAACAGGGAAGCCGCTGTATGCCAACACTGACAGTGCATCGTGTCTGCTTTAATATCCACCTGTCTCTTAACATTTACATTACATTTCTTTAGCTCATAGGTCTGGTGATTCGTAATACTAATGATAATAAACTTGAGCACCTTGTCATATTCAGCTACTGTGCATTAACTACACTGCTTGAATCTATACATATTCTATGGATTAACTCACTTGGATGTAGGTGGCAATAATTAGCTGGTTTCTCCTTTTGTTTGATTATAGGGGTATTAAACTGATTGTCTCAGACAAAGTGTTTAACTAAATGCATTACATTGTGCATTTTCTGTACAAATGTATTTTTTTCATTAGTTTGTTATCCTGGGGTTTGTATCTTTTTTATCAGTCCAAAACCATAGCAGCTGTGATAATATACTTCAACACCTGCAGTAAAACAGATCAATCACAGCAATATTCTTCTAATCTCCGAAAAGATTAAAAATTCCTTCTTTGAAATTCCTTCTCTTGTCATAAAAGGGATTAGGGTTGCTCCAACTGGCCGAACTCCAGCACATATCAAAGAAAAAAAAAACACAATAAGCCGCAGCGCTTCCTGTCTGATTTCCTCACGCCATTAAAAGCACCATCATCTGGTCGTTTATAGCGGCTCCCCGCACGGATCTTCAGACTTTTGTGAAAGTTTGCACTGCTTCTCTGTTGCTGTTAACGAGAGTCGCAAATAATCCTTGGACGGGAATGAGAGGAGGCCCCGATCAGCCAGATGGACTGGCCATTACATAAGAGCCCATTGAGATTCAGCACACTGTCTGTCCTGAGCTTTGGTTGCCGGGAGATGGATGCGCTCATAAACTCCTGGTTGGCTGCTGCTGCTGCCGTTGCCCCCCCCCCCAGGCTGCACACACTCCCCCGCCATCCAATCAATCAAGGCCTTGAGGTCACCAGTGGCAGGGTTCCACTGAGAATTGTCTAGTTTGTTGGGGTGCGCGTGCAGCGCGCGTGTGTGTGTGAAATGGAGGCGTGCGTGCCGCTGCACTCCTGTGACGTCACAGCCACAGCGCACCCCTGAGTGAGAGTCCCGGGAGAGGGAGCGATAATGTGGAAAAGTGCTCTAGCCCTGTGGTGGTGTAGGTGTGCAGGGTTGCAGCCAATTAGGGATGATCTCAGCCCTTGGGACTGACTTGGCGCCCCCCCCCCCTCTGTTTTTTTAATTCCCTTCCGGCGTGGGCAAGTAAGGAGGAATCCCCAGCCCTGGGGAGGCGGGGCCTTCGATTGGTGTTCCACCGAGTTGCATCTAATGAGGCTGCATGCCCAGGAATCCTGGCTTGACATCATTACCCACAATGCACTGCTGAATGTGCTCGCTGACTCTGCCCACCACCACCCCCCTACCCCTCTCAGGGGAACATGGGATCAGATTTTTTTTTTTATCTTCACACTCCACCATGGGGGCCTGTCTAATGATGCACTCTGGGGTCTGAGATCAGTGAAGGGTTGCCTCATTACAAGGCCAAGCCTGTACTTATTGTGACATCACAGTCACTAAAGTGTCCAAACAACACATGCATGTTGTCATGTGCAATCAGCTGACGGATTCGTGTTGAGAATTGCACAAGATTGCACCGCGAATGGCATTTGTAAACAGGGCCGCTGTAGCTGCTGATACCAAATATGGTCGCATTCCAGTTGTGATTCAGTGGTGTTTTATCACACTTTTCCCGCTTTCTAAATCCTGCTTGACGCTTCTCAAAATGGCAAGTGAGTTGATGAGAAGTGATTCAGCATCAGATGGTGACAGCATTTGCCTGAACCCAGAAAGAGGAAGCCATTTAAGGCCCCACGTTACGCAATCCCCACACAACCCCCCTCCTTTGAAAAAAAGAATAATTTAACCAGATGTATTCAATCTTTGCTTTTGTCTTTTTGTTGCTCTTTTGCTTAAAATAACTGCTGAGCTGATAAAATTGACAAGATCGTTGGACCTCTGTGGCTTCCCTCTCCAACCTGACATTTGTTATAGAGTCTTATGGACAAATGTAATGATCACAACAGTAATATCAATAAAAGTATCTTAATGCTGATCAACACTGCCTCCAAATTACATTATATTACATTCATTTAACAGACACTCTTATCTGGGGCGACTTCTAGCACAATAGAACAGAAATGTATCCATTCAACAGTGTCAGACCAGGCTAACAACACTCCCAGACCAGTGAGTGTGAGCATAACACTGTTCAAGCACTACCAGAAGTCTAAGGCAAATAGTCTAGTACCTAGTACCACTAGTCCAGTACCAGCCTGACCATTTCATAACAACCCTCTCCTTTTTTCCTGGATTGTACTTCTCCCACTGTGGCGCAAAAGGGGTGAAATTCATGGTCACCCACTGGGATACTCGGTGGCAGGGGGGACAGAGCTGTCTCTCTGATGCGTCCATGAGGATGCTGGGTTAGCAGGCCATGCAGAGTGCCAGCCTTGCAGGCTCTGGCATTGATGCTAAGTCCAAGAGAATAGGTCAAAGTGTCTGCAATGCTGCCACAAACAAGATGCAGTCATAACACGCTGTACTCATGGAGATGTGCCAGCTCTGATTAAAGAAACAACACAGCAGTGAAGTGATGAAGACACACGTGTAGGGGCCTGTGCAGTGTCATGCACACACACACATACGCACACACACACACACACACACACACACACACACACACACACACACACACACACACACAGCCACAGCATGCTGGCTCCTGCTCTACCCAGTCCTACTGCAGCCCCCAGAGACTTCACCTCACTTCCTGTTTTGTTGAATCCTTTTCCCCTTCCCTGCACTGAAGTGGGGCAAAGATTCTATTGTAACAAGACACCCAAATAACTGTATTTCCATTGGAAATGGCTGTCAGTTCCCTGCAAAGATGGTGGAGACCCAGGCACATGCACAGGGAAGGTTTTATATGAGGAAAGATTCAACAGACACTGAGATGCACACAAGCAGAGGTTGTCCCCCTCAGAAATAGCCTTTTTATGGAATTGTCCTGCTGTGAAATTATTATTATTATGTGTGTGTTTGCTATGTTTAGGACACTTTCTGCCTCGTGGTATGCTTGGTATGGTAAGTTCCAGGCTTTTAGCCATGAGAAAATAGCGATGCCCTGGACAAACTTCATTAATCTCCCACTGAGAATGTGCTTTTCTCCGCGCAACCTTGCTCTGAATCACTCTGAGCGCTCTCTCCCACTCGCTCGGTACACTCAGCCTGCGATTAGTGCAAGCGAAACCATCACAGCGCCTCTGCTGCCAATTCCCAATTCTTCAGCTGCGTCCAAACACACATTACCATGTTCTGTGATAAACGTTCCAAATGCTGTGGATTCAGCTGCAGTTGAAATCTAGAGCTGGACTCACACGCCAAATGCACGCTGTTCCAAAGGGAAACCTGGAGCTGAATGACTGGAGCTGGATGATTGGTCCTGCATACAGGCCTGGTTAAGGCAGTGCTCAAGCCTAACGGTTAAGACCCAGTTTAAATCTAATCCAGGGGCAAAGCATTAATGTAGTCCTTTTAGAAAATGACTCCTCAGCTGAGGGAGTATGAAGAGCACATTAGCAGATGATTCAATTTTCCATTCAATTGCCTATAATGTGATAGCTTATCAAATGAAATCATTTAAGTCATGCTGAGAAAAAAAAACATTGTTATAATCTGGGTTTTTTGTTTGTTTAAGGAGGTTTTTGTCCTAATTTTAATGATTTAATGGGTCAGGCTCAAAGGAACTGTAAAGCTACAACCGTAGTTAGATAAAAAGAAGGAAACAGCTACTAAGAGGTGATCCTAACTTAAATCTATTCTTGTTAATCATG